>CM038393.1:135175848-135775848 GCA_021498475.1 Saguinus midas | reverse complement strand
AGGTGTGCGGTTACCTGAAACGGGGCCATCTGTTGTGTGTTTGCTTGTGATTGACAGTCTCTGCTAATAGAAAGCCCCGCAGAAGCAGGCACGCTGGCTGGCTCAGGGCTGCAACCCTGGCCCCTAGAGCAGAGTCTGGCACACAGCAGGTGCTCAGCAAATATTTGATAATCAATTTGTAAAATGCAAGCAGTATTTGTAATGTGCTCAGCCACAAATAAAACCTTAAGAAACCCCACAGCCAACATGATAGTTGATGATAGAGAAACAGAACACTTTCCCCTTACGCTCAGTGATGGGAACGGATGCTCGCTCTCATTGCTCATGCTCACCTCTGTGCCAAAGGACCTCACCAACACACCATCGGCAAGAAAAACAAAAGCCATGAAGGTTGGCAAGGAAGAAGCAATGACACAATCATCTGTGTAGAAAATTCTAAGGAATCGGCCAGGCGTGGTGGCTCAAGCCTGTAATCCCAGCACTTTGGGAGGCCGAGGCGGGTGGATCACGAGGTCAAGAGATCAAGACCATCCTGGTCAACATGGTGAAACCCCGTCTCTACTAAAAATACAAAAAATTAGCTGGGCATGGTGGCGTGTGCCTGTAATCCCAGCTACTCAGGAGGCTGAGGCAGGAGAATTGCCTGAACCCAGGAGGCGGAGGTTGCGGTGAGCCGAGATCACGCCATTGCACTCCAGCCTGGGTAACAAGAGTGAAACTCTGTCTCAAAAAAAAAAAAAAGGATTGAATGAAAATTAAATAATATCTAAGTAAAGAAAGACACTTTTATTTTGCTGGGCTGGGTAACTCACATGTAAAGATGTCCATCCTCCCTAAACTCCCAAGAGTTAAGAAGAAAATTCTGTGAAATCTGACAAGCTGAGTGTTGCATATAGACCTGCAAAGGCCCATTTGCCAGGACAGGCACCTGAGGAAGAAGATGAGAGTGAGGTCCACCAGGTCCCAAGACAGGGTGATGACGGTGAGGGCGAGGAAGACAGACAGCAGGCCCAGAGTGGGAGCTCATCCCAGGGCCCCGGACACAGAACCCACATGTGGGACCAGAGACAGAGGTGGAGTGCCAGGACCCTGAGAAAGAATGCAGTGTCCCTAGATGGGACAGGGTAATTGATGGGAAAGCATAAAAACTGGACTCCTGAACAACACACAGACACATTCTTGTTGATTATAAATCTAAAGATGAATCCCAACTACATGCAGGCAAAGAACGAAACAGTCCTCGCCACCTCTGACCTGTCACCAGCTGTATTGCCCTTTGTAGGTGTGCGGTTACCTGAAACGGGGCCATCTGTTGTGTGTTTGCTTGTGATTGACAGTCTCTGCTAATAGAAAGCCCCAGAAGCAGGCACGCTGGCTGGCTCAGGGCTGCAACCCTGGCCCCTAGAGCAGAGTCTGGCACACAGCAGGTGCTCAGCAAATATTTGATAATCAATTTGTAAAATGCAAGCAGTATTTGTAATGTGCTCAGCCACAAATAAAACCTTAAGAAACCCCACAGCCAACATGATAGTTGATGATAGAGAAACAGAACACTTTCCCCTTACGCTCAGTGATGGGAACGGATGCTCGCTCTCATTGCTCATGCTCACCTCTGTGCCAAGGACCTCACCAACACACCATCGGCAAGAAAAACAAAAGCCATGAAGGTTGGCAAGGAAGAAGCAATGACACAATCATCTGTGTAGAAAATTCTAAGGAATCGGCCGGGCGTGGTGGCTCAAGCCTGTAATCCCAGCACTTTGGGAGGCCGAGGCGGGTGGATCACGAGGTCAAGAGATCAAGACCATCCTGGTCAACATGGTGAAACCCCGTCTCTACTAAAAATACAAAATTAGCTGGGCATGGTGGCGTGTGCCTGTAATCCCAGCTACTCAGGAGGCTGAGGCAGGAGAATTGCCTGAACTCAGGAGGCGGAGGTTGCGGTGAGCCGAGATCACGCCATTGCACTCCAGCCTGGGTAACAAGAGTGAAACTCCGTCTCAAAAAAAAAAAGACAGAAAGAAAAAGAAAATTCTAAGGAATCTACAAAAATCCTACTAGAAACAATAAGTGAATTGACCAAGGTCATAAGTTATAAGATTAGTAAACAACAAACAAATAGATTTTTATATACTAGCAGCAAACAATTGGAAAGTGAAATTTAAAAACAATTCCACTGATAATGCTGCTAAAGCCATAAAATAACCTATGGCTTTATTTTTAAATTAATATGTATGACCACTTCACGAAAAACTACAGAATTGCTGAGTGAAATTAAAGACCTAAATGAACACAGAGATATACCATGTTCATGAATTCAATACTGTTACATCAGTTTTCCCTAGATTGATCTGCAGATTCAATGTAATCCCAAGCAAAATGCAAGTTGACTTTTTTGAAAAAATTTATCACCTCGGGCTGGGTGCGGTGGCTCACGCCTGTAATCCCAGCACTTTGGGAGGCCGAGGCAGGTGGATCACAAGGTCAAGAGATTGACACCATCCTGGTCAACATAGTGAAACCCCATCTCTACTAAAATTACAAAAAATTAGCTGGGCACAGTGGCGCATGCCTATAATCCCAGCAACTCAGGAGGCTGAGGCAGGAGAATTGCCTGAACTCAGGAGGCGGAGGTTGCGGTGAGCCGAGATCGCGCCATTGCACTCCAGCCTGGGTAACAAGAGCGAAACTCTGTCTCAAAAAAAAAAAAGAGATCGAGACCATCCTGGCCAACATGGTGAAACCCCGTCTCTACTAAAAATACAAAAATTAGCTGGGCATGGTGGCGTGTGCCTGTAATCCCAGCTACTCAGGAGGCTGAGGCAGGAGAATTGCCTGAACCCAGGAGGCGGAGGTTGTGGTGAGCTGAGATCGCGCCATTGCACTCCAGCCTGGGTAATAAGAGCAAAACTCCATCTCAAAAAAAAAAATGTATCACCTGTTTCTCAAATGTATATGAATATGGCAAAAGACCTAGAATAGACAAAAGAATTTTGCTAACGGAGAAAAACACTACAGGACTTGTACCGCCTGACTTTAAGACTTACTATAATCAAGGAAGTATGGTGCAAACGAAAGAACAGACATGCAGATCAATGGAACAGTCTAGAACTCCAGAAACAGGCTGGGCCTGATGGCTTTCACCTGTACATAGACCTATACATATATTGTCAATTGATTTTTAGCACAGCTGCAGAGGAAATTCAGTGAGGGTGAGGACAGTCCTTACTGGTTTCTTCTCTTAGACAGGGTCTTGCTCTGTTGCCCAGGCTGGAGTGCCATAGCACAGTCATAGCTCACTGCAGTCTCAACTTCCTGGGCTCAAGTGATCCTCCCACCTCAGCCTCCCATGTGCTACCATGCCTAGTTAATTAAAAAAAATTTTTTTTTAGAGACAGGGTCTCACTATGTTGCCCAGGCTGGCCTCAAACTCCTGGGCTCAAGTGATCTGCCTGCCTCAGCCTCCCAAAGTTCTGGGATTGCGGCACGAGCCACTGTGCCCGGCCCAATAGTGCATTCGGAAGTGCACTGGCTCAATTCCATATTCACTTGCAAAATAAATACATATGCAAATGTTTTTCTTTACCTGACACTTTATATAAAAATGAACTCACAATGAATCATAGATCTAAATGTCAACGCTGAAATTATGCAACTTCTAGAAGAAAACATGAGAGAAAATCTCTGGGACTCTGGTTTAAGCAAAGATTTCTTGTGCAAGTGACAACAGCGTAACTCTTAAAAAGAGGCCAGGCACAGTGGCTCATGCCTGTAGCACTTTCTGAGGTTGAAGCAGGCAGATCACCTGAGGTTGCGAGTTCGAGACCCGCGTGACTAACATGGAGAAACCCCGTTTCTATTAAAAATACAAAATTAGCCAGGTGTGGTGGCGCACGCCTGTAATCCCAGGTACTCGGGAGGCTGAGGCAGGAGAATTGCCTGAACTCGGGAGGCAAAGGTTGTGGTCAGCCAAGATCATGCCATTGCACTCCAGCCTGGGCAACAACAGCAAAATTCCATCCAAAAAAAAAAGAAAAGGAAAGAAAGAAAGAGGAAAAGTTGATAAATTGAACTTCATTCTTGCTCTTCTGTGATATGAAGTATAGAAATGTTTTCATCTGCGCTCCTGGCACACACTCTCATGGCCCTTTAGAACCAGGAAACAGACTCTCTCTCGGACCTTCTGCCCTCCGTTCACCTGCGCAGGGCAGGACTTGAATCTGCCCCTGACTTCCTGATGGTGAGTCAGAAGCCCTCATTTCAGAGGGGCCCTGCCCCTCACTCTGGAGGAAGGAACGCTTCAGAGAGAGGCCAAGAAGAATCTGGACAGGCCTTGCTGGGTTAGATCACACCCTTTTCATTGGTTGCATTTATTTTTTCTTTTCTTTTCTTTTTTCTTTGGGAGGAGTCCAATCTTGGCTCACTGCAACCTTTGCCTCCTGGGTCCTGGTTCAAGCACCTCCTGCCTCAGCCTCCTGAGTAGCTGGGACTACAGGTGCGCCACCATGCCCAGCTAATTTTCGTAATTTTAGTAGAGACGGAGCTTCACCATATTGGCCAGGATGGTCTTGAACTCCTGACCTCGTGATCCACCCGCCTCAACCTCCCAAAGTGCTGAGATTACAGGCGTGGGCCACCGTGCCCAGCCTGTCTACAAGGACATCCACGCTTCCATCATGCCTATCCAATGAAGTCTCCATGGCACAAAAGGCTGGGTTTGGGGAGCTTTGAGAGAGCTGGGCACATGGAGGCAGATAGGAATGGGAGAAGCTCATCCATGTGCCAGAGGGCGGCACCCCAATTCCACAGGATGGAAGCTCCCGTGCTTGGGACCCTTTATCTGTCTATGTGTATCCTCGAAAATATCCTCTGTAGGCCGGGTGCGATGGCTCATGCCTGAAATCCCAGCACTTTGGGAGGCTGAGGCAGGCAGATCACCTGAGGTCAGGAGTTTGAGACCAGCGTGGCCAACATGGTGAAACCCCGTCTCTACTCAAAACATAAAAATTAGCCTGGCATGGTGGCGGGCACCTGTAATCCCAGCTACTCAGAAGGCTGAGGCAGGAGAATTGCCTGAACTCGGGAGGCAAAGGTTGTGGTCAGCCAAGATCATGCCATTGCACTCCAGCCTGGGCGACAACAGCAAAATTCCATCCAAAAAAAAAAAGAAAAGGAAAGAAAGAGGAAAAGTTGATAAATTGAACTTCATTCTTGCTCTTCTGTGATATGAAGTATAGAAATGTTTTCATCTGCGCTCCTGGCACACACTCTCATGGCCCTTTAGAACCAGGAAACAGACTCTCTCTCGGACCTTCTGCCCTCCGTTCACCTGCGCAGGGCAGGACTTGAATCTGCCCCTGACTTCCTGATGGTGAGTCAGAAGCCCTCATTTCAGAGGGGCCCTGCCCCTCACTCTGGAGGAAGGAACGCTTCAGAGAGAGGCCAAGAAGAATCTGGACAGGCCTTGCTGGGTTAGATCACACCCTTTTCATTGGTTGCATTTATTTTTTCTTTTCTTTTCTTTTTTTCTTTGGGAGGGAGTCTTGCTCTGTATGTAGCCCATGCTGGAGTGCAGTGGTACAATCTTGGCTCACTGCAACCTTTGCCTCCTGGGTCCTGGTTCAAGCAATTCTCCTGCCTCAGCCTCCTGAGTAGCTGGGACTACAGGTGTGTGCCACCATGCCCAGCTAATTTTCGTAATTTTTAGTAGAGACGGAGCTTCACCATATTGGCCAGGATGGTCTTGAACTCCTGACCTCGTGATCCACCCGCCTCAACCTCCCAAAGTGCTGAGATTACAGGCGTGGGCCACCGTGCCCAGCCTGTCTACAAGGACATCCACGCTTCCATCATGCCTATCCAATGAAGTCTCCATGGCACAAAAGGCTGGGTTTGGGGAGCTTTGAGAGAGCTGGGCACATGGAGGCAGATAGGAATGGGAGAAGCTCATCCATGTGCCAGAGGGCGGCACCCCAATTCCACAGGATGGAAGCTCCCGTGCTTGGGACCCTTTATCTGTCTATGTGTATCCTCGAAAATATCCTCTGTAGGCGGGTGCGATGGCTCATGCCTGTAGCACTTTCTGAGGTTGAAGCAGGCAGATCACCTGAGGTTGCGAGTTCGAGACCAGCGTGACTAACATGGAGAAACCCGTTTCTATTAAAAATACAAAATTAGCCAGGTGTGGTGGCTCACGCCTGTAATCCCAGCTACTCAGGAGGCTGAGGCAGGAGAATTGCCTGAACTCGGGAGGCAAAGGTTGTGGTCAGCCAAGATCATGCCATTGCACTCCAGCCTGGGCAACAACAGCAAAATTCCATCCAAAAAAAGAAAAGGAAAGAAAGAAAGAGGAAAAGTTGATAAATTGAACTTCATTCTTGCTCTTCTGTGATATGAAGTATAGAAATGTTTTCATCTGCGCCCTGGCACACACTCTCATGGCCCTTTAGAACCAGGAAACAGACTCTCTCTCGGACCTTCTGCCCTCCGTTCACCTGCGCAGGGGCAGGACTTGAATCTGCCCCTGACTTCCTGATGGTGAGTCAGAAGCCCTCATTTCAGAGGGGCCCTGCCTCACTCTGGAGGAAGGAACGCTTCAGAGAGAGGCCAAGAAGAATCTGGACAGGCCTTGCTGGGTTAGATCACACCCTTTTCATTGGTTGCATTTATTTTTCTTTCTTTTCTTTTTTCTTTGGGAGGAGTCTTGCTCTGTATGTAGCCCATGCCGGAGTGCAGTGGTACAATCTTGGCTCACTGCAACCTTTGCCTCCTGGGTCCTGGTTCAAGCAATTCTCCTGCCTCAGCCTCCTGAGTAGCTGGGACTACAGGTGTGCGCCACCATGCCCAGCTAATTTTCGTAATTTTAGTAGAGACGGAGTTTCACCATATTGGCCAGGATGGTCTTGAACTCCTGACCTCGTGATCCACCCGCCTCAACCTCCCAAAGTGCTGAGATTACAGGCGTGGGCCACCGTGCCCAGCCTGTCTACAAGGACATCCACGCTTCCATCATGCCTATCCAATGAAGTCTCCATGGCACAAAAGGCTGGGTTTGGGGAGCTGAGAGAGCTGGGCACATGGAGGCAGATAGGAATGGAGAAGCTCATCCATGTGCCAGAGGGCGGCACCCCAATTCCACAGGATGGAAGCTCCCGTGCTTGGGACCCTTTATCTGTCTATGTGTATCCTCGAAAATATCCTCTGTAGGCCGGGTGCGATGGCTCATGCCTGAAATCCCAGCACTTTGGGAGGCTGAGGCAGGCAGATCACCTGAGGTCAGGAGTTTGAGACCAGCGTGGCCAACATGGTGAAACCCCGTCTCTACTCAAAACATAAAAATTAGCCTGGCATGGTGGCGGGCACCTGTAATCCCAGCTACTCAGAAGGCTGAGGCAGGAGAATCGCTTGAACCTGAGAGGCCGAGGTTGCAGTGAGCTGAGATTGTGACACTACGCTCCAGCCTGGGTGGCAGAGTGAGACTAGATCTCAAAAAAAAATCCTCTGTAACAAATTATGTACATTTGTTTCCCTACAAACTAATCTATAGTGATGGAAAGAAACAAACCCCAGAGGGGTTGGGTGAACCTAACTTGAAGCTGGTCTTCAGACATTCCAGGGTCCTGGACTTTTTTTTTTTGATGGAGCAGTCCTGTGCAGGCTGACCTGTGCAATGGGCTGATCTCCCAGGTAGATGGCGGCAGAATTGGACAGGCTGGGAGCCCTCTGCTGTCCACTGCCGGGCTGAGTGCTCGCTTGCTGGGTGGGAAAACCTCACACACTTGGTCACAGATGTCTTCTGTATTGATTGTCCTTGTGGTGTGAGGCAGAGGGAAAAGCTGAGTTTTCTTAACATCTTGAAAGACACTGTCTTAAAAATGAAAAGGTATGCCACAGGCTGAGAGAATATATTTGCAAACCATACATCTGACAAAGGTTATGTCATTCATGGCACCACAATCAAATGGCTGGCGCCTGGAATTAAGCACTTTGGGAGGCTGAGGCATGCCGATCATTAAGGTCAGCAGTTCGAGACCAGCCTGGGGAACATGATGAAACCCGGTCTCCAAAAATACGTATTTTTAAAAATTAGCCAGGCGCCGTGGTGAGTGCCTGCAATTCCAGCTACGTGGGCAGCTGAGGCAGGAGAATTGTTTGAACCTGAGAGGCCGAGGTTGCAGTGAGCTGAGATTGTGACACTACGCCCAGCCTGGGTGGCAGAGTGAGACTAGATCTCAAAAAAAAATCCTCTGTAACAAACCATAAGCATGTGTTTCCCTAAATTCCGTGAGCTTCTAGCAACTAAACAAACCCCAGAGGGGTTGGGTGAACCTAACTTGAAGCTGGTCTTCAGACATTCCAGGGTCCTGGACTTGCGACTGGTGGGATGGAGGGGGCAGTCCTGTGGGAGCCCATGACCTGTGCTTTCTGGGGCTGTCTCCAGGTAGATGGCGGCAGAATTGGACCGGGCTGGAGGATGCCCTCTGCTGTCCACTGCCGGGCTGAGTGCTCGCTTGCTGGGTGGGAAAACTCACTTGGTCACAGATGTCTTCTGTATTGATTGTCCTTGTGGTGTGAGGCAGAGGGAAAAGCTGAGTTTTCTTAACATCTTGAAAGACACTGTCTTAAAAATGAAAAGGTATGCCACAGGCTGAGAGAATATATTTGCAAACCATACATCTGACAAAGGT
Organism: Saguinus midas; assembly: GCA_021498475.1. Taxonomy (NCBI): domain Eukaryota; kingdom Metazoa; phylum Chordata; class Mammalia; order Primates; family Cebidae; genus Saguinus; species Saguinus midas. The sequence continues at coordinate 135,767,161 of CM038393.1, read as the reverse complement.
GTCATTCATGGCCGGGCTCGGTGGCTGACGTCTGGAATCTCAGCACTTTGGGAGGCTGAGGCATGCCGATCATTAAGGTCAGCAGTTCGAGACCAGCCTGGGGAACATGATGAAACCGGTCTCTCCTAAAAATACGTATTTTAAAAAATTAGCCAGGCGCCGTGGTGAGTGCCTGCAATTCCAGCTACGTGGGCAGCTGAGGCAGGAGAATTGTTTGAACCCAGGTGAGCCGAGATCACGCCATTGCACTCCAGCCTGGGCAACAGAGCAAGACTCCGTCTCAAAAAAAAAAAAGGTCTTATATTCAGAATACACACAAAAAACTCTTACAACTCAATAACAAGAACACAAACAACCTGATTTTTAAAGTGGACAAAAGGCATGTCACCAAAGAAGAGAGGCAGATGGCAAGTAAGTCCAGTCACGGACCATGTAACGCAACATGATGTCACAGCCGTCATAAGATGAGAGCCACACGGTGCCTCGTCTATGTTTGCGTGTGCCTCAGTACGCAAATACTCACCGCTGTGTTACGACTGCTGTGGCATTCGGGCAGTCTCGGGCTGTGCTGGGTTGTGCCCGGGAGCACCAGGCTACCCCAACAGCCTGGGTGCGCAGGGTTGCTCCGTCTGGGTGTGCCTCTGTGCACTCTTTGATGCTCACACAGTGACAAAGTCACCTAACAACACAGTCCTCAGAACCTGTCCCCTTCATTACCTGACGTGTGATTGCAGGAAAAGACACACTTGGCTACTAGAAATAAAGCTGATTACATGTTGGGCGTAACAGAATTCAGACTTAAATCACGCAGAGATATGACTACATTCCTGCTCAAATATCTGAAATTAGAAAGACTGACTGTGCTAAGTGTTGGCGAGGAGCACTGGTGGAAGAACCGGAACTGGTGGAAGAACTCATGCGTATGTGTGGGTAAATGCTGCTACCACTTTGCAAACAGTTTAACATCGTCCTGTACAGTTGGCCACACCCACCAAATGACCCAGAAATTCCACTCCTGGGTATCTACCCAAGAAAAATAAACACCTGAGTTTACACAATGGCAGGAACAGGAATGTTCATGGTCGCTTCATTTGTAACAGCCAAACCAGAAAGCAACTCAAATGTCCATCAACAGGCAAGTAGACAAGTAAAATAGGTATGTCCACACAGGGAGCACCACTTAGCAACAGAAACAAATTGCTGATACACCCAATGACACATGAGAATCTCAAAGTCCTTATGCTGGGTGTAAAAGGCCAGATACAAATTATCTAATTTCGTTTATGTACATTTGCCTACAAACTAATCTATAGTGATGGAAAGAAACAGAGATTGCCTGGGGCCAGGCAGATTTAACCACGGTGATGGTGAGACTCACTGGAGTATACTTTTTTTTTTTTTTTTTTTTGAGACAGAGTTTCGCTCTTGTTACCCAGGCTGGAGTGCAATGGCGCGATCTCAGCTCACTGCAACCTCTGCCTCCTGGGTTCAGGCCAATTCTCCTGCCTCAGCCTCCTGAGTAGCTGGGATTACAGGCACGCGCCACCATGCCCAGCTTATTTTTTTTGTATTTTTAGTAGAGACAGGGTTTCACCATGTCGACCAGGATGGTCTCGATATCTTGACCTCGTGATCCACGCGCCTCGGCCTCCCAAAGTGCTGGGATTACAGCCTTGAGCCACCGTGCCCGGCGAGTATACTCTTAAGAGGGCAATGGTTATTGAAAATAAATGGCACCACAATCAAATCGACCCGAAGCCCTAATAAATTAAAAGCTAGAGATATTGGAGGCCATTTTCCCTGATCATAATTTAATGAAGTCACAAAGACTAAAAACGTGACCAAACCCAGAACTACGGAAGTCCAAATATTAGAAGCGTGGACGTAAGTAACCCTTTGACTGAAGGGGAAATAAAAACGGAAACTGTAAAACTTCTAGAAAGCCACGAAAGACAAACGCCAGGTTTCCCAACTTGGGGTCCACGACTAAAACCTTTTTGGGAAGGAATTCATAGTCTTTCATTTAAAAAAGAACGGAAAATACAGGAACTTCATTACCATCTTAAGAAATGTAAAAGAAAAACAAAACAAACTAATCCCAAATGAGACAGGAAGAGGTAACTCATGAAGACGAAAGCAGAAAGCAGACAATGGTGAACAGTAAATCTGCCTGCGTAAGGCGGAGGGCGTGACACACACAGCTGCCGCTGCTGCGACTCCGCGCTATTTTGGAGGTTCCAGTGATGTGCATGAGAAAATAAGATGCAGCCACAGACCACATTTCAGTCAACAGCAGGCTGCAGGGACGGCAGTGCCCTGGACGCACAGCACCCAGTTCTCACGGTGCCTTTTCCTTTTTGAGACCTGGTGCCCAGACTGCGGCACAAGGGCAGGGTCTCGGCTCATTGCAACCTCCACCCCCTGGTTCAAGCGATTCCCATGCCTCAGCTGGGCAAGTACCTGGGATTGCAGGCATGCGCCACCACGCCTGCCTAATTTTTGCATTTTTAGCAGAGACGGGGTTTCACAATGTTGGTAAGCTAGTCTCCAACTCCTGACCTCAAATGACCCACCCACCTTGGCCTCCCAAAGTGTTGGGGTTACGGGTGTGAGCCACCGTGCCTGGCCTCACAGACCTGTTCTGCACTTAGATGTACAGGCTTGTCCTGGTGCTGCGGCTGCTGTGGTTCAGTGCGGGGTCTGCCGTGGTGCTCGGTGCAGGGTCTGCTGTGGTGTTCGGTGTGGGGTCTGCTGTCCGCCATGTGGGTCTCCTGTGTGGGTCCGCTGTGTGGGTCCGTCGTGTGGGTCCGCCATGTGCGCCCGCTGTGTGGGTCCGCTGTGTGGGTCCGCTGTGTCGTCCGCTGTGTGGGTCCGCTGTGTGGGTCCGCCGTGTGGGTCTCCTGTGTGCGTCCGCTGTGTGGGTCCACCGTGTGGGTCTCCTGTGTGCGTCCGCTGTGTGGGTCCGCTGTGTGGGTCTCCTGTGTGCGTCCGCTGTGTGGGTCCGCTGTGTGGGTCTCCTGTGTGCGTCTGCTGTGTGCGCCCACTGTGTGGGTCAGCCGTGTGGGTCTCCTGTGGCCCGCTGTGTGGGTCCGCCGTGTGGGTCTCCTGTGGCCCGCTGTGTGGGTCCGCTGTGTGGGTCTCCTGTGTCGCCCGCTGTGGGTCCGCTGTGGGTCTCCTGTGCGTCTGCTGTGTGCGCCCACTGTGTGGGTCAGCCGTGTGGGTCTCCTGTGGCCCGCTGTGTGGGTCCGCTGTGGGTCTCCTGTGTGCCCGCTGTGTGGGTCCGCTGTGTGGGTCTCCTGTGTGGTCCGCTGTGTGGGTCCGCTGTGTGGGTCTCCTGTGTGTCTGCTGTGTGGGTCCGCTGTGTGGTCCGCCGTGTGGGTCTCCTGTGCGCCCGCTGTGTGGGTCCGCGTGTGGGTCTCCTGTGCGTCCGCTGTGGGTCCGCTGTGGGTCCGCCGTGTGGGTCTCCTGTGTGGGTCTGCTGTGGGTCCGCTGTGTCGTCCGCTGTGTGGGTCCGCCGTGTGGGTCTGCTGTGGGTCCGCTGTGTGGGTCCGCCGTGTGGGTCCGCGTGTGGGTCTCCTGTGGGTCCGCCGTGTGGGTCTCCTGTGCGTCCGCTGTGTGGGTCCGCCGTGTGGGTCTCCTGTGTGCGTCCGCTGTGTGGGTCCGCTGTGTGGGTCTCCTGTGTGCATCCGCTGTGTGGGTCCGCCGTGTGGGTCTCCTGTGTGCGTCTGCTGTGTCGTCCGCTGTGTGGGTCTGCCGTGTGGGTCTCCTGTGTAAATCCGCTGTGTGGGTCCGCTGTGGGTCTCCTGTGTGTCTGCTGTGTGGGTCCGCCGTGTGGGTTCTGTGTGGGTCTGCTGTGTGGGTCCGCTGTGTGGGTCGCCGTGTGGGTCTCCTGTGGCCCGCTGTGTGGGTCCGTGTGGGTCCGCCGTGTGGGTCCGCCTGTGTGGGTCCGCCGTGGGTCCGCCGTGTGGGTCTGCTGTGTGGGTCCGCCGTGTGGGTCCGCCGTGTGGGTCCGCCGTGTGGGTCCGCCGTGTGGGTCTCCTGTGTGCGTCCGCTGTGTGGGTCCGCTGTGTGGGTCCGCTGTGTGGGTCCGCTGTGTGGGTCTCCTGTGTGCGTCCGCTGTGTGGGTCCGCTGTGTGGGTCCGCTGTGTGGGTCTGCTGTGTGCGTCTGCTGTGTGGGTCTGCTGTGGGTCCGCTGTGTGGGTCTCCTGTGGGTCCGCTGTGTGGGTCTCCTGTGTGCGCCTGCTGTGTGGGTCCGCTGTGTGTGGGTCCGCTGTGTGGGTCCGCTGTGTGGGTCTCCTGTGTGCGTCTGCTGTGTGGGTCCGCTGTGTGGGTCCGCTGTGTGGGTCTGCTGTGTGCGTCTGCTGTGTGGGTCCGCTGTGTGCGTCTGCAGCCCCAGGGCAGTGATGGCTCCATTTGGCCTCAGCGTGTAGAGGCTGCATCATCTAGGCTTGTGAAGGCAGAGTCCACGACAGTCCCACAGCCACATCAACACAGGAGGGTAATCAGAGTTATACCCTAAAAGAAGACAGCGGGGTCTCTCTCCGTCTCTCCCACCTCTCTTCCTGATGACCTGATCCTATACCTAAGAAACTGAAGACACTCCAGTAAAAACCTACCAGAACTCGTCATGGAACGTGGCAGCATGGCCACGCACAATCCGTACCTCAGAATTAGTAGTTTTGCCCCACACTGTCAAGAACAAGCTAGAAACAAGGTCAGGAATGGCATTCCACTTGCAATAATGAGAAAAATATACAATAAGTAAGAAAATGTAACCTACTTAGAAATAAATGTAACAAGGAAATCTACACAACCTATATCAGAAAAATGCTACCTGTTTAAATTGTACGGTTTTGGAAAGACATGCCAGATTCTTGGTGGGCAGGCTGAGTATAATGATGTCAGCTGCACCAACATTCATGTGTAATTGTATGTAATCTGGATTGCACCTCCAGCTTAAACGCCAGCGCTTTTTTCTTTTTGGGACTTTAGATAGAATTAAGGTTCATATGGTGGAATCAATGTCAGAGGAGACTCAATCCAAGTGCCATAAATAAGTGAAAATGCACCTTGCGGGGGTGCGGGAAATGTGAAGTCACAGAGACGGCTCTGGAGGGCGTCAGATTGGAGGCTGGCAAGTGTGGGAAGGTGCGTGCTCAGATTCTACGGGAAAGGTGGGCGGCCGCGGCCGTTTTGGAGCGCGGTGCGACACTGTTGAGCACGACATTGCTGAGCAGGTGCTGGGTTCGCCCAGCGTCCGCTCCCAGGCGGCGTCCTGCTAGGGTGGGTGCTGCTCTGGGACGCTCACGTGCCGTCTGTCTCAGCGGCAGCCCTGGCATGTGGCTGGAGACGAGGTGATATCTTGGGCGTGTGGCCATATGGCCACGGCACATCCACGGCAGGGAAGCTCCCGCAGTCTGGAGGAGGAGGAGGAGGCAGGGGCTGCTGTGGGAGCTGCAGCCCGAGAGCCACAGCCAGACAAGTGCGTTGCAGAGCCCATTTTTGGAAGGCGAAAAGGAAAAGCAATCATCTATGAGTGTGCCCATGTCTTTATGATTATCTAAAGACAGGAGGAGGATTGGAGGGTTACACACCAGGTTCACACTAAACCCAAACCCTGGAAACATCACAGGTGTTCTTTCCAAGCTCTCATGAAATTCTCACGAGGGCCACGTGTCGGTCTGCACCACAGTGAGAACCAACTCACACCCACTCGGACGGCTATTATCAAAACCAGGAAATCACAAGTGTTGACAAAACTGGAACCCTGTGCCTTGTCGTTGGGAATGAAAAACAGCGCAGCTGCTGTGGGAACAGTCTGGCAGTTCCTCAAAAAATTAAACATAGAATTGCCATATGATCCAGCGATTCCACTTCTGGGTATAGACCCATAAGAACTGAAAGTAGGGACACACAGATACCTCCACATCCCTGTTCACAGCAGCATTAACCACAATAACCAAGGCGGAAAAACAACCCAGGTGTCCATCAGCAGATGAATGGACAAGCGCGATGTGGGGTAGACAGTATGGAATATTATGCAGCATTAAAAAGAGATTAAGTTCCAACACAAACTTCAACAAGGATGAAACCTCAGGACACTATGCTAAGTGAAATATGCCAGACACAAAAGGATAAATACTCCAAGGTTCCACTTACATGAGGTCCCTAGAGTAGCCAAATTCATAGAGACAGGAAGTAAAATGGTGGGTGCCAGGGACTGGGGAAGGGAGAGTGGGGAGTGAGTGTTTAATGTAGACAAAGTTTCAGTTGGAAATGATGGAAAATTCTGGAAATAGAGGTGTTAGTTGCACAACATTGTGATGTGCTTAATGCTACTGAATTTTATACTTAATATGATTTAAATGGTAAATTTTATGCTACATACCTCACCACAAAAAAGAGAAGCATATACCTTACTTCAAATTATACTACAAGACTACAGTAACCAAAGCAGCATGGTACTGGGACAAAAACAGACACATAGACCAATGGAACAGAACAGAGAATTCAGAAATAAGACTGCACACTTACAACCATCTGATTTTCAACAAAACTGACAAAAGCAAGCAATGGGAAAAGGATTCTCTATTTAATAAATGGTGCTAGGAGAACTGGCTAGCCATATGAAGAAAATGGAAACTATATTCCTGCCTTACAACTTATACAAAAATTAACTCAAGGTGGATTAAAGACTTAAATGTAAAACCCAGAAGTATAAAAAACCTAGAAGAAAACCTAGGCAATAAAATTCGGGACATAGGCATGGGCAAGGATTTCATGATGAAAACATCAAAAGCAATTGCAAACAAAGCAAAAATTGACAAGTGAGATATAATTAAATGAAAGAGCTTCTGCACAGCAAAAGAAACTATCATCAGCTTGAACAGACAACCTACAGAATGGGAGAAACATTTTTCAATCTATTCATTTGACAAAGCAATCTACAAGGAACCCAAACAAATCTACAAGAAAAAGCAACACCATTAAAACGTGGGCAAGGAGATGAACAGGCACTTCTCAAAAGACATTTGTGTGGCCAACAAACCAGTGAAAAAAAGCTCAACATCACTGGTCACTAGAGAAATGCAAATCAAAACCACAATGAGATACCATCTCACACCAGTCAGAAGGGTGATTATTAAAAAGTCAAGAAATGACAGATGCTGGCAAGGTTGCAGAGAAATAGGAATATTTTTATACTGTTGATGGGAGTGTAAATTAGTTCAGCCACTGTGGAAGACAGTGTGGTGATTCCTCAGAGACCTAGAACCAGAAATTCCATTTGACCCACCAATCCCATTATAGCTATATACCCAAAGGAATATAACTCATTCTATTAGTAAAGATACGTGCACACATATATTCACTGCAACACTATTCACAATAGCAAAGACATGGAATCAACCAAAATGTCCATCAACGATAGACTGGATAAAGGAAATGTGGTACATATACACCATGGAATACTATGCAGCCATAAAAAGAATGAGATAATGTTTTTGCAGGGATAGGAATGGAGCTTGAAGTCATTATCCTCAACAAACTAACACAGGAACCAAAAGAAACACCGCATGTTCTGGCTCATAAGTGTGAGTTGAACACTGAGAACACATGGACACAGGGAGGAGAACAACACACACTAGGGTCTGTTGGGTGGTGGGGCAGGGGAAGAGAGAGCATCAGGAAAAATAGGTAATGCATGCTGGGCTTAATAGCTAGGTGATAGGTTGACAGGTGCAGCAAACCACCGTGGCACACGTTTACCTGTGTAACAAACCGGCACATCCTGCACATGTATCCCAGAACTTAAAATTTTTTCTTAAGACAGAATATCACCCTTGTTGCCCAGGCTGGAGTGCAACCTCCACCTCCTGTGTTCAAGAGATTCTTCTGCCTCAGCTTCCCAAGTAGCTGAGATTATGAGCAGGTGTCACCATGCCTGGTCAAACTTTTTTTTTGACTAGAGATGGGGTTTCACCATGTTGGTCAGACTGGTCTCAAACTCCTGACCTCTGGTGATCTGCCCTCCTCGCCCTCCCAAAGTGCTGAAATTACAGGCATGCGCCAACTTGCCCGGCCTTAAAATTTTTTAAAAGAGAAGCGGCTGGGCACAGTGGCTCACACCTGTGATCCCAGCACACTGGGAGGCGGAGGTGGGTGGATCACAAGGTCAGGAGTTCAAGACCAACCTGGCCAACATGGCGAAACCCTGTCTCTGCTAAAAATACAAAAATTAGCTGGGTATGGTGGAGTGTTCCTGTAATCCCAGCTACTTGGGAGGCTGAGGCAGGAGAATGGTTGAACTGAGACCCAGGAGGAGGCTGCAGTGAGCTGAGAATTCAGAAATAAGACTGCACACTTACAACCATCTGATTTTCAACAAAACTGACAAAAGCAAGCAATGGGAAAAGGATTCTCTATTTAATAAATGGTGCTAGGAGAACTGGCTAGCCATATGAAGAAAATGGAAACTATATTCCTGCCTTACAACTTATACAAAATTAACTCAAGGTGGATTAAAGACTTAAATGTAAAACCCAGAAGTATAAAAAACCTAGAAGAAAACCTAGGCAATAAAATTCGGGACATAGGCATGGGCAAGGATTTCATGATGAAAACATCAAAAGCAATTGCAAACAAAGCAAAAATTGACAAGTGAGATATAATTAAATGAAAGAGCTTCTGCACAGCAAAAGAAACTATCATCAGCTTGAACAGACAACCTACAGAATGGGAGAAACATTTTTCAATCTATTCATTTGACAAAGCAATCTACAAGGAACCCAAACAAATCTACAAGAAAAAAGCAACACCATTAAAACGTGGGCAAAGGAGATGAACAGGCACTTCTCAAAAGACATTTGTGTGGCCAACAAACCAGTGAAAAAAAGCTCAACATCACTGGTCACTAGAAATGCAAATCAAAACCACAATGAGATACCATCTCACACCAGTCAGAAGGGTGATTATTAAAAGTCAAGAAATGACAGATGCTGGCAAGGTTGCAGAGAAATAGGAATATTTTTATACTGTTGATGGGAGTGTAAATTAGTTCAGCCACTGTGGAAGACAGTGTGGTGATTCCTCAGAGACCTAGAACCAGAAATTCCATTTGACCCACCAATCCCATTATAGCTATATACCCAAAGGAATATAACTCATTCTATTAGTAAAGATACGTGCACACATATATTCACTGCAACACTATTCACAATAGCAAAGACATGGAATCAACCAAAATGTCCATCAACGATAGACTGGATAAAGGAAATGTGGTACATATACACCATGGAATACTATGCAGCCATAAAAAAGAATGAGATAATGTTTTTGCAGGGATAGGAATGGAGCTTGAAGTCATTATCCTCAGCAAACTAACACAGGAACCAAAAAAGAAACACCGCATGTTCTGGCTCATAAGTGTGAGTTGAACACTGAGAACACATGGACACAGGGAGGAGAACAACACACACTAGGGTCTGTTGGGTGGTGGGGCAGGGGAAGAGAGAGCATCAGGAAAAATAGGTAATGCATGCTGGGCTTAATAGCTAGGTGATAGGTTGACAGGTGCAGCAAACCACCGTGGCACACGTTTACCTGTGTAACAAACCGGCACATCCTGCACATGTATCCCAGAACTTAAAATTTTTTTTTCTTAAGACAGAATATCACCCTTGTTGCCCAGGCTGGAGTGCAACCTCCACCTCCCGTGTTCAAGAGATTCTTCTGCCTCAGCTTCCCAAGTAGCTGAGATTATGAGCAGGTGTCACCATGCCTGGTCAAACTTTTTTTTTGACTAGAGATGGGGTTTCACCATGTTGGTCAGACTGGTCTCAAACTCCTGACCTCTGGTGATCTGCCCTCCTCGCCCTCCCAAAGTGCTGAAATTACAGGCATGCGCCAACTTGCCCGGCCTTAAAATTTTTTTTAAAAAGAGAAGCGGCTGGGCACAGTGGCTCACACCTGTGATCCCAGCACACTGGGAGGCGGAGGTGGGTGGATCACAAGGTCAGGAGTTCAAGACCAACCTGGCCAACATGGCGAAACCCTGTCTCTGCTAAAAATACAAAAATTAGCTGGGTATGGTGGAGTGTTCCTGTAATCCCAGCTACTTGGGAGGCTGAGGCAGGAGAATGGTTGAACTGAGACCCAGGAGGAGGCTGCAGTGAGCTGAGATCGCACCACTGCTCTCCAGCCTGGGCTACAGAGTAAGACTACATCTAAAAAAAAAAAAAAAAATGGAAGGAGAGAGAAGCATAAATTTAAATGATTTATAATCCCAGCTGTCAAAAAGCTGTTAGGCCACCTCCGCTGACATTTGTCTTTCTTGCTGTATTAATCTCAATGTTTTCCAGAGCAGAACTAAGGCTCCATGCTTTGGCTCAGAATCACGGCGCACCTTCAGCCCGACCAGGAATAAAGCATCCTCGGCTGTGTGCAGGGGTCACACCTATGATCCCAGCACTTCGGGAGGCTGAGGTGGCCGGATTGCTTGAGCCCATGCGCTTGAGACCAGCCTGGGTAACATGGCAAAACCCTGTCTCTACAAAAAGCGTGGTGGTGGCACCTGTAGTCTCAGCTACCTGGACGCTAAGGCGGGAGTATCTCTTGAGTCTGGGAGGTGGAGGTTGCAGTGAGCTGAGATCACGCCACTGCACTCCAGCCTGGGCAACGGAGCAAGACCCTGGCTTGAAAATAAAAAATAAAAGGCCAGGTACGGTGGCCCACACTTGTAATCCCAGCACTGGGAGGCCGAGGCGGACATACCACAAGGTTGGGAAATCGAGACCATCCTAGCTAACAAGGTGAAACCCTGTCTCTCCTAAAAAATGCAAAAATTAGCCGGGCATGGTGGCATGCACCTGTAGTCCCAGCTACTAGGGAGGCTGAGGCAGGAGAATCGCTTTAACCCAAGAGGCGGAGGTAGCAGTGAGCCGAGATGGCGCCATTGCACTCCAGCGTGGGCGACAGAGCCAGACTCTGCCTCAAAAATAAATAAATTAATTAAAATAAAATAATCGGCCGGGCGCGGTGGCTCACGAGGTCAAGAGATCAAGACCATCCTGGTCAACAAGGTGAAACCCCGTCTCTACTAAAAATACAAAAAATTAGCTGGGCATGGTGGCGTGTGCCTGTAATCCCAGCTACTCAGGAGGCTGAGACACGAGAATTGCCTGAACCCAGGAGGCGGAGGTTGCGGTGAGCCGAGATCGCGCCATTGCACTCCAGCCTGGGTAACAAGAGTGAAACTCCGTCTCAAAAAAATAAATAAATAAATAAATAAAATAATCCTCCTCCTGGACCCTTATAAACGTGACGACATCTCTACAACAACGAATAAATTGGAAAATGTTAAAACCACAGTTACCACATCTCCAGGAACTGGATGTAACAAGGCCTCCACCCAGCAGCAGCTAAGGGGTGGCTCATGCCATCGGTTTCCTGAAATGCTCACCTTCCCAGCAAGCCCAGGCACACGCAGCAGAACGCACCTCACCCCGGCCGCCAGGGAAAAAGTAATCAAACAGGAAAGGAATCTGCAGAGCCAATGGCAAAATGAACCCACTGAGAAAGGCAAATGTCAGGAGAATCCACAGAGCTGGAGGTGGGTCTTGAACCTCCCGTAAAACAGGCATCGGCAGCCGCTCAGTGAGAAGACAGAAAGAAGCCCGGGACACACAAAATTAGGGGCAACGATGGAGGAAACAGTCACACCCAGAAAGTAAATAAAATGCTCGAATAATACATGACACACTGCACCCTAATGCTTCTAAAAGCTTGAATGAAATGGATTGTCTTTAAAAACTTGTGAGAATCCGAGAGCGTTATCTAAGAATCACAGATGGATTCTTTCAAACATTCAAGAAACAGATAATTCCAATGATATTCAGAATGTTCTTGGAATGGAGAAAAAGAAGGAAATCCTCTGGGTTATTTTTGTGAAATTAACATAAGAGCAATGCCAAAAATTGGCGGAGAGATAGCGATAGAGACGGAGAGCGCGCGGGCGGCAGCCGGGCGCGAACGTCAGTGCTGAGCGCTGGGCCGGAGAGGGGGAGAGTCTGGCGTGCCTCACTCGATTCCACGGAAACACAATGAGTACTCAGTGGGCTCATTTTAACGAAGTCAGGATGGTTCAATATTCAAACACTGTTGTGCTCCTGACAGTGGGAACCGTACCTCGGGGCTGCTATTCTCAGGGCTGGCGGGCGGCTCCCGGCACCCCACGTCCCTGCCCACAGACAGTGGAACGAGGATGACTCCCCAAGGCCCCTTCAGCCCTGGGTAGGGCAGGCGTGCACGGGATAGGGCCCAAAGCTTCTCATCCTCTCCAGAAAGGGGCCCTGTGGCTGCCCAGCCTCGGCCCTGCTCCCCACCCTCACTCTGCGTATAACGGGGACACATGGCCTCAGAGGGCTGGGGGAACCTCAGGTCACGGGGTTCACATGCGTGACCACTTCATGATCATCGCAAAGGCAGACGTCCTCTGTAACTCTCAGAAATCAGCTTTTAAACAGCTTTATGGAGGCGTACTTGACATACCCTGAACCTCAGTGTGGACACACGTATCATCAGTGGAGCCGTCACCACAATCAAGACACTGGACACATCCAGCCCCAGGTTTCCTGATGGCCTGTGTGGCCCTCCCACCCACCACTCCTGTCACTGTGGATTATGGACTTTCTCTGGAACTTTATAGGAAGGGAGGCATGCTATATGTGGTAGCCGCAGCAGGCGGGGGACCCTGTTTACCGAGCCCGCTGCTTTCCCAGGACACCCCATCACGCCAGCAGCTCCCCAGCTCCATGCTGAGCAGGACCCCACGGAGCGGACGCACACAGCTCCTTCATCCGCCCGCTGTGCGTGGCCCGTGGCTTGTTACTGCCCGCGTCCGTGGGTGTGGACTTCTGCTTTCGTTTCTCTGGGGTCAATGTCTAGGAGCAGAATTGCTCAGTTGTGTCTGACATTTCCCTTTGCTTCTTAAGAAACTGCCAGGCTGTTTTCCAATGTGGTCGCACCATTTTAAGCCCCCACTGGAGTGTGTGGGGTGTGGGTTCCTCCACATGTGTGAGGACACCTGGCTCTGTTGACTCCGGCCTCCTTAGTGGGTGTGGCCATGTCTCGCCGTGACGCCCCGTGAAGCCGCCCAGCGTCTTCACATAACCTTAGTAGTCCTTCCTGTACTTCCTGTACGTTCTTTGGAGGATATCGATTCAAATCTTTGGCACGGTTTTCTTTATTCTTTTTTTTTTTTTTTTTGAGTTGGAGTTTCACTCTTGTTGCCCAGGCTGGAGTGCAGTGGCGTGATCTCGGCTCACTGCAAGGTCTGCCTCCTCCCGGGTTCAGGCAATTCTCCTGCCTCAGCCTCCTGAGTAGCTGGGATTACAGGCAGGTGCAACCACACCTGGCTAATTTTTGTATTTTTAGTAGAGACAGGGTTTCACCATGTTGGCCAGGCTGGTCTCAAACTCCCGAGCTCAAGTTATCTGCCCGCCTCAGCCTCCCACAGTGCTAGGATTACAGACATTAGCCACCATGCTTGGCCTGCACATTTTCAAAAATAAACTTTGAGAATTTCACTATGTTGCCTAGGCTGGAGTGCAGTGGTACAATCTCTGCTCACTGAAGCCTTTGCCTCCTGGATTCAAGCAATTCTCCTGTCTCAGCTGCCGAAGTAGCTGGGATTACAGGCACCTGCCAGCACACCTGGCTAATTTTTGTATAGTAGAGACAGGGTTTCACCATGTTGGCCAGGCTGGTCTTGAACGTCTGACCTCAGGTGATCCACCTGCCTCAGCTTCCCACTGAAGTTCTGAAATTACGGGTGTAAGCCACTGTGCCCGGCCTTTTTGTTTTTTAGTGTTTTTGTTTTGTTTGAGACGGAGTCTCACTCTGTCACCAGGCTGGAGTGCAGTGGCGTGATCTCGGCTCACTGCAAGGTCTGCCTCCTCCCGGGTTCAGGCAATTCTCCTGCCTCAGCCTCCTGAGTAGCTGGGATTACAGGCAGGTGCAACCACACCTGGCTAATTTTTGTATTTTTAGTAGAGACAGGGTTTCACCATGTTGGCCAGGCTGGTCTCAAACTCCCGAGCTCAAGTTATCTGCCCGCCTCAGCCTCCCACAGTGCTAGGATTACAGACATTAGCCACCATGCTTGGCCTGCACATTTTCAAAAATAAACTTTGAGAATTTCACTATGTTGCCTAGGCTGGAGTGCAGTGGTAGGGCAGGCGTGCACGGATAGGGCCCAAAGCTTCTCATCCTCTCCAGAAAGGGGCCCTGTGGCTGCCCAGCCTCGGCCCTGCTCCCCACCCTCACTCTGCGTATAACGGGACACATGGCCTCAGAGGGCTGGGGAACCTCAGGTCACGGGTTCACATGCGTGACCACTTCATGATCATCGCAAGGCAGGCGTCCTCTGTAACTCTCAGAAATCAGCTTTTAAACAGCTTTATGGAGGCGTACTTGACATACCCTGAACCTCAGTGTGGACACACGTATCATCAGTGGAGCCGTCACCACAATCAAGACACTGGACACATCCAGCCCCAGGTTTCCTGATGGCCTGTGTGGCCCTCCCACCCACCACTCCTGTCACTGTGGATTATGGACTTTCTCTGGAACTTTATAGGAAGGGAGGCATGCTATATGTGGTAGCCGCAGCAGGCGGGGGACCCTGTTTACCGAGCCCGCTGCTTTCCCAGGACACCCCATCACGCCAGCAGCTCCCCAGCTCCATGCTGAGCAGGACCCCACGGAGCGGACGCACACAGCTCCTTCATCCGCCCGCTGTGCGTGGCCCGTGGCTTGTTACTGCCCGCGTCCGTGGGTGTGGACTTCTGCTTTCGTTTCTCTGGGGTCAATGTCTAGGAGCAGAATTGCTCAGTTGTGTCTGACATTTCCCTTTGCTTCTTAAGAAACTGCCAGGCTGTTTTCCAATGTGGTCGCACCATTTTAAGCCCCCACTGGAGTGTGTGGGGGTGTGGGTTCCTCCACATGTGTGAGGACACCTGGCTCTGTTGACTCCGGCCTCCTTAGTGGGTGTGGCCATGTCTCGCCGTGACGCCCCCGTGAAGCCGCCCCGCGTCTTCACATAACCTTAGTAGTCCTTCCTGTACTTCCTGTACGTTCTTTGGAGGATATCGATTCAAATCTTTGGCACGGTTTTCTTTATTCTTTTTTTTTTTTTTTTTTTTTTGAGTTGGAGTTTCACTCTTGTTGCCCAGGCTGGAGTGCAATGGCGTGCTCTTGGCTCACTGCAACTTCCGCCTCCCAGGTTCAAGTGATTCTCCTGTCTCAGCCTCCTGAGTAGCTGGGATCACAGGTCCCTGCATTCATACCTGGTTAATTTTTGTATTTTTAGTAGAGACAGTGTTTCACCATGTTAGCCAGGCTGGTCTCAAACTCCCGAGCTCAAGTTATCTGCCCGCCTCAGCCTCCCACAGTGCTAGGATTACAGACATTAGCCACCATGCTTGGCCTGCACATTTTCAAAAATAAACTTTGAGAATTTCACTATGTTGCCTAGGCTGGAGTGCAGTGGTACAATCTCTGCTCACTGAAGCCTTTGCCTCCTGGATTCAAGCAATTCTCCTGTCTCAGCTGCCGAAGTAGCTGGGATTACAGGCACCTGCCAGCACACCTGGCTAATTTTTGTATAGTAGAGACAGGGTTTCACCATGTTGGCCAGGCTGGTCTTGAACGTCTGACCTCAGGTGATCCACCTGCCTCAGCTTCCCACTGAAGTTCTGAAATTACGGGTGTAAGCCACTGTGCCCGGCCTTTTTGTTTTTTAGTGTTTTTGTTTTGTTTGAGACGGAGTCTCACTCTGTCACCAGGCTGGAGTGCAGTGGCGTGATCTCGGCTCACTGCAAGGTCTGCCTCCTCCCGGGTTCAGGCAATTCTCCTGCCTCAGCCTCCTGAGTAGCTGGGATTACAGGCAGGTGCAACCACACCTGGCTAATTTTTGTATTTTTAGTAGAGACGGGGTTTCATCATGTTGGCCAGGATGGACTCGAACTCCTGACCTTGCAGTCATCCCGCCTTGGCCTCCCAAAGTGCTGGGATTACAGGCGGGAGACACTGCCTAACAGTGTCTTTTAATACGTTTTTTCTTTCATCTGAGTTGTCAAATTAATTGGCGTGAAGTTGTTCAAACCTGTTTATGATTCTTACAATATCCACACAAGCTGTGGTGATGCCACCTCTCTCATCTCTGACACCGGCTGTTCGTGTCTTTTCTCTTTTCTTCAGTGTGGCAACAGGTTTATCAACTTTTTTTTTGAGACACGGTCTTGCCCTGTTGCCCAGGCTGGAGTGCAGTGGTGCCATCACAGATCACTGTTGCCTCCGCATCCTGGGCTCAAGCAATCCTCCCGCCCCAGCATCCTAAGTAGTTGGGACTGCAGGTACACACCACCACACCTAGCTAAATTAAAAAAAAAAATTGTAGAAATGGGATTTCACCATGCGGCCCAGGCTGGTCTCGAACTCCTGCCTCAGGTGATTCTCCCTCCTGGGCCTCTCAAAGTGCTGGGATTATAGGTGTGGCCACCACATCTGGACCAGGTTTACTGCTTTCATGGATCCTCTTTAAAACTAGGTTTGGATTTCTTTTCTCTGCTGTTTTATTCATTTCTGCTCTGATCTTTTTCTCTTTCTTCTGCTTATTTGGGTTTCATTTGCTTTTCTTTTTCTAACTTATGTTAAAAGCTAAAGTTAATAATTTGAGATCTTTCCTGCTTCTAACAGAGGAATTTAGTGATAGTTTCTAATGCGTTAGCGAAATCCCACAATCTCACTCTGTCCCCCTGGCTGGAGTGCAATGGTGCGATCTCAGCTCACTCCAACCTCCGCCTCCCAGGTTCAAGCAATTCTACTGCCTCAGCCTCTGTAAGTAGCTGGGATTACAGGCATGCGCCACCACCCCACTGCTAATTTTTGTATTTTAGGCAGAGACGGGGTTTCACCATATTGGCCAGGTTGGTCTTGAACTCCTGACCTCAGGTGATCCGCCCGCCTCCGCCTCCCAAAGTGCTGGGATTACAGGCATGAGCCACCGCGCCCGGCCCTCTGCCTGACTCTTCATTTCTGCCTCATGGACCTGGAGATGGAGGATGCCCCCACAACTCATGGCACCCTCTCTGCCAGGATCTATGGCAAAAATCTTTGAACTTGTTTCCTGTTGCAGCAGTGAATTGAATCTGCACCGTAAATCTGAAGAACCACGAGTCCGGGAGAAACACAAGGTGGGGTCCCTGTGCCAGAGCGATGGGCAGGCAGGCATGGCCTGGACAAGGGGCAGACACGAGCCACGGGCACCTGTCGGTATGAACAAGTGTCCTACGTGAGGGGCCCCTGGCACTGGCAACTACGGTTCAAGCCGTCCACCAGGTGAAAGAAGGATCCTGTGAAGGCACCAGGTCAGCCCCCTTCATTTCCTATTAGGGAAGGGCTGCCAGCTGCCACACACTGGAACTCCAGTTTATCTGGGGAGGCTCCAGAACAGTTCAGAGACCAGAAGACCAGAAGAAAACTTGTAAAGAGAACAGAAATTTAGAAAACAGAAACGAGCTCCTGGAAATTATAAATACAAATGCAGAAATTAAAAATTCAGTTGAAACGTTAGAAGATAAAAATAAACGGCCAGGCGTGGTGGCTCACACTTGAGTCTCACCACTTTGGGAGGCTGAGGTGGCGGATCAGCCTGAGGATCACCTGAGGTCAGGAATTCGAGACCAGCCTGGCCAACATGGTGAAACCCAATCTCTACTAAAAATACAAAGAAAACTAGCTGGGTGTGGTGGCAGGCACCTGTA
This sequence comes from Saguinus midas, assembly GCA_021498475.1. Classification (NCBI taxonomy): domain Eukaryota; kingdom Metazoa; phylum Chordata; class Mammalia; order Primates; family Cebidae; genus Saguinus; species Saguinus midas. The sequence continues at coordinate 135,749,339 of CM038393.1, read as the reverse complement.
GTCCAAGCTGCTCAGGAGGCTGCAGCAGGAGAATCGCTTGAACCCAGGAGGCAGAGGTTGCAGTGGGCCTGGATCACACCACTGCACTCCAGCCTGGATCTGGGTGAGAGAGCAAGCCTCTGTCTCAAAAAAAAAAAAGACTCATATAAGGTCTTGGAATCTTGAAATTTCAGAACTCCAGGATCAAAGAGGAAACCGTAAAAGCCTCCAGAGAGAAAATATGACCATGTAAGGGGCATTGGGAGGAACTGTGACTTTGACTTTCCAACAGCACCATTAGAAGCTGGAACAGAAAAAAGACTTCAAAATTCTAAGGGGAAATTCTTTTACATCTTCAGTTTTATACCCAGCCTAACTACCAATCAAGTACAGGAATGGTAAAGACACATCATGTACTTTTCAGGACCCTCTGTCAGGAAGGTCAGGGATGATGTAAACCCAGGGGGAGGGGAGGGGAGGGAAGACCCAGGCCCCTGCTCAGCTGCGGTCTAGAAAGCACTCTCTCCAGTGGGGAGGGAAGGGACTTCTCCATGGGAGAGAAACATAACCAGCAGTTCACCTGGCACCCACATGGAGACATTGCATAGAGAGGCTGCTGGACGCTGTGGGAAGAATCAGAGGCAGCACACAGCAATGTAGGCCAATAAAAATAAACTGCAGGCCAGGCACAGTGGCTCATGCCTGTAATCCCAGCACTTTGGGAGGCTGAGGTGGGCGGATCACCTGAGGTCAGGAGTTTGAGACCAGCCTGGCCAACATGGTGAAACCCCATCTCTACTAAAAATACAAAAATTAGCTGGGCATGGTGGCGTGCACCTTGTAAACCCAGCTACTTGGGAGGCTGAGGCAGGAGAATCGCTTGAACCTGGCAAGTAGAGGCTGCAGTGAGCCGAGATCACTCCACTGCATTTCAGCCTGGCAACGGAGCGAGACTCCCTCTCAAAAAAAAAAAAAAAAGAACCACAGAACAAATGAAGGGCTTTATAAGAAATGCAATCGCAGTGCACTGCAGGGCTTATAGGTGACCAGTGTTTGCATGCAGCCGCGGAGGGGTGAGGGAGCAGGTTTGTAAGCATCAAATGCTCTAGAGCCGTTCCGGGAGGTGAGGTGACCTCACGTGGTGCTTCCTCGGAAACATAAGACTCGCACCTCTGAGTGGGGAGCTTGAGAAGCCCGTCATTGTAAATTCCACAGCATCTCCTTCAGTCTCTATTAGAATCGTAACAGGTTTCACAGGTCATAGATCTCAATGGCACTTGGAGAAGCACCTGAGCTGACACAAGAGTTTGCTGCTGCAAATCCAGGCTCTGCCCAGGGTCTTGTTAGAACGGGTGGGGAAGCCGACGACACCTACACACCACTTGTGTGACCTGGACGTAGGTCAGTACTTACTCCATTTCTCATCACCAAGACATTGATTCTCTGTCTAAACATCTACAAAATAAACAATGACTTCCCCGAAATATCCACCCTTCAAAGATCTTTTGTTGTCTGTCCTTGAGAACACAGAAGCCTGAGAAGGAATGTTGTATTTGTTACAGTGTTTGTTGAGCTATTTAAATCACATTCACCTCAGAGGCTGGTTCTTCTCAGCAGCTGAAAAGTCAGCCCACTGACTCCACTCAGTAAGTCCCAATAAATCAACAGCACCAACAACTCTACAGGTTTTCGGATTTAGAAATGGATCTGAAGGCATTCTCCCTGAAATTATTCTTAAATGAAATGATGAGTGATTTCAGAACAGTGCGGGATCTCGGTTTTCCCAGTGATTTGCTCATATCACGTCTTTATACTTTTCTATATTACGTGAATTCTCTTCCTAGCCTGGGAAACATGGTGGGACCCCACCTAAAAAAAAAAAATTAGCCAGGTGTAGTGGTGCAAGTGAGCCTCCCACCTTACTCAGGAGGCTAAGGTAGAGGTTCCCTGAGCCCGAGAAGTTGAAGCTGCCATGAGCTGTGATGGCTCCACTGCACTCCAGCCTGGGCAACAGAGTGAGACCCTGTCTCAAAAATTACAAAGACCAAAAGATGGGAGAGGAGTCGGAGGAGAATAAAGTGCCAGAACTCCTGGAAGTGCGTTGCCAAGGGCTGCGAACGCTCGGTGTCATTCCGAGCTTGCGTCATGTTTAAAAGAGCACGTACGTCCCAATGCACTGCAGAGGTTTTAAAGAGAAAATGTGGTCCCTAAATTAAAATAAATGAAACAGCAAGAAAGCTTTTAAAAAGGCAACAAGGAAGATGGCAGAGGTTAGATCACATATGTTGGTCAAAATAGTGCACATTAAACAGATGCATTAAGACTCCAATTAGATAAAAAATGAAGCCTAACTCCATGTATTTCTGAATGGCAACCCACATAAAGTGACAGAAACGTCTAGTGAGGCTCAGCAGAGGCATATTGGGTGAATGTAAAAAAATATATAGGGCCGGGCGTGGTGGCTCAAGCCTGTAATCCCAGCACTTTGGGAGGCTGAGGCGGGTGGATCACGAGGTCAAGAGATCGAGACCATCCTGGTCAATATGGTGAAGCCCCGTCTCTACTAAAAATACAAAAATGAGCTGGGCATGGTGGCGCGTGCCTGTAATCCCAGCTACTCAGGAGGCTGAGGCAGGAGAATTGCCTGAACCCAGGAGGCGGAGGTTGTGGTGAGCCGAGATCGCACCATTGCACTCCAGCCTGGGTAACAAGAGTGAAACTCCGTCTCAAAATATATATATATATATATATATATATATATATATCATGCCGGGCATGGTGGTGCATGCCGGTAACACCAGCACACTGGGAGGCCCAGGCAGGTGGCTTACCGGAGCTCAGAAGTTTGAGACCAGCTTGGGCAACACAGTGAAAACCCATCTCTACTAAGACACACAAAACAATTGTAATCCCAGCTACTCGGGAGGCAGAGGCAGGAGAATTACTTGAACCCAGTAGGCCGAGGTTACATGAGCCGAGATCGGGTCACTGCACTCCAGCCTGGGCAACAGAGTGAGATTCTGTCTCAAAAAAAAAAAATCCGTCCAAGGGGACTCCTAGGCAAAATTAAAACAAGACCCAGCATAATCAGGATAATTTAATATTAATCAGAAGAAAAACTTTAAGTAAGGATGAAGTGTCAGGAATCCCTAGACACTGATTCCCGCCTGGAAGCGCATGCCCTGCAGTGACCGCCCCATTCCCTCACACCCCCTTGGCCATGAGGACTCCCCACTCCAGGCCCTGGGGCTCCCCTCCTTCCACTTCCATCTAAAGATGCTGCTGGCCAGAGACCTCCCCGGGTGCCCGTCGGAGGGTGCATTAGTCCCACCAGCTGTGAGGGGAGGTCCTGTGGGCACCCCAGACTTGGTAACTGAGGACACGTCCTGTGGGCACCCAGACGTGGTGACTCCAAGTATGCTCCCATCTGGTGTTTAGGGATAAACCAGCATCTGAGAAGCCAGGTGTGACACAGCTGGAGGCCCCACCACCCTCGGGGCTGGCTCGCCACCTGCCTGTCACTCCTGAGCACACTGGGCAAGGTCAGAAGAGGGAGCAAAGCTGAATTGGGTATTAAAGCAAGTTGCCTTTTGGTGACTGTTCCTGCACTGCGGACCAGCGCACACCCTTCCCGGGGGCTGGGTGCCTGGCTGGGTGCCTGAGAGGTTGTGCTGAGCAAAGCCCCGCTCACCCATCTTTGGGGAGGGGAGGCACAGAGGCTCAGGGGAGGTGTGGCAGCGCCCGGCCAGGCCGCCTGACCTGCTCACCTGCTGACACCCAGTGGCCCTGGCCTGTCCGGCCGCCACTGCCTGGCCTTGTGAAGCTGACTGTGGACCGCCACGGGCCTCGACTGCCACGCCAGCCTCATGTGTCCCGGGCCCCGAGTCTGAGCCACCTCCTGACTTCCTGCAATGCTCCCTCCGTGTCACACCCACGCTGAAATGCTTCAAACACCTCTTCCCTCCTCAGCTCTTGGTGGCTTCAGGGACCTTCCTTAGCTTGCCTGGGATCAGACGCTGGGGCCGGGGCCCTGCCACCACGACTGAGGGCACTGCTGTCTTTGCCCGCGGGGCTGAGCACCAGCAGAGGGCACCTGGTCCTGGCTTTCGGGAGAGGGTGAGTGGAGACAGAGCCGCAGTAGACGTGGCAGTGAGTTGCCGAAGCAGAGCCAGGCTCGGCGGCAGATGGCGCGGCCGAGGGTTTCCAGCACCGTTGTAATCCTTGCCCATCATTCGGCCTTCCCGTCACTCACGTGGCACCATTTCTTGGCGACGACGGTGTGGACTGGGGGCCCCAGCCTCGGGCTGCCCTGGGTGTCTCTTTTGCTGAGATGGACCAGGGCCAAGGACGATGACACAGGTGTTGTGAGCCTTGTGGAGGGGCCTGATGAAGGTCTTCATGAGCCCGTCCAGCCTGCACACAAGCGTCTGGCTTGCCCACCAGGGCACGGCTGCCAGGCTCGCCCAGAAACATCAGGGGCAGGCAGAGGCTGAGGAGCCACCCGTTCCTGCAGACCTGAGGGGTGCCAGCCTGGCTGCCAGCCCCGTCACACCAGCTGCTCCAGCCAGCTGCCACATGACCCATGCCTTCACCCTCCTGGCTCAGGCTGCACAAGGCACCCAGCACCCTTGGCCTGAGTGAAAGCTCAGCCTTGGGGCCACCTCTCCTGCCTTGAGAACAAAGGGAGCTGGCGGGCGCAATGGGGGCTCTCTCCCCACTACTGGGCTGTCCACTCTGCGAAAAGAAGCCAGAGGCCCCGGTCCCTGTGGGGGCAGAGAGGCAACATTCATCCTGATCTGTAAAATGAGGGAAACAGCCTGGAGACCCCAGTGTTCCTGAGGCCCCAGCTGCTGGGTGGGGACAGTGCTGGGGAATGTCAGCACAGGCCGGTGGCGGGGCCGCAGAGACTCTGGGCCAGAAAGGGGCTCCCCTGTCCCCCAGGCAGAATCAGGGTCCGCTGGGCAGTCCCTAGCCAATAGCAGGGACCCTGCACTCCCCATATTTGCTCACCCACAGCCGGAGCCCCACTGCCTCAAGGATGGTGCTGGGCTGGAAGGTGGAGCTGGAGGGCAGGGCCTCGCCTCGTCCCAGGGGACCGTCTCAGAGAGGGGCACTCGGGGCACTCGGTGTTCCGCGTCTCATCTCCGTGTGGACCAGGAGACCCGTTCTCTGAAGTTTGCCTGTACTCGACATTCATTCTGAAGCTTTCATCAGCTCGCTGTTCCATCTGACGACCCAGCATGAAATGCTCTGCGCTCCCCTGGCCAGTCCGACAGCGTCTGATGGTAGCGAAGTGTGACTGAAGTAACCCTGTCCCTGCCACGCAGGAGCTTTTGAAACCAATGCTTTAATCCCAGCCGGAACATGTTGCCAACCAATGAGGCAAAAACATAAATAACTTTGTCAGTTGAAGCGCATAATACCCATTTTATTCCCACGTTGGGGCTAAGGTATTTATAATTGAGTTGTAGCTTAATCAACGAAGCGTGTCCTCTCTGGAGGAAAAGACGCCCTTCACGGTTCGGGAGGAAAGGTGGTTTCTCTGAAGTGTCCTTCCAGCCTCCCAGAAATCTGGGGTAAGAGGCATCTCTGCTGAACCCAGCACAGTGAGTGAGCACTTTCTTGGCAAACGCAGCATCTGTGAGGTCCGTTCTGAACAAGTGTTGGTATTTTACCATCAAGTGTCTGCAAACTGCCTGTCGAGCACCAAGGTGTGAGGTGGGAATGACACACTGCTGTGGGTCACTTTCTAGGGGTTCTGCACTTAGAAACCAAGGCTCCCCAAGTCGGGCATGAGCCAGGGACTGTGAGCCTCCTGCCCAACACCCCACCCTTGTTTGGAGGAGGATGTGTCCACCTTGGCCCCACCTTCCTCTTCCAGCTGTGGCAACAAAATGGAAACCCTCTGTGAGAGTCCACAAAGACCGCCACTAAACAGGGGTTGCCTCTTAGCTCCTCTCTTTTTCCTTCCCTGACTGTGGATGTAATGCTGGAGCAGCAGTAGCCACTTTGAGACTGTGAGGAGAAGCTGAGCTGTAAGCTCTGCTGAGGATGAAAGTGGCACCTGATGGCAACACTGAGCAGCTGGGCCCCCTCCTGACTCATCATGACCCCCAATTCAAGCTCCTCTCCCTCTGATTGTTACTTGCAACCCAAAGCATCTCCCCCATGTGAAATTCAAGAGCATCCCTTCCCGATCTGCTGCTTTCCCTGCAGCTCAGCCCAGCCTGTAGCTCCACCATCCTCCCAGACCCAGAGAGCCCAGCCTGCAGCTCCACCGTCCTCCCAGACCCAGAGGCCCAGCCTGCAGCTCCACCATCCTCCCAGACCCAGCTCAGCCCAGCCTGCAGCTCCACCGTCCTCCCAGACCCAGCTCAGCCCAGCCTGTAGCTCCACCGTCCTCCCAGACCCAGAGAGCCCAGCCTGCATCTCCACCAACCTCACAGACCCAGAGAGCCCAGCCTGCAGCTCCACCAACCTCACAGACCCAGTTCAACCCAGCCTGTAGCTCCACCGTCCTCCCAGACCCAGCTCAGCCCAGCCTGTAGCTCCACCGTCCTCCCAGACCCAGAGAGCCCAGCCTGAATCTCCACCATCCTCCCAGACCCAGACAGCCCAGCCTGCAGCTCCACCAACCTCACAGACCCAGTTCAACCCAGCCTGTAGCTCCACCGTCCTCCCAGACCCAGCTCAGCCCAGCCTGCAGTTCCACCGTCCTCCCAGACCCAGAGCCCAGCCTGCAGCTCCACCATCCTCCCAGACCCAGAGAGCCCAGCCTGCAGCTCCACCATCCTCCCAGACCCAGACAGCCCAGCCTGCAGCTCCACCATCCTCCCAGACCCAGAGAGCCCAGCCTGAATCTCCACCATCCTCCCAGACCCAGACAGCCCAGCCTGTAGCTCCACCGTCCTCCCAGACCCAGAGCCCAGCCTGAATCTCCACCATCCTCCCAGACCCAGACAGCCCAGCCTGCAGCTCCACCAACCTCACAGACCCAGTTCAACCCAGCCTGTAGCTCCACCGTCCTCCCAGACCCAGCTCAGCCCAGCCTGCAGTTCCACCGTCCTCCCAGACCCAGAGAGCCCAACCTGCAGCTCCACCATCCTCCCAGACCCAGACAGCCCAGCCTGCAGCTCCACCATCCTCCCAGACCCAGACAGCCCAGCCTGCATCTCCACCAACCTCCCAGACCCAGCTCAGCCCAGACTGCATCTCCACCATCCTCCCAGACCCAGCTCAGCCCAGCCTGCAGCTCCACCTTCCTCCCAGACCCAGAGAGCCCAGCCTGCAGCTCCACCGTCCTCCCAGACCCAGAGAGCCCAGCCTGCAGCTCCACCGTCCTCCCAGACCCAGCTCAGCCCAGCCTGCAGTTCCACCATCCTCCCAGACCCAGCTCAGCCCAGCCTGCAGCTCCACCGTCCTCCCAGACCCAGAGAGCCCAGCCTGCAGCTCCACCGTCCTCCCAGACCCAGCTCAGCCCAGCCTGCAGCTCCACCGTCCTCCCAGACCCAGAGAGCCCAGCCTGCAGCTCCACCGTCCTCCCAGACCCAGCTCAGCCCAGCCTGCAGTTCCACCGTCCTCCCAGACCCAGAGAGCCCAACCTGCAGCTCCACCATCCTCCCAGACCCAGACAGCCCAGCCTGCAGCTCCACCATCCTCCCAGACCCAGCTCAGCCCAGCCTGCAGTTCCACCGTCCTCCCAGACCCAGAGAGCCCAACCTGCAGCTCCACCATCCTCCCAGACCCAGACAGCCCAGCCTGCAGCTCCACCATCCTCCCAGACCCAGACAGCCCAGCCTGCAGCTCCACCATCCTCCCAGACCCAGCTCAGCCCAGCCTGCAGCTCCACCATCCTCCCAGACCCAGACAGCCCAGCCTGCAGCTCCACCATCCTCCCAGACCCAGCTCAGCCCAGCCTGCAGTTCCACCATCCTCCCAGACCCAGACAGCCTAGCCTGCAACTCCACCGTCCTCCCAGACCCAGAGAGCCCAGCCTGCAGCTCCACCGTCCTCCCAGACCCAGCTCAGCCCAGCCTGCAGCTCCACCGTCCTCCCAGACCCAGCTCAGCCCAGCCTGCAGTTCCACCGTCCTCCCAGACCCAGAGAGCCCAACCTGCAGCTCCACCATCCTCCCAGACCCAGACAGCTCAGCCTGCATCTCCACCGTCCTCCCAGACCCAGCTCAGCCCAGCCTGCAGTTCCACCGTCCTCCCAGACCCAGAGAGCCCAGCCTGCAGCTCCACCATCCTCCCAGACCCAGACAGCCCAGCCTGCAGTTCCACCATCCTCCCAGGACCCAGAGAGCCCAGCCTGCAGCTCCACCGTCCTCCCAGACCCAGAGAGCCCAGCCTGCAGCTCCACCGTCCTCCCAGACCCAGAGAGCCCAGCCTGCAGCTCCACCGTTCTCCCAGACCCAGAGAGCCCAGCCTGCAGTTCCACCGTCCTCCCAGACCCAGCTCAGCCCAGCCTGCAGTTCCACCGTCCTCCCAGACCCAGAGAGCCCAACCTGCAGCTCCACCATCCTCCCAGACCCAGACAGCCCAGCCTGCAGCTCCACCATCCTCCCAGACCCAGCTCAGCCCAGCCTGCAGTTCCACCATCCTCCCAGACCCAGACAGCCTAGCCTGCAACTCCACCGTCCTCCCAGACCCAGAGAGCCCAGCCTGCAGCTCCACCGTCCTCCCAGACCCAGCTCAGCCCAGCCTGCAGCTCCACCGTCCTCCCAGACCCAGCTCAGCCCAGCCTGCAGCTCCACTGTCCTCCCAGACCCAGCTCAGCCCAGCCTGCAGCTCCACCGTCCTCCCAGACCCAGCTCAGCCCAGCCTGCAGTTCCACCGTCCTCCCAGACCCAGAGAGCCCAACCTGCAGCTCCACCATCCTCCCAGACCCAGACAGCCCAGCCTGCAGCTCCACCATCCTCCCAGACCCAGCTCAGCCCAGCCTGCAGTTCCACCATCCTCCCAGACCCAGAGAGCCCAGCCTGCAGCTCCACCATCCTCCCAGACCCAGACAGCCCAGCCTGCAGTTCCACCATCCTCCAGACCCAGCTCAGCCCAGCCTGCAGTTCCACCGTCCTCCCAGACCCAGAGAGCCCAACCTGCAGCTCCACCATCCTCCCAGACCCAGACAGCCCAGCCTGCAGCTCCACCATCCTCCCAGACCCAGCTCAGCCCAGCCTGCAGTTCCACCATCCTCCCAGACCCAGACAGCCTAGCCTGCAACTCCACCGTCCTCCCAGACCCAGAGAGCCCAGCCTGCAGCTCCACCGTCCTCCCAGACCCAGCTCAGCCCAGCCTGCAGCTCCACCGTCCTCCCAGACCCAGCTCAGCCCAGCCTGCAGCTCCACTGTCCTCCCAGACCCAGCTCAGCCCAGCCTGCAGCTCCACCGTCCTCCCAGACCCAGCTCAGCCCAGCCTGCAGTTCCACGTCCTCCCAGACCCAGAGAGCCCAACCTGCAGCTCCACCATCCTCCCAGACCCAGACAGCCCAGCCTGCAGCTCCACCATCCTCCCAGACCCAGCTCAGCCCAGCCTGCAGTTCCACCGTCCTCCCAGACCCAGAGAGCCCAGCCTGCAGCTCCACCATCCTCCCAGACCCAGACAGCCCAGCCTGCAGTTCCACCATCCTCCCAGACCCAGAGAGCCCAGCCTGCAGCTCCACCGTCCTCCCAGACCCAGAGAGCCCAGCCTGCAGCTCCACCGTCCTCCCAGACCCAGAGAGCCCAGCCTGCAGCTCCACCGTCCTCCCAGACCCAGAGAGCCCAGCCTGCAGCTCCACCGTCCTCCCAGACCCAGCTCAGCCCAGCCTGCAGCTCCACTGTCCTCCCAGACCCAGAGAGCCCAGCCTGCAGCTCCACCATCCTCCCAGACCCAGAGAGCCCAGCCTGCAGCTCCACCGTCCTCCCAGACCCAGAGAGCCCAGCCTGCAGCTCCACCATCCTCCCAGACCCAGACAGCCCAGCCTGCAGCTCCACCAACCTCACAGACCCAGTTCAACCCAGCCTGTAGCTCCACCATCCTCCCAGACCCAGCTCAGCCCAGCCTGCAGCTCCACCGTCCTCCCAGACCCAGAGAGCCCAGCCTGTAGCTCCACCATCCTCCCAGACCCAGACAGCCCAGCCTGCAGCTCCACTGTCCTCCCAGACCCAGCTCAGCCCAGCCTGCAGTTCCACTGTCCTCCCAGACCCAGAGAGCCCAGCCTGCAGCTCCACCATCCTCCCAGACCCAGCTCAGCCCAGCCTGCAGCTCCACTGTCCTCCCAGACCCAGCTCAGCCCAGCCTGCAGCTCCACCATCCTCCCAGACCCAGCTCAGCCCAGCCTGCAGCTCCACTGTCCTCCCAGACCCAGCTCAGCCCAGCCTGCATCTCCACCGTCCTCCCAGACCCAGAGAGCCCAGCCTGTAGCTCCACCATCCTCCCAGACCCAGACAGCCCAGCCTGCAGCTCCACTGTCCTCCCAGACCCAGCTCAGCCCAGCCTGCAGCTCCACTGTCCTCCCAGACCCAGCTCAGCCCAGCCTGCATCTCCACCGTCCTCCCAGACCCAGAGAGCCCAGCCTGCAGCTCCACCGTCCTCCCAGACCCAGAGAGCCCAGCCTGTAGCTCCACCGTCCTCCCAGACCCAGAGAGCCCAGCCTGCAGCTCCACCGTCCTCCCAGACCCAGACAGCCCAGCCTGCATCTCCACCGTCCTCCCAGAGACAGAGAACCCAGCCTGCATCTCCACCGTCCTCCCAGAGACAGAGAACCCAGCCTGCAGCTCCACCGTCCTCCCAGAGACAGAGAACCCAGCCTGCAGCTCCACTGTCCTCCCAGGCAGAGAGCCTGGCCTCGCCTGGTCAGTGACCCAGTGGGGCAAGAACTGGCAGAATCTCCCACTGCCTCAACCGGCGACCTGTGGTATTTGTGAACTCTGTTCACAATAAAAAGAGAAGGCTGAGGTCCAAATTGGACAAGAAGAGAGAGACAGGAGAGCCTGCGGGACCTCTGTTGGGGACAGGACGGACATCTAGCATTGCCCCTGGTCTAAGTACCGGGGTGGACACTGGGGGTCAGGCAGGACCACTCAGATCCCAGCTGCCTGAATGGCCCTGCCCAAGGTCCTGATGGTGAGCGCTCAGTCCCACTTTGGTGCTGGGAAGGAGGAAGGAGGTGGCCCTCCATCCCTGTGGAGCACTGGGGAGGTGCTGGTGCTCGCTGCAGCGTGGCTGAGAGCATCCATGGCCTGGACTCCTGGCTCTGGTAGCCTCTGCTCACAGAGGGAGATTCTTCCCCAACTGCACCCCTCATCAGCCTAGCTAGAACTCCCGAGGTGGACACCAGTGGCCCCCTGCAAGCCACTTGGGTTGTCCCTGCCCCACAGGGGTGCAGAGGGGCTCTCTGACTGTGGATGGTCCTCGAGGCAGATGGTCCCACAGGGCAGATCTACAAACTTCCTGCCTGGCCTGCTCAAGATGCTTCTTGTCCATCCCGGCCTGGGTGATCATGATCCTCCTCCCCACTCCAAACCCAGGACCGAGTCCCTGCGGCGTGTTGTCCCCATATGTTCACCTCCTTCCCTCCACAGGTCAGGACTGGATGCAGAACCCGACACCTCGTCCCCAAGGACGAGGACAGCTTCTCAGCAGAGCCCAGGCCGGCTGTCTCCCCTGGGTCAGACCCAGCTGGTTGTGAGGACATTCACTGCAGGACACTGTCTGCTGTCACCAAGCCACCGGAGTCACTGGACCTTCCCACCAGACCTCACCACGTGGCAGAGCCGAGTGTGGGCAAGTCCTGCCTCGGGCTCCGTCGCTGGGGCCGTGAGAGGCTCTCATGAGTGTGTCCCGCCACCCCAGCCTCCACACACGCAGCCTCCAAGCCCTCTCCCATCTGAAGCCCCCGCCCACTCCCAAGGACGGAGCGTGTTTAAATAGAGTGTGTCGCTTCAAGGCGGAAGGACAGGAGGACCCTGGTGGCCACTTCTGCCGAATTTAGCCCCGCAGTGGTCTGTAGTGATGATAGCACCCCCACCGCCACGTTCCTCCACGCTGCCACAGTGCTCCCAGGCCATTTGCAACTTTCCAGACTGAGGAAACCAGTTTCTTTAATTAGTCCCTAGAGGACCCTGGATCCCGGACCCGTCTTGTGTCAGGGACTGGCCCCAGCTCACGGCCACTTCTGCTGCAGAGGAGCCTCCTGCTCCCCCTTGAGCAGCCACCCCAGTAGCCGCTGAGCTTCCTGCCCTCGCTGGTCCCAGCAGGGGCCCCTCCTTGAGACCCAGGGTTGGGGCAGGTGAGCGGGCCCTGGGCCACCCACTGCTCAGCAAGAATCACACCTGGGGCCCGGCCCACCGAGGCAGCCCTGAGCGGCCATTGATTTAACCAGGCCGCCTCTCGGTGAGGCCCACTGCTGCCCAGAGGCTCCCGCAGGCCCTCGCCGCTTCCTCCTCTCTGCTGTGGCCTCTGACAGGCGTGCACATGAGCATGTTGTGTGCTGCTGTGTTCCTGGCCCCGACTCCACTTCTCAGTCGGTTTCATTTTTTTTTTTAAATAGAGTCTCGCTCTGTCACCCAGGCTGGAGTGCAGTGGCACAATTTCCACTCACTGTAACCTCCACCTGGCAGGTTCAAGTCATTCTTGGGCCTGAGCCACCCGAGTAGCTGGGATTACAGGCGCACACCACCACGTCCAACCAATTTTTGTATCTTTAGTAGAGACGGGGTTTCACCATATTGGCCAGGCTGATCTTGAACTCCTGACCTCAGGGGATCCACCTGCCTCAGCCTCCCAAAGTGCTGGGATTATAGGCGTGAGCCGCTGCGCCCAGCACTCAGATCATTTCTAATGCACCTCTCTCCCCACTGGCTCTCCTCTGTCTCTGTCTCTATCTCTCTGTCTGCCTCTGTCTCTCCCTCTGTCTCTGTCTCTATCTCTCTGTCTGCCTCTGTCTCTCCCTCTGTCTCTGTCTCTCCCTCTGTCTCTGTCTCTATCTCTCTGTCTGCCTCTGTCTCTCCCTCTGTCTCTGTCTCTATCTCTCTGTCTGCCTCTGTCTCTCCCTCTGTCTCTGTCTCTATCTCTCTGTCTGCCTCTGTCTCTCCCTCTGTCTCTGTCTCTATCTCTCTGTCTGCCTCTGTCTCTCCCTCTGTCTCTGTCTCTATCTCTCTGTCTGCCTCTGTCTCTCCCTCTGTCTCTGTCTCTATCTCTCTGTCTGCCTCTGTCTCTCCCTCTGTCTCTGTCTCTATCTCTCTGTCTGCCTCTGTCTCTCCCTCTGTCTCTGTCTCTATCTCTCTGTCTGCCTCTGTCTCTCCCTCTGTCTCTGTCTCTATCTCTCTGTCTGCCTCTGTCTCTCCCTCTGTCTCTGTCTCTATCTCTCTGTCTGCCTCTGTCTCTCCCTCTGTCTCTGTCTCTCCCTCTGTCTCTGTCTCTCCCTCTGTCTCTGTCTCTATCTCTCTGTCTGCCTCTGTCTCTCCCTCTGTCTCTGTCTCTATCTCTCTGTCTGCCTCTGTCTCTCCCTCTGTCTCTGTCTCTATCTCTCTGTCTGCCTCTGTCTCTCCCTCTGTCTCTGTCTCTATCTCTCTGTCTGCCTCTGTCTCTCCCTCTGTCTCTGTCTCTATCTCTCTGTCTGCCTCTGTCTCTCCCTCTGTCTCTGTCTCTATCTCTCTGTCTGCCTCTGTCTCTCCCTCTGTCTCTGTCTCTATCTCTCTGTCTGCCTCTGTCTCTCCCTCTGTCTCTGTCTCTATCTCTCTGTCTGCCTCTGTCTCTCCCTCTGTCTCTGTCTCTATCTCTCTGTCTGCCTCTGTCTCTCCCTCTGTCTCTGTCTCTATCTCTCTGTCTGCCTCTGTCTCTCCCTCTGTCTCTGTCTCTATCTCTCTGTCTGCCTCTGTCTCTCCCTCTGTCTCTGTCTCTATCTCTCTGTCTGCCTCTGTCTCTCCCTCTGTCTCTGTCTCTATCTCTCTGTCTGCCTCTGTCTCTCCCTGCGTGTTGTCCCCATATGTTCACCTCCTTCCTCCACAGGTCAGGACTGGATGCAGAACCCGACACCTCGTCCCCAAGGACGAGGACAGCTTCTCAGCAGAGCCCAGGCCGGCTGTCTCCCTGGGTCAGACCCAGCTGGTTGTGAGGGACATTCACTGCAGGACACTGTCTGCTGTCACCAAGCCACCAGAGTCACTGGACCTGCCCACCAGACCTCACCACGTGGCAGAGCCGAGTGTGGGCAAGTCCTGCCTCGGGCTCCGTCGCTGGGGCCGTGAGAGGCTCTCATGAGTGTGTCCCGCCACCCCAGCCTCCACACACGCAGCCTCCAAGCCCTCTCCCATCTGAAGCCCCCGCCCACTCCCAAGGACGGAGCGTGTTTAAATAGAGTGTGTTGCTTCAAGGTGGAAGGACAGGAGGACCCTGGTGGCCACTTCTGCCGAATTTAGCCCCGCAGTGGTCTGTAGTGATGATAGCACCCCCACCGCCACGTTCCTCCACGCTGCCACAGTGCTCCCAGGCCATTTGCAACTTTCCAGACTGAGGAAACCAGTTTCTTTAATTAGTCCCTAGAGGACCCTGGATCCCGGACCCGTCTTGTGTCAGGGACTGGCCCCAGCTCACGGCCATTTCTGCTGCAGAGGAGCCTCCTGCTCCCCCTTGAGCAGCCACCCCAGTAGCCGCTGAGCTTCCTGCCCTCGCTGGTCCCAGCAGGGGCCCTCCTTGAGACCCAGGGTTGGGGCAGGTGAGCGGGCCCTGGGCCACCCACTGCTCAGCAAGAATCACACCTGGGGCCCGGCCCACTGAGGCAGCCCTGAGCGGCCATTGATTTAACCAGGCCGCCTCGGTGAGGCCCACTGCTGCCCAGAGGCTCCGCAGGCCCTCGCCGCTTCCTCCTCTCTGCTGTGGCCTCTGACAGGCGTGCACATGAGCATGTTGTGTGCTGCTGTGTTCCTGGCCCCGACTCCACTTCTCAGTCGGTTTCATTTTTTTTTTTAAATAGAGTCTCGCTCTGTCACCCAGGCTGGAGTGCAGTGGCACAATTTCCACTCACTGTAACCTCCACCTGGCAGGTTCAAGTCATTCTTGGGCCTGAGCCACCCGAGTAGCTGGGATTACAGGCGCACACCACCACGTCCAACCAATTTTTGTATCTTTAGTAGAGACGGGGTTTCACCATGTTGGCCAGGCTGATCTTGAACTCCTGACCTCAGAGGATCCACCTGCCTCAGCCTCCCAAAGTGCTGGGATTATAGGTGTGAGCCGCTGCGCCCAGCACTCAGATCATTTCTAATGCACCTCTCTCCCCACTGGCTCTCCCTCTGTCTCTGTCTCTATCTCTCTGTCTGCCTCTGTCTCTCCCTCTGCTTCTCCCTGCCCTCTTCCTTTGTCTTTGTCTCTCTCTCTATCTCTGTCTCTCCCTCTGCCCCCATCTCTCCCTGTCTCTCCCCTGTCTCCCTCTGTCTCTGTCTCTGTCTCCCTCGGTCTCTGTCTCTGTCTGTCTCCTCTCTGTCTCTGTCTCTCCTCTGTCTCTCTGTCTCCTGTCTCTGTCTCTGTCTCCTCTGTCTCTGTCCCTGTCTCTGTCTCTCTCTGTCTCCCTCTGTCCCTGTCTCCATCTGTCTCCCTCTGTCTCTGTCTCCCTCTGTCTCTGTCTCCCTCTGTCCCTGTCTCCCTCTGTCCCTGTCTCCATCTGTCTCCCTTCTGTCTCTGTCTCCCTCTGTCTCTGTCTCCCTCTGTCCCTGTCTCCATCTGTCTCCCTTCTGTCTCTGCCTCCCCTCTGCTCTGTCTCTGTCTCCCTCTGTCTCTGTCTCTCTCTGTCTCTGTCTCTGTCTCCCTCTGTCCCTGTCTCCATCTGTCTCCCTTCTGTCTCTGTCTCCCTCTGTCTCTGTCTCTGTGTCCCTCTGTCTCTGTCTCCCTCTGTCCCTGTCTCCATCTGTCTCCCTCTGTCTCTGTCTCCCTTCTGTCTCTGTCTCCCTCTGTCTCTGTCTCTCTCTGTCTCTGTCTCCCTCTGTCTCTGTCTCTGTCTCTGTCTCCCTCTGTCTCTGTCTCCCTCTGTCCCTGTCTCCATCTGTCTCCCTTCTGTCTCTGCCTCCCCCTCTGCTCTGTCTCTGTCTCCCTCTGTCCCTGTCTCCCTCTGTCTCTGTCTCCCTCTGTCTCTGTCTCCTCTGTCTCTGTCTCCCCTTCCGTCTCTGCCTCCCCCTCTGCTCTGTCTCTGTCTCCCTCTGTCTCTGTCTCCGTCTGTCTTCCCTCTGTCTCTGTCTCCCTCTGTCTCTGTCTCCCCTTCCGTCTCTGCCTCCCCCTCTGCTCTGTCTCTGTCTCCCTCTGTCCCTGTCTCCCTCTGTCCCTGTCTCACTCTGTCTCTGTCTCCCTCTGTCTCTGTCTCTGTCTGTCTCCTTCTGTCTCTGTCTCCCCTCTGCTCTGTCTCTCCCTTTGCCCCGTCTCTGACGTGCCTTCTCTGTTTCCACCTGTCTGTCCCTGTGCATGCTGAATGTTTTGTGTCTTTTTCTCCATCTCTGTTCATTTTATTTCTCCAGCTCCCGCTCCCTGACCCTGTTTCTGAGTTCCCCTCTCTGAACGGCTTGGGTGCCTCCTGCTCCCTCGCCTGCCCGCTTCTTTGTGTCCAGGGCTTTGTCTGTCTCTCAGTACTTTTCTTGGGGTCTCTGCCAAGCTCTCTCCTGCTGTCTGGGGGTGCCCCCCCATTTTCTATCTGTTTTGATCTCTCACTCACACTCATCCCGAGACACCAACAATAGGGCTTGCCGGGTGGGGACAGACACAAAAAACAAGGTCTCGCCTGGAAGTCCTCGCAGACCCCGCCCAGCAGCGCTGGCTCCAAACCTCTGCAAAGTCAACACGGGGTGCCCTGGGCAGTGCTCAGTGCGGTGCCCCCGGGGGTCTGCCGGCTGCCCCCTCTCGGCTCCACCACGCTAAGCGACACCTGCCCGGTTGCTGCTGCAGGAGAAACTTTGCGCTGACGTGAAACGAAAGGGGAATTCAGGCTGGCAATTACCCAGCTAATTTCAGCCATGTGGACAGCCAAATCAGATCCTTCAGTTTTCTTACAAGCCCACCTGAGGGTCTGAATTAGCCACCTAATTAATTATCTGTAACAGCCTGGGACTCCCCGGGCGGAGCTCGCCCTTCTCGGCGCAGATGCTGGCTTGTCCCTGAAACACGTCCCGGTGACGCAATCATTATAATTAGACTCAACCTGCAGCTTACCCTTGACCACGAAGGCTCAGGAATGTGGCCCCGGGCCAGGCTCAACATCTTTTCATTTAATTTGTGTTGAGTGGAAGCACAGCTACCCGCTGGAGTCAGCCACACACTCGGCTCCTGTCCTGCGGGAGGCGGCACCTGCCCCTCCGTCCACCCATGTCCCTGGCCCCTCCAACCCGGCTGGCTGCGCACTGCAGAGATGCTCCCCGGAGGCCTGACTCACACCAAGGTGTGAACGGCACCAGGTCAGGATGCTCCCCTGTGGAGCCACCCAAGGAAGATGTCCATAACGGTAGAATCGGGCGCCGACCACAGGTTATACCCCGAGGAAGCTCTGGGCACTGCTGCTGGGGGAACACAGGATGAACAGCTCTGAGCTAAACCCACTCACCCAGGACAGCCCCTGAGCTGACCCAACAGCTCTGCCGGGACATGTCTGCACCAGCATGGCCCAGGCCCTGCCCACCTCCTAGACTAGGGATTCAGCCACTGTCCTTGGCATGGCCTCTGGCCACCATGACAGCCTTGAGCCAAGTAGGGATGGGGTTCCTTTCAAAGGGCAGACAGCAGGTTGGAGGAGGGCCTGCCTCCACCCCAGCACACACAAAAGAGGCTGCGTGCCCTGTCCGGGAGTGGTTGGGACACACAGGTTTTTCGGGTATCTTCCTTTGCTCTTGTAACAAGTGAGCCCTGGCTCTGTGAGGAGGGCACTGCCTCACCCAGGTGGAGCCCACAGGGTCCTCGCCAGATGCACAGGCCAGCTCTGTCCCCATACCTGTCCCTGAGGCAGCAGCCTGCATCCTGCTCTCCCAGGCTTGGCTCCCCTCACCTGGAAGGAAGCCCTCAGGGGGCTGCCTGGCCTGGCCAGTTAGAACTGGCCCTGCAAAACCTACACCAAGTGTCCACCCTCCCCCAGCATATACCAGCAAGGTCCGTGGGCTCTGCCCTGACCAGAGCAGGGGCAGACTGAGCCTACAGGGCAGTCCCTGTCCCACCAGCACACCCCCACCCCTGTGCTGGCTCCAGGCCTCAGAAAGGGCTGGGCTGGGCAGGGTCCGCTGGACTCAGCCTTGGCTCCCCGCCCTAAGGCTCCCATGGAGGGCTGCACTGTGGAGGGCTGTGTGGGTGGCTGCACGGGTGGCTGCAGGGGTGCTGCTGCGGTGGGCCAGATAAGGAGCAGCTGGTGTGGTGGTCTCTCCATGTCTGCCTGTCCCAGCACCTGGCCCCTCAGCCCACCCCACCTCCCCCTTCCTACCTCCCAGGGCCTGCTTCATCACGAACTCCATGACGGTCACTCTGATTCCACAGCGGCTCCTCCAAGGGTCGGAACTCACATGCGCTTGTGGCCGGGAGTGAGTGTCCTTCCTGAGGGAGAGTGAAGCGGTCACAGGTCACCTGAAGCAGGCCCCTGCCTGGCCTTCCCCAGAGAGCATCATTCATTACCCCCCAGTGCCTTGTGAGCTGGAACCTCCCCACCAGGAGCGGCTGCCTGGGTCCGTTCCTGAGGGGGCTTCTGTGCCCACACCCAAACCAGACCTCAGACCACCTGCAAAGTGGTCTCCCAGCTCCTGGGGTGTCTGAAGCCCCTGTGGGGAGGGCTGCTGACTGCTGAGGGGGCATCACTCAGAGGCGCCTGGCATGAGGCTGCGGGAGCAGGGGCAGGGCCCAGGGGGCGTTTGAAGGTGACTGCTCAGCTCTGCAGCTCCGTCTGGAGCCGCATCTCCCTGGTGGTCCCGATCCCAAGGCTGAGGAGAAGGGTTGGGGGGTGGGTCTTTGAGCGGGTGCCCTTCAGGGCAGGCTCCTGTGGCTTCTGACTATCCCTGACTGAGGTCAGTATGCCCCCCACATGGCCCACGGTAGAAGAAAGGATGGGGTGGAGGAGAAACTTCAGAGGTTCGGCCTTCAGGGAGCTCATGGGAACCGGGACAGAGCCCCCCTGCCTCCCGAAAGTGCAGGGGGTGGGGGCTCTGGTCCCCTCTTGGGAAGCTGCTTTCTGAAATCACAGCAGCCACAGTGAGCCGCCCGCATTTGTGGGGTCTCTCCTATCAGGGAAACCCAGGTCCCTGGAGCGCCACGGTTTGACGGTTCGGCCCCCCCACCTCCGCAGATGAAGGGGACTCGAGCGGGGACTGGGAGGGCGGCGGGCAGGGAGCGGCCCCGGAGCCTTTGCCGCAGCGCCGGGTCTCCTCCAAACTTCTCCCTGGCTCCCGCGGCGCGGGGAAGGAGGGCACCTCAGGGACCCACGCACCACAGGGACCCGCACACCCGCCGCGCCGGGGCTCCCGCAGCCGCCGCACCCGCACCCTTCGGTTTTGCGGGCGGGAGAGCGGCCCTCAGGCGGGAGCGCGCCAGGAGAGAAAAGAAAGAGGGCGAGGGAGGAGAGGGGGAGCCTCGGAGACAGGAAGGAGCGAGAAGGAGGCCGCGCGCGGGCCGGGACCGCGGGGGCCGCTTCAGCACCGCGGCGGTGGACAGCGCCCGCCCCGGACCCTGCGCGCGCGCGGAGCCTGGGAGAGAAGCGGGGGCGGGAGGATGGGAGAGAAGCTGGGGCCGGGGGGAGAAGCCGGGGTCGGGAGGAGAACCCGGGGTCCGGGGGAGAAGCCTGGGCTGGGGGAAGAAGCCGGGGCTGCGGGGAGAAGCTGGGGCCGGGGAGAAGTCGGAGCCGGGCGATGGGAGAAGCCGGGGCTGCGGGCAGAGAAGCCGGGGCCGCGGGGAGAAGTCGGGGCTGCCGGGAGAGACCCGGGAGCGGAGGTCCGGCGGGCGCGGGGCGCGGTTACCTTCCCGGGTCGGGCGCGGGCGGTCAGCGGCGGGGCGCGCTCGGGCCGGCTGAGTCCATGTGGCGCCCGGCGAGCTGCGGCGGCGGCTGAAGGGCACCGCGAGGAGGGCGCGTCACTCGGAGGCGCTCCCCGCCCCCCGCCCGCGTCCGAGCGTGACGAGGAGGAGGAGGGAGCCCGAGGGGCGGGGAAGGGGGTGGATCCGAGTGACGCGCCCCCGGCTCCCTCCCGCCGGCCCAGCGCCTCCCCAGCCTGAGCCCGCGCCCCCCGCCCGCCCCGCCCTGGGCGCCCCCCGCCCGGCTCCCCCCCGCCACCCCCCAGCAACGGGGCGGGCCTACTCCCTACACCGTCCGCGCGTGCCAACCTCTCAGGCGGAGACGCCCCGACTCTCGGGCAGAGGGATCAGGGGTCGGGGGAACGGGTGAGGGGTCGCTGCCCCCGTTCTGCGGGGACCTTGCCCCAGAGCGCCGCCCGCCGCCCCGATCCCCTCCGCATCTTAGGGCGGGAGAAGGGCGCCCCCAGACCCCTGAAAACCCATTCGCACTCCTCGCAGCGAGAGACCCGCGGGCTGGGCCGGGCTGATTTTCAGGGTAACGGGGTCGCCGACGAAGCCACTGTGTTTTCTTTTAGCGGAACAAAGGCCGGAGACCCCAAAGCCCCGGAGAACAGCGGGAAAAGTCGGGCGGGGCGGGGGCGCCCGAGGTCACTGCAGGCGGGCGGGTGTGGGGGTGGGGGTCCCGAGGAGGGCGGGGGGGAGTGGGGGTCTCGGGGCGAGCGGGGGTCCCGAGGTTTCCCCGCAGTCCGGTCCCCGCGGCCGCTCCCTCCCGCGGCCTCCGGGATTTCCGCTGCGGTGGACGCGGCACTGCGGGAGAGCGGGGTCGCCGCAAGGTCGGCTCTCGGCCAGGTCCGCCCTGCGGTCCCTGCGCATTGTCGGGCGCCTGGTGCGGGAGGGGTCGGGGCGCAAAGGGGAGGGAGGAGTCGGGGCGCACCGGGAACCCTAAAGCTGCCCTGTGCTCCTGGCCGGGGGTGGCCGCTGCTAGTGGTCGCCGTATTCAATTGTCACTGTCCCCTCGGGCTGAGTCCTCCGACTGCGCTGGAGACGTGAGGATTCGGACCCTCCGCTCTCTGCTCATGGCTCTGCCCCATCCCCGCCCCTCCCCCCGCCCCGAGTTTAGTCTGAGTTCAGGAGGCCTGGACCCCCAGCATTGGCCCCAACACTTCTGCCCTGTTCCCACTCCTCTGCTGATCTGCTAGGGGACCCTCAGCAGAGGGAGGGAGCTGCGGGGGAGAGGGGAGGGTGAAGGCACCAGGGCAGAGCCCACGGGATCTCCCTGAGGCAGCCAGGAGAGTCTGTGGGCCTGGGAGGTTCACAGGCAACCTCCCAGAGGGGACCTATGCCCTAGGATTGGAGTCTCTCCAGCCTCCGGGGCCGGAAGCCATGGGCACCCCCAGTGCCGTCCCTTCCTCTCCCTCTGGATCTGAGCCATGTGGCCTCAGAAGGTTGGGCCTAGGGACAGGAGGCAGGAGGCACCCCAGACCCCTTTCTGCCAGTGACCAGTGGGCCCGGTGGCACCTAGGGCCATCTCCACCTCCCCTGGTCCAAGGCCTCAGTCCTCACACACGCCCGCTGGATGCGCTGTGGAGTGAACTCCCAGTTTCCGGATGCCTGGGGCCCCGGCCTGAGCCAGGCTGTCTGCTCAGCCTGCCCTTCTAGTGTCTGCAGAACCTGGGAGGGGACAGCAAGGGTGACGTGTTTCGGTCCAGGAAGGAGAGGTTCCCTGGTGCTTTCTCCCTCCATCCCTAACTGGGTGGATAACCCCACAGCTGACCCTGGCAGTGACCCTGGGGTACCCCTGAACCCAGAGCCAGGCTCACGACTGACCCTGCCACCTCCACAAGCCACATGCAGAGGAGACGCCAGTGCCTTTGGGACAGTCTGCACGGGAGGGGCAGGATAGTACACGGAGGTACAGGCTCCTCTGAGCAGAAGGGTCCGGAGTCTGGGCTTCAGCACTGGACTCCTAGGCTGACTGCTCCCTAGTTCTACAAGCCATGCCAGGCTGAGCTCCAAGCACACCTCCAGCCGGTACCCGGAGGACAGAGACCCTGCCAGCCCTCACATTCTGACTGGGTCTTTCTCTGCCTCTGTCTCAGTCTTTCTCTGTCACTGTATCTCTCTGTGTCTTTCTGTCTCTCTGTCTCCCTTTGTCTCTATCTGTCTCTTTGTCACTGTCTCTGTCTCTGTGTCATTCTGTCTCTCTCTCTCTCTTCTTTCTCTGTCACTGTATCTCTGTCTCTGCGTCTTTATGTCTCTGTGACCGTCTCTCTCCACCTATCACTGCTGTTACCTCTCTTACACCAGCCACAAACGAAGCAACCCTTCTCAGCTCTCACACTTGTTTATGCCCTAACCTGGGGGAAGGGGCAGCCATAATTTGGAGGGAAACAGACAAGGTGGGTGACAGCCCAGGTCAGAGTGACAGGTGCCCTGTGGGAGGGAAAGTGGGCATCTGCTGGAGGACTTGAGGCAGGTGCCAGCTCAGGGTGTGTGAGCCGGGCCAGGGCTGCCCACCCAGCCAGGTGGGAGTCACAGGCTGCTGACCAGGAGCCACCCAGGCTCTTCAGTGGCAGAGGGAGGTGACACAGCAAATGGCCTCTGCCTAGCCAGCCCCACAGGCCACTTGGACACACCCAGGCAGGTACAGTTGGCCCCTCGAGTGCCCAGAGGAGGCCCTGAACCCTGGAGAAGAAGCCCCCAGACCTCCAGCCGGCTGGAAAGGGGCAGGAGCTGAGTGAGGAGGGGCCAGTGGTTTGAAGGGCCAGCTTGGAGAAGTGCTGTGCTCAGCTCAACCAACCCGGGCTGTGGGCCCTGTGCCAGCTGATTGGACGTGGATGGTGCCCCCAGCTCAGCCAGCCCTCTGCCCTTCAGACACACCATCCCCAGACAGCAGCCCATGTGAGGCCAGGGACCCCACAGGGCTGTGTGAGGACCACATGGCATTAGGTTTGAGACCCTGCAAGGGTCACTGCAGACAGCAGGGAAAGGACGCAGCTGCCCTGCTGCAACCTCCCAACTCCAGCCTCTCTGGAAGCCCCTGCCAAGGCTTCCACCCCACCCTGCTCCCATCTGCTGGGTCCTGTCTGCCCATAGAACCTCCACCTCCTGGGGGCCAGGCATTCTTCCTGCCCTGGGCCAGGAAAGGGGTCCCAGAGGCACTTTCAGGATTTCCTGGAGTTGGCCTTAGGTCCTGGTGTAGGGTGTGGCTAGGAGGCCGGGTCCCTCACGGGCTCAACAGGAGGGCAGCCCTCTGCCACACCACCTATGTGGAGCCGGCTCACAGTGCCCACCTAGAAACTCCAAACACAAACTCAATGGTTCAGTGCACGTCTGAGTGCCGACACCATCCACACTTTTTCCTGCTGGATTTCCTTATTATTCCAAACGTAACAATACTGGAAAGGCATGGGCAGAGCCAGAGGAAAACCCTCGCTGTTCGCCAGAGCTGGGGCAGGACCTGGGCTGAGTGGAGGGCGTCCCCCCACACCCCGGGAAGCTCCCTGGTCCTCCCATGCTGTGGCCCGTTCCCCTCCTCCACCAGGTAAGGAAAGTTCAGGGTCCCACTCCTGACTGGTGGGAGGCCAGCACAGGTACTACTGCAGCTGGGACTGCTTGTGCCCCAGACGCCGTCCTGGGGTCCTGGGATCTATGTGGCCAGGTCACACAGCGCCCAGATCTCATAGTGCCCCAGGGTGCAGGTGGGCCAGCTCTGAGCTGCTCGCTTGTGGCCCAGGAGGGTCCCAACCGTGCATCAACAGCACCAGGTCGCTGGGTCAGCAGCATTGACCTCCGGCTGGAGAGAGCCTCCTGTGCTGGGCAGGGCTGGTCCCAGGCTGTCCACCCCCCAGGCCAGGGCCCTCCAGCTTCGGGGGGAGCCACAGGCTCTGGCCCTGCCCTGAGTGTGGGGTATGGATCCAGCCACCTTCAGCCAGGGACCCTGAGAGACCCAGGGCAACAAAAGAGCCACTTGGGGAGTGGTTTTGGGGTGGAGAAGCCTCCCAGAAGCAGTGGCCATGGAGGAGAGGGGCCTTGCTGTGGCCTAAGGCCGCTCAAGAGACTCTACCCTCACAGCCTCAACACCTCAGGGCAGGAAGGAGGGGCTTCAGGGTCTCTGAGGCCAGGGTGAGAGACCGAGACCGAGTCCGGGAGATGCAAGGTTGGCTGAGGGGCGTGGCTGGCTGGGTGGAGAGCAAGTGGGTGGTGCTGGAATTTGGGGATGGCCAAGAGATCCTGGGAGCTGCCAGTTATGGGGAGAAGTTCCCTGGAGGACACTGGGCCAGACGCCTGCGCTCCTGGGGCCCAGAGCCCCAGACACTCCTTCGGGTCTTGAGTGCTGCATGATGGGGTCCGAGGGGCGTTGGGCAGGAAGAGCTGGGAGAGCTGGGTTGATGCCCAGCTCAGACGTCAAGTGCCCCTCCCCTTCCCCCTTCTCCTCCACTGACACCAGAGTGAGGCCGAATCACATGGTGGGTATTTTTGGGAGCGTTTCATGCCCAGAAGGCAGGAGGAGGAGTTATTTTGGCTCCCTGGGAGCACAGGACCCCTGCAGCAGCCTCCGGTGCTCACTTAGGGTCGCACACGGCTCAACCAGGCTGTGGCCATCTCTGTGTCCCCCAGGGCTTGACTTCCTGGCACCGGACTTCGTGTCCATGGGTGTGGTGGGTGGCACAGCGGTGGAAGTGAGTCCCTGGAGGGCAGAGTAGGGGGTTGGGCTCTTAGGGCCGGGTGGGCAGGGGAAGGAGCAGGATGGCCACATCCCTGCCCCCACAGCTCCTAGTCTCAGGGGCCGCCCTCGGAAGAGTGGAAGGATTGAAGAACTCCCTCTCTACAGGCTCCCCCTTGCCCACAGGATGCCCAGCAAGGACCCCCGGGGTTCCCAGGCACCAGCCCTCAAGCCCCTTGGTTGCAGGTTGGTGCTGACTGTGGACGTGGTGGCGCCCTCTGCCCCAAGCCCGTTTCTCTCTCAGCTAAGTTCTGGAGCCTTTTCCTTGCCAGGGTCTTGAAACTCAATGTCAGTCCCCTGATCCCTGTGGACCTCAGGGTCTCTCTGGGGTCTAGGAAGGGATGACCTTGCCCTTGAACCTCTGCCTCCTGGGTTCAAGTGATTCTCCTGCCTCGGCCTCCTTAGTAGCTGGGATTACAGGCACCCACCACCACACCTGGCTAATTTTTTGTATTTTTAGTAGAGACAAGGTTTCACCATGTTGGCCAGGGTGGTCTTGAACTCCTGACCTCAGGTGATCTGCCTGCCTCGGCCTCCCAAAGTGCTGGGATGACAGGTGTGAGCCACTGTGCCTGGCCTGTATGAGTTTTTTTTCTGTTTTCTGTTGCTATAATGGAAGACTAGAGGCGGGGTAATTTGTAAAGAAAAGAGGTTAATTTGACTCACAATTTTGGCAGCTGGGAAGTTCAAGATTGGGTAGCTGAAGGTCTCAGGCCGCTTCCACTCTTGGCAGAAAGCAGAAGGGGAGCTGGCCTGTGCATAGATCACATGGAGAGAGAGAGAGAGAGAGAGAGAGAGACAGAGACAGAGACAGAGAGAGACAGAGAGACAGAGAGACAGAGAGACAGATGGGGTGGGGAAGACAGGAAGACTCCTAACAGCCTGCTTACACTCAACCCCTCAGGAAGGCAGGAGTCTGTTCATGAGGGATCTGCCCCCAGGACCCAGACTACGCCCCACTTCCTGATACTACCACATTGGGGATCAAATTTTGACATCAGTTTTGGTGAGGACAAACCACACCCGAACTACAGCAGTTTCCAACACAAGGAGTTCAATTTTGTGAAATGCTTTATCTGCATCAATTGGGATGACATTCCGTGTTCCCTCCTTCATTCTCTTAAGGTGGTGAATTACATCGGCTCATTTCATCCAGGCTGGAGTGCAGTGGTGTGATCTCAGCTCACTGCAACCTCCGCCTCCCGGTTCAAGTGATTCTCCTGCCTCAGCCTCCCCAGTAGTTGGGACTGCAGACATCCACCACCACGCCCAGCTAATTTTTGTATTTTTAGTAGAGACGGGGTTTCACCATGTTGGCCAGGATGGTCTCAATCTCCTGAAATCATGATCCACCTGCCTCAGCCTCCAAAAGTGCTGGGATTACAGGCGTGAGCTGCCACGCCTGGCCTGGGAACACCATGTTTTCTTAATACACAGGACCCTGTATGATTATGAACTGCTTCTCTTTTTCTCTGTTAATATTCCTTGTTCTGAAGTCTGCTTTGTCTGATGTTAATATGGCCACATCAGCTTACTTATAATTAGTGTCTGTATGGTGTATTATTTCCATCTTGTCACATTTAACCCATACACATCTTTATATATAAAGTGGATTTATATACACGGTATATCGCTGAATACTGCCCTTCATTCAGTCTGAAAATGCCTGCCTTTTATTTGGAATTTTTACATGTGGTTGAATTTATGTATTCCACCTTGCTATCTGTTTGGTATTTTTCCATTTATTCTTTTTTTTTTTTTTTTTTAGGCGGCGTTTCGCTCTTGTTACCCAGGCTGGAGTGCAATGGCGCGATCTCGGCTCACCACAACCTCCGCCTCCTGGGTTCAGGCAATTCTCCTGCCTCAGCCTCCTGTGTAGCTGGGATTACAGGCACGCGCCACCATGCCCAGCTAATTTTTTGTATCTTTAGTAGAGACGGGGTTTCACCATGTTGACCAGGATGGTCTCGATCTCTTGACCTCGTGATCCACCTGCCTCAGCCTCCCAGAGTGCTGGGATTACAGGTGTGAGCTGCCGCGCCCGGACTGTTTTTCCGTTTATTCTTTGTTCCTCGCCTTTTTTCTTTCCCTGACTTCTTTTGGATTGGTTGACTCTCTTGAAGGAGCCCATGTGTTTGTCTCTGTTTTCTTACTGGCAACGTCCTTCTGTTTCCCCGTCACAGGTTCCTCCAGGGTTTGTGACATGCAGCTCACCTCACCTCCACCAGCCTCTGAGTGGCACACACCTCTGTTCATTAAGAAGCTCGTGATAATTCCACGGATGCCATAAACCCCCACAGCGCATTGTTATTGTTTTAGCTTTAACAGTTATCTTTATTCTTTTACAAATTATTTTTATATTTTTTGAGATAAGTCTTGCTTTGTTACCCATGACTGCGGTGGAGCAGTCTCGACACCCTGCAGCTTCAACCTCCCCAGCTCCTGCCTCAGCCTTCCCAGTAGCTGGGATTACAGGTGCCGCCACCATGCCCAGATAATTGTTACTTTTTTTAGAGATGGAGTCTTGCCATGTTGCCCAGGTTGGTCTCAAACTCCTGAGCTCAAGACATCCTCCTGCCTCAGCCTCCCAAAGAGTTGGGATTACAGTGGGCCACAGTGATTTTTAAAATAGATGTTAAAGTAAGTAAAGGGTCTTATTTGCCAACATAGTCACAGTTCCAGCCCTCTGGGTCCCTCACGCAGATGGCGTACCCATCCCTGTGGACTGTGCGGCTCCCAATCTTCCTGCCTGGCTTTGCAGTTTCACATCCTGTATCGTAGTACTTAGCAGCACAGGGGAGGCCGAGGAAGATTTCCAGGGCTCCTTCTCCCCAGAGTTCCCTCCTGGCTAGCTCTGCCTCGGGACCCCTGAACTCTGACCTCCTTCTGCTCCCCGCAGGGCCACTGTCCCATGCCACAGTGGCCCTAGCAGCGAGCCAGGAGCGTGTGGCTCCCTCTTCTCAGGGCCCCTGCTCTATGCTGCATGTTCCTCAATGTCCAGAAACAATTGTTTTGGCCAGGCGTGGTGGCTCATGCCTGTAATCCCCGCATTTTGGGAGGCCTAGGTGAGTGGATCACTTGAGATCAGAAGTTCCAGACCAGCCTGGCCACCATGGTAGAAACCCATCACTACTAAATGTACAAAAATTAGCTGGGCGTGGTGGCGGGTGCCTGTACTCCCAGCTACTTGGGAGGCTGAGGCAGGAGAATCACCTGAGCCCAGGAGGCAGAGGTTGCCGTGAGCCGAGTTTGCGCCCCTGCACTCCAGCCTGGGAGACAGAGCAAGACTCTGTCTCAAAAAAACCAAAACTGTTTTGTGCCTTAGTTTTTTAGTCCGTCCCGTCAGCCCATCAAGGCTGTGAGTGATGTCTGGACCGCGGCTTTGTTTTTACACCCAGCGAGCGTGGGCAACGTCCTCTTGGTCATGACGTGAGGGTGTGGGGGCGGCCGTCCATGCCTCATGATCCTAGTGTCTCAGCAGCAAGCAGGTGGCGCTGCCAGGTCTCCAAGCACCTTCCCGGAGCAAAGTCTGAAGTGAGGCCAGTGGGACGTCTGGCCTGAAGTGTGCTTTCCTGGGCTGGGGGCTGGCAAAGCCATGGCAGGAACCACAGCAACCACTCTGCTTGGCCCGGGAAAGAGGAGTCTGGGCACAGCCAGGGTCTGCGGCTGTGCAGCTTTCTCAGGCCGTTCTCACACTGCTACAAACAAATACCTGAGACTGGGTCATTTATAAAGGAAAGAGATTTAATTGACTCACAGTTCCCCACGGCTGGGGAGGCCTCAGGAAACTTACAGTCATGGTGGAAGGGGAAGCAGGCACTTCCTCACAAAGCAGCCTGAGAGAAAGTGCACAGATGGTAGAGTCTCACACTTCTCAAACAGCAGATCTCGTGAGAACTCACTCACCAAGGGGAAACTGCCCCCAGGATCCAATCACCTCCCTCCCTCGGCATGTGGGGATTACAATTGAGATGAGATTTGGGTGGGACACAGAGCCAACCATATCAGCAGCTGAGGGGCTGGCAGCAGGGACTTGGAGTTTGACCTTGGGTAAGCCAAGGCCAGAATGTAGGGGCTGTGCCGCATGGACCTGCCTCTTCTGGCCCTTCTCCAGCCATCAGACTTGCCGGAAGTCCCCTTATCCTAATCTAAGGCCCGTGACATCTAGAGGGTCTGCAGCCTCTTCCACAAAGGGGGTGCCCCAGTCCTGAGACCGGCATCCTCAGCTTGCATGTGACTGCCTGGAACACCTGCAGTTTGGAGCCTACCCCCCAACCCATCTGGAGGGGTTTTCAGTGCTGATGTGGGCACAGGGGCCCCTCGCTGCCAGCATAGCCTCCCTGCCTTTGGGTTGCTGCGATTTTGCTGTAAGCTCCTGGAGGTGGTGAAAGTGAGAACAGCCAGCTGCTGAGGCTCCTGCCCAGGTGAGGCCTGGTGGGACACGGAGCAGCTGCAGGCCTCTGTGGGCAAAGCTTTGGAGCAAGCCCTTTTGTCGTTTGTTTTTGAGATGGCGTTTGTTCTTATCACCCAGGCTGGAGTGCATTGGTGCAATCTCAGCTCACTGCAACCTCCGCATCCCGGTTCAAGCGATTCTCCTGCCTCAGCCTCCCGAGGAGCTGCGATTACAGGCGTGCGCCACCACGCACAGCTAATTTTGCATTCTTGGTAGAGATGGGGTTTCTCCATGTTGGTCAGGCTGGTCTTGAACTCCTGACCTCAGGTGATCTGCCCACCTCAGCCTCCAAATGTGCTGGGATTACAGGTGTGAGCCACCTCACCTGGCCAGAGCAAGCCTTTTTGGAGAAAGCAGTTTGGGGCAGCCAGGCAGTGCTCTGTGGCCCTGGAATCTTTGTCCAAACTGACAGAAGGATAATGAAATCAGTGCTGTGATGGGAGGTCCCTGCCATGCCACTTGTGGCCAGGGGGTGCTGCCTGATGGGGGCCTGTCATGGGGCTTAGACCTTCAACTCCAGCCAGGCCTGTAAGGTGGGCTGGGTGCGCGGCTGGCTGTGGCTGTGGCTGCAGTGCAGGAGGGGGATGAGCTCCTCGAGATGAAGGCAGAAGCAGAACTTCAGCCTCAGCTGACCTCAGCACTCAGTTTTCCTGCTGAAAGCAGCTCTGGGACAAAATCAGCCCCTGCCCCAGTTCTGAACCTCATTCTAGTGACACTGGCCTGCTGGAGTGACTCAGTGCCCCCCCCCCGCAACTCCTTGCAGCCAAGTCCTCCCACTTGGAGGCCCATAGAGTTAGCGGGGGCCTCTTGTTGGGGCAGATGCACACCTCTAGGCTTGGCCTCCTCAGAGCCATGAAGCTCCTGGGGGCACAGTGAGAAGAGGCCCATGGGAGCCCCGGGAGGTGGCTTGAGAGCAGTGGGACGTCTGGCCTGAAGTGTGCTTTCCTGGGCTGGGGCTGGCAAAGCCATGGCAGGAACCACAGCAACCACTCTGCTTGGCCCGGGAAAGAGGTCTGGGCACAGCCAGGGTCTGCGGCTGTGCAGCTTTCTCAGGCCGTTCTCACACTGCTACAAACAAATACCTGAGACTGGGTCATTTATAAAGGAAAGAGATTTAATTGACTCACAGTTCCCCACGGCTGGGGAGGCCTCAGGAAACTTACAGTCATGGTGGAAGGGGAAGCAGGCACTTCCTCACAAAGCAGCCTGAGAGAAAGTGCACAGATGGTAGAGTCTCACACTTCTCAAACAGCAGATCTCGTGAGAACTCACTCACCAAGGGGAAACTGCCCCCAGGATCCAATCACCTCCCTCCCTCGGCATGTGGGGATTACAATTCGAGATGAGATTTGGGTGGGGACACAGAGCCAACCATATCAGCAGCTGAGGGGGCTGGCAGCAGGGACTTGGAGTTTGACCTTGGGTAAGCCAAGGCCAGAATGTAGGGGCTGTGCCGCATGGACCTGCCTCTTCTGGCCCTTCTCCAGCCATCAGACTTGCCGGAAGCCCCCTTATCCTAATCTAAGGCCCGTGACATCTAGAGGGTCTGCAGCCTCTTCCACAAAGGGGGTGCCCCAGTCCTGAGACCGGCATCCTCAGCTTGCATGTGACTGCCTGGAACACCTGCAGTTTGGAGCCTGCCCCCCAACCCATCTGGAGGGGTTTTTCAGTGCTGATGTGGGCACAGGGGCCCCTCACTGCCAGCATAGCCTCCCCTGCCTTTGGGTTGCTGCGATTTTGCTGTAAGCTCCTGGAGGTGGTGAAAGTGAGAACAGCCAGCTGCTGAGGCTCCTGCCCAGGTGAGGCCTGGTGGGACACGGAGCAGCTGCAGGCCTCTGTGGGCAAAGCTTTGGAGCAAGCCCTTTTGTCGTTTGTTTTTGAGATGGCGTTTTGTTCTTATCACCCAGGCTGGAGTGCATTGGTGCAATCTCAGCTCACTGCAACCTCCGCATCCCGGTTCAAGCGATTCTCCTGCCTCAGCCTCCCGAGGAGCTGCGATTACAGGCGTGCGCCACCACGCACAGCTAATTTTGCATTCTTGGTAGAGATGGGGTTTCTCCATGTTGGTCAGGCTGGTCTTGAACTCCTGACCTCAGGTGATCTGCCCACCTCAGCCTCCAAATGTGCTGGGATTACAGGTGTGAGCCACCTCACCTGGCCAGAGCAAGCCTTTTTGGAGAAAGCAGTTTGGGCAGCCAGGCAGTGCTCTGTGGCCCTGGAATCTTTGTCCAAACTGACAGAAGGATAATGAAATCAGTGCTGTGATGGGAGGTCCCTGCCATGCCACTTGTGGCCAGGGGGTGCTGCCTGATGGGGGCCTGTCATGGGGCTTAGACCTTCAACTCCAGCCAGGCCTGTAAGGTGGGCTGGGTGCGCGGCTGGCTGTGGCTGTGGCTGCAGTGCAGGAGGGGGATGAGCTCCTCGAGATGAAGGCAGAAGCAGAACTTCAGCCTCAGCTGACCTCAGCACTCAGTTTTCCTGCTGAAAGCAGCTCTGGGACAAAATCAGCCCCTGCCCCAGTTCTGAACCTCATTCTAGTGACACTGGCCTGCTGGAGTGACTCAGTGCCCGCCCCCCGCAACTCCTTGCAGCCAAGTCCTCCCACTTGAGGCCCATAGAGTTAGCGGGGCCTCTTGTTGGGGCAGATGCACACCTCTAGGCTTGGCCTCCTCAGAGCCATGAAGCTCCTGGGGGCACAGTGAGAAGAGGCCCATGGGAGCCCCGGGAGGTGGCTTGAGAGCAGTGGGACGTCTAGGGGATAGGGGTGTGACAGGGCATCTGGAAGGCACCCTGCTTCACCCACAGGAGCTTACTGTGGAGAGTCTGAGCGCCAGCAGGACAGAAGCGGTCTGCACTGGTTTCAGGAACGCAGTTTGAGGCATTGGATGCGTGCTTGCCTGAAGCCGGCACAGCCTCCCCGCCCACCCCCAGACGGCAATGGACTAGGCTGGCCTGAGGACTTCACATTTGCTGGAATTTTACACGAATGAAGTCACTCCTCCTCCCTCCTTTTGATCTGGCCCTGTTTCCTGAGCTCACTGCTCTTCTGATGGTGTGGCTTGGATCTGTGCCCCACCCGAATCTCCTGTGGAACTATGATCCTCACGTGCCAGGGAGGAGCCTGCTGGGGGTGACCGATTCCGGGCGGACTTCCCTTGCCAGGATATCCTCAGGATAGTGAGTTCTCACAACATCTGCTTGTTTGGAAGGGCCACACTTTCCCTTTACCCGCCTGCCTCCTCCTCCCGCCAGGTAAATGTGCCCGCCTCCCGTTGCCTTCTGCCACGATTGTAAATGTCCTGAGGCCTCCCAGGCATGTGAAACTGTGAGTCCATTATCCTCTTCCTTTATAAATCACCCGGTCACAGACATGTGTTTATAGCAGTGTGAGGACGGACTAACGTACCCGGGACGCCCTGCAGTGCTGCCACACCAGCAGCTCCCCCCACTCCATGCTGAGCAGGACCCTGGCGGCGTGGACACAAACGGCTCCTTCATACACCCACACAACCCCGTGGCACAACACACACAGCTCCTTCATACGCCCACACGACCCCGTGGCACAACACACACAGCTCCTTCCATATGCCCACACAACCCCGTGGCACAACACACAGCTCCTTCATACGCCCACACACCCACAACACACACAGCTCCTTCCATACGCCCACAGGACCCCGTGGCACAACACACACAGCTCCTTCATACGCCCACACGACACACAGCTCCTTCATCGCCCACAGGACCCCGTGGCACAACACACACAGCTCCTTCGTACACCCACACGACCCCGTGGCACAAACATGAACAGCTCCTTCATACGCCCACACGACCCGTGGCACAACACACACAGCTCCTTCATACGCCCACACGACCCCGTGGCACAAACATGAACAGCTCCTTCATATGCCCACACGACCCGTGGCACAACACACACAGCTCCTTCATACGCCCACACGACCCCGTGGCACAACACACAGCTCCTTCATACGCCCACACGACCCTGGCACAACACACACAGCTCCTTCATATGCCCACACGACCCGTGGCACAACACACACAGCTCCTTCATACGCCCACACGACCCGTGGCACAAACATGAACAGCTCCTTCATATGCCCACACGACCCGTGGCACAACACACAGCTCCTTCATACGCCCACACGACCCGTGGCACAACACACACAGCTCCTTCATACGCCCACACGACCCTGGCACAACACACACAGCTCCTTCATCGCCCACAGGACCCGTGGCACAACACACACAGCTCCTTCATATGCCCACACAACCCCGTGGCACAAATCAGCCCCTGCCCCAGTTCTGAACCTCATTCTAGTGACACTGGCCTGCTGGAGTGACTCAGTGCCCCCCCCCCGCAACTCCTTGCAGCCAAGTCCTCCCACTTGGAGGCCCATAGAGTTAGCGGGGGCCTCTTGTTGGGGCAGATGCACACCTCTAGGCTTGGCCCTCCTCAGAGCCATGAAGCTCCCTGGGGGCACAGTGAGAAGAGGCCCATGGGAGCCCCGGGAGGTGGCTTGAGAGCAGTGGGACGTCTAGGGGATAGGGGTGTGACAGGGCATCTGGAAGGCACCCTGCTTCACCCACAGGAGCTTACTGTGGAGAGTCTGAGCGCCAGCAGGACAGAAGCGCGGTCTGCACTGGTTTCAGGAACGCAGTTTGAGGCATTGGATGCGTGCTTGCCTGAAGCCGGCACAGCCTCCCCCGCCCACCCCCAGACGGCAATGGACTAGGCTGGCCTGCTGAGGACTTCACATTTGCTGGAATTTTACACGAATGAAGTCACTCCCTCCCTCCCTCCTTTTGATCTGGCCCCGTTTCCTGAGCTCACTGCTCTTCTGATGGTGTGGCTTGGATCTGTGCCCCCACCCGAATCTCCTGTGGAACTATGATCCTCACGTGTCAGGGAGGAGCCTGCTGGGGGTGACCGGATTCTGGGGCGGACTTCCCCTTGCCAGGATATCCTCAGGATAGTGAGTTCTCACAACATCTGCTTGTTTGGAAGGGGCCACACTTTCCCCTTTTACTCGCTCGCTCTCCCTCCTCCCGCCAGGTAAAATGTGCCCGCCTCCCGTTGCCTTCTGCCACGATTGTAAATGTCCTGAGGCCTCCCCAGGCATGTGAAACTGTGAGTCCATTATCCTCTTTCCTTTATAAATCACCGGTCACAGACATGTGTTTATAGCAGTGTGAGGACGGACTAACGTACCGGGACGCCCTGCAGTGCTGCCACCAGCAGCTCCCCACTCCATGCTGAGCAGGACCCTGGCGGCGTGGACACAAACAGCTCCTTCATACCCACACGACCCGTGGCACAACACAGCTCCTTCATGCCCACACGACCCCGTGCGTGGCACACACACAGCTCCTTCATACGCCCACGACCCCGTGGCACAAACATGAACAGCTCCTTCCATATGCCCACGACCCCGTGGCTGCTTACACACAGCTCCTTCATCGCCCACCACGACCCGTGGCACAACACACACAGCTCCTTCATATGCCCACGACCCCGTGGCACAACACAGCTCCTTCATGCCCACAGGACCCCGTGGCACAACACACACAGCTCCTTCACACGCCCACGACCCGTGGCACAACACAGCTCCTTCATACGCCCACACGACCCGTGGCACAACACAGCTCCTTCATACGCCCACACGACCCGTGGCACAAACACACACAGCTCCTTCCATATGCCCACACGACCCGTGGCACAACACACACAGCTCCTTCATACGCCCACCACGACCCGTGGCACAACACACACAGCTCCTTCATACGCCCACACGACCCCGTGGCACAACACACACAGCTCCTTCATCGCCCACAGGACCCCGTGGCACAACACACAGCTCCTTCATATGCCCACACGACCCCGTGGCACAACACACACAGCTCCTTCATACGCCCACACACGACCCGTGGCACAACACACACACAGCTCCTTCATACGCCCACACGACCCCGTGGCACAAACATGAACAGCTCCTTCATATGCCCACACGACCCGTGGCACAACACACACAGCTCCTTCATACGCCCACGACCCGTGGCACAACACACACAGCTCCTTCATCGCCCACACGACCCGTGGCACAAACATGAACAGCTCCTTCATATGCCCACACCCGTGGCACAACACACACAGCTCCTTCATACGCCCACAGGACCCCGTGGCACAAACATGAACAGCTCCTTCATATGCCCACACGACCCCTGGCACAACACACACAGCTCCTTCATACGCCCACACGACCCTGGCACAACACACACAGCTCCTTCATGCCCACACGACCCCGTGGCACAACACACACACAGCTCCTTCCATCGCCCACAGGACCCCGTGGCACAACACACACACAGCTCCTTCATATGCCCACACGACCCCGTGGCACAACACACACAGCTCCTTCATATGCCCACACGACCCGTGGCACAACACACAGCTCCTTCATACGCCCACACCACCCGTGGCACAACACACAGCTCCTTCATACGCCCACACCCACCCGTGGCACAACACACACACAGCTCCTTCATACGCCCACACGACCGTGGCACAACACACACACAGCTCCTTCATACGCCCACACGACCCGTGGCACAACACACAGCTCCTTCCATACGCCCACACGACCCGTGGCACAACACACACAGCTCCTTCATCGCCCACACGACCCGTGGCACAACACACACAGCTCCTTCATCGCCCACACGACCCGTGGCACAACACACAGCTCCTTCCATACGCCCACGACCCGTGGCACAAACATGAACAGCTCCTTCATACGCCCACCACGACCCCTGGCACAACACACACAGCTCCTTCATACGCCCACACGACCCGTGGCACAACACACACAGCTCCTTCATACGCCCACCGACCCCGTGGCACAACACACAGCTCCTTCATACGCCCACACGACCCGTGGCACAACACACACAGCTCCTTCATACGCCCACACGACCCGTGGCACAACAACACACACAGCTCCTTCATACGCCCACAGGACCCGTGGCACAACACACACAGCTCCTTCATACGCCCACCCACCCGTGGCACAACACACACAGCTCCTTCATACGCCCACACGACCCGTGGCACAACACACACAGCTCCTTCATATCGCCCACACGACCCGTGGCACAACACACAGCTCCTTCATACGCCCACAGGACTCCGTGGCACACACACACAGCTCCTTCATACACCCACACGACCCCTGGCACAACACACACAGCTCCTTCATACGCCCACACGACCCGTGGCACAACACACACAGCTCCTTCCATACGCCCACACGACCCGTGGCACAACACACACAGCTCCTTCATACGCCCACACGACCCGTGGCACAACACACACAGCTCCTTCCATACGCCCACAGGACCCGTGGCACAAACATGAACAGCTCCTTCCATATGCCCACACGACCCCTGGCACAACACACACAGCTCCTTCATACGCCCACACGACCCGTGGCACAACACACACAGCTCCTTCATATGCCCACCACGACCCCTGGCACAACACACACAGCTCCTTCATACGCCCACACGACCCCTGGCACAACACACACAGCTCCTTCATACGCCCACACGACCCGTGGCACAACACACACAGCTCCTTCATACGCCCACAGGACCCGTGGCACAACACACACAGCTCCTTCATCGCCCACACGACCCCTGGCACAACACACACAGCTCCTTCATACGCCCACAGGACCCGTGGCACAACATGAACAGCTCCTTCATATGCCCACCACCCGTGGCACAACACACACAGCTCCTTCATACGCCCACACGACCCGTGGCACAACACACACAGCTCCTTCATACGCCCACACGACCCGTGCGCACACACACAGCTCCTTCATACGCCCACACGACCCGTGGCACAACACACACAGCTCCTTCATACGCCCACACACACACACAGCTCCTTCATCGCCCACAGGACCCGTGGCACAAACATGAACAGCTCCTTCATATGCCCACCACGACCCGTGGCACAACACACACAGCTCCTTCATACGCCCACGACCCGTGGCACAACATGAACAGCTCCTTCATATGCCCACACGACCCATTGGCACAACACACAGCTCCTTCATATGCCCACACGACCCGTGGCACACACACACAGCTCCTTCATACGCCCACACGACCCGTGGCACAACACACACACAGCTCCTTCATACGCCCACAGGACCCGTGGCACAACACACACAGCTCCTTCATCGCCCACACGACCCGTGGCACAACACACACACAGCTCCTTCATCGCCCACAGGACCCGTGGCACAACATGAACAGCTCCTTCATATGCCCACCACGACCCGTGGCACAACACACACAGCTCCTTCATACGCCCACACGACCCGTGGCACAACACACAGCTCCTTCATACGCCCACCACGACCCGTGGCACAAACATGAACAGCTCCTTCATATGCCCACACGACCCATTGGCACAACACACAGCTCCTTCATCGCCCACCACGACCCGTGGCACAACACACACAGCTCCTTCATACGCCCACAGGACCCGTGGCACAAACATGAACAGCTCCTTCCATATGCCCACATGACCCGTGGCACAACACACACAGCTCCTTCCATACGCCCACACGACCCCGTGCACAAACATGAACAGCTCCTTCATATGCCCACACGACCGTGGCACAACACACACACAGCTCCTTCATCGCCCACACGACCCGTGGCACAACACACACAGCTCCTTCATACACCCACACGACCCGTGGCACAACATGAACAGCTCCTTCATATGCTCACACGACCCGTGGCACAACACACACAGCTCCTTCATACGCCCACACGACCCGTGGCACAACACACACAGCTCCTTCATATGCCCACACGACCCCGTGCTGGCACAACACACACAGCTCCTTCATCGCCCACACGACCCGTGGCACAACACACACAGCTCCTTCATCGCCCACAGGACCCGTGGCACAACACACACAGCTCCTTCATGCCCACACCACGACCCGTGGCACAACACACACAGCTCCTTCATACGCCCACACGACCCGTGGCACAACACACACAGCTCCTTCATACGCCCACACCCACCCCGTGGCACAACACACACAGCTCCTTCATACGCCCACACACCCCGTGGCACAACACACACAGCTCCTTCATACGCCCACAGGACCCGTGGCACAAACATGACACAGCTCCTTCATATGCCCACACGACCCCGTGGCACAACACACACAGCTCCTTCATACGCCCACACGACCCCGTGGCACAAACATGAACAGCTCCTTCATATGCCCACACGACCCGTGGCACAACA
Source organism: Saguinus midas (assembly GCA_021498475.1). Classification (NCBI taxonomy): domain Eukaryota; kingdom Metazoa; phylum Chordata; class Mammalia; order Primates; family Cebidae; genus Saguinus; species Saguinus midas. The sequence continues at coordinate 135,710,826 of CM038393.1, read as the reverse complement.
CACACAGCTCCTTCATACGCCCACACGACCCCGTGGCACAACACACACAGCTCCTTCATACGCCCACACGACCCCGTGGCACAACACACACAGCTCCTTCATACGCCCACAGGACCCGTGGCACAACACACACAGCTCCTTCATACGCCCACACGACCCGTGGCACAACACACACAGCTCCTTCATACGCCCACAGGACCCGTGGCACAACACATGAACAGCTCCTTCATATGCCCACACGACCCCTGGCACAACACACACAGCTCCTTCATCGCCCACACGACCCCGTGGCACAACACACAGCTCCTTCATGCCCACACGACCCGTGGCACAAACATGAACAGCTCCTTCATATGCCCACACGACCGTGGCACAACACACAGCTCCTTCATACGCCCACGACCCGTGGCACAACACACACAGCTCCTTCATACGCCCACAGGACCCGTGGCACAACACATCCACAGCTCCTTCATATGCCCACATGACCCGTGGCACAACATACACAGCTCCTTCGTACACCCACACGACCCCGTGGCACAAACATGAACAGCTCCTTCATATGCCCACACGACCCGTGGCACAACACACACAGCTCCTTCATACGCCCACACGACCCCGTGGCACAACACACACAGCTCCTTCATACGCCCACAGGACCCCGTGGCACAAACATGAACAGCTCCTTCATATGCCCACACACCCCGTGGCACAACACACACAGCTCCTTCATACGCCCACACGACCGTGGCACAACACACACAGCTCCTTCATACGCCCACCACGACCCGTGGCACAACACACACAGCTCCTTCATACGCCCACACGACCCCGTGGCACAACACACACAGCTCCTTCCATACGCCCACACGACCCCGTGGCACAACACACACAGCTCCTTCATACGCCCACACGACCGTGGCACAACACACACAGCTCCTTCCATACGCCCACGACCCCGTGGCACAACACACACAGCTCCTTCATACGCCCACACGACCCGTGGCACAACACACACAGCTCCTTCATACGCCCACACGACCCCGTGGCACAACACACACAGCTCCTTCATACGCCCACACGACCCCGTGGCACAACACACACAGCTCCTTCATACGCCCACACGACCCGTGGCACAACACACACAGCTCCTTCATACGCCCACACGACCCCGTGGCACAACACACACAGCTCCTTGATACGCCCACACAACCCTGTGGCACAAACACACACAGCTCCTTCATATACCCACACGACCCCGTGGCACAAACACACACAGCTCCTTCATACGCCCACAGGACCCCGTGGCACAAACACACACAGCTCCTTCATACGCCCACACGACCCCGTGGCACAAACACACACAGCTCCTTCATACGCCCACACGACCCCGTGGCACAACACACACAGCTCCTTCATACGCCCACAGGACCCCGTGGCACAAACACACAGCTCCTTCATATGCTCACACGACCCGTGGCACAACACACACAGCTCCTTCATACGCCCACACGACCCGTGGCACAAACACACAGCTCCTTCATCGCCCACACGACCCGTGGCACAACACACACAGCTCCTTCATATGCTCACACGACCCGTGGCACAACACACACAGCTCCTTCATCGCCCACACGACCCGTGGCACAACACACACAGCTCCTTCATACGCCCACAGGACCCCGTGGCACGAACACACACAGCTCCTGCATACACCCACACGACCCGTGGCACAACACACACAGCTCCTTCATATGCTCACACGACCCGTGGCACAACACACACAGCTCCTTCATATGCTCACACGACCCGTGGCACAACACACACACAGCTCCTTCATACGCCCACACGACCCGTGGCACAACACACAGCTCCTTCATGCCCACACGACCCGTGGCACAACATAAACAGCTCCTTCATATGCTCACACGACCCGTGGCACAACACACACAGCTCCTTCATACGCCCACACGACCCTGGCACAACACACACAGCTCCTTCATACGCCCACAGGACCCCGTGGCACAACACACAGCTCCTTCATACGCCCACACGACCCGTGGCACAACACACAGCTCCTTCATACGCCCACGACCCGTGGCACAACACACACAGCTCCTTCATCGCCCACACGACCCGTGGCACAACACACACAGCTCCTTCATACGCCCACAGGACCCCGTGGCACAACACACAGCTCCTTCATACGCCCACAGGACCCCGTGGCACAACACACAGCTCCTTCATACGCCCACACGACCCGTGGCACAACACACACAGCTCCTTCATACGCCCACACGACCCGTGGCACAACACACACAGCTCCTTCATACACCCACACGACCCGTGGCACAACACACACAGCTCCTTCATCGCCCACACGACCCGTGGCACAACACACAGCTCCTTCATACGCCCACAGGACCCCGTGGCACAACACACAGCTCCTTCATACCACACAGCTCCTTCATATGCCCACAGGACCCCGTGGCACAAACATGAACAGCTCCTTCATATGCCCACACGACCCGTGGCACAACACACACAGCTCCTTCATATGCCCACACCCACCGTGGCACAACACACAGCTCCTTCATACGCCCACAGGACCCCGTGGCACAAACATGAACAGCTCCTTCATATGCCCACCGACCCGTGGCACAACACACACAGCTCCTTCATACGCCCACACGACCCTGGCACAACACACAGCTCCTTCATCGCCCACAGGACCCCGTGGCACAAACATGAACAGCTCCTTCATATGCCCACACGACCCGTGGCACAACACACAGCTCATGTGCCACTTTGTCCACCCGTCTGTATGGAACAGCTCCTTCATGCCCACACGACCCTGGCACAACACACACAGCTCCTTCATACGCCCACACGACCCGTGGCACAACACACACACAGCTCCTTCATCGCCCACAGGACCCCGTGGCACAAACATGAACAGCTCCTTCATACGCCCACACGACCCTGGCACAACACACAGCTCCTTCCATCGCCCACACGACCCGTGGCACAACACACAGCTCCTTCATCGCCCACACGACCCTGGCACAACACACACAGCTCCTTCATACGCCCACCGACCCGTGGCACAACACACAGCTCCTTCCATCGCCCACACGACCCGTGGCAACACACACAGCTCCTTCATACGCCCACGACCCGTGGCACAACACACAGCTCCTTCATCGCCCACACGACCCGTGGCACAACACACAGCTCCTTCCATCGCCCACCGACCCGTGGCACAACACACACAGCTCCTTCATCGCCCACACGACCCGTGGCACAACACACAGCTCCTTCATCGCCCACACGACCCGTGGCACAAACATGAACAGCTCCTTCATACACACACAGCTCCTTCATCGCCCACACGACCCTGGCACAACACACAGCTCCTTCATATACCCTGACCCGTGGCAGCTCCACACATGGCTCTGTGGGTATTCTTGACTGGCTGCCCTAGTGGGTGTGGCAGCATCTTGCTGTGGTTCCAACTTGCATTTCCCCCAGGACCCATGATGTGAGCATTGCTGCATGGCTGCTGGCCATTTGTATCTCCATGAAGTTGACAAGAAGATGTGGCCACGCAAGGTGGGCAGTGCCAGGCACAGTCTCTCTTAGAGCTTCACATGGCCTATGCACTACGACCCTGCAAGGATGACCTCATGTCCATGCACAGGACAGAGCACAGCCACAGGCTTGGTGAACACTGGCAGGGATCCCACGTGCGGGACGGAGCCTCAGTGCCCCAGGCAGGGCTTCCGCGCGAGGGTCGGAGCCTTGGTGTCCCGGGCATGGCTCTGGCCAGTGGCCAGCTGGGCAGATGGTGCATCCTGGACCTTTCACGTGTGGGTGTCTGGGCAGCACCGCATGTGACCTCTTGCAGCCATATCTGCATGTGTGTGCGGTTTCTACGTGCCTGTGCACCTGTGTGTGTCCATGTTGAGCTGAGTGGTGGGAAGAGAAATCCTGGCGCAGCATGGCCAGGAGCAGGCCAGACTCCCTTTTGAGCCGGCTTAGGCTGGATGGGGTTTTCCCTGTCCTGCCACCCAGATCCCACTGTCCTGGCCTCTATTCTGTGCACTGCATCTCAGCCCAGCCTGGACTGGTGATCTGCTGCCCTCCACGCCCTTCTCCATTCTCCACAATCTTGGCCCAGCCTGGACCAGCCACCCTCTATCCTCCACACACAGCAGGAGTCTCAGGCCCCTGATGGAGGAAGGGTGTGGGGCCAGATGGAGGTGCACTCACTTGTCCAGGCGGGGTGGCTGGGTTTGCCCCGGGCCACGGGAGGTTGGTGGGGAGAAGGGACCCCCAGCTTTCAGAATTAAGTCTGGGGGAAGGAAGGGGCGGGGCTCGGGGATCAGTTTGGAGCTTGGGTCTCCTTGGGGAGAGGGGTGGGCGGCAGCAGGGGCAGAGGGGGATGCACAGTGCAGGGCTGAGGCTGGAGAGCCTGGAGAGAATGCAGCCTGAGCCGCCCCAGAGCAGGGGCATCTGCGTCAGGTGGCCAGGCCCGAAGCCGGAATCCAGAATGACTTTGATGTGAAAATCTCAGCACCTATTTAGCTTCTCATTACTTTTTAAAAGAGCTAAAAATAGCAGTGGGTGCATAGCAAATGTGAAAACATTATTCTCTAAAAACAGGAAGAGCCTGACGGTGATGAGTTTGGGGGGTAGGGGCTCACCACAGTCACCTTCTCCTTCCAGCAGCCCCTGGTCCTCCACCAATCTGATAGCCAATGCCACCTCAGCCCTGCAGGGATGGCACAGGGGCAGTGTGGAGCCTACCTTTGCTCCCAGGCCCAGGCCCAGGGCCCACAAGTGGGGGCCGAGTGGAGAGGAGAGGAAGGTCCCAGGGCTGAGGACAGGGGCTGAGTGGAGAGGGGTTATCCTGGGGCTTTGGGGGCCAAGTAGAGAGGAGAGGGGGGTCCAGGGGCTGCAGGGGCTGAGTGAAGAGGAGATGGGGTCCCGGGGCTATGTGGGGGATCTGGGCAGCTCTTCAGAGGGCCACTGAGCCTAGCCAGGGCGAGGCCAAAGGTGGGGGCTCCAGGCAGGGGCAGTGGAAACCCCGGGTGTCAGAGAGACCCCGCCTGTCTCTCAGGACTGCTGACCCTGGTGTGACCTGGTGCCAGCAGCGTCATCAGTCTCTGCCTGGGAGCTGCTGCACGCTGTCCTCTTGCCCCTCTGGGGCACGTGAGGGCAAGTGAGGCTCCCACGAAACCCCCGCATCCTTTGCCCCCAGGACCACTCCCAGGCCCCGCTGTGCTGACGTCTTGGGCAGCCCCAAGGGTTGGGGGCTAGGCCTGGTCTCAGGCAAGCGGCAGAGCGGCCTGGCTTCCTTCAGCTGTGTGGGCCCCACTTCCGCCAACGCGAACCCTCGGGCTGGAGGTGCCTTGGAGGTGGCGGCTCCCAAGCTGGGGCTGCCCGACCCTGTGCGTGAGTGTGGGCTAGTGTCCTGTCTGCGTGCAGCTGGGAGGGGGTCTCCTCTCCTCTGACCCCATGGACTCCCCAGCCCTGCAGTCTGGGCCCTCCCACCCCCTCGACTCCCCACCTGTGCCCACGGAGGCAGCCATGGCCCTGAGGGCATCTGTCCACCCAGCCCCCCTTGTGCCCTTGCTGCCTCCCTAGCTTGGTCAGGCCAGCCCAACGCCCCAGGAGCACCATGTGTGCCCCATGGCTGTCCTGGCCGCTTCCATCTCTGCCTCTCTGCTGCCTGGCTAGAGCCCCCCATGCATACCTTTCTCCGGAGGGGCCCATCTGACCTCTGCCAACCTGACGCTGGTTCTTGTGTCCAATAACAGCCCCCTCCCGATAGGCTGTGGCCCTGTGGCATGCGTCCTCACCAGGGGGTACTGCAGAGGCCCCAGGCCTTTGGCACAGGGACAGCCTGCAGTCTGGGACACCCCAGCAGAGACAGGAGGATCTGAGGCCCCCAGGACACCTTCTGAGCAAACCTTCATTCCAGGACACTTGCTGCTGGGATTCCTGGCAGCATCATTCTCAGCACTTGGCTCTGGATGCGCACACCTGTGTTCCTGCGACCACCGGGCTGGTACTGAAGCCCCGTCCCCAGCCCACACACCCGCCCCGCTGTCCTGAAGACCAGTCAGGACCCACCTACCGTGGGGCAAGAAGGGCCCGGCACCCAGAGGCTCCCAGACAAGCATGGCCCTGGGGCCCGGGCCTGGCAGGGGAGAGGCCAGCTGGTAGGGTGGCCTTGAGGCCCCCGGACAGACCCTGCTCATAGGCCCCCAGGAAGCGTGGAAAGCTTGTCGTCAAGCTGGCAATGCCATGCAGGGCGGAGGCTCCTTTAAGTTCTGAGGCCCCAGGATGCCCCTCTGCCCCTGAGCCTGAGCACTAGGGCACGTCTAAGCAAGCACTTAAAGACTCTCAATTTTTAAAAACTTTTCTGAATAACAAAATCCTCCTAACTTCCCCACTGAGCCCGGACACAAGAACCCAGGGCAGACAGGTGGGCTCAGGGGCTGGGGTCCCCTGGAAACCTGGGCTCGGTTTCCCTACAGCCCAGCCCCGTGTGGCAGCCCTGGCCTCCGCGGCAAGGCGTGCGTCCCTCTCCCTCCCTTCCTCTCACCTCCCTCCCTCCCACCTCGCAGTGGCCCTAAACCCGTGCCGGCCTGAGGTCCCCCGGGAGGCCTAGGGAATCCCAGACCCCGCCAGCAGAGCAAGCAGAGGCAGTGACTCAACCCCACAGAGCCCCGGCCACCAGCTGGGGTGCAGGAGATGGCAGCTGTCCTGGTGTCCCCCAGGCCCTGGCAGAGCTGGCTGCAGCAGTGAAGCCAGATCCTCCCAAGGAAGGTGGGTGAGACCCCAGGCAGAGGAGACCTGCCCCCGCCTGGCCCAGCGTTCCATCCCATCCTTCTGTCACCGGAACCTTCTCCACCGTCCAGCCCAGCGTCTCATCCGTCCTTCTGTCACCAGAACCTTCTCCGTCATCCCGGCCCAGAGTCTCATCCCGTCTGTCACCGGAACCTTCTCCATCATCCCGGCCCAGCGTCTCATCCCATCCTCACGTCACGGAACCTTCTCTACCACCCAGCCCAGCATCTCATCTGTCCTTCTGTCACCGGAACCTTCTCCGCCACTGGGCCCAGCGTCTCATCCCATCCTCATGTCACCGGAAGCTTCTCCATCATCCCGGCCCAGAGTCTCATCCCATCCGTCAGTGGAACCTTTTCCGTCATCCCGGCCCAGAGTCTCATCCCATCCATCTGTCACTGGAACCTTCTTTCGAAAGGCAGAGCACTCTTTGAGGTGCCCCAGTCCCGCTGCCTCTGGCTGGGGGTGATGCAAACGAGCTGGTCTGTGCCCCTAATTACAGGTCAGAGTCAAGACCCATCAATCTAACCACGGCAAAGCTGCCGAGGAACCAGACCCGTGCCCCAGGCGGCGAACGGCGCCAGGGCAGGTGATCCACAGTGGAGACACAGCAGTCATCGGAAAATAGTTTAATTCTGTACAGACGACCGTGGGACTGATTACAAAGTGCGCTGCAAACACCAGGCCGGTGAGCGCCAGACCCGGCTCACCACGTGCTGGCAACGAGAGGCCAGACCCGGCTCACCACGTGCTGGCAACAAGAGGCCACGCCCGAAACACCAAAGAAATCACAGACCTGACAACTGTGGAGGAGCACGAATCAGCTGTTCCTCTGGGAGGAGAAAAAGGAGAACAAGCAGAGGCTTTGGAATGCTTTCTCTTCCTGTGCCTGGAATGCTGGGCGGGCAGCGACCCTGGCCACACCTGCCGCCACCCACGGGCCCTCATGGCGGGACCCAGGTCCCACGACGGCTCCTGAACTGTGGAGCTGTGTGCGCAGCCGCCACCGCTGCGGCCTCAGAACAGGGGCCGGGAGCCCTGGTTCTCGAACTCCGACCAGGCATCGTTCAGCTCCATGAAGATCATCTTGGCGTGCTGCTCGTACGGCTGCCCCACGGCCTGTGGGTGACAGGTGATGTGAGCGCCTCCCACAAGCAGGTGGGGTGGGCGGGGCAGGACCCCCAAGGCCTCCCGGGCGGCGGCAGCTCCGCTCACCTTGTCGGGGTGCACGGCCAGCACGGCACGGCGGTAGTGCTTTTTCACCTGCTCCGGGGCTACCAGGTCGGCCATGCCCACGGGCGTCCAGCGGCTCTCCCCATCCCACAGCACCGTGTGCAGTGTGGACAGCAGGGCGCGGATGTTCCGCTCCTTGCCCTCGATCCAGTCCAGGAGCTGCAGGAGACACGGAGCTCGCTGAGCCCTGAGTGCCAGCCCGTCCTCCGCCTCCCTGCACGGGAAACTGACGAACAGCGCCACAGAAGGGCTCGGGTGTGGTGAGGAGGGGAGACACGGAGCTCGCTGAGCCCTGGGCGCCTGCCCGCCCTCGGCCTCCGTGCACGGGGAAACTGAGGCATGGCACCGCGGAAGGGATTGGGTGCAGTGTGGGGGGAGAGACATGGGGCTAGCTGAGCCCTGGATGCCTGCCCACCCTCTTCCTCCCTGCACAGGGAAACCGAGGCATGGCACCGCGGAAGGGCTTGGGTGGTGAACAGGGAGTGGGCTGCACTGTGAGTCCTGGCAGGTGAATTCCAGCCCTGGACTCCGGCCACCCTGATGGCTCCACAGGACATGTCACCAGCTGCGGCAACTGGCACGCAACCGGGAGGCACTGTCGTGCTGGGGAGGGCAGGGCCACAGACACTGTCCCACCACACGCCCTGCCCTCAACCACACGGAGCCCATTCTGGATGACACAGGGCCAGGTGGCCTTCGTGTGCTAGGGCCTGGGGCCAGAGGGACCCGCTTCTCAGCCAGATAGTCACTGAGGACCCAAATCCTGGTGCTGGTGGCACCGCGCCCGACCCATCCCAAGCCCCAGACTCAGAGTGACGAGGGGATGGTCCCTGGTGCCCATGAAAGGACCGCAGGGTCACAGCCGCACGTGGCCTGCAGAGCTGGTCATCAGCCGAGCCACGGAGGCGGGATGTGTCTTGGGGCCGGCACAGACACCCTGACTGCTGCACCCTCACCCCACAGTGAGCACCCAGAGCAGTCCCCAGGAGATGTGTGCCCTTGACAATCTCTGCAGACACCCTAGGGGCACCCCTCGCCAGCACTGAGCCAGGCACATGGGGAGCAGCACTGCCTGGGGCCTGGCTCTGCCCTGAACTCCCGGCCTCAGCCCACCCCGTCCTCCAGGGCTGCTACGCCCGCCAGCAGTGGCGGGTTCCTGGCTGGAGATGCTGGCTCCGTGAGGCGCAGCAGATGCTCCAGGGTCCCGGGTCAAGGCCTCTGGGTTCCGGCTAAGAGCAGCCCACCCACCCACCCACCTTCAGCTTGAGTGGGTCTGTGTCTTTGGCCAGGTCCTGCTTCCTCATCTCTGCAATGGTCTTTGGTCCCTTCTTGTCAGACCTGGAGGAGAAGCCTTGATTGGACAACAGATCTTCAAAGTCGTTCTCAGAGACTTTTGGCTTCTGAGCTAGAAAAGAACAGAAACTTTTTTTGCTTGAGACAGGGTCTCCACTGTCGGTCAGGCCAGAGTGCAGTGGTGTGACCTCGGCTCTCCGCAGCCTTGGCCTCTGGGGCTCAAGCGATCCTCCTGCCTCAGCCTCCCGAATAGCTGGGACCACAGGCATGTGCTGCCATGCCTGGCTGTTTAAAATTTTTTTTGTTGAGTCTCACTGTTGCCCAGGCTGGTCTTGAACTCCTGGGCTCAATGATCTGCCTGCCTCAGCCTCCCAAAGTGCTGGGATTACAGGTGTGAGCCAGAAGCCCAGCTAAGAACAGAACCTGGAGCTTGCTGAGCTCTGAGCACTTGCCCACCCTCCATCTCCCTGGATGGGAAACAGGCACAGTGCCGCGGAAGGGCTTGGGTTCGGTGAGCAGGGGGAGACACGGCGCTTTCTGTAGACACACACAGGTCCATTTCCACCTATGGCCCCAGGGGACAGGGCTACCATCCTAACGCCTCCACAGAAAAGAAGAGGGCAGAAAAGAGAGGGTCCCGAAGGCCGTTTGTTGAGAACAGATCAAGAACGTGTCAGTGGAACAAGAGATGCAGAGGCGCGACCGGAGAGGGACCAGCAGATGCACGTGGGAAACCACGTCCTTCTCCGGCTGGCTCAGCCGTGCCTGTCCCAGGACTGGGCTCTGTTACAGACAACAGTTTCCACCTTTAGCCAACCCAGGGCGGTCTGTGCAAGCCCCACAGCAGCAGAGAGCGAGAGGGGGACTCACCAAAGCTGGGTGCGCGGACCCCCCGCTCCTCTCGCGTCCCGATCACACTGAAGCTGGCGGCATAGTTAGGCCTCAGCTGTGTGCTGGCTTTGGGGGGCGGCTTGGCCTGAGGGGGCCGTGGGGTGCCCTGGGCTGGCGGTCGACTTGTCTGCCAGGAGCTACTGGCCTTGGGTGTGGCTGCCGTTTTGGGAATGGAGCTGCCGGGAGGGAATCCAGCTGGTGAGCCTGTGGAGGAGGAGTCACACAATCGGCATCTGGTCATCCACGCGGGGCAACTACTGTTTCTAGAACCCAGAGCACCACATACACTGGAAAACACATCACTCAAGTCTGTCCAGAGGGCCAGCTCCACCCACACACGTGAAGGTCTCCCGGGGCTGCTGGCACAGGCCAGGTGCTGGGGTGGCGGGAACGTTCTGGATAGAGGGTAGACACCAGGACAGCTGTGGAGGCCACAGCCCCACCCCCATGAGCCAAGGCTGACCCGGGCTCGTCCACTGAGGAGGGCCACTGCCATCTGTCGTGGGGCCGCTGCCTCTCAGAGCACGTCAGATCAGGGCTGATCCTTTAAGTTTTTTTTTTTGAGATAGAGTCTCACTCTGTTACCCAGGCTGGAGTACAATGGTGTGATCTCAGCTCACTGCAGCCTCTGCCAACCAGGTTCAAGCAATTCTCCTGCCTCGGCCTCCCAACTAGCTGAGACTACAGGTGCCTGACACCATGCCCGGCTAATTTTTTGCATTTTTAGTAGAGATAGGGTTTCACCGTGTTAGCCAGGATGATCTCGATCTCCTGACTTCGGGATCTGCCTGCCTCGGCCTCCCAAAGTGCTGGGATTACAGGCGTGAGGCACTGTGCCCGGCCTAACTTTTTATTTCGGAATAATTACAATAGCAGGAAAAGGTAAAAACCCTGAACACCTGCACCCAGCACCCCTCAAGGAGGGCATCTCTTCACCTCAGTGAATGAACACCTGCACCCAGCACCCCTCAAGGAGGGCATCTCTTCACCTCAGTGAAGTGCTGAGTGCTGGCCACCCACAGAGGCGATCAGACATGGCAGCTGGACGTGTACGAGTGTGCAGGGCCATGGCGCTGGCCACACGCAGACTCGTTAGAGCTCCAAGGTAGTCACTGTGGATGCTTCACTATGCTATGCTTCTGTCATCTTTTGTTTTTTTCTGAGATGGGCCCGCCGGCCTCACCGCCCACAGGGCTGGGATGGAAGGTATGAGCCGCCACGCTTGGGCCGTCACCTTAGCTATGGTCTAGCAGTGGACCAACAGCCGGCGGCCTCTGGACCATCCTCTTCACTCAGGACAAGGCTGCTCGGGCCCTGGCATCCGCCGCTCCCCCTCCCTGCCAAGGGCCGTCTCGGATGCGGGGACCACTACTGAACCGTTCACCTGCAGGACACCTGGGCCAATTCCAGCGTTTGGCCACCACACACACGGCCTTGAATGCCTGCTAGACTTGAGGGTGAGTAAGTTTCCATTTCTCTGGGGTAGAGGCCTGTGTCCCACCGTAGCTCAGCGCTTCGTGTTTAGCTCTGTAGGAAACCCATCACCTGTTCTCCAGAGCGGCCCTGCCGCTTCACACTCCGCAGCGATGAGCTGGAGTCAGTCATCCTCCTCCACACCAGCACTCAGCGCCACTGCTCCTCCTGCCTTGGTCTCCCAACTAGCTGAGACTACAGGTGCCTGACACCATGCCCGGCTAATTTTTGCATTTTAGTAGAGATAGGGTTTCACCGTGTTAGCCAGGATGATCTCGATCTCCTGACTTCGGGATCTGCCTGCCTCGGCCTCCCAAAGTGCTGGGATTACAGGCGTGAGGCACTGTGCCCGGCCTAACTTTTTATTTCGGAATAATTACAATAGCAGGAAAAGGTAAAAACCCTGAACACCTGCACCCAGCACCCCTCAAGGAGGGCATCTCTTCACCTCAGTGAATGAACACCTGCACCCAGCACCCCTCAAGGAGGGCATCTCTTCACCTCAGTGAAGTGCTGAGTGCTGGCCACCCACAGAGGCGATCAGACATGGCAGCTGGACGTGTACGAGTGTGCAGGGCCATGGCGCTGGCCACACGCAGACTCGTTAGAGCTCCAAGGTAGTCACTGTGGATGCTTCACTATGCTATGCTTCTGTCATCTTTTGTTTTTTTCTGAGATGGGCCCGCCGGCCTCACCGCCCACAGGGCTGGGATGGAAGGTATGAGCCGCCACGCTTGGGCCGTCACCTTAGCTATGGTCTAGCAGTGGACCAACAGCCGGCGGCCTCTGGACCATCCTCTTCACTCAGGACAAGGCTGCTCGGGCCCTGGCATCCGCCGCCCTCCTGCCAAGGGCCGTCTCGGATGCGGGACCACTACTGAACCGTTCACCTGCAGGACACCTGGGCCAATTCCAGCGTTTGGCCACCACACACACGGCCTTGAATGCCTGCTAGACTTGAGGGTGAGTAAGTTTCCATTTCTCTGGGGTAGAGGCCTGTGTCCCACCGTAGCTCAGCGCTTCGTGTTTAGCTCTGTAGGAAACCCATCACCTGTTCTCCAGAGCGGCCCTGCCGCTTCACACTCCGCAGCGATGAGCTGGAGTCAGTCATCCTCCTCCACACCAGCACTCAGCGCCACTGCTCCTCCTGCCTTGGTCATTCCGACAGGCCACTTCTCGATGGTAGCAAGGCAACACCAGACTTCTCGGCCTGCGCTTCTCGGCCATCAGCTGCGAGGCAATGCGGGCGTCTCGGCCTGCGCTTCTCGGCCATCGGCTGCGAGGCAATGCGGGCGTCTAGGCCTGCGCTTCCCGGCCAAGGGTGCGAGGCAATGCGGGCATCTCGGCCTATGATTCCCGGCCAAGGGTGCGAGGCAATGCGGGTGTCTCGGCCTGCGATTCCCGGCCATCGGCTGCGAGGCAATGTGGGCGTCTCGGCCTATGATTCCCGGCCATCGGCTGCGAGGCAATGCGGGTGTCTCCGCCTGTGCTTCCCGGCCATTGGCTGCGAGGCAATGCGGGCATCTCGGCCTGTGCTTCTCGGCCAAGGGTGCGAGGCAATGCGGCATCTCGGCCTGTGCTTCTCGGCCAAGGGTGCGAGGCAATGCGGTCTCGGCCTGTGCTTCTCGGCCAAGGGTGCGAGGCAATGCGGGCGTCTCGGCCTGTGCTTCCCGGCCAAGGGTGCGAGGCAATGCGGGCGTCTCGGCCTGTGCTTCTCGGCCAAGGGTGCGAGGCAATGCGGGCATCTCCACCTGTGCTTCCCGGCCAAGGGTGCGAGGCAATGCAGGCGTCTCGGCCAACGAATCTACCTGGATTGCTTTCAGGTTTGTTTTTGACTGTATTTTTATATTGTATAGATGAGCCCTTTGTTAAATGAGCAGTCTGGAGATACCTTCTCCCAGTCCGCAGCCTTGAAGCTGTGTCCACTCTCCTCTTACGGGTGCAGTATGGGGGACGGGTCCACAGACTCTGCCCAGCAGGTTTGCTCCTAAAGGCCCTGCAGTTTTGTTTCCACCTGTGGTGACTCTGATGAGCTGCTCTATGCGACGCGGGCTCAGGGCTTTGCTCCAGCACCATCTGAGGAGTGGGTTTCTGCCTGTCAAAGCCCCGCTGGTCTGACTTGTGTGGACTACCTCTGAGTCCTCTCCTCTGCTCCACAGACATGTCTCTGCTGTCACCACACTGTTGATTTCTGTGACTGCAGAGTAAGCTCCAAAGCCAGGAAGAGTGATTTCTCCCATGCCGTGCTTCCAGTACAAATGCATTTCAGGCATTCTAGTTCATCTGCCTTTCAAATACATCGTACAATAAGCTCATCTGTATCTACGAAATCCCTTCTGAGCTACTGGCAGGAACTGTGCCAACAGATGCACACAGAACAGACACCTCACTTGGGGGCCTCTGGGTCGTGACTGTGGCATCCGTCCCGTACCCCTCTCCTCCGGCGGCCGTGATCGTGGCGTCCGTCCCGTACCCCCCTCTCCTCCGGCGGGCCGTGATCGCGGCGTCCGTCCCGTACCCCCGTCTCCTCCGGCGGCCCGTGATCGCGGCGTCCGTCCCGTACCCCCCTCTCCTCCGGCGGGCCGTGATCGCGGCGTCCGTCCCGTACCCCCCTCTCCTCCGGCGGGCCGTGATCGCGGCGTCCGTCCCGTACCCCCCTCTCCTCCGGCGGGCCGTGATCGCGGCGTCCGTCCCGTACCCCCCTCTCCTCCGGCGGGCCGTGATCGCGGCGTCCGTCCCGTACCCCCCTCTCCTCTGGTCTCTTTCACCATGGCTGATTTTAAAGCTCCACCACGTAAGTCCTAGACACATCTGGTGAGATTTATACCTGAATGTTTATTTTTCTAAAAAAGGTGATTCTAAATGGTACTGTTTTGGTTTCCTTGTGGCAGTTAAACAGAAATACGACAGATTTTCATTTGCCGGTCTTGTATCCTGCGACCTTACTGAACTCAGAGTTCTGACAGACCTTTGTAGATCCCTTGAGATTCCTGCACAGACGATCATGGCATCTGCAGACAGGAGCAATTTTATTTTTCCCTTTGTAGCGTGTGTAACTTTCACTTTCTTTTCTTGCCAAATGGCAGCAGCCGGGACTCCTGGCAAGTAGAAGTGGAGAGGACATTCCCGCCTTGTTCTTGATTTTAGGGGGTGGTTAAAAATGATACTGGCTTGGCCAGGCATGCAGTGGCTCATGCCTGTAATCCCAGCACTTTGGGAGGCCAAGCTGGGTGGATCTCTTAAGGTCAGGAGTTTGAGACCAGCCTAGGCAACATGGTGAAATCCCATCTCTACTAAGAATACAACAAGGAGCTGGGCATGGTGGTGGGCGCCTGTAGTCCCAGCTGAGGAGGCTGAGGCAGCATCACTTGAATTGGGAGGCGGCAGTTGCAGTGAGCCAAGATAGAGCCACTGTACTCCACTCCCGGCAACAGAGTGAGACTGTCTGAGAAAAAAGAGAGATGTTGGCTGCAGGTTTCTTGTTTTCAGACAGGGTCTTGCTCCGCTGCCCAGGCTGAAGTGCAGTGATGCGATCACAGCTCCTGGGCCCAAGTCATCCAAGTGATCCTCCCGCCTCAGCTTTCCAAGCAGCTGGGACCACAGGTGCTGACCGCCACACCCAGCGGGTTCTTACAGGGGCCTATGTTGCCAAGGGTGTTTTCAAACTCCAGGGTTCGCGAGATCCTCCCAAGTCAGCCTCCCACAGCACTGGGCTCCATGTGTGAGCCACTGCGCCCGGCCGGCCGCGGGCTTCCAGACACGCTTGTTACCGCTTGCTGGCGTCCTGCTCCGACCGCATCATCATAAGAAGGTCCTGAATTTTGTCAAACGCCTTTTCTGCATTGTTGAAGTGATCACATCACTCTTCAGCTGGTTAATATGGTATAGGGTTGGTGCAAAACTAATTGTGGTTTTACCATGGAAAGTAATGGCAAAAACCGCAATTTCCTTTGCAGGAACCTAAAGAGATGGTTAACCAATTCTGAAATGTCACACTTGTACTGCTGGGATAAATCCTACTGGATCTTGGTGTGGAATTCTTTTCATGTACTGATAAGTTTTATTGGCTCAGGTTTTGTTGAGGATCTGCGTGTATTCATGGGGAATAAGGGCCCACCATTACCCTCCTCTGCCCCCCACTCCCCTCCTCGGCCCCCCGCTTCCCTCCTCAGCCCACCGCTCCCCTCCTCGGCCCCCTGCTCCCCTCCTCGGCCCACTGCTCCCCCCTCGCCCCCCACTCCCTCCTCGGCCCCCGCTCCCTCCTCGGCCCCCGCTGCCCTCCTCGGCCCACTGTCCCCTCCTTGGCCCGCTGCTCTTTCCTTGGCCCACCATTCCCCTTGGTACTGTTTCTGCCTGATTTTGGTATCAGGGTGACAATACTAGCTTCGTAAAATCAATTAGAACGTGTTCCCTCACTTCTACTTCTTGCGAGAGTGTATGGAATCGGCATTCTTTAAACCCTTGGTGAAATTCTCCAATGGCTCCAGGTGGGTCTGGAGGTTTCCTTTTTGGGAAGTTTTTAACTATGAATTCATTTTCTTTGCATTTATAGAATTTTTCAAAGGATCTACCTGATACTGGGTAAGTTTTGGCAGCCACTTCCTGCCAAATTGGAGGAATTAGTCAATTTCACGTAAGTGGTCAAGCTTGCAGCACAGCGGTGCCCGCACCCGTGACCCTCGGGGTCCTCCGTATCGATGACCTGCTCACTCTTCCTGCAGTCCCAGGAGAGGGCTGCGGGCTTCCGGCTCTGTCTCTGATGCTCCCCAGCACTGCCCGTGGCTTCGAGTTCTTGCTTTCCTTCTGCTTGCTGTGGGCTTATTCTGCTCTTTTTGCCCCTGCAAATATCTGTGCAGAGAGCTCAGGTCACTGCTGGGCACTCTGCCTTTTCCACAGCAGGCGCCCAAGGCAGGGGTGTCTCAGTACAGCCTGCCAGGGCCCTGGGCCTTCCTAGGCTGCATCTGGATTTTCGCTCAGCTCCACGAATCTTTCCCTCGTGACCTGCTC
Organism: Saguinus midas; assembly: GCA_021498475.1. Classification (NCBI taxonomy): domain Eukaryota; kingdom Metazoa; phylum Chordata; class Mammalia; order Primates; family Cebidae; genus Saguinus; species Saguinus midas. The sequence continues at coordinate 135,694,071 of CM038393.1, read as the reverse complement.
TATGGCCCAGGTGTCGTTGGAAAGTGTGCTGTTTTGTTTCCAAGTGTGAAGATTCTTCAGTTCTATTTCACCATAGTCAGAGAGCACGCTGCAGAATCCGGCTTCTTTGAGGACGAGGCCGCATGGAGAGGTCTGTGCCTGCAGCCGCTGGGCCCCGCTGGCTGGTGCCTCCGCCTGCCTCGTCCTCACTGCCTTCCATACAGCTGCTCCGGCACGTGCAGGCACAGCAGTGCTGATGTGGGTTTGCCTATTTTTTCCTTCAGTTGTACCAACTGTGTTTGTTCAGAATCGCTGTCTTCTCAGAAGGTCACCCACCGAGCCAGTGGGCGGAGGGCTGGGGCTGCGTCCAGGACACAGATGGCGGGTGGGGGTCCCTGGGAATCCACTCCTTCTGCCCCATTACTACCACCCAGGGCAGGTCTCCTCCCGAGGTCACGGCCCCCGTAGCCCCACCGAGCTCCCAGACAACACAACACAGAGGCCACAGAGGGAAAAAAATACACAACGACCCAGTCACCCTCTCATGGATGTCCTCAAAAAGACACAGTGCATCCCCAAACCATTGAACATAGAAAGAACATTCAAAGAACGAAAACACTCCTGGGACTTGATGACGGAGCAGAAGGCACCTCAGGTGCCAGCTCACAAGAGCAGAGCGGGAGGACTCGAGGGCAGCCCGGGAGAGCCGACGCCACGCCTGCTCGTGGGAATGTGAGACCCTCAGGGAAGGACAGGAGAGACAACGGGAGAGCTGAGGAGCTGGGGTGCCCGACGTGGGGCTGCATGCTGGAGTGTCCGGGGTCACTGGCACCAACATACATCCCAAGGTGGAGCCACTTCCCACCCAGGATTCCACCCGATGGCCAGGCAGCGAGCGGACGGAGGCACCTTTAGACGATCATCACCCCGCCACCAATGCTGCTTCTGAGAAGCCACAGGGACCCAGGGGGACACGTCCCGGAAGTGAACCAGGAGACCCGGGAGCGTCAGAGGAGACACAAAGCCACAGCCTCCCAGCCAGGCCTGAGGCAGACACGGGCCGGAGAGGGTGGGCTTGGTTCCTGTGGCCAAAGGCCAGCGTGTTCTGAGCATGGCCTCCGGGGGCCGAGCAGAGCCCAGCCACACCCCACTGCCACACGGAGGCCCCGCTTCCCAGATGGCCCCCACGGCCCGAGGGCAGGATAGATCAGGCACCAGGTGCCGGTACAGGCTGGTGGCAGCGCCAGTTTCAGCCACACCTGGTTTTAGCTGGTTAGCAGACAGCTGCCTGGAACAGGTGAGGCCATGCTGTCTGCAGGGGTCACTGTGCTCTGGGCTCGGGGGTCTTGTGAACAGAGGCAAAGACTTCACTTTGGGCAGCTCAGAGTCACAAAGACAGGAACAAACCTCCTACAAGAAAACATCGTCCACACCCCGGACGTGCCCTCCACGTTACCTTGGAGGCCAGAGCTGAGGTCACCAAGGTCGGCAAATGGGTCCAGGTTCTGAGACTTGGTCCAGCTGGCCTGAGGGCCACAAGGGGCTGGCTGACCTCCAGTGAAGAGGGGACCTGGAGAAGGAGCACAGTGCGTTAGAACAAGCACCACCTGAAGTGAAACACACCCCCTGGGGCCTCCAATCATGCCTCCTTCGGACATGACAGCCTCGCACCTGCCTGAGAGTTGGCACCTGCCAAACCTGTGTGCACGTGACCAGCCAGGACCAGCTGCACACGGAGGACGCCGCCTCCACACCCCACGCTGCTCCTCGGGACCAGCCGGGACCCAGCTGCACACGGAGGACGCCGCCTCCACACCCCACCCTGCTCCTCAGGACCAGCCAGGACCCAGCTGCACGTGGAGGACGCCGCCTCCACACCCCACACTGCTCCTCGGGACCAGCCAGGACCGAGCCGCACACAGAGGACGCCGCCTCCACACCCCACACTGCTCCTCGGGACCAGCCGGGACTCAGCCGCACACAGAGGACGCCGCCTCCATACCCCACACTGCTCCTCGGGACCAGCCAGGACCCAGCTGCACGTGGAGGACGCCGCCTCCACACCCCACACTGCTCCTCGGGACCAGCCGGGACTCAGCCGCACACAGAGGACGCCGCCTCCATACCCCACACTGCTCCTCGGGACCAGCCAGGACCCAGCTGCACGTGGAGGACGCCGCCTCCACACCCCACACTGCTCCTCGGGACCAGCCAGGACCCAGCTGCACGTGGAGGACGCTGCCTCCACACCCCACACTGCTCCTCGGGACCAGCCAGGACCACACCCCACACTGCTCCTCGGGACCAGCCGGGACCCAGCCGCACAGAGGACGCCGCCCATACCCCACACTGCTCCTCGGGACCAGCCAGGACCCAGCTGCATGTGGAGGACGCCGCCTCACACCCCACACTGCTCCTCGGGACCAGCCGGGACCGAGCCGCACACAGAGGACGCCGCCTCCACACCCCACCCTGCTCCTCGGGACCAGCCAGGACCAGCTGCACACGGAGGACGCCGCCCACACCCCACCCTGCTCCTCGGGACCAGCCGGGACCCAGCTGCACGTGAGGACGCCGCCCACACCCCACACTGCTCCTCGGGACCAGCCGGGACCCAGCTGCACGTGGAGGACGCCGCCCACACCCCACACTGCTCCTCGGGACCAGCCGACCCAGCTGCACGTGGAGGACGCCGCCCATACCCCACACTGCTCCTCGACCAGCCAGGACCGAGCCGCACACAGAGGACGCCGCCCACACCCCACACTGCTCCTCGGGACCAGCCGGGACTCAGCCGCACACAGAGGACGCCGCCTCCATACCCCACACTGCTCCTCGGGACCAGCCAGGACCCAGCTGCATGTGGAGGACGCCTCCACACCCCACACTGCTCCTCGGGACCAGCCGGGACCAGCTGCACACAGAGGACGCCGCCCACACCCCACACTGCTCGGGACCAGCCGGGACCCAGCTGCACGTGGAGGACGCCGCCTCCACACCCCACACTGCTCCTCGGGACCAGCCGGGACCCAGCTGCACAGAGGACGCCGCCTCCACCCCACACTGCTCTCGGGACCAGCCAGGACCCAGCCGCACGGAGGACGCCGCCTCCACACCCCACACTGCTCCTCGGGACCAGCCAGGACCCAGCCGCACACGGAGGACGCCGCCCACACCCCACACTGCTCCTCGGGACCAGCCAGGACCCAGCCGCACACGGAGGACGCCGCCCACACCCCACACTGCTCCTCGGGACCAGCCAGGACCCAGCCGCACACGGAGGACGCCGCCTCCATACCCCACACTGCTCCTCGGGACCAGCCAGGACCGAGCCGCACACAGAGGACGCCGCCCACACCCCACACTGCTCCTCGGGACCAGCCGGGACCAGCTGCACACAGAGGACGCCGCCTCCATACCCCACACTGCTCCTCGGGACCAGCCAGGACCCAGCTGCATGTGGAGGACGCCTCCACACCCCACACTGCTCCTCGGGACCAGCCAGGACCAGCTGCACACAGAGGACGCCGCCCACACCCCACACTGCTCCTCGGGACCAGCCGGGACCCAGCTGCACGGAGGACGCCGCCCACACCCCACACTGCTCCTCGGGACCAGCCAGGACCCAGCTGCACGTGGAGGACGCCGCCCACACCCCACACTGCTCCTCAGGACCAGCCAGGACCCAGCCGCACGCGGAGGACGCCGCCTCCACACCCCACACTGCTCCTCGGGACCAGCCAGGACCCAGCCGCACACAGAGGACGCCGCCTCCACACCCCACACTGCTCCTCGGGACCAGCCAGGACCCAGCCGCACACAGAGGACGCCGCCTCCACACCCCACACTGCTCCTCGGGACCAGCCAGGACCCAGCTGCACACAGAGGACGCCGCCTCCATACCCCACACTGCTCCTCGGGGAACAGCTTCACAATTCGCACCCAGAACCAGAGGACGTTCGCATTGTTATGAGTCTGCAGTGCCACTTCCTGGAATCTATCTCAAATGCGAATGTTCTTCATGATACTCTTTATAACAGCATAAATTTGAGAATGTTCTAAGTAGAAAATCATAAAATATAGATAGGGCAACGCAGACTCTGTCTCTCCCAAAAATAAAGTCAGCCAGGCACAGTGGCACATGCATGTGGTCCCAGCTACCCGGGGGGCTGTGGTGGGAGGGTCGTCTGAGCCCAGGGGTTCACAGCTGCCGGGAGCCAAGATGGCACCACGGTACTCAGCCACGGAGACAGAGCAAGACTCTGTCTCAAGAAAAAAACCAAAACGTCGTACAGTGGCTTGGTAGCTGTGCAGGCATTAAAACCAGGCTCTTCAAGTGTAAAGAGCCCTCATGGACCTACCAGAGGAAAAAGGCAAATTCCTGAGGCCAAGAAATGAGTAAACAACGTGACACGAGTCTCAAAAAAAGTCACAAAACCAAAACCACGCGAAGTAAGAGTCAGCCTCGTTCACAAGACAGTTAACTGGGAAACGTCGTCACGGTTCTCATCCAGCCTGAGAGAACCCGCAGGGGGAGCTGGCCCTGGGCAGAGACTTCCACGAAGTGCCCTCGAGGGGACGCACACCAAGCCCCCCCAGCCCGCCTGCTCCCCGGCCTGTGCCTCCTGGCACTCCACAGGCAGTTTCCACCCGCCCAGGGCTGTGGCAACTTGGCATCCAGCACACCTACCGGCCACGTGCCCATGACACACACACTCTTCGGGTCCCCGTGCCGCATTGGGGAATTCTAACTTCTTCATGATTCTGTCTGTTTTGGTGATCTGTGTTGAGTGAGCTGATGGCACTACTCTAATTGCTTTGGGTGCCATGAACCGTGCCCATCCATGTAAGACGGTGAGCTTAACTGATAATGCTCCACAGACCAGCCGCTCCCGTCCCCTCCTTCTCAAGCCTCCATATTGAAATCAGGCCCATTCAAAGCCTATAAACATTCAGGTGAACGCAAGACTTGCCAGCGTCTCACTTGAAATCAAAAGCGAGGAGCGCCTGAGCTTAGTGAGGGAGGCACCTGGAAAGCAGGGGGAGGCCGAGCACGGCAGCTCAGGCCTGTGCTCCCAGCATGCAGGGAGGCTGAGGCAGGAGGGTGCTTGAGGCCACAAGTTCAAGACCAGCCTGGACAACACAGCAAGACCCCATCTCTACAAAAAATAAATTAAAAAAAATTAGTTGGGCATGATGGTGCCTGCTTGTGGTCCCAGCTACCTGGGAGGCTGAGGTGGGAGGCCCTTGAACACAGGAGGTTGAGGCTGCAGTGATCCATGATGGCACCACTGCACTCTAGCCAGGGCAACAGCAGGACCCTGTCTCTTAAAAAAAGCCGGGATAAGCTAAAACCTAGGCCTTTCGCACCAGCAAGCCACATTGTGAATGCAAAGAAAAAGTTCTTGAAGGAAATTAAAATGCCACTCCAGTGAAATCACGAATGATAAGAAAGCAAAACAGACCCACTACTGATTGAGTGATCAGGAGAGAAGATCTAACCAGCCACAACATTCCCTTAAGCCAAAGCCTAATGCAGAGTCAGGTTTCAACTCTTTCAACTCCGTGGAGGCAGAAAGAGGTGAGGAAGGTGCAGAAGAAAAGTGAAGCCAGCGAGGCTGAGGCTGAAGGAGACACTCTCCGCAGCGTGAGGGCGTGAGGCGAAGCAGCGAGTCGTCCGCTGAGGTCCAGCTGAGATCACTGATGAAGCCAGACTCACGGCAGATGACACAGCCTGGTGTGGGAAGATGGCCTTTAGGGCTTTCACAGCTAGAGAGGACAAGTCAATGCTGGCTCTGAGGCTTCAGAGGACGGGCTGCTTGTCTTGTGAGGGGCTAACGGAGCTGGTGGCTTTACATGAAGGCAGTGCTTACTCACCATTCAAAACCCTAGGCCCCTCTTTTTATTGAGACAGTCTTACTGTCACCAGGCTGGAGTGCAATGGCACGACCTCAGCTCACCGCAACCTCCGCCTCCCGGGTTCAAGCGATTCTCCTGCCTCAGCATCCCAAGTAGCCAGGACTACATGCACGCGCCACCACGCCCAGCTAATTTTTGTATTTTTAGTAGAGACGGGGTTTCTCCATGTTGGTCAGGCTGGTCTCGAGCTCCGGACCTCAGATGATCCGCCAGCCTCAGCCTCCCAAAGTGCTGGGATTACAGGCGTGAGCCACCTTGCCTGGGCAGCAATTAAGTATTTCTAAATCAAGGTAGCTACATTCCCCAGACTTGACAGACTACAATATAATGTAAATATAACTTTTCTTTTGAGATGGAGTCTTGCTCTGCCACCAGGCTGGAGTACAGTGGTGCAACCTTGGCTCGCTGAAACCTTCGCCTCCTGGGTTCAAGCGATTCTTCCGCCTCAGCCTCCCGAGTAGCTGGGACCACAGGCGCATGCTACCATGCCTGGCTAATTTTTTTGTATTTTTAGTAGAGAGGGGGTTTCACCGTGTTGGCTAGGATGGCCTCGATCTGTTGACCTTGTGATCTGCTCGCCTCAGCCTCCCGAAGTGCTGGGATTACAGGTGTGAGCCACCACGCCCGGCCAGTAAATATAACTTTTAGCTAGTGCAGTGGCTCATGCCTGTAATCCCAGCACTTTGGGAGGCCAAGGTGCGCAGACTGCCTAAGCCCAGGAGTTCTAGACAGCCTGAGCAACGTGGCAAAACCTTGTCTCTATGAAAACAAATGAAAACTTAGCTGCTTAGCTGGGCATGGTGGCACATCCCTGTAGTCCAGCTACTAAGGAGGCTGGGGTGGGAGGATTGCTTGAACAATGAGGTCAACGCTGCGGGGAGAGATTGCGTCACTATGCTCCAGCCTGGGTGACAGAGTAAGACCCCGTCTTTAAAAAAAAAAACCCCACAAAAAACCTTCCTGGGCGCAGTGGCTCACGCCTGTAATCCCAACACTTTGAGAGGCTGAGGTGGGCGGATCACCTGAGGTCAGGAGATCGAGACCATCCTGGCTAATGTGGTGAAACCCCCATCTCTATTAAAAATACAAAAAATTAACTGGGCATGATGGCACATGCCTGTAGTCCCAGCTACTCAAGAGGCTGAGGCAGGATAACTGCTTGGACCTGGGAGGCAGAGGTTGCAGTGAGCCGAGATCACGCCACTGCACTCAAGCCTGGGCAACAGAGCAAGACTCTGTCTCAAAAAAAAAAAAAACCACCAATGAAAAAACCTGTAACTTTTATGTTTACTGGGAAAGCAAAAAAAAAAAATCATCATCATCATCTGACTAGGTTTCCAGGGGTATTGGCTTTGACTGTGGCTGAAGCAAACCTGCTGTATCGCTGAGGCCGGCCTGAAACACACTGCAGCATAAGCATCCGCGCTACCAGAGACGTCGCGGGAGGGCAGGCTGCAGGGTGACGGGAAGGACAGACGCTCACAGACATGGGCTGCTGCATGTGACCCTCTTCCTGCCAGGGCACGGGACGTCAGCCATGATGCCGTGACACCCACCAATGATCCGCGGGGTCAGCCTTACCCACAAACCCCTTTAGGAGTGAACAGCCCAAGGGGCCCTCAAAGGTGCCGAGGCAACTTCTGCGTGTCAAGCAGAACCAAGCAGTAAACAGCACGGGGCATGAAACTGCATCACAAACGCTGACGCCCTGCCGGAGAGGAGGGAAAGGAGCCTTTGGAGGCAGGCACCACCAGCACTCAGGAGCCGCTGCAGCTCTGAGACACGGGGTCTGTGTCCGTGCACCCCAGGCACGCCGTGTGAGTGAGTGAGTGAGTGAGTGAGGCCTCTGCAGCCAGACCTCAGCCTGTGCTCGGAGCTGGTACCACTGAGCACACCCCAGCCCTTCCTTCCTTCTCTGTGTAGAGAGCCCCGTTACGTGTCAAACAGGATGGGCCCCAAGGCCACAGCAGCTGTGTGTCCCGGGAGCCCCGTCCTCGTTGGGGGTGGTCATACCTTCCGTGGCTGGCACGGGGGTTGTGGCTGATGCCGCAGTCTCGGTCCAGGCAGCCCATCCTCCCAGCAGGTCGGGGTTGCTGGATGAGGCCACCATCTTGGTGGGTTCTCCTGGCAGATCCCCTGGGAAGAAGGAACCGGAATAGAGCACTCTTTGGTGTCTCAGCAGCAAGCGAGTATCTCAGCGCATAGCTGCTGTTTCCACGCGGCAGGCGCCAGGCCGTGCTCAGGCCCCGGGAGCCAGCACCTCGTGCACCCAGGCCCAGCTGAGGCTGAATGGATGGCCTCTCTCTTCCTGCTGGGCCTGAGGACTCAGCCAATCATGCAGAGATGACTGAGTGGACGTAGGGACACCAGCGGGCAGAGCTGTTGGTGGGCGAGGCTGAGAACAAGCATCTGCGGTTCCCACACAAAAGAGTTTGTCCAGACCCCACTTTCTGCAGCTGCCCACTGCCATCCCCACGGCCTGTGTTCCAGCCACTCCTAAAAACCACCACAGCCCTCAGTGGCTCCCCTAGCTGAGCTGCCTTCCAGGCAGACAGAGGCCCCATCAGGTCCCGTCTGCCCTGGCTATGGCCACACTGCGCACCTCCGGAGGCGCCCACCCACATGCCACAGGGCTGTACTGCACACGCCCAGCACGAGCCATCTCTCAATAGTCACTGCCATCACCCCAGAGCGCACTGTGGGCCACGCTGCTGCCTCCTCGGGAGAGAGAACCTGGGCTGCCTCCTCCAGGACCACACTGGAGAGACGGCCCCGCTCTCTCCCTGGGCCTGGCCCTACAGGTGTCTGTCTAAACAAGCCATGCTGTGCCCAGGTCTGGCCTCCTCCCCACAGACACAGCACCCCAAGGCCCCTGCTGCACTCGGACCAAGCCAGCTTCCTGGCCCCTGGGCCCCTGACCGCATCCCTCCGACCACTCGGCCCACAAGTGCTGGGTGCAGGTAACCGTCTCTGCTAACAGCTGGGAGCCCTGGGCCTGTGACAGCCCAGAACTTGTTCCAGGTTTGGCGAGGGTTTGGGGAGACAGAGCAGGGAGCAGTCTGTCCTGACCTCGGGGACGTCCTGCAGGACCCTGGGCCACCAGAAAGGGCACGCAGAGGCGACAGTCCAGCCTCATCACTGCTGGACACCCACAGCTCTGCTTCCAGCACAGGCTGCGGTCCTGAGGGAAGAGGCCGCAGGGAGCTGGGGCCGCGAGAGGCGCTTACCCAGGTGCAGGAAGTCGGTGCTGCAGGCCAGGGGTGGAGCGCTGTGGGCAGACGGGAAGGACGGGACAGCCGCAGAGTCTGAGTTGAGAAACTCGCCGAAGAGATCAGGACTGGAGCAGGGCTGGGAGTCGGTGTCTGAAGACAGCAGTGGGCCGAAGGGGTCGGCTGCAGGGACAGGCAGGGACGGGAGGACAATGGACCCAGCTCTGGGCCACTCCAGCCAAGCTGCCCTCTCAGGGACACCAAAGCAGTCAGCCCAGGGCCTCCCCATGCCCCATGCCTCAGGATGACTTTCCCATGGACGCAGCAACATCGCTCAGATGGAAGAGCTGGCAGCGTCTAGCCCGTGAGCTCAGGCAAGCAGTGCAGAGCCAGCCCCTGCCGTGACCCTGAGGCTGCTCCCAGGGGAGGTGAGGGAGGGCACATTCCCTTCCTTCTAGAGCCTTCCAGACATTTCTATGTGGTGAGAATGACTGAACCTCATCACTTCTCTACCGTGAAGCCACTTGCCATCCACAGAAACACGTACCAGCAGTGGGGGGCCCTCCTCTCGGGGTACTCTGCATGCTCAGGGGAGGGGCCGGGCTTGCCAGGAGTAGGGGGGCCTCGCCAAGCAGATCCTCCGGGGACCCCTGGGAGGCGGCCTCAGGGGACCCGAGGAGGCAGCTGAGCAGGTCGGTGTTGCTGGAGGGGGCCCTGTGGGCCTGCGGTTGAGAGCAGGCTCTGTGCCTGCCTCCGGCTTGGAGTGCAGCCCCAGGAGGTCGACCCCGTCTTCCTGCGTCTCAGGCTCTGGCAGTGCAGCTGGCGGTCCCACCTCCAAAACAGGGTCCTGCTGCACCAGCCCCGCTGCCAGGCAGGGGGTTTCTGAGTCGGCCCTGGGCTCCTGGCCCTCGCTGGAGGTCGGGGACCCCCCTTCATCCGACACCTCGCTCTCGTCTCTGTCCTCCATCAGGGCAGACTCGCTCTCCTTGGGAGGCATCTTCTGCACCAGTCTCTGACTCCTTCTCTTCTGTGGAAAGGAAACAAAACCACAGGCTGGTGAACCCACACGGCCAGCCACAGGGTGCCCCTGGCGCGGCTCCCTCAGCACCTCTTCGGCCCAGGGCCTTGGCAAACGCTGCAGAAGCTTGTGAGCTTTCCTGAGGCGTCTCCAGTGTACCCCCTGCAGCCTCAAGGGTCTGCCTGCGGCTCTCTCCGCCTGGGCCTCTGCGGTGCTCCAGGCTGAGTCAAGTGGGGGACACACAGCAGCACCGGGGGAGGAGCACTGAGGGAGGAGCACCGGGGGAGGAGCACTGAGGGAGGAGCCCCGGGGGAGGAGCCCCGGGGGAGGAGCACTGGGGGAGGAGCACCGAGGGAGGAGCATTGGGGAGAAGCACTGAGAGGAGCATCGGGGAGGAGCACTGAGGGAGGAGCCCCGGGAGGAGCCCTGGGGAGGAGCACCGAGGAGGAGCATTGGGGAGGAGCACCGGGAGGAGCACTGGGAGAAGCACCGAGGAGGAGCACCAGGGAGAAGCACTGAGAGAGGAGCATCGGGAGGAGCACTGAGGGAGGAGCACCGGGAGGAGCACCGGGAGGAGCACTGAGGGAGGAGCATCGGGAGGAGCACTGAGGAGGAGCATCAGGGAGGAGCACTGAGGGAGGAGCATCGGGGAGGAGCACTGAGGGAGGAGCATCGGGGAGGAGCACTGAGGGAGGAGCATCGGGGAGGAGCACTGAGGGAGGAGCACTGAGGAGCATCGGGAGGAGCAGGAGGAGCACTGAGGGAGGAGCACTGGGGAGGAGCACTGGGAGGAGCACTGAAGGAGGAGCATTGGGGAGGAGCACTGAGGAGGAGCATCGGGAGGAGCACTGAGGGAGGGCACTGAGGAGGAGCACCGGGAGGAGCACTGAGGAGGAGCACTGAGGGAGAAGCACTGAGGGAGGAATACTGAGGAGGAGCATCGGGAGGAGCACTGAGGAGGAGCACTGAGGAGGAGCATCGGGGAGGAGCACTGAGGAAGGAGCATCAGGAGGAGCACTGAGGGAGGAGCATCGGGAGGAGCACCGAGGAGGAGCATTGGGGAGGAGCACTGAGAGAGGAGCATCGGGAGGAGCACTGAGAGAGGAGCATCGGGAGGAGCACTGAGAGAGGAGCATCGGGAGGAGCACTGAGAGAGGAGCATCGGGAGGAGCACTGAGAGAGGAGCATCGGGAGGAGCACTGAGGGAGGAGCATCGGGAGGAGCACTGAGGAGGAGCATCAGGAGGAGCACTGAGGGAGGAGCATCGGGGAGGAGCACTGAGGGAGGAGCATCGGGGGAGGAGCACTGAGGGAGGAGCACTGAGGAGGAGCACTGAGGAGCATCGGGAGGAGCACCGGGAGGAGCACTGAGGAGGAGCACTGGGGAGGAGCACTGGGGAGGAGCACTGAAGGAGGAGCATTGGGGAGGAGCACTGAGGGAGGAGCATCGGGAGGAGCACTGAGGAGGAGCACCGGGAGGAGCACCAAGGAGGAGCACTGAGGGAGGAGCACTGAGGAGAAGCACTGAGGAGGAATACTGAGGGAGGAGCATCGGGGAGGAGCACTGAGGGAGGAGCACTGAGGGAGGAGCATCGGGGGAGGAGCACTGAGGAAGGAGCATCAGGAGGAGCACTGAGGAGCATCGGGAGGAGCACTGAGGAGGAGCACTGAGGAGGAGCACTGGGGAGGAGCACTGGGGAGGAGCACTGAAGGAGGAGCACTGGGGAGGAGCACTGAGGAGGAGCATCGGGAGGAGCACTGAGGGAGGAGCACGGGAGGAGCACTGAGGAGGAGCACTGAGGGAGGAGCACTGAGGGAGGAGCATCGGGAGGAGCACTGAGGGAGGAGCACTGAGGAGGAGCATCGGGAGGAGCACTGAGGGAGGAGCATGGGGAGGAGCACTGAGGAGGAGCATCGGGAGGAGCACTGAGGAAGGAGCATCGGGAGGAGCACTGAGAGGAGCATCGGGGAGGAGCACTGAGGGAGGAGCATTAGGGGTAGAAACATGGGGTGGGGGAACACTGGGGGAGGAGCACAGGGGGAGGAGCACCAGGGGAGGAGCACCCTGCTCTGGGAACAGGCGGCAGGCGGGATAGCCCTGCTGGGACAGCGGAGGATGCTGGGACAGGAGGTGGCAGGGATGTCCTCCAGAGTGTCTGTCTGGAGGTGAGGTCCAGTGACGGTGCCCAGGTATTTGCCTGGAGAGCCTGGGGAGGGGCTGGGAGCCCACTGGGGGTTGTAGGCAGAGAGGGGTGTGAGATCTCCAGGTGGTGACTGAATGTCCCTCTGCCTAGGGCCTTCCCCTGCACCCAGGGGCCCCTGCGGGCAGGGCCTGTGCTGCCAGCTGCCCCAGGGCCGCAGACTGAGATGCAAACCTAGGGTCAGCAGGACTCTGTGGACATATTTATTTCAATCATTAAAAATATGAGATCATCTCAGCTTGTGAGCCACTACGGAACAGGCTGGCGTGCCGTGCAAACGTCCCTGCTCTGGTCCAGCCCAGCTGTGCCTGAGGCCTGTCTCCCAAGATGCTTGCCCTGCCCCAGGGCACCTCTAGACTGGTCCTGTCCTCTGCAAGAGAGCCAGGTCCAGGGTTGTGCCTACCCTGCCAGTCCAGCGTGTGCAGGAAGCGGCTGGTGTCCGCACTGCTGCTTGGTGGTGAGTCAGAGTCCGGGAGCTCGGCTTCCGGGGACCCCACCCCAGCATCGTACTGAGCCGTGGAGCCGGGCTGTCGAGGGAGCTCTGGCTTCCCTGCCAGGAGAGAGAGGGTGTTAGGGCAGTGGCACTGGCCAGCAGCCTCAAGGCAGCACTACCCCAGAGCTGAGAAGTGCAGCTGGGAGGCGCCAGCACCATGGCAGGCCAGGCCACCAGGAAAGCACACCAATGACACGATGGTGAGGGGACCTCTGTGAAGAGATTCCTGCTATTCACTCAGATGCCGTTCTGGGCCGCGTGCGTGCACACACACACACACAAAAAAAAAACCACTGCCACGTACAGTCACAGCAGATATGAATGCATGCACCACTCACATGCACACACACACCACACACACAGGCACACTCCACCCATGTACATCCACGGTACACATGAATGCACGCACCACTCACATGCACACATACCACACACGGGGAACACTCCACCCACGTACACCCACAGCACACACAAATGCAGGCACACTCGTGCACACGCACCACACAGAGGCACCCTCCACCCATGTACATCCACGGTACACATGAACAAACACACCACTCGTGCACATACACATCACACACACTGGCACACCACCCATGTACATTCATGATACACATGAATACATGCACCACTCACATGCACAGACACACCACACACACAGGCACACCACCCACGTACATCCATAGCACACACGAATGCACCCACACTCACATGCACACACGCACCACACAGGCACCCTCCACCCACGTACATCCACGGTACACATGAATGCACGCGCCACTCACATGCACACAAACTACATATGGGCACACTCCGCCCACGTACATCCATGGCACACATGCACGCACCACTCATGCACACACACCACACACACTGGCACACTCCACCCACGTACATCCATGGCACACATGCACGCACCACTCATGCACACACACCACACCCACGTACACAGACACAGCACGCACAGGCTGCACATGCAGTCTCTTTCAGGTATGCTGAGAATGCTCAGAAAGAAAATGCAAACATTGCGAACCAAGAGCCGAGGACGAGCATGGCACGGGCAGTGGGTGGCCCTGGGCCCACCTGCCAACACTTCCTGGGCTGCCTCTTTGAAACTGCTCGGAAATGAGAAGAGGTTCAGGAGCAAGGGTTCCGCCACGTCCACGTGCTGCCAGCAGGCCTGAGGCCTGCATTGAGAGCGGACGTGTATCCAGCACACAGGACAAAACCCTGACCTAGACACAGCCCAGGGTGAAACCCTGCTTCGCTCCAGGAGCCTGGGTTTCCTTCCCCTGCCTCTGCCCCTGCCCGTGGGCCCCAGAAACTGCAGCCTCAGTCCTGCTTTCTTGGTGTCGCTGGTGGCGGTGTCCAGCACCCAAGATGGAGTCTCTCAAACTTCCTGCAGCCCAAGCTGCTCCGGCCGAGCACAGCAGCAGGTGCGGGTGGCTCAGCCCTGCCAGAACTCAGCCGAAGGGGCTCTCACCATAGAGATACTGGGCAGAGCAGGATGCCCTCATTTCACCCGCAGGAGCTTACCAAACTTAGACAGAATGTCTTGCTGCTCCTCCCGGCTGGAAAACAGGATCTTGGGGTTCAGCCCCTTCATGCTTGAGTTCTCCCATGGTGGGGCCTCCCGGCTTGGCCTGTCCCTGGGCTCCACCTCCACTTCCAGGTTCACTTGAAATAAATCCGGGTATTTCTCCTGAATGTCACACGCGTCCAGGTCGTACCTGTGGAGTTACAAGCAGGCACCACTCAGGAAAGCCCCACAAGTAGTGTGCAAGTCCCTCGAACGTTCACTAAAGAAAGGTGCACGGAAACTGCATCGGCAGGAGAACACCAGCGCAGCTGGCCACCCCCGCCTGCTGAAGCCGGAGCCGTGGGAGCCAACCCCGCAGCCGTCCCAGGAACCCACAGGGCGTCAGCACCTGGGTCACGGCCCCAGAAGAGCATCATTGCATCTGCTTCTCGGACGTCACAGTGGGGATGCCTGAGGCTGTGTTCAAGGCAGAGGGGCGCTCAGAGGGGCACTGGGCTGGGCCACAGCGTTTCCCCCAAGTCCAGGGGAGGCTGTGTGCTCAGAGCAGACAGGACAATGCCCCACAGCCTGTGACTCAGGTGCCCAGGCAAGCAGCTCTGAGATGGGACCCCAGGGTTCCAGGGCAGGCACTGGCCCTCACCCCCAGCACACAGCCTTCGGCCACCCTGCAGCTGAGTGAGCACTCTGGGGTACTGTGTCATAAAAATGACAATGTCTGCCCTGACAAATCCACAGCTGTTAACAGATGCCCCTAAACCCAAGACCTCTAGAATCCGGCTGCCAGGGAATTGGGAGGGCGATTCCGGGGGAAAGAAGGCTGTGTCCACCACGGGGCCAGGGAGGCAGCACTGGCTGAGCCCCCTGCTCAGCTGTGGAGAGCAGAAGGAGGGGTCAGTGGGACCCAGTAACGTGGAGAAACCTCGTCTCTACTAAAAATACAAAATTAGCTGGGCCTTGTGGCGCATGCCTGTAATCTCAGCTACCTGGGAGGCTGAGGCAGGAGAATCGCTTGAACCTGGGAGGCAGAGGTTGCGGTGAGCCAAGATCACGCCACTGCACTCCAGCCTGGGCAACAAGAGCAAAACTCCATCTCAAAATAAAAAAGAGTGGCGGCCAGTTCCTGGGAAACACAGGGAGCTAGCATCTGCAGGGCCAGAAGCACCCAGAGTGGGGTGGGACACGGCTGACGGAGGGTGGGGAGACAAGGGCGGTGGCCTGTGTGGCTCAGAGCCATGGCTGGCTTTAACTGTCACTTCTCCAAGATCCACACATGCTACGGATGTGTGAAGACCTCTAGCTTACCCACTCCTGCTCGCCCCCTAAAACATCATCTCCCTGCACAAGGGGAGGGCACCCTGGGCCTGCCCTGGAGGTGGGCACCCGCTCCCCATCCGCAGTGGCCGACCTCACGCAAAGCAGTGCCGCCTCGATGCCCTCTCAGGGCTCTGGGCAGAGGTGGCCACGGCAGTAGCCAGGACAGATGTGCACTCCAGCCGAGGCCAACGTGAGTTTCCCTCCACACCCCAGTCTCTTCCTGCGCTGCTGTCCGCAGTCAGAGGCAGCAGGGACAGCACAGCAGTGGCACGGCTGGTTTGGATGTGCAGGCAGCAATGTATGCAGAGGAGCCAGCAGGCACCAGCAGAGAATCTGACGGCTACTGCAAGGGAGGCTGACCTGGCCACCAACAAGGAGAGTGGAGGGGCACGGCGGGAGGGTCTGTGCAGGGAGCCAGGTCAGCAAGGCAGGCTTGGGTTCTGGGACAGACAGCTCGGACAGCCCAGAGGCAGTGCCACTCATGCCTGGAGACGTCCCTGGGCACTGGGCCTGCAGGCTCAGCTCAGCCAGCCTGGCGCTGAGGTCACAATGAGGTCTGTGAGCAGGGCTGGACACTCCCGAGAGCCCTGGACTGCAGAGGACACAGCCCGCAGGCTGCTGCCAGACCAGCCCCAACAGGACAGGGGGCTCGCCCAACAGGCTTGGCTGCTACACAGAAATGCTGAGCTGTGCCATGGCGGCAACCCTGTGGCCTCACCCCATGCAGTGCAGGCACGCCTCACAGGACCCAGGCACATTCCGTGTGCTCCTCCCTCACTGCCCGTCTAAACCCTCACCCAGGCACAGTGCAGCCTCACTGCGCGGGACCCACACACCTCCCAGGTGCTCCTCCCCCACTGCCCGTCTAAACCCTCACCCGGGCACAGTGCAGGCTCACTGCGCGGGACCCACACACCTCCCAGGTGCTCCTCCCCCACTGCCCGTCTAAACCCTCACCCGGGCACAGTGCAGGCTCACTGCGCGGGACCCACACACATCCCACGTGCTCCTCCCCACTGCCCGTCTAAACCCTCACCCGGGCACAGTGCAGGCTCACTGCGCTGACCCACACACCTCCCAGGTGCTCCTCCCCACTGCCCGTCTAAACCCTCACCCGGGCACAGTGCAGGCTCACTGCGCGGGACCCACACACATCCCAGGTGCTCCTCCCCCACTGCCCGTCTAAACCCTCACCCGGGCACAGTGCAGGCTCACTGCGCGGGACCCACACACATCCCACGTGCTCCTCCCCCACTGCCCTGCCTAAACCCTCACCCGGGCACAGTGCAGGCTCACTGCGCTGACCCACACACCTCCCAGGTGCTCCTCCCCACTGCCCGTCTAAACCCCTCACCGGGCACAGTGCAGGCTCACTGCGCTGACCCACACACCTCCCAGGTGCTCCTCCCCACTGCCCGTCTAAACCCTCACCCGGGCACAGTGCAGGCTCACTGCACGGGACCCTACACACCTCCCAGGTGCTCCTCCCCACTGCCCGTCTAAACCCTCACCCGGCACAGTGCAGGCTCACTGCGCGGACCCACACACCTCCCACGTGCTCCTCCCCACTGCCCGTCTAAACCCTCACCCGGGCACAGTGCAGGCTCACTGTGGGACCCACGCACCTCCCAGGTGCTCCTCCCCACTGCCCGTCTAAACCCTCACCCGGGCACAGTGCAGGCTCACTGCGCGGGACCCACACACATCCCACGTGCTCCTCCCCACTGCCTGTCTAAACCCTCACCCGGCACAGTGCAGGCTCACTGCGTGGGACCCACACACCTCCCAGGTGCTCCTCCCCACTGCCCGCCTAAACCCTCACCCGGGCACAGTGCAGGCTCACTGCACGGGACCCACACACATCCCAGGTGCTCCTCCCCACTGCCCGCCTAAACCTCACCCGGGCACAGTGCAGGCTCACTGCTGGGACCCACACACCTCCCACGTGCTCCTCCCCACTGCCCGTCTAAACCCTCACCCGGGCACAGTGCAGGCTCACTGCGCTGACCCACACACATCCCACGTGCTCCTCCCCCACTGCCCGTCTAAACCCTCACCCGGGCACAGTGCAGGCTCACTGCGCGGGACCCACACACATCCCACGTGCTCCTCCCCCACTGCCCGTCTAAACCCTCACCCGGGCACAGTGCAGGCTCACTGCGCGGGACCCACACACCTCCCACGTGCTCCTCCCCCACTGCCCCATCCTAACTTCACGTTCAGCCATCTCATTAAATCCACCTGTTCATTCTGACTGTGTATAGGTTCCGCAGGCTGAAAACCGTCATGCTGCCTGCGAGAAGCAACACCGGAAACTTCCGTTCCTTCTGACCTTTCTTTCTTTTTCTTGCTTTACTGCACTGGCTGGGGCTGACCATAAAATATCAGATAGTGAGACTGAAAGTCTTGCTGTTTGTACACTCAGGAAAGAAACGTGTGAGTACGTCACGATCAGCTGTGTGCAGGCTTTAGGGTTTCGGTGGCTGCTCATCAGCCTAAGAAAGTTTCCTTGTGTTCCTCTTTGCTGAGCATTTTGATGAGGAAGGAGCACTCATTCTTATCATGTTCTATCTATGAGAACTTGGCCTGGTTTTCACTTTTGCTCTGCTAACGTAGTGAATGATGGTGACTGACCAATTGTCAAATGTTTAAACCACCTCCCGTTCCTGAAATAAACCAGATGTCAGACATGTTATCCTTGTTATATAACACTAGATTCTTTCAGCTAATATTTCGTTTAGATTTTTTTTTTTTGAGATGGAGTTTCGCTCTTGTTACCCAGGCTGGAGTGCAATGGCGCGATCTTGGCTCACCGCAACCTCCGCCTCCTGGGTTCAGGCAGTTCTCCTGCCTCAGCCTCCTGAGTAGCTGGAACTACAGGCACGCGCCACCATGCCCAGCTAAATTTTTGTATTTTTAGTAGAGACGGGGTTTCACCATGTTGACCAAGATGGTCTCGATCTCTTGACCTCGTGATCCACCTGCCTCGGACTCCCAAAGTGCTGGGATTACAGGCCTAGAATTTTTATATCTATATTCATGAGATCTGGCTTACAATTTTCCTTTCCTACAATGTTCTTTTGTGTGTGCACAATCACGACTCACCACAGCTTAGACCTCCCAGGCTCAAGCAATTCTCCCAGCTCACCCTCCTGAGAGCTGGGACCACAGGCGTGCGCCATCACATCTGGCTGTTTTTAAAATTTTTTGTGTGGAAATGGGGTCTCACTATGTTGCCCAGGCTGGCCTCCAACTTCTGGCTCAAGTGATCCTCCCATCTCAGCCTCCCAAAGTGCTGGGATTACAGGCATGAGCCACAGTACCCAGCCTGCAGGGAGGTTTTAAATTACAAAATACATTTATTTAACAGATATTCCAAGGCAGTACTTCTTCATGGGTGTATTTTGAGGGGTGTTTTCAGGTAATTTGTCCATTCCACTCAGAATGGCATTCCTCCAGCACCTGATGCCGCCGTGGAATGTCCATGGGATCGCGTCTCTTCGCCTCCCACCCTGGGAACCAGAGTTATCTCCTTTCTTGACCAGATTTGTTAAGCATTCACCAACTGATCTCTTCGGATAATCAGAATAAACATCTTTGGCTTTACTGACTTTTCCTATAGCACACCTGCTTTGTTTGTTTGTTTTGACATGGAGTGTCACTCTTGTAGGCCAGGCTGGAGTGCAGTGGTGTCATCTCGGCTCACTGCAACGTCCCCTCCTGGGTTCAAGCACTTCTCCTGCCTCAGCCTCCCAGTAGCTGGGATTACAGGTGTGGACCACCATGCCCAGCTAATTTTTGTATTTTAGTACAGACAAGGTTTTAGCATGTTGGCCAGGCTGGTCTCAACTGCTGACCTCAGCTGATCAAAGTGCTGGGATTACAGGCTAGAATTTTATATCTATATTCATGAGATCTGGCTTACAATTTTCCTTTCCTACAATGTTCTTTTGTGTGTGCACAATCACGACTCACCACAGCTTAGACCTCCCAGGCTCAAGCAATTCTCCCAGCTCACCCTCCTGAGAGCTGGGACCACAGGCGTGCGCCATCACATCTGGCTGTTTTTAAAAATTTTTTGTGTGGAAATGGGGTCTCACTATGTTGCCCAGGCTGGCCTCCAACTTCTGGCTCAAGTGATCCTCCCATCTCAGCCTCCCAAAGTGCTGGGATTACAGGCATGAGCCACAGTACCCAGCCTGCAGGGAGGTTTTAAATTACAAAATACATTTATTTAACAGATATTCCAAGGCAGTACTTCTTCATGGGTGTATTTTGAGGGGTGTTTTTCAGGTAATTTGTCCATTCCACTCAGAATGGCATTCCTCCAGCACCTGATGCCGCCGTGGAATGTCCATGGGATCGGCGTCTCTCTTCGCCTCCCACCCTGGGAACCAGAGTTATCTCCCTTTCTTGACCAGATTTGTTAAGCATTCACCAACTGATCTCTTCGGATAATCAGAAGAAACATCTTTCGGCTTTACTGACTTTTCCTATAGCACACCTGCTTTTTTTGTTTGTTTTTGACATGGAGTGTCACTCTTGTAGGCCAGGCTGGAGTGCAGTGGTGTCATCTCGGCTCACTGCAACGTCCCCCTCCTGGGTTCAAGCACTTCTCCTGCCTCAGCCTCCCCAGTAGCTGGGATTACAGGTGTGGACCACCATGCCCAACGATTTTTTGTATTTTTAGTACAGACAAGGTTTTAGCATGTTGGCCAGGCTGGTCTCAACTGCTGACCTCAGCTGATCAAAGTGCTGGGATTACAGGCGTGAGCCACTGCGCCCGGCCAGTGTGCTTCTTTTTAACTGAGTTCCGTTCCTACCTTTATTTTTTTCCATCTACTTTTTTGGGTTTAATTTGCTGTTCTTTCTCTAACTTCCTGAGGTATGAGTTTAGGTCACTGACTTCTAGTATTTCTTTTCTTGGAGATGGGGCACAGCTGACTGCAGCCTTGCCCTCCCAGGCTCAAGGAATCTCCTGCCTCCCCACGGGCTAGAATTACAGCTATGAGCCACTGCGCCCAGCCGACCTTCCTTCTTTTTAATGTAAGCATTTTAAGTTACAAATTTCCCCTAAACACTGCTTTAGATGCATCCCACAAACCTGGTAAGTGGTATTTTGATTATCACTCCATTTAAAATACTTTCTCATTCCAACTGTGATTTCCTTTTTGGCACATGTGTTACTGATGAGCACACAGCCTCTGGGTGTTTTCCTGTTACTGATTCCCACTTTACTCCACTGTTGAAATGCTCCGAGACTTACTATATGACCCAACATGGGGTCGACTCTGATACATGCTCCACTTGAACAGATGCCATTTCTCCAAGTATTTGCTGAAGTTGGCAAACTCGAGTCAGGCTGGTTAAACATTGTAAAAAAAAACTACACCCTGGGCCGGGCGCGGTGGCTCATGCCTGTAATCCCAGCACTGTTGGAGGGCAAGGTGGGCAGATCACGAGGTCAGGAATTCAAGAGCAGCCTGGCCAACACAGTGAAACCACGTCTCTACTAAAAATACAAAAATTAGCTGAGCATGGTGGTGTGTGCTGTAGTCCCAGCTACTCGGGAGGCTGAGGCAGGAGAATCACTTGAACCTGGGAGGTGGAGGTTGCAGTGAGTTGAGATCAAGCCACTGCGCTCCAGCCTGGGCAACAGAGTGAGACTGTATCTCAAAAAGAAAACAACAACAACAACAAAAACCAGAAGACACCAGAACTGCATCCTGATGTTCTTGTCACCTCAGGTGGACAATCAGCGTGGGTCTGTCAGCTTCGCCCCTCGGTCTGCCCGTTTGCACTGCCCGTCCTGAAGCCACCTCACCGCGCTTGACCCGGGACGTGGCCCTTCATCTCCTGCCTTGGTCTATCCTGCCTGATGTCGACGCAGTGACACCCGCCCCCTTCCTGCTGCCATCCGCAGGGGACGCAGACGCAGTGACACCCGCCCCCTTCCTGCCGCCATCCGCAGGGGACGCAGACGCAGTGACACCCGCCCCCTTCCTGCCGCCATCCGCAGGGGACGCAGACGCAGTGACACCCGCCCCCTTCCTGCTGCACGGGACGCAGACGCAGTGACACCGCCCCTTCCTGCTGCCATCTGCACAGGACGCAGACGCAGTGACACCCGCCCCTTCCTGCTGCCATCCGCGGGGACGCAGACGCAGTGACACCCGCCCCTTCCTGCTGCCATCCGCGGGGGCGCGACGCAGTGACACCCGACCCCTTCCTGCTGCCATCCGCGGGGACGCAGACGCAGTGACACCGCCCCTTCCTGCTGCACGGGACGCAGACGCAGTGACACCCGCCCCCTTCCTGCTGCACGGGACGCAGACGCAGTGACACCCGCCCCCTTCCTGCTGCCATCCGCACGGGACGCAGACGCAGTGACACCCGCCCCCTTCCTGCTGCACTGGACGCAGACGCAGTGACACCGCCCCTTCCTGCCGCCATCCGCACTGGACGCAGACGCAGTGACACCGCCCCTTCCTGCCGCCATCCGCACGGGACGCAGACGCAGTGACACCCGCCCCCTTCCTGCCGCCATCCGCAGGGGACGCAGACGCAGTGACACCGCCCCTTCCTGCCGCCATCCGCACGGGACGCAGACGCAGTGACACCCGCCCCTTCCTGCTGCCATCCGCAGGGGACGCAGACGCAGTGACACCCGCCTCTTCCTGCTGCCATCCGCGGGGACGCAGACGCAGTGACACCCGCCTTCCTGCTGCCATCCGCACGGGACGCAGACGCAGTGACACCCGCCCCTTCCTGCTGCACGGACGCAGACGCAGTGACACCGCCCCTTCCTGCTGCACGGGACGCAGACGCAGTGACACCCGCCTTCCTGCTGCCATCCGCACGGGACGCAGACGCAGTGACACCCGCCCCTTCCTGCTGCCATCCGCAGGGGACGAGACGCAGTGACACCCGCCCCTTCCTGCTGCCATCCGCAGGGGACGCAGACGCAGTGACACCCGCCCCTTCCTGCTGCCATCCGCAGGGGACGAGACGCAGTGACACCCGCCCCTTCCTGCTGCACGGGACGCAGACGCAGTGACACCCGCCCCTTCCTGCTGCACGGGACGCAGACGCAGTGACACCCGCCCCTTCCTGCTGCCATCCGCAGGGGACGCAGACGCAGTGACACCCGCCCCTTCCTGCTGCACTGGACGCAGTGACACCCGCCCCTTCCTGCTGCACTGGACGCAGACGCAGTGACACCCGCCCCTTCCTGCCGCCATCCGCACTGGACGCAGACGCAGTGACACCCGCCCCTTCCTGCCGCCATCCGCAGGACGAGACGCAGTGACACCCGCCCCTTCCTGCCGCCATCCGCACGGGACGCAGACGCAGTGACACCCGCCCCTTCCTGCCGCCATCCGCGGGGACGCAGACGCAGTGACACCCGCCTTCCTGCTGCCATCCGCAGGGGACGCAGACGCAGTGACACCCGCCCCTTCCTGCCGCCATCCGCGGGGACGCAGACGCAGTGACACCGCCCCTTCCTGCTGCCATCCGCGGGGACGCAGACGCAGTGACACCCGCCCCTTCCTGCTGCCATCCGCACGGGACGCAGACGCAGTGACACCCGCCCCTTCCTGCTGCACGGACGCAGACGCAGTGACACCGCCCCTTCCTGCTGCACTGGACGCAGACGCAGTGACACCGCCCCTTCCTGCCGCCATCCGCACTGGACGCAGACGCAGTGACACCGCCCCTTCCTGCCGCCATCCGCGGGGACGCAGACGCAGTGACACCCGCCCCCTTCCTGCCGCCATCCGCAGGGGACGCAGACGCAGTGACACCCGCCCCCTTCCTGCTGCCATCCGCACGGGACGCAGACGCAGTGACACCCGCCCCCTTCCTGCCGCCATCCGCGGGGGACGCAGACGCAGTGACACCCGCCCCCTTCCTGCCGCCATCCGCGGGGGACGCAGACGCAGTGACACCCGCCCCCTTCCTGCCGCCATCCGCACTGGACGCAGACGCAGTGACACCCGCCCTCTTCCTGCTGCCATCCGCACTGGACGCAGACGCAGTGACACCCGCCCTCTTCCTGCTGCCATCCGCACTGGACGCAGACGCAGTGACACCCGCCCTCTTCCTGCTGCCATCCGCACGGGACGCAGCTTTCAGTTACTCCACTGGGCGTTCCTGGGTCTTCATACACATGGTCTTTACAGCATGACTCTGGTAAGCAGTGGAGACTGGAGGATAGACCTGAGCTTTCCTGTGTGCGGCTTCTTAGTCCAGCCCAGTTAACTGGAGTGTTTCTTCCATTCCCCTTCCGTGGGGTGGCTGACAGGCACAATGGGGCATAGGTCTACCAGCTGGTTGTCCTCTATCTACCCCATCTGGATGTTTCTTTATCTCTACATTCTTCTTGCGAATTAATCACTTATTTTTTGTTCCAGTTTTCTTCTCGGTCAAATATTTAATCTGCCCTAGGGATTGGTATATTTCCTGCTTCCCGGTGATGGAACTCTCAAAACATTCACTCCATTAACCCCTCTCTGCCGTGCATGCGTGTGTGCCTGTGTGTGTGTGTGTGTTGGTGCTCCTGTTGTCAATATTTCAAGCAGCTGGCACTGGTGTAATTTCAGCATCCCTGCCTTTCCTTCCCCTAAGCTGCAGGCTTTACAGCTTTGCCTTAGATATCTGCTGAAATGGAGCAGTTCTGCCAACAATAAACTCTCTCATCCTTTGTTTGGCTGAAGACATCTTTAACTGGCTTTCATATTTCAAGGATAAATTCACTGGATATAGAATTCCAGTACTTTTCTCTCAGCACTTCAGAGACAGTTTGTCAAAGTTGCCTTCTGGTGTCACTGTGCAGGTCGTGCGTTCCCACACCTCTGTCCCCATCCCTAGGGGCTGGAAATTGTTCTCTTTGGGTTCCAGCAATTCAACCAGGATGATCTGAAGTACCAAATCTCTTTTCTTCCTTTTGCTAAAAAAAAGAAAAGAAAAGGAAAATCCTCTTTGGTGTACGCAGAGCTTCTGATTCCACAGTTTTGATGTCCTCCATCAGTTTAGGAAAAGTTCTGGCCAATGATTTCTCAAGTATTATTTCTGTTACACTCCATCTCTTCTCCAAGAACTTCAAACAAAAGCACCCCAGGCCCTCGTGGTACCAGAGTGTCTCTCACGGGCCTTTCCGTAGTGTCCTCCGCTCTCACGGGCCTTTCCGTAGTGTCCTCCGCTCTCACGGGCCTTTCCGTAGTGTCCTCCGCTCTCACCGGCCTTTCCGTAGTGTCCTCCGCTCTCACGGGCCTTTCCGTAGTGTCCTCCGCTCTCACGGGCCTTTCCGTAGTGTCCTCCGCTCTCACGGGCCTTTCCGTAGTGTCCTCCGCTCTCACGGGCCTTTCCGTACTGTCCTCCGCTCTCACGGGCCTTTCCATTGTCCTCCGCTCTCACGGGCCTTTCCGCATTGTCTTCCGCTCTCACGGGCCTTTCCGTACTGTCCTCCGCTCTCACGGGCCTTTCCGTACTGTCCTCCGCTCTCACGGGCCTTTCCGTAGTGTCCTCCGCTCTCACCGGCCTTTCCGTAGTGTCCTCCGCTCTCACGGCCTTTCCGCACTGTCCTCCGCCTCACGGGCCTTTCCAGTCCTCCGCTCTCACGGGCCTTTCCGTACTGTCCTCCGCTCTCACCGCCTTTCCAGTAGTGTCCTCCGCTCTCACCGGCCTTTCCGTAGTGTCCTCCGCTCTCACGGGCCTTTCCGTACTGTCCTCCGCTCTCACCGGCCTTTCCGTAGTGTCCTCCGCTCTCACCGGCCTTTCCGTAGTGTCCTCCGCTCTCACGGGCCTTTCCGTACTGTCCTCCGCTCTCACCGGCCTTTCCGTAGTGTCCTCCGCTCTCACCGGCCTTTCCGTAGTGTCCTCCGCTCTCACGGGCCTTTCCGTAGTGTCCTCCGCTCTCACGGGCCTTTCCAGTGTCCTCCGCTCTCACCGGCCTTTCCGTAGTGTCCTCCGCTCTCACCGGCCTTCCGTAGTGTCCTCCGCTCTCACGGGCCTTTCCGCATTGTCCTCCGCTCTCACGGGCCTTTCCGTAGTGTCCTCCGCTCTCACCGGCCTTTCCGTAGTGTCCTCCGCTCTCACGGGCCTTTCCGTACTGTCCTCCGCTCTCACGGGCCTTTCCGTAGTGTCCTCCGCTCTCACGGGCCTTTCCGTAGTGTCCTCCGCTCTCACGGGCCTTTCCGTACTGTCCTCCGCTCTCACCGGCCTTTCCGTACTGTCCTCCGCTCACCGGCCTTTCCGTACTGTCCTCCGCTCTCACGGGCCTTTCCGTAGTGTCCTCCGCCTCACCGGCCTTTCCAGAGTGTCCTCCGCTCACGGCCTTTCCGTAGTGTCCTCCGCTCTCACGGGCCTTTCCGTAGTGTCCTCCGCTCTCACGGGCCTTTCCGTAGTGTCCTCCGCTCTCACCGGCCTTTCCGTAGTGTCCTCCGCTCTCACCGGCCTTTCCGTACTGTCCTCCGCTCTCACGGGCCTTTCCGTAGTGTCCTCCGCCTCACCGGCCTTTCCGTAGTGTCCTCCGCTCTCACCGCCTTTCCGTATTGTCCTCCGCTCACCGGCCTTTCCGTAGTGTCCTCCGCCTCACAGGCCTTTCCAGATTGTCCTCCGCTCTCACGGGCCTTTCCGTAGTGTCCTCCGCTCACGGGCCTTTCCAGATTGTCCTCCGCTCTCACCGGCCTTTCCGTACTGTCCTCCGCTCACCGGCCTTTCCGTACTGTCCTCCGCTCTCACCGGCCTTTCGTAGTGTCCTCCGCCTCACCGGCCTTTCCGTAGTGTCCTCCGCTCACGGGCCTTTCCGTACTGTCCTCCGCCTCACGGGCCTTTCCGTACTGTCCTCCGCTCTCACCGCCTTTCCGTAGTGTCCTCCGCTCTCACCGGCCTTTCCGTAGTGTCCTCCGCTCTCACGGCCTTTCCGTACTGTCCTCCGCTCTCACGGGCCTTTCCGCATTGTCCTCCGCTCTCACCGGCCTTTCCGTAGTGTCCTCCGCTCTCACCGCCTTTCCATTACTGTCCTCCGCTCTCACGGGCCTTTCCATTACTGTCCTCCGCTCTCACGGGCCTTTCCGTAGTGTCCTCCGCTCTCACGGGCCTTTCCGTACTGTCCTCCGCTCACGGGCCTTTCCATTACTGTCCTCCGCTCTCACCGCCTTTCCGTAGTGTCCTCCGCTCTCACCGGCCTTTCCGTACTGTCCTCCGCTCTCACCGGCCTTTCGTAGTGTCCTCCGCTCTCACGGGCCTTTCCGTAGTGTCCTCCGCTCACGGGCCTTTCCAGACTGTCCTCCGCTCTCACCGGCCTTTCGTAGTGTCCTCCGCTCTCACGGGCCTTTCCGTAGTGTCCTCCGCTCTCACGGCCTTTCCGTAGTGTCCTCCGCTCTCACGGGCTTTCCGTAGTGTCCTCCGCTCTCACGGCCTTTCCGCATTGTCCTCCGCTCTCACGGGCTTTCCGTAGTGTCCTCCGCTCACCGGCCTTTCAGTAGTGTCCTCCGCTCTCACGGCCTTTCCGTACTGTCCTCCGCTCACCGCCTTTCCAGTACTGTCCTCCGCTCTCACGGGCCTTTCCAGTACTGTCCTCCGCCTCACCGGCCTTTCCGTAGTGTCCTCCGCCTCACGGGCCTTTCCGTACATTGTCCTCCGCTCTCACCGCCTTTCCGTATTGTCCTCCGCTCTCACCGGCCTTTCGTAGTGTCCTCCGCTCTCACCGGCCTTTCCGTAGTGTCCTCCGCTCACGGGCCTTTCCGTAGTGTCCTCCGCCTCACCGGCCTTTCTGTACTGTCCTCCGCTCTCACGGTCCTTTCCGTGTCTCCGCCTCACCGCCTTTCCAGTACTGTCCTCCGCTCTCACGGGCCTTTCCGTAGTGTCCTCCGCTCTCACCGCCTTTCCGTAGTGTCCTCCGCTCTCACGGGCCTTTCCGTAGTGTCCTCCGCTCACCGCCTTTCCGTAGTGTCCTCCGCTCTCACGGGCCTTTCCACTGTCCTCCGCTCTCACGGCCTTTCCGTACTGTCCTCCGCCTCACGGGCCTCTCCAGACTGTCCTCCGCTCTCACGGGCCTCTCCGTACTGTCCTCCGCTCTCACGGGCCTTTCCGTACTGTCCTCCGCTCTCACCGGCCTTTCCGTACTGTCCTCCGCTCTCACGGGCCTTTCCGTACTGTCCTCCGCTCTCACGGGCCTTTCCGTACTGTCCTCCGCTCTCACGGGCCTCTCCGTACTGTCCTCCGCCTCACGGGCCTTCCGTACTGTCCTCCGCTCTCACCGGCCTTCCGTAGTGTCCTCCGCTCTCACGGGCCTCTCCGTGCTGTCCTCCGCTCTCACGGCCTTTCCGTACTGTCCTCCGCTCTCACGGGCCTCTCCAGACTGTCCTCCGCCTCACGGGCTCTTTCCGTAGTGTCCTCCGCTCTCACGGGCCTCTCCGTACTGTCCTCCGCTCTCACGGGCCTTTCCGTAGTGTCCTCCGCCTCACCGGCCTCTCCGTAGTGTCCTCCGCTCTCACGGGCCTTCCGTACTGTCCTCCGCTCTCACGGGCCTTTCCGTACTGTCCTCCGCCTCACGGGCCTTTCCGTACTGTCCTCCGCTCTCACCGGCCTTTCCGTACTGTCCTCCGCCTCACGGGCCTTTCCGCCACTGTCCTCCGCCTCACGGGCCTTTCCACTGTCCTCCGCCTCACCGGCCTTCCGTAGTGTCCTCCGCCTCACGGGCCTTCCGCATTGTCCTCCGCTCTCACCGCCTCTCCAGACTGTCCTCCGCTCTCACGGGCCTCTCCGTGACTGTCCTCCGCCTCACGGGCCTCTCCGTGTCTCCGCCTCACGGGCCTCCTCCGTAGTGTCCTCCGCTCTCACCGCCTCCGTAGTGTCCTCCGCCTCACGGGCCTTTCCGTAGTGTCCTCCGCTCTCACGGGCCTTTCCGTAGTGTCCTCCGCTCACGGTCCTTTCCGTAGTGTCTCCGCTCTCACGGCCTTTCCGTACTGTCCTCCGCTCTCACCGGCCTTTCCAGAGTGTCCTCCGCTCTCACGGGCCTTTCCAGAGTGTCCTCCGCTCTCACGGGCCTTTCCCAATTGTCCTCCGCTCTCACGGGCCTTTCCGTAGTGTCCTCCGCCTCACGGGCCTTTCCAGATTGTCCTCCGCCTCACGGGCCTTCCGTAGTGTCCTCCGCCTCACGGGCCTTTCCAGTAGTGTCCTCCGCTCTCACGGGCCTTTCCATGTCCTCCGCTCTCACGGCCTTTCCAAGTGTCCTCCGCTCTCACGGCCTTTCTGTACTGTCCTCCGCTCTCACGGCCTTTCCGTAGTGTCCTCCGCTCTGTCCTCCGCTCTCACGGGCCTTTCCGTACTGTCCTCCGCTCTCACGGGCCTTTCCGTACTGTCCTCCGCTCTCACGGGCCTTTCCGTAGTGTCCTCCGCTCACGGGCCTTTCCTGTCCTCCGCCTCACGGGCCTTTCCGTAGTGTCCTCCGCCTCACGGTTCCAATGTCCTCCGCCTCACGGGCCTTTCCGTAGTGTCCTCCGCCTCACGGGCCTTCCAGAGTGTCCTCCGCCTCACGGGCTCTTCACGTGTCCGCCTCACGGGCCTTCCGTAGTGTCCTCCGCCTCACGGGCCTTTCCGTAGTGTCCTCCGCTCTCACGGGCCTTTCCAGACTGTCCTCCGCTCTCCCACGGGCCTTTCCGTGTGTCCTCCGCCTCACGGGCCTTTCCACTGTCCTCCGCTCTCACGGGCCTTTCCGTGTGTCCTCCGCTCTCACGGGCCTTCCAGACTGTCCTCCGCTCTCACGGGCCTTTCAGTAGTGTCCTCCGCTCACGGGCCTTTCCGTACTGTCCTCCGCCTCACGGGCCTTTCAGTTGTCCTCCGCTCTCACCGGCCTTTCCGTACTGTCCTCCGCCACGGGCCTTTCAGTGTCCTCCGCCTGTCCTCCTTCAACATGTAGCTTTTCTACCAATTGGCTGTCTCTTCTGCTGACTATTCCACTGCCTAGCATGTGCTGAATCCTTGATTTTGGCTGTAATATTTTTCAGTCCTAGAATTCACATCAGCCTCCTTTTTATGTTCCACATCTCTGGTGAAATTCCCATCGTTTCCCCCTCTTTCCTAAATAATCAGTTACCAAAGTCCCTGCCTCCTGCCTCCAGCATCTGAATCACTGGCAGGTCCTTCACCGACATTTTCCTCTTCATTGTCAGTCACTTGGTCTTTAAAAAACTCTTTTAAGCACCACCTCCACTGTGGCTGAAAACTAAAAGAACTCTGGGTGCTTTTCTTCTCCAAAGGAGGAAAAGAGAAACAAAATGTTACAGTTATGAATATGTGAGTTAAAAAAAGACAAGCGTAAGACACAACAAAGGCAAGAAATATAAAAAAAGAAATGTAAAAAAAGAATAACAGATAGAAAAGCACGAGAAGAGCACCTCATCCTGGTGCAGGCTGTCTGGGAGAGCGGCAGGCACCAGCTCTTCCTGAGCTCCTCCAGGCCAGGCCAGCCCCTCTCTCAAGTGTGTAGTCACCGGTGGGGCTGGCCCTAAGATTTCCCTTTGTTTGCTGGGTAGGAACCAAGAGAGCAGAGCCTGGAACACAGCAGGCCCTGAAGCCAGCCTCTGTCTCGGGACCCCCCGTCGGTGCCCCCTCTGGCTCCTAAAATGATGTTTGTTCCACTGTGCCTTGGTGGATAAGCCTGCCTGTGACTGAGTAGAAAGACCTCCAGTTAAATGAGAAGCTGGGCCGTGCGGATCACTTGAGGTCAAGAGATTGAGACCAGCCTGGCCAACATGGTGAAACTCCATTCTACTAAAAATATAAAAATTAGCTGGGCGTGGTGGCGTGCCTGTAGTCCCAGCTACTCCGGAGGCTGAGGCAGGAGAATCTCTTGAGCCTGGAGGTGGAGACGTGGGGGGTGTGAGAGCCCACTCTGCTGCTCACCGTGCTGCACCTGAGCCTGTGGAGGCAGTTATGCACCGTCAGGTGCCCACATCAAGAGGACAGGGAACTCACAAGTGCTTGGCACGGTGGTGGGGTTATCCTTGACTGTGCTTGTTTACAGAGGTCTCTAACACCAGAGTGAACTTCTAGTCAGGACTGCCCCGCATTACCTGCAACCTCCACCTGGGAGGCATTCTGCAGCAGGCTCAGGGATGTTTGTGAAGATGCAGCTGCCACTTGCTCACCTGCTCACGCCACACCCAGATGTGGGGCAGAGTAGCAGCCACTGGGTCCACCCAGCAGCCTGTACACGTGCGGCTCCCAGATGGCCCAGGAGCAGCCCAGTGCCACCAAGCGCAGTCACAGAGCCCGCCACCCCTGTGGCTCCCGCCACCGAGCCACATGCAGTGTGCTACATTGCTGAGCACCCGGCATCCTCTGGGCTGTCCTCCGCTCTCATTGGCCTTTCACAGTGGTGTCCTCCGAGGCACAGCCGTGTGGAACTGAATCTGGAACATCTTCATGGATCCTCAAAGAGAGCAGCAAAACACGAGGCCCGCATGGAGTGTCCAGATCCGGGGTCACAGGCACACTTTCCCCATGTCCGAGCTCTGGGAGCTGTCCTCGTGGCACTGGAGGTGGATCACCCCTGTCCACATGCTGTAAGGGTCTGTGTGCAGCGGAAGAAGGCATGGGCCCACAAGCTGCTTCCATGGGGCTGCCATGGGAAGATCTGCTACCAAGTGGACCCTCAAACTCAGTAGACAGGAAACGCCTTGATTTTCAGGCTGAGATCCTCAGTGCAGAGTGAGCAGATACGGTCGCCAAGTGGGCAGTTGCCACGTGAGAGCTGACAGCATTCGCCAAGCAGTTTCCCCTCTTTCCTAAATAATCAGTTACCTGAAGTCCCTGCACCCAGCCTCCAGCATCTGAATAGCACTGGGGCCCCAGGCTTCCTCACCGACATTTTCCTCTTCATTGTCACCCAGGGTCTTGGCATGATAGATGACGATGAGCACCACCTCCTTGCTGATGCCCAAAGAATGACTGCTTTTCCCATTCTCCATCTTAAAATCCCTAAGAACAGAACAATGAGAGAAAAATGAATAAAAGCCAAAACCAAACAAATGAAAGCACCTCATCCTGGTGCAGGCTGTCTGGGAGAGCGGCAGGCACCAGCTCTTCCTGAGCTCCTCCAGGCCAGGCCAGCCCCTCTCTCAAGTGTGTAGTCACCGGTGGGGCTGGCCTAAGATTTCCTTTGTTTGCTGGGTAGGAACCAAGAGAGCAGAGCCTGGAACACAGCAGGCCCTGAAGCCAGCCTCTGTCTCTGACCCCCGTCGGTGCCCCTCTGGCTCCTAAAATGATGTTGTTCCACTGTGCCTTGGTAAAGCCTGCCTGTGACTGAGTAGAAAGACGCTCCCAGTTAAATGAGAAGCTGGGCCGTGCGGATCACTTGAGGTCAAGAGATTGAGACCAGCCTGGCCAACATGGTGAAACTCCATTCTACTAAAAATATAAAAATTAGCTGGGTGCAGGCGTGCCTGTAGTCCCAGCCACTCCGGAGGCTGAGGCAGTTCCCAAATGTCCTTGAGCCTGGAGGTGGACGTGGTGTGAGCCCACTCTGCTGCTCACCGTGCTGCACCTGAGCCTGTGGACCCAGTTATGCAAATGTCAGGTGCCCACATCAAGAGGACAGGGAACTCCTGCTTGCACGGTGGTGGGGTTATCCCTTGACTGTGCTTGACAGAGGTCTCTAACACCAGAGTGAACTTCCCAGGTCAGGACTGCCCCTGCAGTACCTGCAACCTCCACGAGGCATTCTGCACACAGGCTCAGGGATGTTTGTGAAGATGCAGCTGCCACTTGCTCACCTGCTCCAGTTCCACCCAGATGTGGGGGCAGAGTAGCAGCCACTGGGTCCACCCAGCAGCCTGTAAATGTCACGCTCCCAGATGGCCCAGGAGCAGCCCAGTGCCACCAAGCGGCAGTCACAGAGCCCACGCCATCCCCTGTGGCTCCGCCACCGAGCCACACGCAGGTGCTACATTGCGCTGACCCAGTTCCCAAATGTCCTAGACGCCTGACCACGTGGTCCCCTCGCTGACCCAGTTCCCAAATGTCCTAGACGCCTGACCACGTGATCCCCTGCGCTGACCCAGTCCCCAAATGTCCTAGACGCCTGACCACGTGGTCCCCTGCGCTGACCCAGTCCCCAAATGTCCTAGACGCTCTGACCACGTGGTCCCCTGCGCTGACCCAGTCCCCAAATGTCCTAGACGCCTGACCACGTGGTCCCCTGCGCTGACCCAGTTCCCAAATGTCCTAGACGCCTGACCACGTGGTCCCCTCGCTGACCCAGTTCCCAAATGTCCTAGACGCCTGACCACGTGGTCCCCTCGCTGACCCAGTCCCCAAATGTCCTAGACGCTCAGACCACGTGATCCCCTGCGCTGACCCAGTCCCCAAATGTCCTAGACGCTCAGACCACGTGATCCCCTGCGCTGACCCAGTCCCCAAATGTCCTAGACGCTCTGACCACGTGGTCCCCTGCGCTGACCCAGTTCCCAAATGTCCTAGACGCCTGACCACGTGATCCCCTGCGCTGACCCAGTCCCCAAATGTCCTAGACGCCTGACCACGTGATCCCCTGCGCTGACCCAGTCCCCAAATGTCCTAGACGCCTGACCACGTGGTCCCCTGCGCTGACCCAGTCCCCAAATGTCCTAGACGCCTGACCACGTGGTCCCCTCGCTGACCCAGTTCCCAAATGTCCTAGACGCCTGACCACGTGGTCCCCTGCGCTGACCCAGTTCCCAAATGTCCTAGACGCTCTGACCCACGTGATCCCCTGCGCTGACCCAGTCCCCAAATGTCCTAGACGCCCAGACCACGTGATCCCCTGCGCTGACCCAGTCCCCAAATGTCCTAGACGCTCAGACCACGTGATCCCCTGCGCTGACCCAGTCCCCAAATGTCCTAGACGCCCAGACCACGTGATCCCCTGCGCTGACCCAGTTCCCAAATGTCCTAGACGCCCAGACCACGTGATCCCCCGCGCTGACCCAGTTCCCAAATGTCCTAGACGCCCAGACCACGTGATCCCTCGCTGACCCAGTTCCCAAATGTCCTAGACGCCCAGACCACGTGATCCCCTGCGCTGACCCAGTTCCCAAATGTCCTAGACGCTCAGACCACGTGATCCCCCGCGCTGACCCAGTTCCCAAATGTCCTAGACGCCCAGACCACGTGATCCCCCGCGCTGACCCAGTTCCCAAATGTCCTAGACGCCCAGACCACGTGATCCCCTGCGCTGACCCAGTTAAATGAGAAGCTGGGCTGCGGATCACTTGAGGTCAAGAGATTGAGACCAGCCTGGCCAACATGGTGAAACTCCATTCTACTAAAAATATAAAAATTAGCTGGGCGTGGTGGCGTGCCTGTAGTCCCAGCTACTCCGGAGGCTGAGGCAGGAGAATCTCTTGAGCCTGGGAGGTGGAGACGTGGGGGGTGTGAGAGCCCACTCTGCTGCTCACCGTGCTGCACCTGAGCCTGTGGAGGGCAGTTATGCACTGTCAGGTGCCCACATCAAGAGGACAGGGAACTCACAAGTGCTTGGCACGGTGGGTGGGGTTATCCCTTGACTGTGCTTGTTTACAGAGGTCTCTAACACCAGAGTGAACTTCTAGTCAGGACTGCCCCGCATTACCTGCAACCTCCACCTGGGAGGGCATTCTGCACACAGCAGGCTCAGGGATGTTTGTGAAGATGCAGCTGCCACTTGCTCACCTGCTCACGCCACACCCAGATGTGGGGGCAGAGTAGCAGCCACTGGGTCCACCCCAGCAGCCTGTACACGTGCGGCTCCCAGATGGCCCAGGAGCAGCCCAGTGCCACCAAGCGGCAGTCACAGAGCCCG
Source organism: Saguinus midas (assembly GCA_021498475.1). Lineage (NCBI taxonomy): Eukaryota > Metazoa > Chordata > Mammalia > Primates > Cebidae > Saguinus > Saguinus midas. Next base: position 135,659,573 of record CM038393.1, on the reverse strand, counting down.
CCACCCCCCCTGTGGCTCCCGCCACCGAGCCACATGCAGGTGCTACATTGCTGAGCACCCGCCCATCCTCTGGGCACACGTGGCACCAACGTACTTGGCAAATTTCACAGTGGTGGCATTCCGAGGCACAAAGCCCGTGTGGAACTGAATCTGGAACATCTTCATGGATGCCATCTGCAAAGAGAGCAGACAAAACACGAGGGCCCGCATGGAGGGTGAGTCCAGATCCCGGGGTCACAGGCACACTTTCCCCATGGACGAGCTCTGGGAGCTGCTCGTGGCACTGGAGACGTGGATGACACCCTATGCCACATGCTGTGGGGAGAGCGGGAGAGGGTCTGTGTGCAGCGGGAGGTCCCAAGGAGAAGGCATGGGCCCACAAGCTGCTTCATGGGGCTGCCATGGGTGCTGCCCAAGTGGACCCTCAAACTCAGTATCGACAGGAAACGCCAGGCTTTTCAGGCTGAGATCCTGCCGCGGCTAGTGCAGAGTGAGCAGATACGGTCGCCAAGTGGGCAGTTGCCACGTGAGAGCTGACGGCACTCGCCAAGCAGTGAGCACCCCGGAGCCCTCAGCAGGAAGTGGAGGGACGGCCGTGCTGAACGCACAGCAGCACCCAGCCCCCCAGAGCCCAGGGTGAGTGGGGAGCACCTGGCGGGCCCCAGGCTTCCTCACCTTGGCCTGCAGCCGGCCACCCAGGGTGGACCGGGCATGATAGATGACGATGAGCACGTCTCCTTGCACCGTGATGCCCAAGGGAATGACTGCTTTCCCATCCTCCATCTTAAAATCCCTAAGAACAGAACAATGAGAGAAAAACTAAACAAAAAGTCCAAAACCAAACAAATGAAAACAACAAAAAACAGAAGGATGAGAAACCGCCCACTCAGGTAAACTGTGTAACATTCAATAAAGAATGACCCCCACAAACGAAGAGCCCGACAAGAACCCTGTGTTCTCCTAGACGCTCAGACCACGTGGTCCCCTGCGCTGACCCAGTTCCCAAATGTCCTAGACGCTCAGACCAGGTGATCCCCTGCGCTGACCCAGTTCCCAAATGTCCTAGACGCTCAGACCACGTGATCCCCTGCGCTGACCCAGTTCCCAAATGTCCTAGACGCTCTGACCACGTGGTCCCCTGCGCTGACCCAGTTCCCAAATGTCCTAGACGCTCAGACCACGTGGTCCCCTGCGCTGACCCAGTTCCCAAATGTCCTAGACGCCTGACCACGTGATCCCCTGCGCTGACCCAGTTCCCAAATGTCCTAGACGCCTGACCACGTGGTCCCCTGCGCTGACCCAGTTCCCAAATGTCCTAGACGCTCTGACCCACGTGATCCCCCGCGCCTGACCCAGTTCCCAAATGTCCTAGACGCCTGACCACGTGATCCCCGCGCTGACCCAGTCCCCAAATGTCCTAGACGCCTGACCACGTGGTCCCCTGCGCTGACCCAGTCCCCAAATGTCCTAGACGCTCTGACCACGTGATCCCCGCGCTGACCCAGTCCCCAAATGTCCTAGACGCCTGACCACGTGGTCCCCTGCTGACCCAGTCCCCAAATGTCCTAGACGCTCTGACCCACGTGATCCCCTGCGCTGACCCAGTCCCCAAATGTCCTGGGCGCTCAGACCACGTGATCCCCTCGCTGACCCAGTTCCCAAATGTCCTGGGACGCTCTGACCACGTGATCCCCTGCGCTGACCCAGTTCCCAAATGTCCTAGACGCTCTGACCACGTGGTCCCCTCGCTGACCCAGTTCCCAAATGTCCTAGACGCTCAGACCACGTGATCCCCGCGCTGACCCAGTTCCCAAATGTCCTAGACGCTCTGACCACGTGATCCCCTCGCTGACCCAGTTCCCAAATGTCCTAGACGCCTGACCACGTGGTCCCCTCGCTGACCCAGTCCCCAAATGTCCTAGACGCTCTGACCACGTGATCCCCTGCGCTGACCCAGTCCCCAAATGTCCTAGACGCTCTGACCACGTGGTCCCCTGCGCTGACCCAGTCCCCAAATGTCCTAGACGCTGACCACGTGATCCCCTCGCTGACCCAGTCCCCAAATGTCCTAGACGCTCTGACCACGTGGTCCCCTCGCTGACCCAGTTCCCAAATGTCCTAGACGCTCTGACCACGTGATCCCCTGCGCTGACCCAGTCCCCAAATGTCCTAGACGCTCCTGACCACGTGGTCCCCTGCGCTGACCCAGTCCCCAAATGTCCAGACGCTCTGACCCACGTGATCCCCTCGCTGACCCAGTCCCCAAATGTCCTAGACGCTCTGACCCACGTGATCCCCCTGCGTGACCCAGTTCCCAAATGTCCTAGGACGCTCTGACCACGTGATCCCCTCGCTGACCCAGTCCCCAAATGTCCTAGACGCCTGACCACGTGGTCCCCGCGCTGACCCAGTTCCCAAATGTCCTAGACGCTCTGACCCACGTGATCCCCTCGCTGACCCAGTTCCCAAATGTCCTAGACGCCTGACCACGTGGTCCCCTGCGCTGACCCAGTTCCCAAATGTCCTAGACGCCTGACCACGTGATCCCCGCGCTGACTCAGTTCCCAAATGTCCTAGACGCCTGACCACGTGATCCCCTCGCTGACCCAGTCCCCAAATGTCCTAGACGCCTGACCACGTGGTCCCCTGCGCTGACCCAGTCCCCAAATGTCCTAGACGCTCTGACCACGTGATCCTGCGCTGACCCAGTCCCCAAATGTCCTAGACGCCTGACCACGTGGTCCCCTGCTGACCCAGTCCCCAAATGTCCTAGACGCCTGACCACGTGATCCCCTGCGCTGACCCAGTCCCCAAATGTCCTAGACGCTCTGACCACGTGATCCCCTCGCTGACCCAGTTCCCAAATGTCCTGACGCTCTGACCACGTGGTCCCCTGCGCTGACCCAGTTCCCAAATGTCCTAGACGCTCTGACCACGTGGTCCCCTGCGCTGACCCAGTTCCCAAATGTCCTAGACGCTCAGACCACGTGATCCCCCGCGCCTGACCCAGTTCCCAAATGTCCTAGACGCCTGACCACGTGATCCCCTGCGCTGACCCAGTTCCCAAATGTCCTAGACGCTCTGACCACGTGGTCCCCTCGCTGACCCAGTTCCCAAATGTCCTAGACGCCTGACCACGTGATCCCCTGCTGACCCAGTCCCCAAATGTCCTAGACGCCTGACCACGTGGTCCCCTGCGCTGACCCAGTCCCCAAATGTCCTAGACGCTCTGACCACGTGATCCCCTGCGCTGACCCAGTCCCCAAATGTCCTAGACGCTCTGACCACGTGGTCCCCTGCGCTGACCCAGTTCCCAAATGTCCTAGACGCTCTGACCACGTGATCCCCTGCGCTGACCCAGTCCCCAAATGTCCTAGACGCCTGACCACGTGATCCCCTGCGCTGACCCAGTCCCCAAATGTCCTAGACGCCTGACCACGTGATCCCCTCGCTGACCCAGTCCCCAAATGTCCTAGACGCTCTGACCACGTGATCCCCGCGCTGACCCAGTCCCCAAATGTCCTAGACGCTCAGACCACGTGATCCCCTGCGCTGACCCAGTCCCCAAATGTCCTAGACGCTCTGACCACGTGGTCCCCTGCGCTGACCCAGTCCCCAAATGTCCTAGACGCTCTGACCACGTGGTCCCCTGCGCTGACCCAGTTCCCAAATGTCCTAGACGCCCAGACCACGTGATCCCCTGCGCTGACCCAGTTCCCAAATGTCCTAGACGCCCAGACCACGTGATCCCCTGCGCTGACCCAGTTCCCAAATGTCCTAGACGCCTGACCACGTGATCCCCGCGCTGACCCAGTTCCCAAATGTCCTAGACGCCCAGACCACGTGATCCCCTGCGCTGACCCAGTTCCCAAATGTCCTAGACGCTCTGACCACGTGATCCCCTGCTCTGACCCAGTTCCCAAATGTCCTAGACGCTCAGACCACGTGATCCCCTGCGCTGACCCAGTTCCCAAATGTCCTAGACGCTCTGACCACGTGATCCCCTGCGCTGACCCAGTTCCCAAATGTCCTAGACGCCCAGACCACGTGATCCCCGCGCTGACCCAGTTCCCAAATGTCCTAGACGCTCAGACCAGGTGATCCCCGCGCTGACCCAGTTCCCAAATGTCCTAGACGCTCTGACCACGTGGTCCCCTGCGCTGACCCAGTTCCCAAATGTCCTAGACGCTCTGACCACGTGGTCCCCTGCGCTGACCCAGTTCCCAAATGTCCTAGACGCCTGACCACGTGGTCCCCTGCGCCTGACCCAGTTCCCAAATGTCCTAGACGCCTGACCACGTGGTCCCCTGCGCTGACCCAGTTCCCAAATGTCCTAGACGCCCAGACCACGTGATCCCCTGCGCTGACCCAGTTCCCAAATGTCCTAGACGCTCTGACCACGTGGTCCCCTGCGCTGACCCAGTTCCCAAATGTCCTAGACGCCCAGACCACGTGATCCCCTGCGCTGACCCAGTTCCCAAATGTCCTAGACGCTCTGACCACGTGATCCCCTCGCTGACCCAGTTCCCAAATGTCCTAGACGCTCAGACCACGTGGTCCCCTCGCTGACCCAGTTCCCAAATGTCCTAGACGCTCAGACCACGTGATCCCCTGCGCTGACCCAGTTCCCAAATGTCCTAGACGCCTGACCACGTGGTCCCCTCGTGACCCAGTTCCCAAATGTCCTAGACGCCCAGACCACGTGATCCCCTGCGCTGACCCAGTTCCCAAATGTCCTAGACGCCCAGACCCACGTGGTCCCCTGTGCTGTCCCAGTTCCCAAATGTCCTAGATGCCCAGACCCATGTGGTCCCCTGTGCTGACCCAGTTCCCAAATGACCTGCCAGACACTCACGTTCCAAACACATGTGCCTCAGCCAGCGCTGGCCCCGGCAAGGCCAGAGTTCTTCTTTAAGGTTTTCCAGAGGGGTGACAGTAGGGAGCACGGTGCGGGGCCGCAGCTGCACTCACCGCATCTTGTCGTACTCCTGGGAGGTGCTGGCCACGCGCTCGTCCCCCACATAGACCTCGCAGAAGGGCCTGCAGCCGCTCCTCTGCTTGCTGAACAGTGGCACGGGCGTCATGACCACGGCCCTCACCAGGATGGGCTTGCTATGAGGCGTGATGGGCTCCTCCGCCACCATGTCACACATGTACTCGATGTACCTGGGGGCAGGCGTGCCGTGTCACCACATATATAGTTACTTATGTAGTTTTATACATATATAGTCACTCATGTAGTTACAGAGATGTAGTTTTACGTATATGGTTACGTATATGCATCTGCCCCTCTCTTTATATACACATACATACATACATGTATCTTTAAGACAGGGTCTTGTTCTGTTGTCCAGGCTAAAGTGCAATGGCATGATCATAGCTCACTGCAGCCTTGATCTCCTGGGCTCTAGTGATCCTCCCACCTCAGCCTCCCAAGTAGCTGGAACTATCGGCATGCACCGTCATGTCTGGCTAATTTTTGTAGACAGGTTTTTGCCAGGTTGCCCAGGCTAGTCTCAAACTCCTGAGCTTAAGTGACCCACGAGCCTCAGCCTCCCAAAGTGCTGGGATTACACGTGTGAGCCACCATGCCCCACCCTAGTTAAAACTATTTTTAAATTTCTTGTGATCCTCCCACTCTCATTCATGGGTTATTTAGAAGTTGTTTGAGGCTGCGCAGTGGCTCACGCCTGTAATCCCAGCACTTTGGGAGGCCGAGGTGGGTGGATCATGAGGTCAACCCCTGTAATCCCAGCATTTTAGAAGGCCAAGGCAGGCAGGTTGCCTGAGCTCAGGAGTTCGAGACCAGCCTGGGCAACATGGTGAAACCCCGCCTCTACTAAAAGTACAAAAATCAGCCGGGTGTGGTGGAGGGCACCTGTAGCTCCAGCTGCTCCAAAGGCTGAGGCAGGAAAATGGCTTGAACCCGGGAGGCAGAGGGTTAGTTTTTCAGACACCCTTCTGGTATTTTTAGTTTTGATACCACTGTGACCTGAGAGCATAGCTTACGTGATTTCAAATTTCAAAAATTTATTGACGTGTGTTTACAGCCAAAATCTGATCTTCCTTCTTGCATTCCACGTGCGTTTAAAAGAAATGTGCATTTTCTGTTGTTGGGTGGAGGGTTCTAGAGATGTTTCCGCCTCCTGCGCTGGTGTGTTCCGTTCTCCTGTACCCCTGTTGTTGGGTGGAGGGTTCTAGGGGTGTGTCCTCCTTCCTGGGCTGGTGTGTTCAGTTCTGTACCCCTGTTGTTGGGTGGAGGGTTCTAGAGGTGTGTCCTCCTTCCTGGGCTGGTGTGCTCAGTTCTCCTGTACCCCTGTTGTTGGGTGGAGGGTTCTAGGGGTGTGTCCTCCTTCCTGGGCTGGTGTGTTCCGTTCTCCTGTACCCCTGCTGTTGGGTGGAGGGTTCTAGAGGTGTGTCCTCCTTCCTGGGCTGGTGTGCTCAGTTCTCCTGTACCCCTGTTGTTGGGTGGAGGGTTCTAGAGGTGTGTCCTCCTTCCTGGGCTGGTGTGTTCTGTTCTCCTGTACCTCTGTTGTTGGGTGGAGGGTTCTAGGGGTGTGTCCTCCTTCCTGGGCTGGTGTGTTCAGTTCTGTACCCCTGTTGTTGGGTGGAGGGTTCTAGAGACGTGTCCTCCTTCCTGGGCTGGTGTGTTCAGTTCTCCTGTACCTCTGTTGTTGGGTGGAGGGTTCTAGAGACGTGTCCTCCTTCCTGGGCTGGTGTGCTCAGTTCTCCCGTAGCCCTGCTGGTGGTTTTCTTGTCCCACGGTGACTGAAACCATTGACGTCTCCCGTATAAATGAGGCGTTATTACTCCTCTTAGTTCAGTTCTAATAATGTTTGCTCTGTGGATGCTGAATGGAATGTTCCCCTTACCCTGGTGGCACAGCTCTGACGTCCCCGTGACCAGCGTTCCCACGGTGCCTCTTTGTGGTGCAGGAAGCCCGGTGTCTGCCTCGCACCCTGCAGCACCCCTGCCCGGACAGCATGCCCTCTCCTGGAGTTTGTCTGGGGCCGGTGATGCCCCTTCTGTGGTCACATTTGAGCAGACCCTGTCTTCCCAGCCACAGGACACTGGGGTCCACCTCAGGCAGCAGGAAGCCAGGATAGCCAGTCCTTCAGCCTAACAAATGCACTCTGCCAACAGCCTGAGTGGCCAAGGAGGCAGATTCAGAAACGAAGGAGAAATCGCCTTTCTCAGAGTCAGTGCGGCCAGCATCTTGACCAGAGGAGAGGACCCAGCTTAGCCTCAGGGCCCAGGGAGACCGAGACAGAACAGCCATGCGTGGTTTAAGCCCGAGCGTGTCGCCTGACAGTCATGCAGTAATGACTCGCACTCTTCCCACCGGCCTGTCCTGACCCCACCTTGGCCTGCGTGTGAAAGGGGACTTCCTGCGGTGTACAGCTGAACTGTGCCTTTCAACAAAACCACTGTCTTTTCAACAAAACCACTCACGTCCGACCCTACTCTACCACCTTGCTGTTACCTATCTGTCCTCCCTGGTGTTGACTTCTTCTTTTATTCACCTTCCCTTGGGAAGTTGTGTTTTCATTTTACTTCATGTTGACTTCTGAATTACAGCACCTAACAAAAGCCCTTCCTGGCTGTCCTGGGGTTTCTGATGAGAACCCGTGGCTCACATCTTTCTTTTTCTACAAGACGTGTCTTCTTCTGGCTGCCTCCAAAACCTCTGTGCTTGGCTTGCAGGGTTTCTGACCAGGATGTGCCGAGTGGGTTTTTATGTTTGTCTCATTTGCATTCTGCTTGGTGTCCTCTGGGCTTCTTGGACCTGTGGATGGGTATCTGCTCCTCATTCTGGGAAATTCTCAGCTGGGATTTCGTCACTGTTCATGCTTCCTCCTTCCCTCTGGGACTCCGTGTGTGTGGCTTGCCCGAGGTGGGGGCAGCTCTCAGGTGCTTGTTCTCTCCCTGGCTTTCTCTGTGATTCGTCGGCTTCAGTATCTCTTGACCTAGCTCCAAAGGCCACTGAGTTGGCCTCAGCTACGTCGAAAGCATTCTCCTTCTGGCACTTCCATGGCTCTGATGAAGTAGCTGCTGGATTGTGCACCCCGCCTTCTTCTGCATGAGGCTCCTCAGCACAGGAGTCATGTTTGCTTCTGTTTCCCTCAGAGTCCCAGGATGCAGCTCTTTCTCGTCTGCTCCCTCTGGAGACAGAAAGGTTCTCGGCCAGGTCTGGGCCTCCTTCACAGCAGCTGTGTCCCCTCGCCCAGCCCTCACTCCCCCGTCTGTCCTGTGGGTGCCCACAGAGACTGTGCCTTCTGGAGGGCAAGGACCCTTCTGATCCTGCAACCCTGGAGGCTTCCCTCGCCCACTGAGACAGTCGGCCTCCCCTGGCTAGACTCTTTCTGAATGCCTCCTCTTCTGGGGTCCAGTTACGTCCACCCCACATAGCACACACACACCTCTCTCCCACAAGCACCTGACTCTCCTTAGGTTCTGGGTCAGATATGTTGAAAAGCCATGAACTTGAAGCTGGTCCAGCTGGCAGCCCCGTGGGTACAGTGCTCTGAAATCTCTCCACCCCTCCAAGGAAGAAGCTGTGGGGACCTGGTGGGGTCACGGAAGCCCAGCCAAACGCCACAGGGAAAGACTCCCTGGTCTCGGATGTCCCCTGCTGAGCAGGCCCCACCGCACCTGGCCTGGGGGTGCCAATGGCTTTCAGCTCCATGCATGGAGGGAGGGACTCCCTACTTTGCACTCCACTTCCTGGGGTCACATAAGATGCAGCTGGGTGGGGCAGCTACAATCTCCTCCCCACCAAGGCTGTGAGCACACGAGGTGGGGCCCTCCCTGGGGATCCCCACCAGGGCTGTGAGCACACGAGGTGGGGCCCTCCCTGGGGATCCACAGCAGGGCTGTGAGCACACGAGGTGGGGCCCTCCCTGGGGATCCCCACCAGGGCTGCGAGCACACGAGGTGGGGCCCTCCCTGGGGATCCGCAGCAGGGCTGTGAGCACACGAGGTGGGGCCCTCCCTGGGGATCCGCAGCAGGGCTGTGAGCACACGAGGTGGGGCCCTCCCTGGGGATCCGCAGCAGGGCTGCGAGCACACGAGGTGGGGCCCTCCTGGGGATCCCCACCAGGGCTGCAGCACACGAGGTGGGGCCCTCCTGGGGATCCAGCAGGGCTGCGAGCACACAGGTGGGGCCCTCCTGGGGATCCCAGCAGGGCTGCGAGCACACGAGGTGGGGCCCTCCCTGGGGATCCGCAGCAGGGCTGCGAGCACACGAGGTGGGGCCCTCCCTGGGGATCCGCAGCAGGGCTGCGAGCACACGAGGTGGGGCCCTCCCTGGGGATCCACAGCAGCAAGAATGGGCTCCTGACCCTTGCCCTGCCCACGGGCTGCACGCCCCTCCCACAGGCTGCACACGTCCCGTCCAGAGGGGACGAAGAATGGGGAGTCCCTAGAAGCTTGGGCCTCTGCTCTTCCCTCACGGTGGGGTCATGGGGCCGGCCTTTGCTCTGTGGTCCAGGTCAAGCCTGTTCTTTCAGAGGCTGGGAGGCTGCTCCAGCCTCACCAGGTCCTTACAGAGACAAAGGCAAGGGGAGGCTTTACTCTGGGAGGGACTCCTTGGAAGTGGGCACCTGTAGCCCCAAGAAACAGCCTCCTCCACGCGGCCAGGGAGAGCCTGCTGTGTGCTGAGGCAGAGCCGCACAGAAGCCTGAATTTGGAGAGGCCCTGAGCATGCTGCGACCATCCTAACATTTGAGCAGCGTCAGGCGGTCAACACAGCATTTTCACACACATCATCGCCCAGAGCCCACCAGAGAGCTCCCACAGGAGGGACAGAACTGGGCCTGAGAGGAGCCGCCCCTGCCCCGCCCAGTGAGCACAGGCCCACCAGGCTACATGGCACCTGCCAGAGGACCTCCATCCACCTGGAGCCGGGCAGGTGCCAGCCCACAGCGGTCAGCACCACCACAGCCGCAGGCCCACCCTCCCTGGGCTCTGCGGGCATAAGTCTGCAATTTGGCCATGGCTCAGCAAGGCCAGGCCTGCCGTTCCCACCAGTGCCTGCGCAGCACCAACAGGCCCTCCAGGAGACACCGCAGCGAGGGTGGCAGTGCCACGTGGGCCCACAGAGCTGTCCCAAGAGGGCCAAACAGTACCTTTTGTGGGATGGCCAGATGCCTGGTGGGCAGCGCTTCATGCTGAACATGTACACGGCGGCCTCCGCGGTGCTGAAGAGACGGCAGAAGCACAGGAAGGAGCAGACGGCCACGGCAGACGCGGCTCTCCCATCCTAGGACAGACAGACACGCTCGTGCACATCTCACACACCCAGGATGAGGGCTCAAGGGTCATCCGGGGTCCTACCCGCCCTGTGGCTAGAGGGACACAGGGCTGTTCCCAAGGCTGAGATAGGTTTAGGAACCTATATAAAGTGCCTGCCGAGGAAAAGATGGAGCCCGACAGAAGATTCCCTGAGGAAGAACGGGGCTGGCATCTCTGCAGCAGGCTCTGCTGTGCCCTGTACTCCCGCGGGCAACCCCTCATGGAAACCTCAAGTCCATTCACCACAGCGGCAGCTGCCACACCCCGGGAGGCTCAGACACCACCAAGCCTTGTACTGCAGACGGGGAACCTGAAACTGGAGGGGACTCTTTGGTGGCTGCCGCGCAGGAAGGCAGGCGCCCCACACGGCAGAGTGGCCTCCACATGGGCATGCAAATTGAGGCTAGCAGGGCCACATGGAGAGGGGAGGGCGGGCCCCGGCAACTGCCCCTCCAGATCCAAAGCCCCCAAGCACAGGGATTTCTTTCATGTCCCAGGGTGAATAACAGGCCCCAGCTCATGACTGGTGCTCAAACTTTGTTGAACTATGCGTGAAATTATCAGTTCGCAGCTATGAACTTCAGTAGGGTACGGCTGGGCTCACCATGCAGTGCACGACACAGACATTCTTGTGGTCCTGCCGCAGCCAGGCGTGCATATTCCTGCAGATATTGTAGAGGGTGTGCAGGTGTGGGGCCCGCCGTGCCGCCCAGCCACACTCGGAGACCTGTGGGGACAGGGCACGGTGACGCGGGCAGCAGAGGAGCCACACCCAGCCGCGGGTGGATCGGAGGGATGGCCTGCCTGATGTGCAAGGAACTCAGCAGCGTCAACAGCGTCCATCTGTGAGAGCCTCAGCAGCAGGACCTGAGCACCAGCTGCCACTGTCCTTGCAGAGAGAGCTTAGTCAGCCGCTCCCAGACTTTAGGTCTTCTGCATACCGACGAGTCTCGTGTCTGGAGGGAAAGCCTCAGCCTCCAGCACCCTCTGGCAGGCGGGAAGCGGTAGGAGCCGGGGTGTCTGGGTTCCCATCAAGCGGCATCCTCAGTGCAACAGATACCCCACCTTGCTCCCTCCTGCTCCACGCCCTGCAGCCCCTCAGGAGACCTCTGGCCACCCCAGCACGGCCCCACCTTAGCCAAAGCCCCCAGCTGCACCCCTGCGCTGGAGTGGGAGGAAGCTGCCACAGCTGCACCCAGACCAAAGCCTGCGGCCACACACCCGGTTGTGAAACCTGGAGGGCCGGTAGGTCCTTGGGGACAGGTTGTAGACGGCGTAGTGCCCCGCATGCTTGAGTCCAGGAAGAGCCGCACGTCTTCAATGTTGTTTTTGAGCGCTGACTCCACACCTTCAGCCGGGAAGGACATCACTGAAACAAGCAGGCCTGTGTCAGCCGCTGTCCCGGGAGACAGTGCACCTCCTGGCCAGGTGGCTGCGGAGCTCTTACTGCTCCTGATACCCCCATGAAAGTGCCGCCTCCGGCAACTCCACCAGCCACTGCCCACACACCCGGCCCATGGGGCCCCCCACCCTTCACAGAATCCCGGCTCGGGATGACCTACGGGCACAGACCCAGCCACTGCCCACACACCCGGCCCATGGGGCCCCCCACCCTTCACAGACTCCCGGCCCGGGATGACCTACGGGCACAGACCCAGCCACTGCCCACACAGCCGGCCCATGGGGCCCCCACCCTTCACAGACTCCCGGCCTGGGATGACCTAGGAGCACAGACCCAGCCACTGCCCACACAGCCGGCCCATGGGGCCCCCCACCCTTCACAGACTCCCGGCCTGGGATGACCTAGGAGCACAGACCCAGCCACTGCCCACACAGCCGGCCCATGGGGCCCCCCACCCTTCACAGACTCCCGGCCTGGGATGACCTAGGAACACAGACCCAGCCACTGCCCACACACCCGGCCCATGGGGCCCCCTACCCTTCACAGACTCCCGGCCTGGAATGACCTAGGGGCACAGACCCAGCCACACGCCCACCAGCCAGTGACCTGGGGCACAGACCCAGCCACACGCCCGCCAGCCAGTGACCTGGGGCACAGACCCAGCCACACGCCCACCAGCCGGAGACCTACGGGCACAGCCCCAGACACACGCCTGCCAGCCAGTGACCTGGGGCACAGACCCAGCCACACGTCCACTAGCCGGAGACCTACGGGCACAGACCCAGACACACGCCTGCCAGCCAGTGGCCAGGACGTCCCGAGACAGCTTTCTGATGCCTGCCTGGTCTCCAGGCGTCAGGATGAGTGACCGTGATGCCTAGTGCACTGAGGCCTCGGTTTTCCAAGACACGGCCTTGTGTTGCTCCCAGCAGGACCTCAGAGTACAAGATGGAGCCATGGGAGGCGCTAGCACAGGCCGCCCCTGTGTGTCTGTGGCCACGAAGAAGGCTGGGGTAGAAGTACCTGTGCCCTGACACACAGCAGGGACGCACTGTGCACACACAGAAGGGCCGGGGCACGCCCCACAGCCTCACGTGGCACACATACCCGCAATTCTGGATGTGATGTAAGATATGTCCAGGTCACCCTTGGCGTAACTGGAATTAAAAAGAAGAGAACTTGGTTATGATGAGAAACTCTGTAGTGAAGTCACAGGGGTGAAGCTAATGCCTGAGGCCTGGAGAAGCTGCGGGGCTCTCACTGTGGAGGCTGCATCTCACAAGGAGTGTGTGGGCAGGTTCCTGGGTATGTGTGCGCTGTGGAGCTGAGCCCTAGAGAAGTGGATGGAAATGAGAGCCTGCAGGTAGAGGCGGTGTGGGTGAGACAGGAGGGATGTCCGCTGTCTAGCTGTCCCCTCCCCTTTGCCCTCCAGGGAGGCATGCCCAGAAGGCTGGGAGAAGGATGGCAACGCTGGTGGAAGGAGGGGGCCGGAGAGCAGAGGTCACCTGGACGGTGGTCACAGGTCACGCCAGGCTCCAGGGTGCTTCCTGGGCCTGGTGGTTGTAGCAGTGGAAAGCCAGCAGAAGCCACTGGAGGCAGAGGACCCCTGCCCCCAGCCAAGTGCCTGGGGACCCCCTGCTGTGGCCACAGCCAACTTTCTGCAGAGGAGCCTGCCTCCCAGGGCAGAGCAGGCTGGAAACTGCAGGCATGGGACAGCCAACCTGGGAGCAACCTCAGCTGGGCTGATCACAGAAGGGCCATCCCCATCGGGGCTAAGCCCGGGAGTCCGAGAGAAATCCCAGAAGAAGATCCAGAGAGATGAGTGACCCAAACACACACGACCAAACTGTGACATGAAAGCGGCCGTGCAGTCAAATGTTTTAAAAGCTTGTCTAAACCCAGCAGGTGCTGACTTAGGACGGGAAGGCGGGAGGGTGGCAGGTGAGCTGGTGCTCGAGCAGTTTGCAGCACAGGACGCCAGGCAAGGGACAAGCTGGCCACACCAAGCGTGGCTACTGGACCCATCATCTCACCACCAGGAGACAAACAAAAACAGGGCCGAGCACGGTGGCTCACACCTGTGACCTTACACTTTGGGAGACTGAGGCACGGAGATCACCTGAGGTCAGGAGTTCCAGATCAGCCTGCCCAACGTGGTAAAACCCCCGCTCCCCAGCACCACAGGAGGCAGAGGCCAGCATAGGGAGCTGACATGCTTTGAGCAAAGGAGGGCGCCGTGAGCCACGGACCACGTGTCTCACCCACCCGTGCAGCCTGAGGAAGCATGGACCTGGCTGTGCTGGCCTCGGGCATGTGTACCGGGTGTATGTGTGTGTGTTAGGGCTGAACTGAATGCTGACAGGAGAGAAACCAGGCCCCAGACACAGGGCACAGGCCCCGAGGCCCTGGCGCCCAGAACACCAGGCGCCAGGGCAGCGAGGGCTTCACGGTCACCCTGGTCCCCACTCCTGGACTTGTCTACGGGGAGAGCCAGAAATGCAAATGAATTCACTGTCCTTTTTGAGGCAGGGTTTTGCTCTGTCAGCCAGGCTGGAGTGCAGTGGTGCGACCCCAACTTACTGCAGCCACGAGCTCCTGGTCTCAAACAATCCTCCCACCTTGGCCCCCAGCGCAGCACGCCACTTCACCCAGCTAATTTTTTATTTTTGTAGAGACGGGGTCTTGCTGTGTTGTCCAGGCTGGTCTCAAACTCCTATCTTCAACGGATCCTCCCTCCTCAGCCTCCCAAAGTGCTGGGATTACATGAGCCACCGTGTTCGGCCACCTCATGAGCCTCCAGGCCCAGCCAGAACTCACTGTGGTTTCTAAGTCAATGAACACGAGTCTAGGCAGCTTTTTCTGCCTCAAGCACGTGGCGTGAACAGACGGCAGATTCAAACGGCAGGCCTGCCCTCAGCTGGCACCTGGGAGTGCTGGGAGGGTTCCCACTGTCCCCTGACCAAAAAGTGGCAGCTGGCTGTGCCCGAGTGCTGTGCACACAGCGCACGCTCAAGCCAAACTGCGTCCTCTGGGGCCTGGGACCCATGGGTCCCAGCAGAGCCGTTTCTAGGATCGGCCCCTGGGGCCTTAGACTTCCAGCAGACAGCAGCTCCCACCATCCTCACAGCTGCTGGGGAGGGGAGTGTGGGCTGGAGACCCCCAGGGAGGACCGTGGGAGCTGTGCCCGGACCCTGGATGCCCCACACACCTCCTGCTTCTGCTGACCCCGTTCGGCCCCATCCCTACAATTCGCTGTGGCTGTGGAGACCATGAGTCTGCTGGGGACTCAGGCAGCTGGGGGTGCTATGGGACACAGCATCCATCCCTTTCCTCCAACGCTGAAAGCGGCTGCTCCTAGTGACTTTCACACGCGGCTTTGCTGTGCATCCTCTGTCCGTTTCCACTCTGATCCCAACATCGCTGTTGCCGAGACAACGCTCAAATCTCCTGTCCTCCTGGGGCAAGGCCAGTCCCGGTCCGCATCACAGGCAGTACTACCAGCCAGGACCCTGCAGGCCACAGCCCTGGGCCCAGTGGGCAGTGGGCTGACCCCTGACAGATGGAGCTTCCTCTGATCTTCCGTCAGCCACAACTCAGGCAGGTGACCTCACAGAGGAGGTGGCCACAGGTGCGAGCGAGCTCACGCCCTGCTCTGGGGACATGGAGGCCCACTAAGAACAGGTTTGTCTCTACAAAAGGTTGCACAGACATGAGGTGCACAACTCAATGGCACCAGAGCCAAATGTGCAGCACACATGGACACACACAGCTCACACAGGCACTTGTACACATGCCGACACGTGCACGCAGCTCACACACAGGGACTCGTACACATGCTGACACGTGCACACAGCTCACACACAGGGACTCGTACACATGCCGACACGTGCAGCTCACACACAGGACTCGTACATGCCGACACGTGCAGCTCACACACGGACTCGTACACATGCCGACACGTGCACGCAGCTCACACACACGGACTCGTACACATGCCGACACGTGCACGCAGCTCACACACAGGGACTCGTACACATGCTGACACGTGCACGCAGCTCACACACAGGGACTCGTACACATACTGACACGTGCACACAGCTCACACACACGGACTCGTACACATGCCGACACGTGCACGCAGCTCACACACACGGACTCGTACACATGCTGACACGTGCACACAGCTCACACAGACTCGTACACATGCTGACACGTGCACACAGCTCACACACGGACTCGTACACATACTGACACGTGCACACAGCTCACACAGGGACTCGTACATGCTGACACGTGCACACAGCTCACACACGGACTCGTACACATGCCGACACGTGCACACAGCTCACACACAGGGACTCATACACATGCCGACACGTGCACGCAGCTCACACACAGGACTCGTACATGCTGACACGTGCACAGCTCACACACAGGGACTCGTGCACATGCTGACACGTGCACACAGCTCACACACACGGACTCGTACACATGCCGACACGCACGCAGCTCACACACACACGGACTCGTACACATGCTGACACGTGCACAGCTCACACACGGACTCGTACACATGCTGACACGCACACAGCTCACACACACGGACTCGTGCACACATGCTGACACGTGCACGCAGCTCACACACAGGGACTCGTACACATACTGACACGTGCACACAGCTCACACACGGACTCGCACATGCCGACACGCACGCAGCTCACACACAGGACTCGTACATGCTGACACGTGCACAGCTCACACACAGACTCGTACACATACTGACACGTGCACACAGCTCACACACACGGACTCGTACACATACTGACACGTGCACACAGCTCACACAGGGACTCGTACACATGCTGACACGTGCACACAGCTCACACACGGACTCGTACACATGCCGACACGTGCACACAGCTCACACACAGGGACTCATACACATGCCGACACGTGCACGCAGCTCACACACAGGGACTCATACACATGCTGACACGTGCACACAGTTCATACACAGCGACTCATACACATGCTGACACGTGCACACAGCTCACACATGGACTCATACACATGCTGACACGTGCACAGCCCACACAGGCACTCGTACACATGCTGACACGTGCACACAGCTCACACAGGCACTTGTACACGACACGCACAGCTCACACAGGCACTTGTACACATGCTGACACGTGCACACAGCTCACAGTTCAGACACACAGGCACTCCTACACACGCCGACATGTGCATGGATCACACACAGGCACTCGTACACATGCACACAGTTCACACATGCACACATGCTCACATGAACATGCTCGTACACAGGCACACACGTGTGCACTCAAGTTTCACAGCTCACATGAGCACTCAAGCACCAGCACTCACACACATGCCCATACACACCCATGTCATCTGAACACATGCTTATACAGACACACCAGCATTTACACACACACGTGTTCACACACATGCATGTTCATAACACCCATGTCCTCACACGGTCACAGACATATACTTACACACAGGCACACATGCACCTAAGGTCACATGTGCACAGATGCTGGGCCACATGCCGGCACAAGTGCGCACGTCTACCTGGTGCTGAGGACACAAAACAGCCATCACAGCACAAAGAAAGAAAAAAGGAACATGGCGGAAGGTGTTGCCGGCTGGAAGGAATGCAGTGCCCATGACGGCTGCATGTGGCTCCCGTGTGACAGGCGCCAACGCAGCCCAGCTCCGAGGTTGTTTCCTGACACAGCTGATGCCCTTGAGCTGGTGTGTCCGCAGGGACAGACCAGCAGCCAGTGTGCTCCTGGGCATCCAGCTCTACACTAACACTAACATGGGCATGAGTTAGTGTTAAAAACTAACTCATGAGCACGTCATCACAGCAAGTGGAGGGTGGACCCAGGCGTCTCCACAGCAGGACCTTGCCCCACAGGGGTCAAAGGAAAGAGATCTGCCTGGCTCGGGGTGCTGGGCTCACTCCGACTCCCTGGGAGAAGGGGTGATGCTGTCCCATGCCTAGGGGGCTCCTGTGGAGCCTGATGGCCAGCTGTTCCACCGCAGATGGGGAGTGAGAACGGGGACTGAGCCTGGAACAAGCACAGCAGGCCCAGGGACCTGGGGCCTCACACTTACTTGGCAACAGACTGTATGACCTTGGACGAGGTGTCCCTGAGGTTGGTGAAGAGCCGCTCTGTCCCACCCCGCAGAATGTCCAGGATGCCGCCATAGGGCTGGTCGTACTCCGCCAGGGCCAGGCCTGCAGGGAGACAGTCTCAGCGGGCCACAGGTGCTCCGTCCCACCTCCCCATGTGCACGATGCCAGGTGGCATGGCCAAGCCCCCAACCCACACACACCCAACGGCAAGCCAGGCTGCAGCACTGGCAGATCTGACCCTGTCCTCAGCCTTTCCAGAGACCCACGAAGTGGCCAATCTGGGTGCGGAGAGCTATGTGGCTGCCTCAGCACAGCTTGGGCTGAAACTCTGTCTGCCTCACCGCCACAGCTTCAGGCCACCACCACCATAGACAGGAACACAGGGTGGCAGCCCCTGACCTGGAAGGTCCTGGGAGTGAGGTCTTCACAGGCGGCTTTGGTGGCATGAGTTAGTGTTAAAAAAAAAAGTGAAATCCTGTCTCTACTAAATATACAAAAGTAGCTGGGCGTCGTTGTGCATACCTGTAATGTTAGCTACTTGGGAGGCTGAGGCAGGAGAACTGCTTGAACCATGGAGTTGGAGGTTGCAGTGAGCTGAGACCGCACCACTGCACTCCAGCCTGGACGACGGACCAAAACTCCATCTTAAAAAACAACAATAAAAAACAAAGAAAAAACAGGCCAGGCACGGTGGCTCACACCTGCAATCCCAGCACTTTGGGAGGCTGAGGCAGGCAGATCACGAGGTCAAGAGATCAAGACCATCCTGGCCAACGTGGTGAAACCCTTTCTCTACTAAAGATACAAAATTAGCCAGGCGTGGTAGTGCATGCCTGTAATCCCAGCTACTTGGAAGGCGGAGGCAGGAGAACCACTTGAACCCAGGAGGTGGAGGCAGCAGTGAGCCAAGACTGCGCCACTGCACTCCAGCCTGGTGATAGAGTGAGACTCCATCTCAAAAAGAAACAAAAAAACCCCACCTGACCAACACCCCTCTGGCAGACAGGACACAGAGGACGCCACCCGACCAACATCCCCAGGAGACAGAGGACCCCACCCGACCAACGTCCCCTCTCACAGACAGGACACAGAGGACCCCACCCGACCAACGTCCCCAGGACACAGAGGACCCCACTCACCAACGCCCCTCTCGCAGACAGGAGACAGAGGACCCCACTCACCAACGCCCCTCTCGCAGACAGGAGACAGAGGACCCCACTCACCAACGCCCCTCTCGCAGACAGGAGACAGAGGACCCCACCCGACCAACGTCCCCTCTCGCAGACAGGAGACAGAGGACCCCACCTGACCAACGTCCCTCTTGCAGACAGGACACAGAGGACCCCACCCGACCAACGTCCCCTCTCACAGACAGGAGACAGAGGACCCCACCCGACCAACGTCCCTCTCACAGACAGGACACAGAGGACCCCACCCGACCAACGTCCCCTCTCACAGACAGGAGACAGAGGACCCCACCCGACCAACGTCCCTCTCACAGACAGGACACAGAGGACCCCACCCGACCAACGTCCCCTCTCACAGACAGGAGACAGAGGACCCCACCCGACCAACGTCCCTCTTGCAGACAGGACACAGAGGACCCAGGAAGCATGAAGCAGACGGAGGCCCCACAGAACCTGGCACTCGAGGACTCACCCTCCCTCCAGCCAGCAGAGACCCAGCTGGCTGCACCTGCAGGACCTACTGTGTGGCCTAGGTGCCCCGAACATGGGGCTGAGCCCCTCCCTGGGAGGCAGAGCTCAAGGACCCAGGCGAGCCCTCCCACACCTCATCAGAGATGGGGGGTGAGGACAGGAGGGGTCAGGGCCATGTAGAGCTACACACTCAGCCACTGCCTGTCAGGACCATGTCCTCAGTGGCTCCCCCGGAACCTTCTGGAGCACTCCCAGGGCCAGCAGAGTGCCAAGGGCATGCAGCGTCTGTCTCCCAGGGCCAGCTCCACTCCTCACTGGCTGAGGGCCCTCCAGGGACACCCAGGCCCATCACAGGCGCCCACTCCTCACGAAGTGGAAGGGACCACCTCACACCAGTAGCAGAACTGTCTCCTCCACCACCCTCGGCTGTGCAATGCGGTTCCTGCACCCCGGCCTCAGGGTCACTGCTGCAGTAAAGGGTTCCTCTTGCCCACAGCAGGCCTGGCCCTTCATCCCCAGCTCCTGGGAAGGAACCTGAGATGCCCCCTCACTCCCCAAAAGGGGTGTGTTTCCCTGGGGCCTTGGGCTGTGCCAGACACTACAATGTGATCAACGCTGCTGTCTCGGCCATGGTGCAGGCTGCCTTCCTGGCCCGCGCTGCTGTACAGAACCCCTGAGTGAGGCCTCTTCCCTCGGCTGGCTGGAGTCTGACTCCTGTCCCACTTCTGACCTGCACCGAGACAGCAGCTTTGCTGAGTCCTGTGAGCCCCAGTGAACTGTGGAACCCGAAGGTGGGCCGGGGACTCCAACCGTGAGAGGCCCCAGGAGGGAAGGCCTTCAGCCTCCGCCCTGATGTCCCGCAGGTGCCCGGGTAGCAGCAGACACAAGGGACGGGTGGTGGGCACAGGACAGGGCACTCACCTCCACCGTAGCCACTGCCTGCAGGGCCCATGGGAGGGGGTGGCCCCCGGGACAGCGCAGCGCTCCCGTAGCCTCCATTCTGCTCCAGGAGCTGTGACAATGAAAACGCAGAGGTCAGGGCTCTAAACTGACATCTCACGCCTGCCCACGTGGTGGAGAGGCACAGCATGGGCACCCTGAGAGCCCATCTTCTGCCCCACCTACAACACAGTGCAAGGGAGGCACTGCCCACAGGCCAAAGCCTCGGCTGGAGCTCCAGAAAGAAAACCACATTTGCACCCGGGGACTGGACACTCAGTCATTTGGAGGAAGTGGGGTCTGCCTCACTTAGGGCCACTGGGGGTCAACCTCACTTGGAGCTGTGGGGGGTTGGGCATTTGGAGGAAGCGGAGTCGGCCTCACTCGGGGCCGCTGGGGGTCGGCCTCACTTGGAGCTGCGCGGGGTCGGGCATTTGGAGGAAGCGGGGTCGGCCTTACTGGGGGCCGCTGGGGGTCGGGCATTTGGAGGAAGTGGGGTCGGCCTCATACGGTGGTGCCGCGGCCGCCCAGCGCTCCAGCCCAGTTTTCGAGATTCTTGGGCTGCACGTTGTTCCTCTTCCTTCTCTGTCTCTTCCCAGTCTGTATAACCATCACTTTTCTTTTTGGAGACGGAGTCTCGCTCTGTCACCCAGGCTGGAGTGAAGTGGCACAATCTCAGCTCACTGCAGCCTCTGCCTCCCATCCCGCACCATCTTAGGCAGACACGTGGCCTGTCTGTCCTGGGATGTTCCATCACTTCAGGTCCTGGGTTCTGAAGGCCACCCCGTGGGGCTCACTGCCTCCTGGGGACAGTATCTTCATCCCACTGTGAGCTCAGCCCCATCATGGACTGTTTTCTGGGGGCCTGAGCAGGGGTCTTATGTTTGTCCCTGAGGGCCCCATCACTAGTGGCCCGTCTGCCCATCAGCCCAGCAGCACCTCCTCCTGCCCCACAGAGAATTGCTCCAGCCTGCCAGAAGCAGCATGAGGCCCGCACCTCCCTGCCCAGCCCACTATCGTCCATGACTTCCGGGGAGTTGACAGGCATTTTCCGTAGAGCCACCGAGGCAGGAGAACACCAGGCCCAGGCCGTCCTGCTAAAGAGCAAGGCCGCCCAGGAGTGCTTTCCTTCCGCTGCTCTCTGACCAGCCCCAGGGAAGCTGCTGAGAGGTCACCAGCAACACCAACTCTCCCACCTCAGAGCGCCACACACCTCAAAATGCTCCCCACATCCAGCATCGGTGTCCCTCCCTCCGTTGGTGCACTCACCATGATGGCCGCCAGGCAGAGGCACCACAGCCCCTCCCCACCTGTGCCTGGCATCCTGGGGCTCCCTTGCTCCCAGTCCTCCACCCCCATGCAGCCCCAAAAAGAACTGCAAACCCTCCACTCAGCCCAGACCATCCTTCCTCCACAGGAACTGCAAACCCTCCACTCAGGCCAGACCATCCTCCCCACACAGGAACTGCAAACCCTCCACTCAGCCTAGACCGTCCTTATCCCACAGGAACTGCAAACCCTCCACTCAGCCCGGACCGTCCTCCCCACACAGGAACTGCAAACCCTCCACTCAGCCCGGACCGTCCTCCCCACACAGGAACTGCAAACCCTCCACTCAGCCCAGACCGTCCTCCCCACACAGGAACTGCAAACCCTCCACTCAGCCCGGACCGTCCTCCCCACACAGGAACTGCAAACCCTCCACTCAGCCCAGACCGCCCTCCCACACAGGAACTGCAAACCTCCACTCAGGCCAGACCATCCTCCCCACACAGGAACTGCAAACCCTCCACTCAGCCCAGACCGTCCTCCCCACACAGGAACTGCAAACCTCCACTCAGCCCGGACCACCCTTATCCCACAGGAACTGCAAACCCTCCACTCAGCCCAGACCGTCCTCCCCACACAGGAACTGCAAACCCTCCACTCAGCCCGGACCGTCCTCCCCACACAGGAACTGCAAACCCTCCACTCAGCCCGGACCATCCTCCCCACACAGGAACTGCAAACCCTCCACTCAGCCCAGACCGTCCTCCCCACACAGGAACTGCAAACCCTCCACTCAGGCCAGACCGTCCTCCCCACACAGGAACTGCAAACCCTCCACTCAGCCCAGACCGTCCTCCCCACACAGGAACTGCAAACCTCCACTCAGCCCGGACCACCCTTATCCCACAGGAACTGCAAACCTCCACTCAGCCCGGACCGTCCTCCCCACACAGGAACTGCAAACCCTCCACTCAGCCCGGACCGTCCTCCCCACACAGGAACTGCAAACCCTCCACTCAGCCCGGACCACCCTTATCCCACAGGAACTGCAAACCCTCCACTCAGCCCGGACCGCCCTCCCCACACAGGAACTGCAAACCTCCACTCAGCCCAGACCGCCCTCCCCACACAGGAACTGCAAACCTCCACTCAGCCCGGACCGCCCTCCCCACACAGGAACTGCGAACCTCCACTCAGCCCGGACCATCCTTATCCCACAGGAACTGCAAACCCTCCACTCAGCCCGGACCGCCCTCCCCACACAGGAACTGCAAACCTCCACTCAGCCCGGACCGCCTCCCCACACAGGAACTGCAAACCCTCCACTCAGCCCGACCGTCCTCCCCACACAGGAACTGCAAACCCTCCACTCAGCCCGGACCGTCCTCCCACACAGGAACTGCAAACCCTCCACTCAGCCCGGACCGCCCTCCCCACACAGGAACTGCAAACCCTCCACTCAGCCCAGACCGTCCTCCCCACACAGGAACTGCAAACCCTCCACTCAGCCCGGACCGCCCTCCCCACACAGGAACTGCAAACCCTCCACTCAGCCCAGACCATCCTTATCCCACACAGGAACTGCAAACCCTCCACTCAGCCCAGACCGCCCTCCCCACACAGGAACTGCAAACCTCCACTCAGCCCAGACCGTCCTCCCACACAGGAACTGCAAACCTCCACTCAGCCCGGACCACCCTTATCCCACAGGAACTGCAAACCTCCACTCAGCCCGGACCGTCCTCCCCACACAGGAACTGCAAACCCTCCACTCAGCCCGGACCGTCCTCCCCACACAGGAACTGCAAACCCTCCACTCAGCCCGGACCATCCTTATCCCACAGGAACTGCAAACCCTCCACTCAGCCCGGACCGCCCTCCCCACACAGGAACTGCAAACCTCCACTCAGCCCAGACCGCCCTCCCCACACAGGAACTGCAAACCTCCACTCAGCCCGGACCGCCCTCCCCACACAGGAACTGCGAACCTCCACTCAGCCCGGACCATCCTTATCCCACAGGAACTGCAAACCCTCCACTCAGCCCGGACCGCCCTCCCCACACAGGAACTGCAAACCTCCACTCAGCCCGGACCGCCTCCCCACACAGGAACTGCAAACCCTCCACTCAGCCCGGACCGTCCTCCCCACACAGGAACTGCAAACCCTCCACTCAGCCCGGACCGTCCTTATCCCACACAGGAACTGCAAACCCTCCACTCAGCCCGGACCGTCCTCCCCACACAGGAACTGCAAACCCTCCACTCAGCCCAGACCGTCCTCCCCACACAGGAACTGCAAACCCTCCACTCAGCCCGGACCGTCCTCCCCACACAGGAACTGCAAACCCTCCACTCAGCCCAGACCATCCTTATCCCACACAGGAACTGCAAACCCTCCACTCAGCCCGGACCGTCCTCCCCACACAGGAACTGCAAACCCTCCACTCAGCCCGGACCGTCCTCCCCACACAGGAACTGCAAACCCTCCACTCAGCCCGGACCGCCTCCCCACACAGGAACTGCAAACCTCCACTCAGCCCGGACCGTCCTCCCACACAGGAACTGCAAACCCTCCACTCAGCCCGGACCGTCCTCCCCACACAGGAACTGCAAACCCTCCACTCAGCCCGGACCGTCCTCCCCACACAGGAACTGCGAACCTCCACTCAGCCCGGACCGTCCTCCCCACACAGGAACTGCAAACCTCCACTCAGCCCAGACCATCCTTATCCCACACAGGAACTGCAAACCCTCCACTCAGCCCGGACCGTCCTCCCACACAGGAACTGCAAACCCTCCACTCAGCCCGGACCGCCTCCCCACACAGGAACTGCAAACCCTCCACTCAGCCCGGACCGCCCTCCCACAGGAACTGCAAACCCTCCACTCAGCCCGGACCGTCCTTATCCCACAGGAACTGCGAACCCTCCACTCAGCCCGGACCGCCCTTATCCCACACAGGAACTGCAAACCCTCCACTCAGCCCGACCGTCCTTATCCCACAGGAACTGCAAACCTCCACTCAGCCCGGACCATCCTCCCACACAGGAACTGCAAACCCTCCACTCAGCCGGACCGTCCTTATCCCACACAGGAACTGCAAACCTCCACTCAGCCCGGACCGTCCTCCCACACAGGAACTGCAAACCTCCACTCAGCCCGGACCGCCCTCCCCACACAGGAACTGCAAACCCTCCACTCAGCCCGGACCGTCCTCCCCACACAGGAACTGCAAACCCTCCACTCAGCCCGGACCATCCTTATCCCACAGGAACTGCAAACCCTCCACTCAGCCCAGACCGTCCTCCCCACACAGGAACTGCAAACCCTCCACTCAGCCCGGACCGTCCTCCCACAGGAACTGCAAACCTCCACTCAGCCCGGACCGCCCTCCCCACACAGGAACTGCAAACCCTCCACTCAGCCCGGACCGTCCTCCCACAGGAACTGCAAACCCTCCACTCAGCCCGGACCGCCCTTATCCCACAGGAACTGCAAACCCTCCACTCAGCCCGGACCATCCTTATCCCACAGGAACTGCAAACCCTCCACTCAGCCCGGACCGCCTCCCCACACAGGAACTGCAAACCTCCACTCAGCCCGGACCGCCCTTATCCCACACAGGAACTGCGAACCTCCACTCAGCCCGGACCGTCCTCCACACAGGAACTGCAAACCCTCCACTCAGCCCGGACCGCCCTCCCCACACAGGAACTGCAACCCTCCACTCAGCCCGGACCGCCCTTATCCCACACAGGAACTGCGAACCCTCCACTCAGCCCGGACCATCCTTATCCCACACAGGAACTGCGAACCCTCCACTCAGCCCGGACCATCCTTATCCCACACACAGGAACTGCAACCTCCACTCAGCCCGGACCATCCTTATCCCACAGGAACTGCAAACCTCCACTCAGCCCGGACCGCCCTTATCCCACAGGAACTGCAAACCCTCCACTCAGCCCGGACCGCCCTCCCACACAGGAACTGCAAACCCTCCACTCAGCCCGGACCATCCTTATCCCACAGGAACTGCAAACCCTCCACTCAGCCCGACCATCCTTATCCCACACAGGAACTGCGAACCTCCACTCAGCCCGGACCGCCCTCCCACACAGGAACTGCAAACCCTCCACTCAGCCAGACCATCCTTATCCCACACAGGAACTGTAAACCCTCCACTCAGCCCGGACCATCCTTATCCCACAGGAACTGCGAACCTCCACTCAGCCCGGACCGTCCTCCCACACAGGAACTGCAAACCTCCACTCAGCCCAGACCATCCTTATCCCACACAGGAACTGCAAACCTCCACTCAGCCCGACCATCCTTATCCCACACAGGAACTGCAACCTCCACTCAGCCCGGACCGCCCTCCCCACACAGGAACTGCGAACCTCCACTCAGCCCGGACCGCCCTCCCACACAGGAACTGCAAACCTCCACTCAGCCCGGACCGCCCTTATCCCACAGGAACTGCGAACCTCCACTCAGCCCGGACCGCCCTTATCCCACAGGAACTGCAAACCCTCCACTCAGCCCGGACCGCCCTCCCACACAGGAACTGTAAACCCTCCACTCAGCCCGGACCGCCCTCCCACACAGGAACTGCAAACCTCCACTCAGCCCGGACCGCCCTCCCACACAGGAACTGCAAACCCTCCACTCAGCCCGGACCGCCCTCCCACACAGGAACTGCAAACCCTCCACTCAGCCCGGACCGCCCTCCCACACAGGAACTGCAACCTCCACTCAGCCCGGACCATCCTTATCCCACAGGAACTGCAACCTCCACTCAGCCCGGACCGTCCTCCCACACAGGAACTGCAAACCTCCACTCAGCCCAGACCGCCCTCCCACACAGGAACTGCGAACCTCCACTCAGCCCGGACCGCCCTCCCACACAGGAACTGCAAACCCTCCACTCAGCCCGACCGTCCTCCCACACAGGAACTGCGAACCCTCCACTCAGCCCAGACCATCCTTATCCCACAGGAACTGCAAACCTCCACTCAGCCCGGACCGCCCTCCCACAGGAACTGCAAACCTCCACTCAGCCCGGACCGTCCTCCCACACAGGAACTGCAAACCTCCACTCAGCCTGGACCATCCTTATCCCACAGGAACTGCAAACCCTCCACTCAGCCCGGACCGCCCTTATCCCACAGGAACTGCAAACCTCCACTCAGCCCGGACCGCCCTCCCCACACAGGAACTGCAAACCTCCACTCAGCCCGGACCGCCCTCCCCACACAGGAACTGCGAACCTCCACTCAGCCCGGACCGCCCTCCCCACACAGGAACTGCAACCTCCACTCAGCCCGGACCGCCCTCCCCACACAGGAACTGCAAACCTCCACTCAGCCCGGACCGCCCTCCCCACACAGGAACTGCAAACCTCCACTCAGCCTGGACCATCCTTATCCCACAGGAACTGCAAACCTCCACTCAGCCCGGACCGCCCTCCCCACACAGGAACTGCAAACCTCCACTCAGCCCGGACCATCCTTATCCCACAGGAACTGCAAACCTCCACTCAGCCCAGACCGTCCTCCCTACACAGGAACTGCAAACCCTCCACTCAGCCCAGACCGCCCTCCCCACACAGGAACTGCAAACCTCCACTCAGCCCGGACCGTCCTCCCACAGGAACTGCAAACCTCCACTCAGCCCGGACCGCCCTCCCCACACAGGAACTGCAAACCTCCACTCAGCCCAGACCATCCTTATCCCACAGGAACTGCAAACCTCCACTCAGCCCAGACCGCCCTCCCCACACAGGAACTGCAAACCCCCACTCAGCCCGGACCATCCTTATCCCACAGGAACTGCAAACCCTCCACTCAGCCTGGACTGTCCTCCCCACACAGGAACTGCAAACCCTCCACTCAGCCCAGACCATGCTTTTCCCACAGGCTCCCATCCTCAGACAGGGACTCAGGCAGTAACTGTGACCTTCCCTCCCTGTGCTCCACACCCACTGCCTGGGCCACTGCAATGGCTGAAAAGGGGACAAAACGCAGAAGCCAAGAGTCCTGGGTCCTTGGACACAGACCCCTCTGAGGGCCGCAGGGGGGCCCTGCGTGTCCTGACCTAGTCCCTGAGCTGGGATGCCCGGGGGCCTGCCTGCTCCCCATGAGAGCCGGTGGCACGTCTGCTCTGCCTCGAGGGTCTGGTGATGGAGACGGTACCCTCTGTCCATGGCTAGGTCAGAAAAGACCCTGAGAGCACCTTCTGGACAACATGTGCTGCTGCCTCCCAGGCCTCACACTTCCACAAAGCACGCAGCCCTTCAGGCCTGTCTCCCAGCCCCCAGGCCCTGATGCTGCCGGCAGCCACAAGTGCCCAGGAAAGGATCCTGGCAAGGCGCAGCCCGGAGATGACTGCAACCAGGAGGCCTGGAGCTGAGGGCCAGCTGAGCTGGCCTGGAGACAGGGCCCCAGAAACAGACGCAGTGGTGACTCATGCCACCCCAGGAGGCCCGGAGCTGAGGGCCAGCTGAGCTGGCCTGGAGATGGGGCCCCAGAAACACAGACATAGGAGCAACTCACACCACCCCGTCAGTGGAAGAATCCAGAAAAGTGCTTGTAGAACTCAAGGCCACAGGAGTGTGTGCAGAGTGTGAAGACCTTGGTGACAGCCCCAGCGTGCCCCCGGGTCTCGGCCCTGGGCTTCAGTGGTGCCCCTGCTCCTGCAGGGGCCCAGGGCCCTCAAGAGCTGTGGCTCCACACGAAGTGGGCAGGGACACCCAGGGTGCAGGGCCCAGATGAAGCGGGGGAGATGTGGGGCTCACGACTACATCGCTCACCTCTGTGATAGGAGACTTGGGGTTCACATTGCGGGCGGCCGCGATCTCCTGCAGCTGATGCACCACCTCAGCGATGGACAGCCGCTCCTCTGGGTTCACCTGCAGCATGGCGCCTGTGGCAGAAGCACAGCGTGTGCTCGGCCCCACGGTTCCCCAGGGCCAGCACCCCTTGCACTGGCAGAGGTCACAGACCACCAGAGGCCACTCCCTCTACACACATCAGTGACTTCAGAGACAAGGAGGGAGCGGCAAAGGGAAGAACAAAAACCAAACAAAATGATCAAAACCCACCACTCAGAGCACCACACATTCACCAGCAGGGTGGTCAGCAGGGGAGCTCTGTGGAAGCCACCCCCGGGACATGTCAAAACCAGTGATGGGTGGGGTGAGCAGCGCCACAGGCTGGGCGGGCCTCACCCAGGCACAGAGCGAGGCGAGGTCTGTGCCACAGGGTCTTGCCCCACGGACGCATCCCAGCGGGACTTACGGATGAGGCTGTGGAAGACCGTGAACTGCGTGTCGTGCGGGGGGATTGAGTACTTCCCGTTGACTATTCGAAGTTTCGCTCCATCTTCAAAAGGGTGCTGCCGGAAGCACAGTAGGTACAAGATGCAGCCCAGGGCCTGCGGGGAGACCAGGGGGGATGCTGAGGCTGGTGGGGAGGGCAGGGCTGATGCCTAGTCCACGGGGAGCGCAGGGCTGACGCTGAGGCTCCGGGGGAGACCAGGGCTGATGCTGAGGCTGATGGGGAGGGCAGGGCTGATGCCTAGTCCACAGGGAGCGCAGGGAGGATGCTGAGGCTGGTGGGCAGACCAGGGCTGATGCTGAGGCTGGTGGGGAGGGCAGGGCTGATGCCTAGTCCACGGGGAGCGCAGGGAGGATGCTGAGGATGGTGGGGAGGGCAGTGGTGACCCCTGGGCCTGCAGGGACGAGGGCATGAGATGAGCACTGGAGACATGGAGGCTGGCCGAGGGGCGGCTCCTCCCTTGGGGAATCCCAGGGGTACAGTCAGTGGTGACACAAGCATGGCCTGGCTGTGTAGAGCTGGCAGCAGCACTTCCCACTGCCCAGGGAAGCCCAGATGCTCCACCTTTATTCACCACAAAGAACTGTCCAGGCAACAGTGCTAAAGGGCCTCCAGGCTCTTCAGATGAAAGGTTCCTTTCCCAATTCCAGGGTTTCCACACTCATGCACTGAGGATCATGGGCCGGTGGGAGCAGCACAGACCCCGTGGCGTGCTGTGCGAGGGGCAGGCGCCCATCCCATCCTTGACGACAGCCGAGCCCCACATTTCCGACCTGACCCTATACGCGGGGTATAGGGCGCAGGGCAGACGCTGCAGGAAGCCGCCGCCTCCGTCCACTCAGGGTTTTCACAGAACTGGCCTTGAACAGTCAGCAGTTTATCGTCAATCACTCAATTTTCATGTGAGTCCAGAGAAGGGATTGGTGATCACTTCAGTGTCACCAGGACCCCAGGCTGAGCAAGAGCAGGCCAGGAGTGTCCTCATGTGGGACGGGCAGAAGGCCAGTCACAGGGTGGGGCCAAGAACACAAACAATGAGCATGTGCACGGCCCCGACCTTTCACACCTCAAAGGACAGAGGGCCTCACCCTGCAGCCCCATGCGCTGTGATTCTTAGGCAAACACACTACGGAGGACCGAGCACCCAACCTGGTGGCTGAATGATGGGGTGAGGTGACGTCAAAGAACCAGAGGCCTTTGGGCAGGGCACCCACCACGCGTGGTCACCCTCGGTCGACGGGGACATGGCCTTGGAGACATGCAGGGAAAAGGGAGGACGCAAGAGACCACCCTGCCCATCAGGCCCAGCCCTCACCCTGGCCCAACTCTGAACGGGGGAGTTAAGCCTGCCAAGGCTGGGGTGAGGCAGGGACGGGGCTGAGGGAAGCCTCAGGCAGACCCAGACACACAGGCTCTAAACCAACCCAGCTGCACAGGACACTCCGACTGCTACTCAGTTCATCCCATTAGAAGCAGTCGCGGTTGGGCAGGGCGCAGTGGCTCAAGCCTATAATCCCAGCACTTTGGGAGGCTAAGGTCGTGGACTGCTTGAGCTCAGGAGTTCGAGACCAGCCTGGGCAACATGGTAAGACCACATCTTCCAACAAAAATACAAAAACGTAGCTGGGCACAATGGTATGCACCTGTGGTCCCAACTTGGGAGGCTGAGATGGGAGGATCCCTTGAGCCCAGGGGGTGGGGGCTTCGGGGAGCCTGAGCCGAGGTTGCACCAGTGCACTGGGCGACAGAGGAAGACCCTGTCTCCAACAAAAACAAAAATGACAAAAAAATCTTAGTCACAGTGACGCTTAAGGAAAGGAAAAAGAAAAGGGAGGGGAGGGGAGTGGGCGCCAAGGAGGCGCCGGTTCTGAGTGGCAGGTGCCCGGCCCACACTGCCTCAGGCCGAGCTGGGGCTTGCAGAGCCAGGAACGACCACTGAGAGGCGCCAGACCTCACCCAGATATCCTGCTTCTCGCCGATCGGGAAGTTCGAATACAAGTCTATGATTTCCGGCGTTCTATACATCGGCGTTGTATTCCTCGTGATCTGAAACAACACAACATTTCTCAGGGAAAGTCACATCCCACAAACAACATGTTTTATGTTGCATCACTTTGTGCGGCTTTCCAAACGCACAGCAGACCAGGGCGCAGCCTGCCCCGCACGCTGTGGGGCCACGCTGAGGCCCTGCGATGAACTCAGCCCGCCCAGGCCCACCTCCGCCGTTCATCTTTGGACTCAGCTCGTGCCTTAGCAGGACCGAGTCATTCACCTTCAGTCTCCCATGGCCTCCCGTGCTTCATGGCACAAGGCACCCACATCTTCGCCTGCCGTGTACCAATTCTGCTTGCTGAGAAGGGTGTGTGCCCCCTCACCTGGCACAGGGGCCCCACTCCAGACTGGCTGTGCCCAGAGCCCCAGGGCACGAGATGGGCACCGGGGGAGGAGGCCGCCCACCGGATTCACCTGACCGGCTCAAGGTTAACAGGTGAGAGCCTCAGCAACATGTGGGGGCACTTTGAGAGGCAGGGGCTGGGGCCGCACAGCCGTGAGGAAGAGTGAATCTCGTGCACGGCAGACACACAAACCCCCACCCTCCCTGAGGCCGGAACCATCCGTCAGCTACAAATCCAAGACCCGAGAGCAAGAAGGCCCTAGTGCAGACAGCACACATAACTCCTCCAGCTCCAAGACAGGGCGCAAGCAGGCCACGTGCGGCGGGAGACGCACATCCACCACCCGCCTCTGCAGAAAGGAGCTTGGGAGGAGCGCCAAGGACTCGGGCTCAGAGGAAGGAGGGGCTGTGAGAGAACACGGATGGGGCCACCTTGTGTTCTCAGCTCCACTTCTCCATATTTTTTAGAGTAGTTGAGGGCAACAGTCCGTTCATATAAATAGGCAGATAAGCCCAAATGCATTTCACATGAGTAACAGAACCACGACGGAGGAAAAACTGAACCCCAGGGCTTCTGCAGGCAACCCTCAACAGCCTGTCCTCGGCCTCGGCGGCAGGTCGGGGGAGAAGGCTCCAGGCGAGCCTTGGGCCTTGCAGGGTCCATCTCCTCGGTGCCAGGGCAGGTGGCCCTGGGTCTATGGGCTGTGCAGATGCTGGCCAGGCCCTCAAGGTCGTGCTAGAACTGCAGGTGCCAGCGAGGTCCGTGGCTCTGCCACGAGAACAGTGTGTGCTGTGTGGGCGTGGGCACTGTGTACTGTGCACAGCACGTGGGCTCAGAGGGCCTGGGGGACTCCTGGCCTCCGTCCTCAGACGCTCCCTGCCCCCACTGTTACTCCTCATTTTCTGTTCTGCATGGTTTGTACAAGTTATGCGCATTTCTTATACAGTGCAAGCTACCTGCAGACAAATGCAGAGGTTGCAAATCAGTTGCCTGGGGAGACTGCAGAAAGCATGTCCCCCGACCCCCGCAGCACCCGGGTCCCACAGCCTGTTCTGCTGCAGTGCCTGCCCTCTGCCCATCCCGCAGCACCCGGGTCCCGCAGCACCCGGGTCCCGCAGCCTGTTCTGCTGCAGTGCCTGCCCTCTGCCCATCCCGCAGCACCCGGGTCCCGCAGTCTGTTCTGCTGCAGTGCCTGCCCTCTGCCCATCCCGCAGCACCGGGTCCCATAGCCTGTTCTGCTGCAGTGCCTGCCTCTGCCCATCCCGCAGCACCCGGGTCCCGCAGCCTGTTCTGCTGCAGTGCCTGCCCTCTGCCCATCCCGCAGCACCCGGGTCCCGCAGTCTGTTCTGCTGCAGTGCCTGCCCTCTGCCCATCCCGCAGCACCCGGGTCCCATAGCCTGTTCTGCTGCAGTGCCTGCCCTCTGCCCATCCCGCAGCACCCGGTCCCGCAGTCTGTTCTGCTGCAGTGCCTGCCCTCTGCCCATCCCGCAGCACCCGGGTCCCATAGCCTGTTCTGCTGCAGTGCCTGCCCTCTGCCCATCCCGCAGCACCCGGGTCCCGCAGCCTGTTCTGCTGCAGTGCCTGCCCTCTGCCCATCCCGCAGCACCCGGGTCCCGCAGTCTGTTCTGCTGCAGTGCCTGCCCTCTGCCCATCCCGCAGCACCCGGGTCCCATAGCCTGTTCTGCTGCAGTGCCTGCCCTCTGCCCATCCCGGAAGC
This sequence comes from Saguinus midas, assembly GCA_021498475.1. Classification (NCBI taxonomy): domain Eukaryota; kingdom Metazoa; phylum Chordata; class Mammalia; order Primates; family Cebidae; genus Saguinus; species Saguinus midas. The sequence continues at coordinate 135,626,395 of CM038393.1, read as the reverse complement.
CCCTTCCCAGCAGCCAGCACCAAAGGCAGATCTGCTGGGTGCCTGCCTCCTTTTGGTCTGAGTCTGTCCCTCAGGGGTGCGGGGACCCATCCAGGCTACCACAGAATGCATCTGCTCATGCCCAGAGGACACGCCACCCAGTCTCTCATGCAGATACATTTCTAATTGATTTTATAAAAAAGATAGCCATTTTGTGTTTTAAAAGATAAGAGAGTTCTGGAGATGGACAGTGAACAACTCTGCAGATGTGTTTCTGCCACTGAGCCACCCACTTACAATGGCCACACTGAGAAAACACTGTTATGCACTTCTTACCACCATCAAAAAATCCAAGAAAAGATAGGCCTGCAACATTCAGAGGCGGGTTTGGGAGGAGGACGGATGTGAAATGTGGTGTTCCGTGTTTCAGGATGTCAGCCTGGGGGGACGGAGGTGAAATGAGGTGTTCCGTGTTTCAGGATGTCAGCCTGGGGGGACGGAGGTGAAATGAGGTGTTCCATGTCCACGTTTCAGGATGTCAGCCTGGGGGGACGGAGGTGAAATGCGGTGTTCCATGTCCACGTTTCAGGATGTCAGCCTGGGGGACGGAGGTGAAATGAAGTGTTCCATGTCCACGTTTCAGGATGTCGGCCTGCGGGGACGGAGGTGAAATGAGGTGTTCCAGGTCCACGTTTCAGGATGTCAGCCTGGGGGGACAGAGGTGAAATGAGGTGTTCCATGTCCACGTTTCAGGATGTCAGCCTGGGGGACGGAGGTGAAATGCGGTGTTCCATGTCCACGCTTTCAGGATGTCAGCCTGGGGGACGGAGGTGAAATGAAGTGTTCCAGGTCCACGTTTCAGGATGTCAGCCTGGGGGGACGGAGGTGAAATGAAGTGTTCCAGGTCCACGTTTCAGGATGTCAGCCTGGGGGACGGAGGTGAAATGAGGTGTTCCAGGTCCACGTTTCAGGATATCAGCCTGGGGGGACGGAGGTGAAATGAGGTGTTCCATGTTTCAGGATGTCAGCCTGGGGGACGGAGGTGAAATGAGTGTTCCATGTTTCAGGATGTCAGCCTGGGGGCGGAGGTGAAATGAGGTGTTCCACGTTTCAGGATGTCAGCCTGGGGGACGGAGGTGAAATGAGGTGTTCCATGTCCACGTTTCAGGATGTCGGCCTGGGGGGACGGAGGTGAAATGAGGTGTTCCAGGTCCACGTTTCAGGATGTCAGCCTGGGGGGACGGAGGTGAAATGAGGTGTTCCAGGTCCACGTTTCAGGATGTCGGCCTGGGGGGAGGGAGGTGAAATGAAGTGTTCCAGGTCCACGTTTCAGGATGTCGGCCTGGGGGACGGAGGTGAAATGCGGTGTTCCAGGTCCATGTTTCAGGATGTCAGCCTGGGGGACGGAGGTGAAATGAAGTGTTCCATGTCCACGTTTCAGGATATCAGCCTGGGGGACGGAGGTGAAATGAAGTGTTCCACGTTTCAGGATGTCAGCCTGGGGGCGGAGGTGAAATGAGGTGTTCCAGGTCCATGTTTCAGGATGTCAGCCTGGGGACGAAGGTGAAATGAGGTGTTCCAGGTCCACGTTTCAGGATGTCAGCCTGGGGGACGGAGGTGAAATGAGGTGTTCCAGGTCCATGTTTCAGGATGTCGGCCTGGTGGGACGGAGGTGAAATGAGGTGTTCCATGTTTCAGGATGTCAGCCTGGGGGGACGGAGGTGAAATGAGGTGTTCCATGTCCACGTTTCAGGATGTCAGCCTGGGGGACGGAGGTGAAATGAAGTGTTCCATGTCCACGTTTCAGGATGTCAGCCTGGGGGACGGAGGTGAAATGTGGTGTTCCATGTCCACGTTTCAGGATGTCAGCCTGGGGGACGGAGGTGAAATGTGGTGTTCCATGTCCACGTTTCAGGATGTCGGCCTGGGGGGACGGAGGTGAAATGAGGTGTTCCATGTCCACGTTTCAGGATGTCAGCCTGGGGGGACGGAGGTGAAATGAAGTGTTCCATGTCCACATTTCAGGATGTCAGCCTGGGGGACGGAGGTGAAATGCGGTGTTCCATGTCCACATTTCAGGATGTCGGCCTGGGGGACGGAGGTGAAATGAGTGTTCCATGTTTCAGGATGTCAGCCTGGGGGACGGAGGTGAAATGAGGTGTTCCATGTCCACGTTTCAGGATGTCAGCCTGGGGGGACGGAGGTGAAATGAGGTGTTCCAGGTCCACGTTTCAGGATGTCAGCCTGGGGGGACGGAGGTGAAATGCGGTGTTCCAGGTCCATGTTTCAGGATGTTGACCTGGGGGGACGGAGGTGAAATGCGGTGTTCCACATTTCAGGGCATGGCAGCTGACCAGGCGTGGAAGTCAGCCTTGGGGGATGGAGGTGAAATGCGGTGTTCCACGTTTCAGGATGTCAGCATAGGGAGACGGAGGTGAAATGCGGTGTTCCACGTTTCAGGATGCGGCATCTGACCGGGACTCGGATGTAGGCCTGGGGGATGCTGCTGAGGTTCTGGCTCCAGGATGGCTGCAGGTCCCCACTCAAAACACCACGGCAGCAAACAGAGTGCTCAGGGTGCAGACCCCAGGGAGGGCCGGCTTCCCCCAGCACAGGCCCTGCTCAGCCCACCCAGCAGGGAATAGACCACTCAGGGCGAGGAACACGGGGAGCGCTGGCTTCCCCCAGCACAGGCCCTGCTCAGCTCACCTCTTCCTCCACCAGGGCTCGCCTCTGCGCGCTCCAGCTGTAGTCAGGGTAGTGAGAGATGGTCGTGGCGCTGCCAAAGTCACACAGCTTAATGGTCCCTTGGTTACTAACCAGCAAGTTCTCAACCTGTAAAATTCCAGAAGACAACCCCGTGAACCTGATGTGGACAGAGACCCTTCAGGGAAAACGAACGGGTGTGAGACAGCCAGGGCCCTTCCCAGACGGCCCTCACCCAGGGCCACAGCTGCCGGGTGCCCTCCAGCACCTCCCACTCATGGACACAGCCAGCTCTGCACTGGCCAGCAAGGGGTGCAGGGGTGGCTCTAGGCCTACGCAGAGGGGCTCTGGCAGGCAGAGGGGCCCAGACCGAGAAACAGGCCCCGAGGGGCTGAGGAATTTCACAGAGGTCAGTAAAGAGGTCTTCCTCAAACATGTCTTAAATTACTTATGATCAAATATAATATGTGTAATTCAGAAAAATAAAAGCAGAAATCAAAAAAACCAACCATAAATCAAAGAAAGATAACTCAATTGATAATGCGGCACACGGGGCGAGGTGTGGTGCCTCACACCTGCGATCCCAGCACTTTGGGAGGCCGAGGCAGGAGGATCGCCTAAGGTCAGGAGTTCAAGACCAGCCTGGCTAACGTGCTGAAATCCAGTCTCTACAAAAATACAAAAATTAGCCCGTGTGGTGGTGGGTGCCTGTAGTCCCAGCTACTCAGGAGGCTGAGGCAGGAGAATCACATGAACCTAGGATGTGGAGGCTACAGTGAACCAAGATCGTGCCACTGCACTCCAGCCTGGGCAACAAAGCGAGACTCCCTCTCAAAAAATAATATAAAAAATGTATATTGAGACACGAAGAAGCAGAAAGGACCCCACAATGGTGAAATCACGTTACAGCTTGTCATGCAGCTCCAGCAGGCCCAGCAGGGAATCCAGCGAGCACGCTGAGAGGCCATGGATGTCAGCGTTGCATGCACGACAGGGCAGCAATGTGGCACTGAGCCCAGCTGCCAGCACCGGGTGTCCACCAGAACAAAGGCGAAAGCCTCACCCGCAGCTCACACAGTCAGGGAAGCCTCAGCCGCAACTTTAAGGCAAATCACAGCTCTCTGGGAAGATGGCCCACAGGAGCTCCTCCTGAGCTGGGGAAGGAGTGGCTTCTTCAACAAGATGCAGACATCACAGACATGGAGGAGGCCGGCACAGGCGTCCCCTCTGGAGAGAGAGCTGTGCCAGCACAGGGCTCCGGGAAGGCAGCATGACCACCACGGATGGAAGGTGCTTGGCATGCATGCAGCCAGCACAGGTTCCCACAGGCAGCGAGGGGAAGGCAGACACTCCCCCAGAGGATGCCCAGGTTCTGACGAGCCAGCCTTGTCGACAGGAGAAAAATGCAAACTAAGGCCAGGGGCACCCTGGACAGGCTGAGGGAGCAGCACCCACCATGCCCCAGGCGGGCAAAGCGTGGAACCGCAGCATCCGAGAGTGCAGGGGACGCCCAGGGTTGGCTGCAGACGCCCACCGACCACAGAGCCCTGCAGGCCCCCGTCCTACAGAGGACACCTGCTCCATGGACTAGCAAGCTGGATGGGCTGTCCACAGGTGCAGACAGGAGGGATCGTCGTAAACAAGAGAAGGAAACAGACACACACACCACCCACAGCAGACCACAGGGAACCCAGTGAAGCCCATGCCCACCATGGGCTCGTGAGGAAGTGCGGGACACACGTGAACAGGGCCGAGCCAGAGAATCAGATGCAGAGTGGGGCCTGGCTCTACTGACAGGACATCCAGGGGAGAAAAGATGAGCGCCTCTGGCTCGGATGCACAGCACACAGAGGGAAGCAGCAGCAGTGCGCAGTGACTGAGGCCCAGGAGCGCCCTCACCCCCGCACGGGCCTCTGGCTCGGATGCACAGCACACAGGGAAGCAGCAGCAGCGCTCAGTGACTGAGGCCCAGGAGCACCCTCACCCCGCACGGGCACCCATGCCCACTTATAGTCAATTGAGGTGGGCACGTGGGGCATTCACTGGCTGCCCCTCCACAGACAGCCACCCACACTCCTGCGGCAGAGGACGAGGGACGTGCCCAGCCCAGACTCCTGCAGCGGAGGACACGGGACCCACCCAGACTCCTGCAGCGGAGGACACGGGACCCACCCAGACTCCTGCAGCGGAGGACACGGGACCCGCCCAGACTCCCGCAGCGGAGGACTCAGGATGCTCCCAGACTCCCAGGGGAATGCGGGGCTGCAGTGCGGCCCGGGCTCCCGCCACGCAGCCATGGAAGAGCAGCAAAGCCCAGTGCTGTGAAGTGCACGGCTGGCTCACGAACAGATTCTTCATGAATTTTAACCCTTCTGTTTCTGTTTTCCTTAAAACACACACAAGCACCGGTATACCATCCATCACACTTCAGAAACGTGAACCAGGAGGGTCTCGGTGCCACTGAGAGTCTCCTCAGGAAGAACCATCCAGATGGCCAACGGCACCATCCACGGGCAGCATCTGCCGGGCCTGCAGCCCCGAAACCCCTTCCCGCCAGAACGGGGCCTCAGGCACATCATTTCTGGAAACCAGGGGTCTTGTTTGCAACATTGAAGAACCTTCCCTCAAAAGCAACCCTGTGTGCTGGGCACAATGTGTTTTTAGAAAAGGAAAATACAAGGAAAGAAGAAACAGAAGGAAGGGGAGGAGCAGGATCAAAAGGGCCTCGGGCATGGCTGGGGAAGCCTCCAGGCTTCTGCCCTGGGGCATCTGTCCAGCTGGTCACCTTACACCCTGGCTTTCTAGGCCCTCTGAGATCAGGGACAAATGAAAAAGGCCACACGTATCCATAATGAAAATCTACGTGAAGACCCATTTGCTATAAAGTAGGAGCACACAGCAAAGCAGGGAAAAGGCCACCGTAACCACTCTGGCAGAGTGAAACTCCTGCCAGAGACCAGGCCCTGCTGGGCTGACAAGGAACTAGTTGTGTAGGAAAAACAGCTCAGCCTGGCCACCCGAGGCTTGGGCCCCCACCCAGGGCACACACGGAGAGCCACAGCCTCGTGCCCCCCACCCAGGGCACACGAGGAGAGCCACGGCCTCGTGTCCCCCACCCAGGGCACACACGGAGAGCCATGGCCTCGTGCCCCCCACCCAGGGCACACGAGGAGAGCCACGGCCTCGTGTCCCCACCCAGGGCACACGGAGAGCCACGGCCTCGTGCCCCCCACCCAGGGCACACGAGGAGAGCCACGGCCTCGTGTCCCCCACCCAGGGCACACACGGAGAGCCACGGCCTCGTGCCCCCCACCCAGGGCACATGAGGAGAGCCACGCCCTTGTGTCCCCACCCAGGGCACACGGAGAGCCACAGCCTTGTGCCCCCACCCAGGGCACATGAGGAGAGCCACGGCCTTGTGTCCCCACCCAGGGCACACATGGAGAGCCACAGCCTTGTGCCCCTGACCCAGAGCACATGAGGAGAGCCACGCCTCGTGTCCCCACCCAGGCACACACACGGAGAGCCATGGCCTCGTGCCCCCACCCAGGGCACACGAGGAGAGCCACGGCCTCGTGTCCCCACCCAGGGCACACACACGGAGAGCCACGCCTCGTGTCCCCACCCAGGGCACACGAGGAGAGCCACGGCCTCGTGTCCCCACCCAGGGCACACGGAGAGCCACGGCCTCGTGCCCCCACCCAGGGCACATGAGGAGAGCCACGCCCTTGTGTCCCCACCCAGGGCACACACGGAGAGCCACGGCCTCGTGCCCCCACCCAGGGCACATGAGGAGAGCCACGCCCTTGTGTCCCCACCCAGGGCACATGAGGAGAGCCACGGCCTTGTGTCCCCACCCAGGGCACATGAGGAGAGCCACGGCCTTGTGTCCCCACCCAGGGCACACATGGAGAGCCACAGCCTTGTGCCCCTGACCCAGAGCACATGAGGAGAGCCACGGCCTTGTGTCCCCACCCAGGCACACACGGAGAGCCATGGCCTCGTGCCCCCACCCAGGGCACACGAGGAGAGCCACGGCCTCGTGTCCCCACCCAGGGCACACACACGGAGAGCCACGCCTCGTGTCCCCACCCAGGGCACACGAGGAGAGCCACGGCCTCGTGTCCCCACCCAGGGCACACGAGAGAGCCACGGCCTCGTGCCCCCACCCAGGGCACATGAGGAGAGCCACGTCCTTGTGTCCCCCACCCAGGGCACACACGGAGAGCCACAGCCTTGTGCCCCCCACCCAGGGCACATGAGGAGAGCCACGGCCTTGTGTCCCCCACCCAGGGCACACATGGAGAGCCACAGCCTTGTGCCCCTGACCCAGAGCACATGAGGAGAGCCACGGCCTTGTGTCCCCCACCCAGGGCACACACGGAGAGCCACAGCCTTGTGCCCCCCTACCCAGAGCACATGAGGAGAGCCAGGGTGCTCTGGGGCCTCCTAGGCACCTATGAGCAGACGCCGGAGGGGAGGCGGGGCCTAGGCGGCCGCACGGACACACACAAGCCAATGCACTGGGTGCAGGTGGACAAAAGGACATGGCTCCCACCTCGAGTCACATGAGGTCAATTCCTCTGGACACAGGCCAGGTGGATTTCAGCTCCTGGGAGGAGAGGCTGAGGTAGGTGCTGGGAGCAGGACCTGAAACACAGCTCCGTGCTCCACAAGAGACACCACGGGGCTGTGGCCTCACTGGCCCGCTTGTCCCCTTGGCCTGAGCAGTGTGGGGGAACCAAGGCCAGCACAGGGCATCCTCCATGAGCTGTGGCCAAAGGCATCGCTCTGGATTAAAGAGGTCTGAGAGAAGCTGCACTTTGGGAAAACCAGGGAAGGCTGAGAACGGGAGAGCAGGAGACGATGCTCAGTTCCCCACACCTCACTGTGGATAACGGCATCTAAATCACATAAGGAATGTCCTGGCCGGGCGCGGAGCCTCACACCTGTAATCCCAGCACCGTGGGAGGCCGAGGCAGGTGGATCATGAGGTCAGGAGTTCGAGACCATCCTGGCCAACATGGTGAAACCCCGTCTCTACTAAAACTACAAACGTTAGCCAGGTATGGTGTCAGGAACCTATAGTCCCAGCTGCCCAGGAGGCTGAGGCAGGAGAATCGCTTGAACCTGGGAGGCAGAGGCTGTAATGAGCCAACATTGAGTCACTGCGCTCCAGCCTAGGTGACAGAGTGAGACTCTGTCTCAAAAAAAAAAAGAGAAATGTCCTCACATCCCCAAAGACATGGACAAAAGTATCTGGTAGTGAAGAGGCTTTAAACTCTTCAGCAGGCCGGGCACAGTGGCTCACACCTGGAATCCCAGCACTTTTGGAGGCTGAGGCAGGTGGATCACTTGAGCTCAGGAGTTCGAGACCAACCTGGCAACGTGGTGAAAACCCATCTCTACTGAAAATACAAAAACGAGGCAGGCATGGTGTGCGCCTGTGGTCCCAGCTACTCGGGAGGCTGAGGTGGGAGGACCGCCGGTCGGTGGAGGCAACAGTGAGCCTTGTTAGTGTGACTGCACTCCAGCCTGGGCTGTGGGGGGGTGGGAGTGTCCTCGGTGGGGCTGTGGGGGTGGGAGTGTCCTCGGTGGGGCTGTGGGGGTGGGAGTGTCCTCGGTGGGGCTGTGGAAGGGTGGGAGTGTCCTCGGTGGGGCTGTGGGGGTGGGAGTGTCTCGGTGGGGCTGTGGGGGTGGGAGTGTCTCGGTGGGGCTGTGGGGGTGGGAGTGTCCTCGGTGGGGCTGTGGGGGGTGGGAGTGTCCTCGGTGGGGCTGTGGGGGGGTGGGAGTGTCCTCGGTGGGGCTGTGGGGGTGGGAGTGTCCTCGGTGGGGCTGTGGGGGTGGGAGTGTCCTCGTGGGGCTGTGGGGGTGGGAGTGTCCTCGGTGGGGCTGTGGGGGTGGGAGTGTCCTTGGTGGGGCTGTGGGGGTGGGAGTGTCCTCGGTGGGGCTGTGGGGCTGTCCTCGGTGGGGCTGTGGGAAGCAGCCATGTCACATGGAAAACCATACGGTGCCCACGGCTGCACGGAGCACAGGCCCAGCTCCAGCCCAGAGCAGCTGCGTGGAAGTGTGGTGGGCAGGGCAGCCCTTTACATGCGGCCAGTGGCTCACACCCACATAATGGCAATCCCGGGACACCACGCCTCGGAAAACCCGTGGTGACAGGAGAGGGGGCAGGGAGGCTGCCCGTGAACAGAATGGGAGGTGCAGTGGGGTAACAGTCATGAAGTGCAGGGAGCTCCTCTCAAGCTGAACAGATAAGGGGTCCAGCCCCCCTCCCCAGTGCCTGAGACACGGCCAGGCAGAGGAGCACCCAGCTTCCTCGGGATCCAAGAGGAGCCTCTGCAGGGTCCAAAACTGCCCAGAGGCCAAGGAAGGGGGACAGAGTGAGCAGGAGTGGCGGGCCAGGGCTGACACCACCCGGGGGGCCAAGGAAGGAGCTTGGGTTGAGTAGGAGTGGGGGACCAAACGGACATCACCAGCGAGCAGCCTCGTCCCCAGCTCCCCAGAGAAGGGAGTGAGCAAGCGCCCAGCATGGGGACCTGGAATTCCAGACGGAAGCTCCAGGCTGTGAGCACCCCATCGGGAGTGAAGGGCCCTAGCATGGAGGTGGGTCCACCCCACTGTGGGCAAAGGCCTGTGAGACAGGCGGTAATTCTCTTCAGGCTGGAAAGGCAGTTTCTGGAAGATCCGCCTCCACTGTTGAGAAGCTCAGGCACATCTTCTCTGGTGAAAAGACACAGCCTCATCTGCCACACACCCACCTCCTCACCACAGGACACCACGGGACCCCTGCATGGAGGCTGAGCAGCTGGAGTCGGGAGTGTGGCCGATACCCTGAGGTCCCGGTGGGCGACGGGTGGGGAGTGGGGCCGATACCCTGAGGTCCCGGTGGGCGACGGGTGGGGAGTGGGGCCGATACCCTGAGGTCCCGGGGTGATGGGTGGGGAGTGGGGCCGATACCCTGAGGTCCCGGGGGGTGATGGGTGGGGAGTGGGGCCGATACCCTGAGGTCCCGGGGGTGATGGGTGGGGAGTGTGGCCGATACCCTGAGGTCCCGGGGGGTGATGGGTGGGGAGTGGGGCCGATACCTTGAGGTCCCGGTGGATGATCGGTGGCTTCTGCCGGTGCATGTGCTGCACCGCCCGGCACGTCTGGTAGAAGATCTTCAGAACCGTGTCGCATGACAGCGGACCTCGAGACTCCATTTTCTTTAAAAATTCCACCAGCTGCCCTAGAAGAGAACGAGACTCACACTGAGGGAACAGGGTCTGGAGGCCAGAACCTAAGACCGCATCATGGGGCTCCCCCAGACTACACCAAAAGGAAAGCCTCACTTTCTAGCCCAAGTAACAAAAGGACCAGAGGGACTCCCCTTGGCCTTTCCTGCCTGGCAGTCCGGACACCGGCAGATGGGAAGTGGACTTGGCCACACGAGAAGTGGCAGAAGTGGACTTGGCCACACGATCCAGACACCGGCAGATGTCCGGACTGCCAGAAGTGGACCTGGCCACACGAGAGACCTACTGAAGGCCGGGTCGGCGTTTGCGACCGCGTGACCACCTAGATTGGTGTTTGCACAGAAGCCACCCCTTTGTGACTTCACCTCATGCTCGGGCTGGCTGCTGTCTGCAACCCGTCAGACAGACTGTGGCTCCCACGTCACTGACGGGAGGGAAGCAAGAGTGGCCGGGAAGAACCTCTGGGGTTATTTGGACCCAGGAAGATTCTGCTCAGGCCACCCCCACACGGCGGCACTTTCGTTTTCAACAAATCCCTGCGTTTGTTCTGGTGTTGCTTCTTTCTTTGCTTTGCAGGGCGTGATGTCCAATTCTTTGTTCAAAACGCCAAGAACCTGGACGACCTGCAGTCACCACCCTCTACCGTTACACCATCACCACGGAGCCACTAACAGCGCTCTGCCCTCCCTGGCCCAGGCTACGTTATGGACTCTGCCTTTTCTAGCCACAGGCCGAGTCAAGCCCACCCTAGGCACTGGTCCCATGTTTCCTTCAGCTGCTACAGAAGGGGTTGCAGGTATGAGGATGCCCACCACAGCCCCGTGTACAAGACCCCCCACCCAGCAGCAGAAGTGGGCCTGGAGAAGCCCCGCAGTCAAGTGACACAGAGCAGAGGCCAGCATGCACCATGCATCGTGAACATGGGAACCACACCGTTCCCGGCAGCCAGCCAGGTGTGTCACCAACACAGATGTGAAGAGAAATGACCACAAACACAGAAGTGCTGAACCCTCCAAGTGAACACTCAGTGTCCTCAGATGACACGATCACTTCACATCCACGGTCTCAGCCTATGTGGTCTCAGCCACACCCTAGGGACCCCGTCCTGCTGTGGCTGGCTCCTTCCAGCCCCCCTGCCCTGGCCTAACCAGGAAACCAGGGAGGGCTGGGGTGGCAAACAGGACTGCGGACTTGCTGGCGCCCAGAGCATTCACACTATGAGTCACCCCAGCACCCCTATGCAGCCCCCATCGACGTCCAGACCCAACCCATCCTGCTGCTACCCTGGTCTTACGCTGGGTCCTGCTGATTTCAGCTGCCTACAGCCCAAGCATGGCAGCATCCCTGAGGCTCTGACTCCTGTGCCCCATCTGTTCAGCCCCATGCTCCTGCCCAGCTGCTGTCACCCTCTGCTCAGCCCACTCCATGCCCCTGATGGCCACCACCCATGCAGCCCCAGAGCCCGGATCATTACCACCACCCATGGAAGCCACCCAGGGCCTCCCCCATGCTGCCTGAGCTTGCACCCTCAGCCACACCAGCTTCCCTCCCCCCGGCCCCGGACCCTCACACACTGCTCTTGCTGCCAGAATGCCTCCCATACCGCCCTTCCACTCACCTCCCAGGGAGCCAACTCCACCCACACCACCTAAACGTGCACCCTTCCCCTGGACTCATTCTCTCCTGGGTTCTTGGGGCCACCCAACAATCTGGCGTAGGCTTGGATCAGCTGTGTGGCGAGTCGCTGAGACTGGTGCCTGCACACAGCAGAGTGTGTACCCAACTCAATTCGACCACTCAGCAGATGCAGCCCTGCCACCTAAGGCCCGGTGTGAGAGAACAGACAATGTGAACATGAGAACGTGAAAATCTGGCGTGAGAGCAGAGGCGGCGTGAGCGTGAGGACGTGAAGGCCCGGCGGGAGAGCAGAGGTGGCGTGAGCGTGACGACGTGAAGGCCCGGCGTGATCACAGGCGGCGTGAGCGTGACGACGTGAAGGTCCAGCGTGAGATCACAGAGACAACACGGACGTGAGGACGCTCACCGCAGCTCGGGCTGGCCATGCTGGAATTGACTCACAGATGGGAGGCGCCAGATGCCGCCAGCACAGCCCAGCGGCCTGCACCTGCCACAGCGTCTCCAGGCACCCAGCTCTGCTGGCCTGACCTCAACCCCAGGTAAGAGCCCCGGCCAACCCCACCACAGCTGCCTCAAAAGCTTTGTGCCCAGAGAAACGGGGTGCTCAGCAAGAGAGGAACAGACCCAGGAGAGGCTGAGGCCAGGCCTGGGGATCAGCCTGCCCTCTATGGCGGCTCTGGCAACACAGGTGGGACGAGTCCGTGTCTGTGGTAACTGACCCCCGTTCAGTGCCTCATTCTCGGTGAGAATAAACAGGGTTTTAAAAGTTCCGTATGGAGCCAAGTGGGGAACAGCTATATGGCTCTTCCCTCAGAGGGACCTGGAAGGATGCTTCACGGGAGGGCTGGGCACACGTCTGGAGCCTGCCTGGAGGCCTCCGCCAGTGAGGCCTGTACCTGCAGCTGCACAAGGAGCCCGTGTCCTTCCCGCTTCTGAGAGATGCCGTGGCTCTCCCCGGAACGGCTGTGCCATCCACCGAGCCCTGCGGCTCAGCTCTCCAACCGCACACCCAGCTCCAGGTGGGCAGTCCCAGGAGTGTGCTGGCAGGTGCATGTGTCAGTTTGCCTCCTGCATTTAGATGTGAAGAGAAATGACCACAAACACAGAAGTGCTGAACCCTCCAAGTGAACACTCAGTGTCCTCAGATGACACGATCACTTCACATCCACGGTCTCAGCCTATGTGGTCTCAGCCACACCCTAGGGACCCGTCCTGCTGTGGCTGGCTCCTTCCAGCCCCCTGCCCTGGCCTAACCAGGAAACCAGGGAGGGCTGGGGTGGCAAACAGGACTGCGGACTTGCTGGCGCCCAGAGCATTCACACTATGAGTCACCCCAGCACCCCTATGCAGCCCCATCGACGTCCAGACCCAACCCATCCTGCTGCTACCCTGGTCTTACGCTGGGTCCTGCTGATTTCAGCTGCCTACAGCCCAAGCATGGCAGCATCCCTGAGGCTCTGACTCCTGTGCCCCATCTGTTCAGCCCCATGCTCCTGCCCAGCTGCTGTCACCCTCTGCTCAGCCCACTCCATGCCCCTGATGGCCACCACCCATGCAGCCCCAGAGCCCGGATCATTACCACCACCCATGGAAGCCACCCAGGGCCTCCCCCATGCTGCCTGAGCTTGCACCCTCAGCCACACCAGCTTCCCTCCCCGCCCCGGACCTCACACACTGCTCTTGCTGCCAGAATGCCTCCCATACCGCCCTTCCACTCACCTCCCAGGGAGCCAACTCCACCCACACCACCTAAACGTGCACCCTTCCCCTGGACTCATTCTCTCCTGGGTTCTTGGGGCCACCCAACAATCTGGCGTAGGCTTGGATCAGCTGTGTGGCGAGTCGCTGAGACTGGTGCCTGCACACAGCAGAGTGTGTACCCAACTCAATTCGACCACTCAGCAGATGCAGCCCTGCCACCTAAGGCCCGGTGTGAGAGAACAGACAATGTGAACATGAGAACGTGAAAATCTGGCGTGAGAGCAGAGGCGGCGTGGCGTGAGGCGTGAAGGCCCGGCGGGAGAGCAGAGGTGGCGTGGCGTGGCGGCGTGAAGGCCCGGCGTGATCACAGGCGGCGTGGCGTGACGGCGTGAAGGTCCAGCGTGAGATCACAGAGACAACACGGACGTGAGGACGCTCACCGCAGCTCGGGCTGGCCATGCTGGAATTGACTCACAGATGGGAGGCGCCAGATGCCGCCAGCACAGCCCAGCGCGGCCTGCACCTGCCACCGCGTCTCCAGGCACCCAGCTCTGCTGGCCCTGACCCTCAACCCCAGGTAAGAGCCCCCGGCCAACCCCACCACAGCTGCCTCAAAAGCTTTGTGCCCAGAGAAACGGGGTGCTCAGCAAGAGAGGAACAGACCCAGGAGAGGCTGAGGCCAGGCCTGGGGATCAGCCTGCCCTCTATGGCGGCTCTGGCAACACAGGTGGGACGAGTCCGTGTCTGTGGTAACTGACCCCCGTTCAGTGCCTCATTCTCGGTGAGAATAAACAGGGTTTTAAAAGTTCCGTATGGAGCCAAGTGGGGAACAGCTATATGGCTCTTCCCTCAGAGGGACCTGGAAGGGATGCTTCACGGGAGGGCTGGGCACACGTCTGGAGCCTGCCTGGAGGCCTCCGCCAGTGAGGCCTGTACCTGCAGCTGCACAAGGAGCCCGTGTCCTTCCCGCTTCTGAGAGATGCCGTGGCTCTCCCCGGAACGGCTGTGCCATCCACCGAGCCCTGCGGCTCAGCTCTCCAACCGCACACCCAGCTCCAGGTGGGCAGTCCCAGGAGTGTGCTGGCAGGTGCATGTGTCAGTTTGCCTCCTGCATTTATGACTTGAGGGGCTGGGCCTGACCCCTCTCCCTCCCACGGCACCCCACGCAGGGGCGGCACTGAGCCGCTGGCTTCACCCCTCCCCACCACCCTAGGAATGCGCTGGAAACGAGCGGCTTCCATTCTCAAACCCGTCCTGCTCAACCTTCCAAAGCCAGGATGTCTAGAACTAAGACTGCCCCTTGCAAAGGCTTTCTCATCTCCCAAATGATGAGCAAGGGACATAATCAGCAAACCGTCCATCACTGGACCCACGGGAAGCCTTTCTGGACTTTATCCAGGTTGGACCAAATGCTGGGCAGAGGGTGGGCGAGGCTGCAGCTCCAGGAAGCCTGCAGGCCAACACACAGAGGGCCTCGGATGCAGCCACACCAGCCTCCAGGATGGAATGAAGCGAAGGCACTGTGTGGAACGACGCCGGAGCAGGGCGCTGTCACCAGTGATCCCAGCGCTTCAGGAGGCCTCGGTGGGAGGATCGCTTGAGTCCAGGAGTCAAGAGTAGCCTGGGAAACATAGCAAAACACCTCTACAAAGATACAAAACTTGGCCAGGCGCAGTGGCCAACACCTGTCACCTCAGTGCTACAGGAGGTGACGAGGGGCAGATCGCTGGAGCTCACGAGTTTGAGACCAGCCTGGCAACACGGCGAGACTGTCTCTAAGAAAATCTCACTCTTTAAAATTAGCCAGGCATGGTCATGCACACCTGTAGTCCCAGCTAGTCCAGAGGCTAAGGCGGGAGGAATGCTGGAGCGCTGGATTTTGAAACCACAGTGAGCTAGGAACCACTGCACTCCAGCTTGGACAACATAACAAGACCCTGTCTCCAAAATATATGCCTGACAGGCCAGGCATGGTGGCTCACGCCTGTAATCCCAGCACTTTGGGAGGCTAAGGCAGGTGATCACCTGAGGTTGGGAGTTCAAGACCAGCCTGACCAACATGGAGAATCCCCAACTCTACTAAAAATAAAAAATTAGCTGGGCATGGTGGCGCATGCCTGTAATCCCAGCTACTCAGGAGGCTGAGGCAGGAGAATTGCCTGAACCCAGGAGGCAGAGGCTGTGGTGAGCTGGTATCGTGCCACTGCACTCCAGCCTGGGTAACAACAGCAAAACTCTGTCAAAAGTACACACACACACACACACACACACACACACACACACACACGTAAATATATGCGCCTGATACAGCAAGTTTTTTTAAAAAGAATTACATAAAGTAGAACCTCATTTCTGTAAGCGCCCATAAAACTCTGCTGCTGTTTTGAGAGGGGGTCTCACTGTCAGGTAGGCTGGGGTGCAGTGGTACGACCTTGGCTTGCTGCAATCACCTTGGCCTCCCAAAGTGCCGGATAACAGGCGTGAGCTGCCGCGCCTGGCCTGACTCTGTGTAGCTTGTGTTTTGTCAATGAGCATGTTCTTTTATAATGTAGTGGGAGACACCACGAAGCGGGAGGCCAGGGCGCTCGTTTTACCCAGCACACAGGATGAATTCACATCTCACCACTGTCAGCACCTCCCAGCTACAAGGAGGCCCCAGAAGCACAGGCCAGGAGCTGTTGTCAGAGCCCAGCGACATCCAGAGAAAAATGTGTCATGAACAACAGAGACTAACAAACATCACAGTCAACAACACACAGGAGCCTTGGTGAGCCCTGGTGTGTATGAGGGAAAGGGAAGGGCTGGGAGCCTTGGTGAGCCCTGGTGTGTATAGGAAAGGGAAGGGATGGGAGCCTTGGTGAGCCCTGGTGTGTATAGGAAAGGGAAGGGCTGGGGGCCTTGGTGAGCCCTGGTGTGTATAGGAAAGGGAAGGGCTGGGGGACTTCCTGGGCCCTGGTGTGTATGAGGGAAAGGGAAAGGCTGGGAGCCTTGGTGAGCCCTGGTGTCTGTATAGGAAAGGGAAGGGCTGGAGGCCTTGGTGAGCCCTGGTGTGTGTAGGAAAGGGAAGGGCTGGGGGCCTTGGTGAGCCCTGGTGTGTATAGGAAAGGGAAGGGCTGGGGGCCTTGGTGAGCCCTGGTGTGTATAGGAAAGGGAAGGGCTGGGAGCCTTGGTGAGCCCTGGTGTGTATAGGAAAGGGAAGGGCTGGGAGCCTTGGTGAGCCCTGGTGTGTGTATAGGAAAGAGAAGGGCTGGAGGCCTTGGTGAGCCCTGGTGTGTATAGGAAAGGGAAGGGCTGGGGGCCTTGGTGAGCCCTGGTGTGTATGAGGGAAAGGGAAGGCTGGGAGCCTTGGTGAGCCCTGGTGTCTGTATAGGAAAGGGAAGGGCTGGAGGCCTTGGTGAGCCCTGGTGTGTATAGGAAAGGGAAGGGCTGGGGGCCTTGGTGAGCCCTGGTGTGTATAGGAAAGGGAAGGGCTGGGGGCCTTGGTGAGCCCTGGTGTCTGTATAGGAAAGGGAAGGGCTGGGGCCTTGGTGAGCCCTGGTGTGTGTATAGGAAAGGGAAGGGCTGGAGGCCTTGGTGAGCCCTGGTGTGTGTATAGGAAAGGGAAGGGCTGGAGGCCTTGGTGAGCCCTGTGTGTATAGGAAAGGAAGGGCTGGGGCCTTGGTGAGCCCTGGTGTGTATAAGAAAGGGAAGGGCTGGGGGCCTTGGTGAGCCCTGGTGTCTGTATAGGAAAGGGAAGGGCTGGGGCCTTGGTGAGCCCTGGTGTCTGTATAGGAAAGGGAAGGGCTGGAGGCCTTGGTGAGCCCTGGTGTGTGTATAGGAAAGGGAAGGGCTGGGAGCCTTGGTGAGCCCTGGTGTGTATAGGAAAGGAAGGGCTGGGGCCTTGGTGAGCCCTGGTGTGTATAGGAAAGGGAAGGGCTGGGGGCCTTGGTGAGCCCTGGTGTGTGTATGAGGAAAGGAAGGGCTGGAGCCTTGGTGAGCCCTGGTGTGTATGAAGGAAAGGGAAGGGCTGGGAGCCTTGGTGAGCCCTGGTGTCTGTGTATAGGAAAGGGAAGGGCTGGAGGCCTTGGTGAGCCCTGGTGTGTGTATAGGAAAGGGAAGGGCTGGGAGCCTTGGTGAGCCCTGGTGTGTATAGGAAAGGGAAGGGCTGGGGGCCTTGGTGAGCCCTGGTGTGTATAGGAAAGGGAAGGGCTGGGGGCCTTGGTGAGCCCTGGTGTGTATAGGAAAGGGAAGGGCTGGGGCCTTGGTGAGCCCTGGTGTCTGTATAGGAAAGGAAGGGCTGGAGGCCTTGGTGAGCCCTGGTGTGTATAGGAAAGGGAAGGGCTGAGGCCTTGGTGAGCCCTGGTGTGTATAGGAAAGGGAAGGGCTGGAGGCCTTGGTGAGCCCTGTGTGTATAGGAAAGGGAAGGGCTGGGAGCCTTGGTGAGCCCTGGTGTGTATAGGAAAGGGAAGGGCTGGGGGCCTTGGTGAGCCCTGGTGTGTATGAGGGAAAGGGAAGGGCTGGGAGCCTTGGTGAGCCCTGGTGTGTATAGGAAAGGGAAGGGCTGGGGCCTTGGTGAGCCCTGGTGTGTGTATAGGAAAGGGAAGGGCTGGAGGCCTTGGTGAGCCCTGGTGTCTGTATAGGAAAGGGAAGGGCTGGAGGCCTTGGTGAGCCCTGTGTGTATAGGAAAGGGAAGGGCTGGGGCCTTGGTGAGCCCTGGTGTGTATAGGAAAGGGAAGGGCTGGAGGCCTTGGTGAGCCCTGGTGTCTGTATAGGAAAGGGAAGGGCTGGAGGCCTTGGTGAGCCCTGGTGTGTATGAGGGAAAGGGAAGGGCTGGAGGCCTTGGTGAGCCCTGGTGTGTGTATAGGAAAGGGAAGGGCTGGGGGCCTTGGTGAGCCCTGGTGTGTATAGGAAAGGGAAGGGCTGGAGGCCTTGGTGAGCCCTGGTGTCTGTATAGGAAAGGGAAGGGCTGGGAGCCTTGGTGAGCCCTGGTGTGTATAGGAAAGGGAAGGGCTGGGAGCCTTGGTGAGCCCTGGTGTGTGTATAGGAAAGGGAAGAGCTGGAGGCCTTGGTGAGCCCTGGTGTGTGTATAGGAAAGGGAAGGGCTGGAGGCCTTGGTGAGCCCTGGTGTGTATAGGAAAGGGAAGGGCTGGGGCCTTGGTGAGCCCTGGTGTGTATAGGAAAGGGAAGGGCTGGGGGCCTTGGTGAGCCCTGGTGTCTGTATAGGAAAGGGAAGGGCTGGAGGCCTTGGTGAGCCCTGGTGTCTGTATAGGAAAGGGAAGGGCTGGAGGCCTTGGTGAGCCCTGGTGTGTATAGGAAAGGGAAGGGCTGGAGCCTTGGTGAGCCCTGGTGTGTATAGGAAAGGGAAGGGCTGGGGCCTTGGTGAGCCCTGGTGTGTATAGGAAAGGAAGGGCTGGGGCCTTGGTGAGCCCTGGTGTGTATGAGGGAAAGGGAAGGGCTGGGAGCCTTGGTGAGCCCTGGTGTCTGTGTGGGAAAGGGAAGGGCTGGGAGCCTTGGTGAGCCCTGGTGTCTGTATAGGAAAGGGAAGGGCTGGGAGCCTTGGTGAGCCCTGTGTGTGTATAGGAAAGGGAAGGGCTGGGGCCTTGGTGAGCCCTGGTGTCTGTATAGGAAAGGGAAGGGCTGGGGCCTTGGTGAGCCCTGGTGTGTATGAGGAAAGGGAAGGCTGGGGCCTTGGTGAGCCCTGGTGTGTATAGGAAAGGGAAGGGCTGGGAGCCTTGGTGAGCCCTGGTGTCTGTATAGGAAAGGGAAGGCTGGAGGCCTTGGTGAGCCCTGGTGTGTATAGGAAAGGGAAGGGCTGGGGGCCTTGGTGAGCCCTGGTGTATAGGAAAGGGAAGGGCTGGGGCCTTGGTGAGCCCTGGTGTGTATGAGGGAAAGGGAAGGGCTGGGGCCTTGGTGAGCCCTGGTGTGTGTATAGGAAAGGGAAGGGCTGGAGGCCTTGTGAGCCCTGGTGTGTATAGGAAAGGGAAGGGCTGGAGGCCTTGGTGAGCCCTGGTGTGTGTATAGGAAAGGGAAGGGCTGGGAGCCTTGGTGAGCCCTGGTGTGTGTATAGGAAAGGGAAGGGCTGGGAGCCTTGGTGAGCCCTGGTGTGTATAGGAAAGGGAAGGGCTGGGAGCCTTGGTGAGCCCTGGTGTGTATGAGGGAAAGGGAAGGGCTGGAGGCCTTGGTGAGCCCTGGTGTGTATAGGAAAGGGAAGGGCTGGGAGCCTTGGTGAGCCCTGGTGTGTATAGGAAAGGGAAGGGCTGGGGGCCTTGGTGAGCCCTGGTGTCTGTATAGGAAAGGGAAGGGCTGGGAGCCTTGGTGAGCCCTGGTGTCTGTATAGGAAAGGGAAGGGCTGGGGCCTTGGTGAGCCCTGGTGTCTGTGCAGGAAAGGGAAGGGCTGGGGGCCTTGGTGAGCCCTGTGTGTGTATAGGAAAGGGAAGGGCTGGGGCCTTGGTGAGCCCTGGTGTGTATGAGGGAAAGGGAAGGGCTGGGGCCTTGGTGAGCCCTGGTGTGTGTATAGGAAAGGGAAGGGCTGGGGGCCTTGGTGAGCCCTGGTGTGTGTATAGGAAAGGAAGGGCTGGGGCCTTGGTGAGCCCTGGTGTCTGTATAGGAAAGGGAAGGGCTGGGAGCCTTGGTGAGCCCTGGTGTGTATAGGAAAGGAAGGGCTGGGGGCCTTGGTGAGCCCTGGTGTGTATAGGAAAGGGAAGGGCTGGAGGCCTTGGTGAGCCCTGTGTGTATAGGAAAGGGAAGGGCTGGAGGCCTTGGTGAGCCCTGGTGTGTGTATAGGAAAGGGAAGGGCTGGGAGCCTTGGTGAGCCCTGGTGTGTGTATAGGAAAGGGAAGGCTGGGGGCCTTGGTGAGCCCTGGTGTGTATAGGAAAGGGAAGGGCTGGGGCCTTGGTGAGCCCTGGTGTGTATAGGAAAGGGAAGGGCTGGGGGCCTTGGTGAGCCCTGGTGTGTGAAGGAAAGGGAAGGGCTGGGGGCCTTGGTGAGCCCTGGTGTGTATAGAAAGGGAAGGGCTGGGGGCCTTGGTGAGCCCTGGTGTGTATAGGAAAGGGAAGGGCTGGGAGCCTTGGTGAGCCCTGGTGTCTGTGCAGGAAAGGGAAGGGCTGGGGCCTTGGTGAGCCCTGGTGTCTGTATAGGAAAGGGAAGGGCTGGGGGCCTTGGTGAGCCCTGGTGTGTATAGGAAAGGAAGGGCTGGGGCCTTGGTGAGCCCTGGTGTGTATAGGAAAGGGAAGGGCTGGAGGCCTGGTGAGCCCTGGTGTGTGTATAGGAAAGGGAAGGGCTGGGAGCCTTGGTGAGCCCTGGTGTGTATAGGAAAGGGAAGGGCTGGGGCCTTGGTGAGCCCTGGTGTGTGTATAGGAAAGGGAAGGGCTGGGGCCTTGGTGAGCCCTGGTGTGTATAGGAAAGGGAAGGGCTGGGGGCCTTGGTGAGCCCTGGTGTGTGTATAGGAAAGGGAAGGGCTGGGGGCCTTGGTGAGCCCTGGTGTGTATAGGAAAGGGAAGGGCTGGAGGCCTTGGTGAGCCCTGGTGTGTATAGGAAAGGGAAGGGCTGGGGGCCTTGGTGAGCCCTGGTGTGTATAGGAAAGGGAAGGGCTGGGGCCTTGGTGAGCCCTGGTGTCTGTGCAGGAAAGGAAGGGCTGGGGCCTTGGTGAGCCCTGGTGTCTGTATAGGAAAGGGAAGGGCTGGGGGCCTTGGTGAGCCCTGGTGTGTATAGGAAAGGGAAGGGCTGGGAGCCTTGGTGAGCCCTGGTGTCTGTATAGGAAAGGGAAGGGCTGGGGCCTTGGTGAGCCCTGGTGTCTGTATAGGAAAGGGAAGGGCTGGGGCCTTGGTGAGCCCTGGTGTGTATAGGAAAGGGAAGGGCTGGGGGCCTTGGTGAGCCCTGGTGTGTGCAGGAAAGGGAAGGGCTGGGAGCCTTGGTGAGCCCTGGTGTGTATAGGAAAGGGAAGGGCTGGGGCCTTGGTGAGCCCTGGTGTATAGGAAAGGGAAGGGCTGGGGCCTTGGTGAGCCCTGGTGTCTGTATAGGAAAGGGAAGGGCTGGGGGCCTTGGTGAGCCCTGGTGTCTGTATAGGAAAGGGAAGGGCTGGGGGCCTTGGTGAGCCCTGGTGTCTGTATAGGAAAGGGAAGGGCTGGGGGCCTTGGTGAGCCCTGGTGTGTATAGGAAAGGGAAGGGCTGGGGGCCTTGGTGAGCCCTGGTGTCTGTATAGGAAAGGGAAGGGCTGGGGCCTGGTGAGCCCTGGTGTCTGTATAGGAAAGGGAAGGGCTGGGGCCTGGTGAGCCCTGGTGTGTATAGGAAAGGGAAGGGCTGGGAGCCTTGGTGAGCCCTGGTGTCTGTATAGGAAAGGGAAGGGCTGGGAGCCTTGGTGAGCCCTGGTGTCTGTATAGGAAAGGAAGGGCTGGGGCCTTGGTGAGCCCTGGTGTGTATAGGAAAGGGAAGGGCTGGGGGCCTTGGTGAGCCCTGGTGTGTATAGGAAAGGGAAGGGCTGGGAGCCTTGGTGAGCCCTGGTGTGTATAGGAAAGGGAAGGGCTGGGGGCCTTGGTGAGCCCTGGTGTCTGTATAGGAAAGGGAAGGGCTGGGAGCCTTGGTGAGCCCTGGTGTCTGTGCAGGAAAGGGAAGGGCTGGGAGCCTTGGTGAGCCCTGGTGTGTATAGGAAAGGGAAGGGCTGGGGCCTTGGTGAGCCCTGGTGTGTATAGGAAAGGGAAGGGCTGGGAGCCTTGGTGAGCCCTGGTGTCTGTGCAGGAAAGGGAAGGGCTGGGAGCCTTGGTGAGCCCTGGTGTGTGTATAGGAAAGGGAAGGGCTGGGGCCTTGGTGAGCCCTGGTGTCTGTATAGGAAAGGGAAGGGCTGGGGCCTTGGTGAGCCCTGGTGTGTATAGGAAAGGGAAGGGCTGGGGCCTTGGTGAGCCCTGTGTGTGTATAGGAAAGGGAAGGGCTGGGGGCCTTGGTGAGCCCTGGTGTCTGTATAGGAAAGGGAAGGGCTGGGGCCTTGGTGAGCCCTGGTGTGTATGAGGGAAAGGGAAGGGCTGGGGGCCTTGGTGAGCCCTGGTGTCTGTATAGGAAAGGGAAGGGCTGGGGCCTTGGTGAGCCCTGGTGTATATAGGAAAGGGAAGGGCTGGGGGCCTTGGTGAGCCCTGGTGTGTCTGTAGGAAAGGGAAGGGCTGGGGCCTTGGTGAGCCCTGGTGTGTATGAGGAAAGGGAAGGGCTGGGAGCCTTGGTGAGCCCTGGTGTGTGTAGGAAAGGGAAGGGCTGGGGCCTGGTGAGCCCTGGTGTCTGTATAGGAAAGGGAAGGGCTGGGGCCTGGTGAGCCCTGGTGTGTATAGGAAAGGGAAGGGCTGGGGCCTTGGTGAGCCCTGGTGTCTGTATAGGAAAGGGAAGGGCTGGGGCCTGGTGAGCCCTGGTGTCTGTATAGGAAAGGGAAGGGCTGGGGCCTTGGTGAGCCCTGGTGTGTGTATAGGAAAGGGAAGGGCTGGGGCCTTGGTGAGCCCTGGTGTCTGTATAGGAAAGGGAAGGGCTGGGGCCTTGGTGAGCCCTGGTGTCTGTATAGGAAAGGGAAGGGCTGGGGCCTTGGTGAGCCCTGGTGTGTATAGGAAAGGAAGGGCTGGGGCCTTGGTGAGCCCTGGTGTCTGTATAGGAAAGGGAAGGGCTGGGGCCTTGGTGAGCCCTGGTGTCTGTGGGAAAGGGAAGGGCTGGGAGCCTTGGTGAGCCCTGGTGTCTGTATAGGAAAGGGAAGGGCTGGGGCCTTGGTGAGCCCTGGTGTGTATAGGAAAGGGAAGGGCTGGGGCCTTGGTGAGCCCTGGTGTCTGTATAGGAAAGGGAAGGGCTGGAGCCTTGGTGAGCCCTGGTGTGTATAGGAAAGGGAAGGGCTGGGAGCCTTGGTGAGCCCTGGTGTGTATGAGGAAAGGGAAGGGCTGGGGCCTGGTGAGCCCTGGTGTGTATAGGAAAGGGAAGGGCTGGGAGCCTTGGTGAGCCCTGGTGTCTGTATAGGAAAGGGAAGGGCTGGGAGCCTTGGTGAGCCCTGTGTGTATAGGAAAGGGAAGGGCTGGGGCCTTGGTGAGCCCTGGTGTCTGTATAGGAAAGGGAAGGGCTGGGAGCCTTGGTGAGCCCTGGTGTGTGTATAGGAAAGGGAAGGGCTGGGGGCCTTGGTGAGCCCTGGTGTGTATAGGAAAGGGAAGGGCTGGGAGCCTTGGTGAGCCCTGGTGTCTATAGGAAAGGGAAGGGCTGGGAGCCTTGGTGAGCCCTGGTGTGTATAGGAAAGGGAAGGGCTGGGGCCTTGGTGAGCCCTGGTGTGTGTATAGGAAAGGGAAGGGCTGGGGGCCTTGGTGAGCCCTGGTGTGTATAGGAAAGGGAAGGGCTGGGGGCCTTGGTGAGCCCTGGTGTGTGTATAGGAAAGGGAAGGGCTGGGGCCTTGGTGAGCCCTGGTGTCTGTATAGGAAAGGGAAGGGCTGGGGCCTGGTGAGCCCTGGTGTGTATAGGAAAGGGAAGGGCTGGGGCCTTGGTGAGCCCTGGTGTATAGGAAAGGGAAGGGCTGGGGCCTTGGTGAGCCCTGGTGTGTATAGGAAAGGGAAGGGCTGGGGGCCTTGGTGAGCCCTGGTGTCTGTGTAGGAAAGGGAAGGGCTGGGGGCCTTGGTGAGCCCTGGTGTGTATGAGGGAAAGGGAAGGGCTGGGAGCCTTGGTGAGCCCTGGTGTCTGTATAGGAAAGGGAAGGGCTGGGAGCCTTGGTGAGCCCTGGTGTGTATAGGAAAGGGAAGGGCTGGGGGCCTTGGTGAGCCCTGGTGTGTATGAGGGAAAGGGAAGGGCTGGGAGCCTTGGTGAGCCCTGGTGTCTGTATAGGAAAGGGAAGGGCTGGGGCCTTGGTGAGCCCTGGTGTGTATAGGAAAGGGAAGGGCTGGGGCCTTGGTGAGCCCTGGTGTGTATGAGGAAAGGGAAGGGCTGGGGCCTTGGTGAGCCCTGGTGTCTGTATAGGAAAGGGAAGGGCTGGGAGCCTTGGTGAGCCCTGGTGTGTGTATAGGAAAGGGAAGGGCTGGGGCCTTGGTGAGCCCTGGTGTCTGTATAGGAAAGGGAAGGGCTGGGGCCTTGGTGAGCCCTGGTGTGTATAGGAAAGGAAGGGCTGGGAGCCTTGGTGAGCCCTGGTGTCTGTATAGGAAAGGGAAGGGCTGGGAGCCTTGGTGAGCCCTGGTGTCTGTATAGGAAAGGGAAGGGCTGGGAGCCTTGGTGAGCCCTGGTGTCTGTATAGGAAAGGGAAGGGCTGGGAGCCTTGGTGAGCCCTGGTGTGTATAGGAAAGGGAAGGGCTGGGGCCTTGGTGAGCCCTGGTGTGTGAGGAAAGGGAAGGGCTGGGGCCTTGGTGAGCCCTGGTGTCTGTATAGGAAAGGGAAGGGCTGGGGCCTTGGTGAGCCCTGGTGTCTGTATAGGAAAGGGAAGGGCTGGGGCCTTGGTGAGCCCTGTGTGTATGAGGAAAGGGAAGGGCTGGGGGCCTTGGTGAGCCCTGGTGTGTATAGGAAAGGAAGGGCTGGGGCCTGGTGAGCCCTGTGTCTGTATAGGAAAGGAAGGGCTGGGGCCTTGGTGAGCCCTGGTGTGTGTATAGGAAAGGGAAGGGCTGGGGGCCTTGGTGAGCCCTGGTGTGTATGAGGAAGGGAAGGGCTGGGAGCCTTGGTGAGCCCTGGTGTGTATGAGGAAAGGGAAGGGCTGGGGCCTTGGTGAGCCCTGTGTGTATGAGGAAAGGAAGGGCTGGGAGCCTTGGTGAGCCCTGGTGTCTATAGGAAAGGGAAGGGCTGGGGGCCTTGGTGAGCCCTGGTGTGTATAGGAAAGGGAAGGGCTGGGGGCCTTGGTGAGCCCTGGTGTGTGTATAGGAAATGGAAGGGCTGGGAGCCTTGGTGAGCCCTGGTGTGTATAGGAAAGGGAAGGGCTGGGGCCTTGGTGAGCCCTGGTGTCTGTGGGAAAGGGAAGGGCTGGGGCCTTGGTGAGCCCTGGTGTGTATAGGAAAGGAAGGGCTGGGGCCTTGGTGAGCCCTGGTGTGTGTATAGGAAAGGGAAGGGCTGGGGCCTTGGTGAGCCCTGGTGTGTATAGGAAAGGGAAGGGCTGGGGCCTTGGTGAGCCCTGGTGTGTATAGGAAAGGGAAGGGCTGGGGCCTTGGTGAGCCCTGGTGTGTATAGGAAAGGGAAGGGCTGGGGCCTTGGTGAGCCCTGGTGTGTAGGAAAGGGAAGGGCTGGGGCCTTGGTGAGCCCTGGTGTGTATGAGGAAAGGGAAGGGCTGGGGCCTTGGTGAGCCCTGGTGTGTATAGGAAAGGGAAGGGCTGGGAGCCTTGGTGAGCCCTGGTGTGTATAGGAAAGGGAAGGGCTGGGGCCTTGGTGAGCCCTGGTGTCTGTATGAGGAAAGGGAAGGGCTGGGGCCTTGGTGAGCCCTGGTGTGTATAGGAAAGGGAAGGGCTGGGAGCCTTGGTGAGCCCTGGTGTCTGTGTGGGAAAGGGAAGGGCTGGAGCCTTGGTGAGCCCTGGTGTGTATAGGAAAGGGAAGGGCTGGGAGCCTTGGTGAGCCCTGGTGTGTGAGGAAAGGGAAGGCTGGGAGCCTTGGTGAGCCCTGGTGTGTATAGGAAAGGGAAGGGCTGGGGCCTTGGTGAGCCCTGGTGTGTATAGGAAAGGAAGGGCTGGGAGCCTTGGTGAGCCCTGGTGTCTGTATAGGAAAGGGAAGGCTGGGAGCCTTGGTGAGCCCTGGTGTCTGTATAGGAAAGGAAGGGCTGGGGCCTTGGTGAGCCCTGGTGTCTATAGGAAAGGGAAGGGCTGGGGCCTTGGTGAGCCCTGGTGTCTGTATAGGAAAGGGAAGGGCTGGAGCCTTGGTGAGCCCTGGTGTGTATAGGAAAGGGAAGGGCTGGGGCCTTGGTGAGCCCTGGTGTCTATAGGAAAGGGAAGGGCTGGGAGCCTTGGTGAGCCCTGGTGTCTGTATAGGAAAGGAAGGGCTGGGGCCTTGGTGAGCCCTGGTGTCTATAGGAAAGGGAAGGGCTGGGGCCTTGGTGAGCCCTGGTGTGTATAGGAAAGGGAAGGGCTGGGGCCTTGGTGAGCCCTGGTGTGTATAGGAAAGGGAAGGGCTGGGAGCCTTGGTGAGCCCTGGTGTCTGTATAGGAAAGGGAAGGGCTGGGGCCTTGGTGAGCCCTGGTGTGTATAGGAAAGGGAAGGGCTGGGGCCTTGGTGAGCCCTGGTGTGTATGAGGAAAGGGAAGGGCTGGGGCCTTGGTGAGCCCTGTGTGTGTATAGGAAATGGAAGGGCTGGGAGCCTTGGTGAGCCCTGGTGTGTGTATAGGAAAGGGAAGGGCTGGGGCCTTGGTGAGCCCTGGTGTATGAGGAAAGGGAAGGGCTGGGGCCTTGGTGAGCCCTGGTGTGTATAGGAAAGGGAAGTGCTGGGAGCCTTGGTGAGCCCTGGTGTGTGTATGAGGAAAGGGAAGGGCTGGGAGCCTTGGTGAGCCCTGGTGTCTGAGGGAAAGGGAAGGGCTGGGGCCTTGGTGAGCCCTGGTGTCTGTATAGGAAAGGGAAGGGCTGGGGGCCTTGGTGAGCCCTGGTGTGTATGAGGGAAAGGGAAGGGCTGGGAGCCTTGGTGAGCCCTGGTGTGTATGAGGGAAAGGGAAGGGCTGGGGGCCTTGGTGAGCCCTGGTGTGTGAGCATGAAGGGCTGGGAACGACAAGTCAGGGATGGGGAGACAGCCCAGCACAGACTGCACGGCACAGCCTCACCAAATCGCAAAGGTTTCTCAGGGGTACAAACGCCAATGGCCGTCGTGGAATTTCTCTTAGGGTGTATAGGGTTATGAGAGTGTCTGGTCTTGATGTCTGCACTTTACTTTTAAAGTGTTGGAATGGAGAGAGAGGAAGCCACTGCGGAACCTGCTGGAGTCTGGGGAGCTCCGTGGGCAGGAAGTGGTTGCCCCTCGTGCTGACTTCAAGTTCCGCAGGTTTGGCGTCTTAGGACACAGTGCTGAGAACACAAGCGGCACATCCCGGTTTCAGTCTGAGGAACTGGGGCCACCTGGCAGCATCTCCCAGCCTCTAGTGGCTCTGACCCCCAAGAGACGTCTCGTCCACATCAATCATGCATCCACCACCCGTGTCAGGACAACCCTGGCAACAGGAGCTGGAGGACCACAGAGGGGCCTGAGCCAGCTGCCAGGCGTGGTGCCAAGGAAGGGCCAGGTGGGGCCCCAGGTGGAGGAGCGTGGGCAGAGCCAGGGGCCACAGGCGGTCAGGTCTCACCCGGCTCAGCCCAGGACACAGCTGCAGAGAGGACACCCTGCCTGAGACGGCACTGACAGGTGGAAGCAGCTTACGCAACACAATCCACCCTCCGTCACTCAGCACAGGTCCCCCAGCTCAGCACAGGAACACCTCCACTCAGCAGCGCAGGGCCCCCCGCTAAGTACAGTCCCCTCCATTAAGCTCAGGGCCCCTCCAACTAAATGCAGGCCCCCCAACACAGCACAGAGTCCCCCCTCCCCGCTAAGAACAGGGCCCTTCCTTGAAGCTCAGGGTCCCCCTCAGAGTGGGTATCTACCCTCAGCTCTTCCACTTCTCAGCACATGTCCCTCCTGCCGCCCCCTCGTTGAACCTGCCGCCCCACCCCAACCTGTCCCCTCGGGCCTGCGGGAACGGATCTGGCTTGTGCACGACAGCTCTCAAGCAGTTCTGGTGCCCTCCCCACAGGCTTCCTTCTGCGGGCTCCCTGCCTTAGTCTCCCCTGCTGCTCCCGCCTCCCGGATTCTCGTCTCCCCACTCTCTCTGCCTACGTGACAGACGCAGGGGAACCACTGTGTCACTGCCCCCTCGCAGGCCAGGCAGCAGCTCTGAGGCTTCCCTGAGTGCCCGACTTCCCCTCACGGGAGCACAGGAGGTCCAGAGGGCACCACACAAGGCAAGGGACACAGGTAGAGCCGTTTCCCCTTTGCAGACACAGCCTGAGGCTCAGCAAGGCCGGCCCATCCTCAGGCCAGTCAGTGTGGGCTCCAGTGACACCAAGGCAACGTCCCCTGAAGTCACTCCCACAGACCACTGCTCCCACAAACCTCCAAAAGGCACCCTCCGATCAGCTGGCCTCTCTTCCTGTCCTGCCATCTTCTTGGACTCATTGCTGATGAGGTCGGGCACCCACAGAGGGCCTGGAGGTGTCTACCTCTGTGGCCTCTCCCCTCCTCTCGTCACTGGGACCCCAGAGCCCCAAGAAGGACAGACGGCAGCACCCTCCACCCCCGCTCAACACCCGCTCATGGAAGACCACCACACTCCACCCCGCCGGGACCCCAGAGCCCCGAGGACGGACGGCAGCACCTTCCCCGCCCGCTCAACACCCGCTCACGGAAGACCACCACACTCCACCCCGCCGGGACCCCAGAGCCCCAGGGACGGACGGCAGCACCCTCCCCCACTGCTCAACACCTGCTCACAGAAGGCCCCCGCGCTCAGCCCCGTGCGGCCACGGGAGACAGGAGGACGGGAGCCCGGCTCTCTGGCTGCCCGCAGCTCTGCGAGGAGACAATGCAGGAGACCCGCTGGGCAGTGGCAGCTCACGGGGGACAGGAGGACGGGAGCCCGGCTCTCTGGCTGCCCGCAGCTCTGCGAGGAGACAACGCAGGAGACCCGCTGGGCAGTGGCAGCTCACGGGGCGTCAGCGTGGGCCTCTCACAGCTCCTGACACACAGCTGCCCGCGCTTCCCACTGAGACCAGCGTGGCCCGAGAGGAGATGCTGAGGTCGTTTCCCAGTGATGTAGCCATGTTAGAAGCACCAAGCCGGCCTCACAGGACGTTACCTTTACAGAGCTCCGTGAGCAGGAGGAACTCAGCCTGCCCCGTGTCCGACTCCTCTTTCCCTATGGATGCTGCAGAACAAAACTGCACGATATTCGGGTGCCCGGAAAGCCTTTTCTGCAGTTGTCTTGTTAAAGGAGAATGTGCATAACCATGTCCACAGTTCTGTGCACTTAAAAACAAAGGTACCCAACATTAAAACGCTCAAGTCCTAATACTTGAATTGACTCCCCTTGCAATTTGAGACGTCAGAGCAGAAGAGGACGAGGGCAGTGAGCGACCAAAGGAAGGCAGACAGACACGGGAGGAGCCACAGGAGAAGACGGGGACAAGGGCAGGCAGGCCGGCCACACACACCTGCTCACAGCAACACCAAAGTCCGTCCCGCCCGGCGGGAGGAGGCAGTGCCCTCGAGGGCTGTGCACAGGGAGGCTGCGGGGTGGCTGTGTCCACCTGAACCCACGCTCAGGCAGCCAGCGGGCTCGCCAAGTGGACAGAGCTAGGAGCGGAAAGAGAAGCAATCTGAGGGTAGCCAGGACCGAAGACCCCTGGCTCAGGACGGGTGTGTGGCGGGGGACAGATTCTCCATGAGCACCAGGAGACGCCCTGCCCAATCATGCTTGGACAGCCTGAAAAAGGACAAGAGGGGCGGCTGAGAAGCCACACAGAGGCCTATGGAGCCAGGCCAGCTGCACAGCTTCCAGCCAGGTCTCTGGAGGAGCCGAGGGGGAGGAGCTGAGGAAGCCAGGCCAGGCCAGGGCCCCTGCAGTAACCAGCCTTTCCAATGGGCAGGGAGATCTCTTGGGTACAAACAACTCCATCCCCAACACTTCTGAATCTTTTACTACCACCCTGGGAGTAAAAAATGGAAAAAGCTGCTTCTTACTAGAAGTCGCCTACAGGTTTAGCAAAAGCAAAAAGCCAATTTTAACACATGAAAGACAATGTCACAGAGTAGCGTCCTGGCAGCTGGCGGCCACGGCTTGATGCAGGCCCGTGCCAGCCAAAGCCGCCGTGCTGGCCCCAGCTCTGGGAAAAGGATACCATGAAACACACTTCTTGAATGATGGCTCTGTTCTTCTCCTCTTCGTTGGATAATAACCTCTGTATCAGGAAATAGCACACACAAAAATTAAAGCGTTTTTCCTTCCCACTTTACCTGGTGCGTCATCTCAGATGTAAACATGCAAGGCAACAATGCAACGTGTCTGACACAGCCCCCGTCCCGTGGTTCTCACCTTTGACCCATGTAAAAACGTGCTGGGGGTTCAAGACCCTCGAAAGATCTTTGGGGTCCAAGGACACAAGAAAAGGCAAAAACAGGAGCCTTGCCTCCCAACAGGCCAGAGTAAAATGAGACAAACAAAAAGGAAGAGCGGAGATGCTCTGCAGAGACCAGCGGAGGAGGGGGGGACGTGCAGACCGC
Source organism: Saguinus midas (assembly GCA_021498475.1). Taxonomy (NCBI): domain Eukaryota; kingdom Metazoa; phylum Chordata; class Mammalia; order Primates; family Cebidae; genus Saguinus; species Saguinus midas. Next base: position 135,595,955 of record CM038393.1, on the reverse strand, counting down.
CAGCACGGGCCGCTCATGGCCACTCTGGGGGGGGGTGTGCAGACCGCCAGCACGGGCCGCTCATGGCCACTCTGGGGGGTGTGCAGACCGCCAGCACAGGCCGCTCATGGCCACTCTGGGGAGGGGGTGCAGACCGCCAGCACAGTCCGCTCATGGCCACTCTGGGGAGGGGGTGTGCAGACCGCCAGCACAGTCCGCTCATGGCCACTCTGGGGAGGGGTGTGCAGACCGCCAGCACAGTCCGCTCATGGCCACTCTGGGAGAGGGGTGTGCAGACCGCCAGCACAGTCCGCCATGGCCACTCTGGGGAGGGGTGTGCAGACCGCCAGCACGGGCCGCTCATGGCCACTCTGGGGAGGGGTGTGCAGACCGCCAGCACGGCCGCTCATGGCCACTCTGGGGAGGGGGTGCAGACCGCCAGCACGGGCCGCCATGGCCACTCTGGGGAGGGGTGTGCAGACCGCCAGCATGGGCCGCTCATGGCCACTCTGGGGAGGGGGGTGTGCAGACCGCCAGCACGGGCCGCTCACGGCCACTCTGGGGGAGGGGTGTGTGCAGACCGCCAGCACGGGCCGCTCACGGCCACTCTGGGGAGGGGTGTGCAGACCGCCAGCACGGGCCGCTCATGGCCACTCTGGGGAGGGGTAGCATGCAGACCGCCAGCACGGCCGCTCATGGCCACTCTGGGGGAGGGGGTGGCGTGTAGACCGCCAGCAAGGGCCGCTCATGGCCACTCTGGGGGAGGGGGTGTGTGCAGACCGCCAGCACAGGCCGCTCATGGCCACTCTGGGGAGGGGTGTGCAGACCGCCAGCACGGGCCGCTCATGGCCACTCTGGGGGAGGGGGGGTGTGCAGACTGCCAGCACGGGCCACTCATGGCCACTCTGGGGGAGGGGGGGACGTGCAGACCGCCAGCACGGGCCGCTCATGGCCACTCTGGGGGAGGGGGTGGCGTGCAGACCGCCAGCAAGGGCCGCTCATGGACACTCTCGAAGGTGGGGCCGCCCTGGGGCCCAGTGTGGTGATAGCAAATGGGGCCTTCTTAGGTCTCAGGACAAAAGCACATGGTGCAGACCCTCCCTCAGTGACCCCTGTTTACACATAGGCCATCAACACACATTTTTTACAAGTAGCTTTTAAACTCCGTGTAGTCATAGGGCCCTTATTTTGGCACATGAAGGCCAAGAGGGCATGGCCCCACCATGAGGTCACCCTTGCCCTCTCTCCAAGGCAGCACAGGCCCCACCTCGGGGCAGGCAGCGCCACAGACGTGCGAAGCCCAAAGCTGGAGACCAAGGCTCCAGTGCACCCAAGGCTGCTGAGCTTCAGCGGGAGAGAAGGGACAAGAATTCGCAGGTGGCAAAAGGAAACGAAGCAAACAACAGGAACGCACCCCAAAACCACTGTCACCCAGAGGGTCCCTTCAATGTATCAAATCCAGAGGAAATGTCAGACCGTTCATTACCTTTAGTGCATACTCTCTGCCAGTTCCCACATCTTGAGCTTCATATACAAACGCAAACCCTCCTGAAAATTAAAAATACTTGTCAGTTCAATGCTATGATTTTATTTAACACATTAGGCTTAAAAACACCTTCACTAAGTAAAATACAAAAATAACTTGTGGCTATGGCCGGCAGTTTTCTACAAAACATAATGGCCTCAGCATACACAGCGCCAGACACACAGCCCCAGTGCATACGGCCCCCAACACACATGGCCCCCACAACACACACGGACCCAGCACACATGGCCCCCACCCCACACAGCCCCAGAGTACCTGGCACCCCTCACACATACCCCCACACACATGGCCCCAGAGTTCACATCCCCTCACACCTCCAGCACACGACCCCCAATACACAACCCCAGAGTACACGGCCTCATACACACATGGCCCCAGACACACAGCCCCAGCACACACACACCCCACCCCGCCCCAGACACGCAGCCCGAGCACACACACCCCCCACCCCGCCCCAGACACGCAGCCTGAGCACACACACCCCCACCCCGCCCAAGACACGCAGCCCCAGCACACACACCCCCCACCCCACCCAAGACACACAGCCCCAGCACACACACCCCCCACCCCGCCCCAGACACAGCCCCAGCACACCCCCACCCCACCCAAGACACACAGCCCCACACACACCCCCACCCCACCCCAGACACACAGCCCCAGCACACCCCCACCCCGCCCCCAGACCACACACCCCCACCCCGCCCCAGACACAGCCCCATCACACACACCCCCACCCTGCCCCAGACACAGCCCCATCACACACACCCCCACCCTGCCCCAGACACAGCCCCATCACACACACACCCCCACCCCGCCCCAGACACAGCCCCATCACACACCCCCACCCCCAGACACAGCCCCAGCACACACACCCCCACCCCGCCCAAGACACGCAGCCCCAGCACACACCCCCACCCCGCCCCAGACACAGCCCCAGCACACACACACCCCCACCCTGCCCCAGACACAGCCCCAGCACACACACCCCCACCCCGCCCCAGACACAGCCCCATCACACACACACCCCCACCCCGCCCCAGACACAGCCCCAGCACACACACCCCCACCCCGCCCCAGACACAGCCCCAGCACACACACCCCCACCCCGCCCCAGACACAGCCCCAGCACACACCCCCACCCCACCCCAGACACACAGCCCCAGACACAGGACCCCAGACACACGGCCCCAGACACAGCCCCATCACACACCCCCACCCCGCCCCAGACACACAGCCCCAGACACAGGACCCCAGACACACGGCCCCAGCACACACCCCCACCCCGCCCCAGACACACAGCCCCAGACACAGGACCCCAGACACAGCCCCATCACACACCCCCCACCGCCCCAGACACACAGCCCCAGACACAGGACCCCAGACACACGGCCCCAGACACAGCCCCAGACACAGGACCCCAGGCACACGGCCCCAGCGCACACACCACTGCCTTTCACTTGCTCTACTCCAGAGACAGGAAGGAGTGACTTAAAAACGCAGGTCATCAGAGGAGAAAAAACCACAAGCAGTTCTCCCAAGTCAAATTCTAGATGGATCCAGAGAGAGAGAGAGGACAGACCCAATACACAGGACAAGAGAGGGGGCCTCACTTCCCCGATGCCCGAAAGAGGAGAAGATGGGAAAGCACACACCGACGTCACTCATGAATGTGGACCGAAGAATTCTTAATAAAATAGCAAACCAAGCCCAACAAGACATAAGCAGCAGAGCTGGTTTAGCATTTGAAAATCAATCTAACTCTATTGTTTTGGGTCTAATTTGCTTAGCTTTGTTTTAGCTTTCTGCAGTGGAAACAGTGTATCATGAAATTTAAAACTCTTGGTAAACTAGGAATAGAAAGAAACCTCCTCAGCCTGAGAGAAGACGTCTGTGAGACGGTGCTAAGTTCAATCCTCGCCCCTGACAGCAGGAGGCAGTCGGGGATCCTTGTTCTCACCACTGACGGTCCGCACTGAAAGGAAGTTCCAGCCAGTGCAACCAGCCACTAAAAAGAAAGAAAACACATCCAGATGAAAAAGGAAGTAGAAGTATTTTTAATTGCAGCTGACATGATCATCTATGTGGAAAGTCCGCTTAAATCTACAAAAGAAAAGCTACCATAACTAATAAACGCATTCAGGACGGTCACCGGATGTAAGAGCAACGTACAAAAACCAACTGTGTTTTCACATGACCTCAGTTAGGCAGAGATGTTCCAGATAGAAGCACAAAAGCATGACCCATAAAAGAGAAATAATGACAAACAGACTTCAAGGATTTCTGCTTTTTGAAATACACTGATCAGAGGAAGAAAAGATAAATCACCATTAGGTTTTGCAAATCATATACCTAATAAAGCACTTCTACTGAGAAAATACTTTAAAAATCCAAAGAACAATTTTTTTTCTTCTGAGGCAGGATCTTACTTGCATGTCACCTGGGATGGAGCGCAGTGGCACAATCACAACCCCCACCTTGACTCAAGCAATCCTCCCACCTCAGCCTCCCAAGTAGCTGGGACTACAGGCATGCACCCCCACACCTGGCTACTTGTTTGATTTTTTTTTAGAGACAAGGTTTTGCCAGGTTGCCCAGGCTGGTCTTGAACTCCAGGACTGAAGCCTCTGAAAGTAATGGTACTACAGGTGTGAGCCACCGCACCCAGAGAACAACATTTTTAACGTGCCAAAGATATGGACAGACACATCACCAAAGATATGCTTGTGACAAGTACACAACGTGTTCCACCATCGCCCATTAACCAAATGCAGACTTAAACTGCTAAGATATGACTCCACGCCTAACAGAGTAACTAACATTGAAAAACTGCCCAGACCAAGTGTTGGTGAAGATGTGGAGGAACTGGAAAGCTCAGGCACAGCTTTTGGAAATGCAGAATGGTACACCCACTCCGGAAAACATTTTGGCAATCTCTTAAAAAGTTCAACATAGATCAACAATACAGCCCTGACATTACGCTGCTATTTACTCAAGAAAAATCAAGGCACACGTGTACAAAGACTCGTACACCGTACACAAATGTTCACGGCAACTGTGTGCAATAGCCTAAAAATGGGAACAACCCCAATGTCCCACAACAGGTGAGTGGATGAACAAATTAGCCACACCTGTAACACTACGCAGCAGTAAGGGTGAGACTAGTGTTACACGCAACAACATGAACACACTAAAAAGCATCATGGTGAGTAAAAAAAGCCAGGACAAGAAAAAAAGAGTACATACGTACAGTTTTGTGTACAGAAAACATTAGAAAATACAAACGAATCTATAGCAACAGAACGCCAATCAGCAGTTTCCTGGGGTGGGAACAGGAAAGCAGGGTGAAGGGTCACTGGGGGGAGGAGGGGGACCGTGGCGCCGATGTGCACGCTGACTGCCTTGATTGGTGAGGCAGACATGCCGTGTGCCACACACACACATACATGACACACGGTGAGGCAGACATGCCGTGCACACACACACACACACACACGACACACGGTGAGGCAGACATGCCGTGCGCCGTGCACACACACATACATGACACATGGTGAGGCAGACATGCCGCGCACACACACACATACATGACACATGGTGAGGCAGACATGCCGTGCACACACACACGACACATGGTGAGGCAGACATGCCGTGCACATACACATACATGACACACGGTGAGGCAGACATGCCATGCGCCATACACACACACACGACACACGGTGAGGCAGACATGCCATGCGCCGTGCACACACACACGACACACGGTGAGGCAGACATGCCGTGCGCCGTGCACACACACATACATGACACATGGTGAGGCAGACATGCCGTGCGCCATACACACACACATACATGACACACGGTGAGGCAGACATGCCGTGCGCCGTGCATACACACACACGACACACGGTGAGGCAGACATGCCGTGCACACACACATACATGACACATGGTGAGGCAGACATGCCGTGCACACACACATACATGACACACGGTGAGGCAGATATGCCGTGCACTGTGCACACACACATACATGACACACGGTGAGGCAGACATGCCGTGCTGTGCACACACACATACATGACACATGGTGAGGCAGATATGCCGTGTGCCGTGCACACACACACACATGACACATGCCAAAACATTTAAAACATGCAGCCTGTATATCTCATCTTTATCTCAACAGAACTGTTAAACTTAAATAATAAATCTGTGAGGAAAAACACAGACAAAAGGAAGTAAATGGAAATCCATGAAATAGAAAACAGATGGCTCCACTGCTAAATTACATCAAACACTTAAAGATGAAATCACAACAAGCTTATAAAACATCTTCATTAGATAGAGGAGAGTTCCCAGCCCAATGCTCGAGGTTAGCATAACACTAACCAAAGAAGGGTATAAAGACCAAATCAAAGAAAGAGATCCCTCATTAGCACAGACACAAAAAATCCTCCAGAAAATACTAGCAAATCGATTCTGGCAAAACATAGCAAAGAGAATACATCATAACCAGCTGGGATTCATCGCAGGAATGCAAGATGGGTGTAACATTAAAAAATCAATCACTGTAGTAAACCACATTAGCAGAATAGGGAACACTGGACCACCAACAAAACTGTAGGAATGACAACTACAAAACATCTAACATGAGACTTGACGGTGTTTTCTTGCTAAGATCAGGAACGAGGTGCGAGGTCTGCTCTCTGCACGGTTTTACAGCATTTTAGCGGAGGTCCTAGTTAACACAAGAAAGCTAGAAAAATTAATAAAAGGCATAAAGATCAAAAAGGAAAAACAAAAGATACAAAACTTCAGTCGCCAGGAAGAATAAGCTCGAGATCCACTGTACAACATGGTGACTATACAGTTAACAATTATTACGTTCTGAAAAACGCAGTGGACGTTAAGTGTTTTCACCAAAAAACTATGACGCAGTACACGTGTTAATTAGCTAGATGTGGTCATTCCATGACGCACGTGCACTTCAAACCATCATGCCGTACATGACAAACAGTTTTGTCGTCAACTTGAAACATTAAACGTGAAAAGCAGGAAGCACTGAACCTCCTGTTCGCCATGAAAAGCAGGAAGCACTGAACCTCCTGTTCGCCAACGCCACCCTGTAAAGGCAGAGGCCCTAAAGGCCTCACTGCTGCACAACCCCAGCAGGGCCACAGGTCTTCTGGGTCTCTCCTCAACCTCCTCTCCACCCGCACCGTGCTTGGTTCCAATCCACCACATTGACACAACAGAGCTTCTTCAAACACAGCACACCCCTTACCGCCCAGCGCCTTCCCACCAGGCCTGGAAGGGGCACCCTGACCCTGGGCACCCCTGGCTTGCTCCCTTGCATCCCCCAGGAGCTGCTCATCACTTCTGAGATGCCTCCCTTAATGCACCTGCCCATCCCAGCCACTCTTTATCAACTCATTCCTTCCTCCTAACACCTTCTGATATCTGACGTTACATCACACACGTCCTCAGGTACCTGCTGACTGTATGTCTCAGCCAGACTGTAAACACCATGAGGCAGAAACTTCCTCCACATTGTTCATATTCACACCCAACACCTAAGCGGTGCCTGACCAAAGGTGTGTACTAAGGGCTGGGCACGACGGCTCATGCCTGTAATCCCCATGCTTAGGGAGGCTGAGGCAGGAGGATCACTTGAGCCCAAGAGTTTGTGACCAGCCTGGGCAACAGAGCAAGAACCTGTCTTACAAAAACAATGAAAAAATTAGCTGGGTGCAGTGATGCATGCCTGGAGTCCTAGCTTCTTGGGAGGTGGAGATGGGAGGATCACTTGGGCCCAGGATTTTGAGGCTGCAGTGAGCTATGATCATGCCACTACACTCCAACCTAGATGACAGAGCAAGATCTCATCTTAAAAAACAAAAGCCAAACCAACAACAGGCTGAGCGATGGCTTACGCCTGTAATCCACCCACCTGAAGTCACAAGTTCAAGACCAGCCTGGTCAACATGGTGAAAACCCACCACTAAAAATACAAAAATTAGCTGGGCATGGTGGCAGGCGCCTGTAATCCCAGCTACTCAGGAGGCTGAGGCAGGAGAATTGCTTGAACTCAGGAGGCAGAGGTTGCCGTGAGCCAAGATCAAGCCATTGCACTCCAGCCTGGGTGACAAAAGCGAAACTCCATCTTAAAAAATAAATAAAAATAAAAAAGCCATTTGCCAGGTGCAGTGGCTCACACCTATAATCCTAACACTTTGGGAGGCTGAGGTGGGCAGATCATGAGGTCAGGAGCAGAGCCCCTGCTACCCCCCCACTCACTCTGACAGCCTCTGCTACCTTTATACGCTCAGAGAGATGCCTCCTCCAGGGCGTAATGTGCAGACCATCAGGGGCCAGAACATGCACCCTAAGGACACTGAGGAGCCTCGTGGGGTCCCGCTTGGGCTCCTAGCCCCACTCCACCACACAGCCTTTGGCAAGCAACTAACCTCCACGAACCTCACTTTTCTCTTCTGTAAGATGGGAATAATTACAGCATCCACTTTATAGGGCTACTGTGAAGGTTACACAGTCCACCGAAAGCACTAGGGACTGCACTCAGCAAATGTTAAGAGCCCCTAAGTGTTGCTGTGGTGGTTCTGATCATTGTTTCACACTGAGCTAGTCAAAGTGGACAAAGGTTGAAGGTCAAGCCGCCAACTTGGAAGTGAGGGGGTTCACATGAGGAGAGCTGAGTGAGAGAGCGCAGCTGGGCCTCACAGGCCTGATGACCCAGAAGCAACTGCCCAAGCCCCAGAGGCCCTGGTCACCTGTGCTCTGCTCTGCCCACACCCCTCACTGACCCTCAGAGGCCCTGGTCACCTGTGCTCTGCTCTGCCCACACCCCTCACTGACCCCCAGAGGCCCTGGTCACCTGTGCTCTGCTCTGCCCACACCCCTCACTAACCCCCAGAGGCCCTGGTCACCTGTGCTCTGCTCTGCCCACACCCCTCACTAACCCCCAGAGGCCCTGATCACCTGTGCTCTGCTCTGCCCACACCTCCCTAACCCCCAGAGGCCCTGGTCACCTGTGCTCTGCTCTGCCCACCCCTCACTAACCCCCAGAGACCCTGGTCACCTGTGCTCTGCTCTGCCCACACCGCTCCCTAACCCCCAGAGACCCTGGTCACCTGTGCTCTGCTCTGCCCACCCCTCCCTAACCCCCAGAGACCCTGGTCACCTGTGCTCTGCTCTGCCCACACCTCCCTAACCCCCAGAGGCCCTGGTCACCTGTGCTCTGCTCTGCCCACACCGCCCCCTAACCCCCAGAGGCCCTGGTCACCTGTGCTCTGCTCTGCCCACACCTCCCTAACCCCCAGAGACCCTGGTCACCTGTGCTCTGCTCTGCCCACCCCTCCTGACCCCCAGAGACCCTGATCACCTGTGCTCTGCTCTGCCCACACCTCCCTAACCCCCAGAGGCCCTGGTCACCTGTGCTCTGCTCTGCCCACACCGCTCCCTAACCCCCAGAGGCCCTGGTCACCTGTGCTCTGCTCTGCCCACACCGCTCCCTAACCCCCAGAGGCCCTGGTCACCTGTGCTCTGCTCTGCCCACACCCCTCACTAACCCCCAGACCCTGGTCACCTGTGCTCTGCTCTGCCCACACCCCTCCCTAACCCCCAGAGACCCTGGTCACCTGTGCTCTGCTCTGCCCACACCCCTCACTAACCCCCAGACCCTGGTCACCTGTGCTCTGCTCTGCCCACACCCCTCACTAACCCCCAGACCCTGGTCACCTGTGCTCTGCTCTGCCCGCATCTCTCCTGGAGTTAGTGCAGCCCACGCACTTGAGGCTCTGGGTCCAGGGACAGGTACAAAGAAGCAAGGATGACAGAACCCTGGTGGCCAAGAGAACAGCATGGAGCCTCAGGGGTGAGTGTCCTTGGTCACGTGTCCTATGTGGGAGGAAGATGCCAGAGGACCGGCTCGCCACAGCCACCTAAGGGTCTACTCTTCTTCTGTTGTGTTTTTGCAGATGGAGTTTCACTCTGTCACCCAGGCTGGAGTGCAATGGCGCCATCTCAGCTCACTGTAGCCTCCACCTCCCGGGTTCAAACGATTCTCCAGCCTCAGCCTCCCAAGTAGCTGGGATTACAGCCACTTGGCATCATGCCCAGCTAATTTTTGTATTTTTAGCAGAGTTGGGGTTTTGGCATGTTGGCCAGGCTGGTTTCAAACTCATGACCTCAGGCGATCTGCCCACCTTGGCCTCCCAATGTGCTGGGATTACAGGCATGAGCCACCACACCCAGCTGGGTCTAAGGCAGGCACATTAGCTCACACCTGTCATCCCAGCACTCTAGGAGGCCAAGGCAGGGGATCACGTGGACCCAGGAGTTCAAGGCTGCAGTGAGTCGTGATTGCTCCACTGCACTCAGGCTGGGCAACAGAGCCAGATTGTTTCCAATAAAAGGAAAAGATCTACAGTGCACCCTGCAAAGGACATGCAGGACCAACATGGGGCCTCCCAGCCACTGAGCCGACCTAGGGGGGCTTCTGAAACTTGCAGCCAAAAGGCTTCTCTGTACCACACAATTCTGCAACTGTCCGTCAGTACCAAATACTCCCCGTGCCCTCACCCAGTCCAGAACATTCAACCTAATTGAAGGGAGGAAGTCTCCAAAAGCCACGTCTAGGCGGAAGACAGGTGGAGAGAGGAGGAGAGCCAGGAGGAGAGCCGGGACACAGACGAGTGGACCCGGGAGCAGGAGGAGGCCGAGGAGGCCGAGGAGGCGGAAGACAGGTGGAGAGCCAGGACACAAACGAGTGGACCTGGGAGCATGAGAAGGCCAAGGAGGCCAAGGAGGTGGAGAAGGCGGAGGAGGCCAAGGAGGCCGAGGAGGCCCGAGAAGGCGGAGGAGGCCGAGGAGGCCAAGAAGGCGGAGAAGGGCTGAGAAGGCGGAGAAAGGCCAAGAGAGGCCGAGAAGGCAGAGAAGGCTGTGCCCTCACCATTTCCTAGGCCAGAGCTTGACCCCCAAGGCCTCTGAGTGGGCCCTGCCACACAGCTGACACTGCGCATGGGCCACGACGACTGCCGGCAGGCTGAAATTACACACAACACCTAACCAAATTCGTGAGGCAAGTTATACCTCAACTCCACGGTGGTTGTGTGCCTTGTTTTCATTTTCTACCTCAATTTCCCTCACTAACATTAACCCAGAGTTCAAGTCATCCACACAGGAAAGGTGGATCTCCTGCAGTCAGTGTACAGCAGGCTCTGTTTCAAAAGCCACAGCCCACAGAACCCAAGACAAAGAACACACACAATACACTCACCCTGGGCATCTCTGACACTGTTGGTGCTTCTGATAATCTGCCTTTTAAAACAAGGAAGACTAGGCCAGGCACAGTGGCCCACACCACTTTGGGAGGCCGAGGCAGGTGGATCACCTGAGGTCAGGAGTTCAAGACCAGCCTGGCCAACATGGTGAAACCTTGTCTCTACTAAAAATACAAAAACTTAGCCCGGTGGTGGTGGCATGTGCCTGTAATCCCAGCTATCCAGGAGGCTGAGGCAGGAGAATCGCTTGAACCCGGGAGGTGGAGGTCGCTGTGAGCCAAGATCTTGCCATTGCACTCCAGCCTGGGCAACAAGAGTGAAACTCCGTCTCCGAAAAACAAAAAAAGATGACTAGCCAGGTGCAGTGGCACATGCCTGTAACCCTGGCTACTCAGGAGGCTGAGGTAGGAAGATCTAGAACACAGTTCAGATACATCCTGAGTAAGACCTCACCTCTTAAAAAAAAAAAAGAGGATGACAGAACAAATCTCAAGAAATCAGAAAGCTATCTGGTTCCACAGTTCTGCCTAAAAACCCATTCACACCACAAGTCCAAATTCCTAAAAGCTATGCAAACCATTTTTTCTTAAACTCATTTGACAGCAAATATATCATAACCTCATTTGGGACAAAACCTGACATGAACTGATACAGGGCTAATTACAGACTTTAATTATCCCACAGTGAGAATATTTATTCATTTAATTACAGAAGTACTGATGTCTTCAATTACAGAATACTTTCCCAACTCCTCTGGGAGTATCCCATGATACACAGGGTTATATGCTGCAATGATCATTCTGAAACCTGAAAAATTCTGACATTGCAAACATCTGTACTCAAGCGTTCGATTAGGGGCCATCGCCATGTTTACAAAGACAGCCTAATTCCCACAGCGTATGTTCTGAGGTTGCTGTCCAGACAAAACTTATTTAAATATGTTTATGTAAATTAAAATCATTCAATTTTCACACCCTGTTTCAGTTCAAAGAGCCTTCAAAGTACTCAGGAGGTTGCAAGCCACCTGTTAAGTTTACAAGGAGGAAATCTACAGTTCCTAATTGCATTGGTTATTTTTATCTCCTGACTCGCCTAGATAGCAAAGGGAAACAAGTTCTTTTGCACAACCTCAGCGGCCGCCCACATTTCCTTGTTCTTCTTCCTGGGTGCTAAATGACCCACAAGCTTCTTTCTTTACATGAATCTTCTCCAGGCCCCAGTGAGGGTGCATTCTCCATCCCTCCCTCCCCATCCACGCCATTATCTGCTTGGCCCCTTCCCGGAGGTCACCCTGTCTGTACCACCTCCAAGGATCTGTCCCCATGCTGTTCGTCTCTCCACCCCAGAGCACAAGTCTGAAGTTCCAGAAACCAAGTCCTGTCCATTATGGATTTCTTAAAGAATGAAGATTACCACCTAGTATTTCCAAAATAAATGAGTTGATCTGGGGGAAATCTGCCTTCTAACAGACGTGAAAGAATATCACACTTCGGCCCCCACATCTGAAAGAAGAGCTTAGAGCTTTCTTACCAAATCGTACCTGAAATCTGTTTGGTTTTGACCACAATGGAGACGACGTGTGTGATAATGCTACAGTCAAAATGTATCTGCAAGCCTGTGATCATCAGAATTTTGGGATAGTTTCCTCTCTGGTCACAGGGCGGCCACCTGGACAGGCTAACCCTCCAGCCCTGAGAGGTACCACGGATCGGGTGAGGGCTTCTGCGTCGCTTCACTCCCTCTCCCTGTGCCAACACAGCAGAATAGACTTACGTTTCAGCACCGAAGTCAACTGTGTTCAGCCAATAAACTTCACAGCCAGTGAAACGTGACACACTCCCAGGCACCACTGGACAAAAAAGTAAGGAAGATCCACAAGAGAGAATGGGACCGACTGACACTGGTGATCGATTCCGTGGGACAGACGGAGAGAACATTCAGGAAGCTAGAAATGGCATGCAGAAACGAAACCGACTAGAGACTGGCTGAAGAGTACTGAAGCGGAGCGACCCGGTCACTGTGCAAGTTCAATGTAGGTCACAACTACTAGCTCTGCTTCCTGTACTACACATGTAATCACGTAAGTAGATGTTCACCGGGAAGAGAAACAGAGGTGCTAAGAAGAGGTCACGAGATCACGACATCACGAGACACAGCCCTGTCTACCCTCAGCAACCCAACCCCAGGCTACGACCACAACTACCTGCCGCGCTTGTGCAACCACCAACTCTGAAGTTCCCTGGACTCTAGAAGAACCAGCCCTGACCTCCAAAGCCCAGCCCTGTCCCTGCCTGCCCAACAACCCTAGATGTCAGGCAACAGGCCAAGGCTTAACCCACCTCCGGCTCGCTCACCTGTCCAGCTGTCGGCCTTCTAGGCACCCTCCCTCAGCCTCCGCTATGGCCCCCACCCAAGCTCCCTGCCTGCCACCATCCTCACTGTAACATCTTCCCCCACCCACCCTGAGGGGGGTCCCCGAGCCCCAGGCCTTACTCCAAGTTGACCCTACTCCTAGGACAAGAAGTACCCGACCCGAACCCAGCCTCGCTCTCCGCAATCACCACCAGCAGGCACTGACCCACGCCCCACTGTGACCCTCGCCTCGACCTGACCCGCGCCCCCGGCAGAGACCCTCCCCTGGCCGACCCTGATCCACGACCCCCGCTGGGACCCTCCCCAGCCCCGACCCACGCCCTTCCACTCCGGGCTGACGCTGCCCGCAGCGTTCGGGAGACGACACTCCGCGGCAGCACCCGCGCTGCCGACCCGGGGCCTCACCTTCGGCCAGAACCCGCCGCACCCGCAGCCGCAGCTCGCCCAGTTCCACCGTCTGCCCCACGAAGTCACTGTGGTCGCGGCCGGAAGCGCCGCCCAGGGAGCCTGGGCCCGCCAAGAAGTCGAGCGCCGACTGCAGCAGCGACATGGCGGTGGCAGCGCCGCACCCCGCGGCACCCGGAGTGGTCGGGTTCGGGTTCCCGCTGCCTCGCTCTCCGGGTCAGCTCAGCAACCGCCGGCCCCGAGCGGCACCATCTTCCGCCCCGACGCCGTGACGTAGGCGCGCGTGAGGGCGCGACGCGACAGGAGGCGCCGCGGCCCAGCCCCATCCCCTCCGCTGCGGCCTCACTTCCTGGCTGCGCGCGCAAACGCAGAGATCTGATGCAGACAGAGCGTGCGCGGCGTCGCCGGACTCGTGACGAACTTCCTGTCGTCAAGCGCCCGGCTGGCCTGACTCGAGCGGAGGTTCGCGGAGCAGTCGCCGGGCGATTCCCGCCCAGGTAGTTCGGCGCCGCATCCCAGCTCCCGGTACCGTTCCCCACATGGTCTGTTTTGCGGGAGGCTCCTCTCGGCTGTCTCCGGCTTAAGCGCTTCACAAGCGGGTGGAGTCCGCTTCCCGCTTGCCGTTAGCAATGGGAGAAAAATGGGTTCGCGCATCTTCTCTCAGTTGGCTGAGGGGCACGGAGTTACCGTCCGTTAAGCCTTCAGTAAATACTTGGTTTTTGTCTTCTGGAGGTCGGCGTTTCCTGTGATACTTAGCGAGTAAGGTTGGCGGCAGTTTGCAGGTGAAAGGCTGCTGCACTCCCCTGTCTTCCGAGCAGAGGCCCGAGCCTGGGCTAGGGCAGCGTCCAGTCATGGGAGCCGGGGGCCAGAAAACCTTCGTTCTGGGCAACCGCACCCTGCAGAGGCTGCCCTGTCACCCTCAAGGTTCGTTCGCACCCTCACCTTTTCCAAGACAGAAAGCAGGTCCTCTTGAACCACTTGGAAGGGTTCATAGCGCCCAACACGGAAAAGTGACTTTCCTTACAGGGTAATGAGGGAATGGCTCACGGAAAATGCATTTTTAGTTTTTGACCCACATAGTATTTGAGGGTTGGGGGTGGATAGCAGGACGTGAATTCGTGGCTATCATTTAAAGACCGGACGCGGTGGCTCACGCCTGTAACCTCAGCTGTTCGGAGGCTGAGGCAGGAGAATCCCTTGAACCCGGGAGGTGGAGGTTGCAGTCACTGAGCCAAGATTGAGATCACACCACTGCACTCCAGCCTGGGCAGCAGAGTGAGACTCCGCCTCAAAAAAACAACAAAAAAATTGAAAGGCCTAAACTTTAAAAATCTAGGTTTTCAGCTTCTGTAGAAAAATCAAACTTATCAACATTGAACCCCAAATCACGTGTGTTACCAGTTACCTAGAGCGGTCCCTTCAGGTAAGACAGTCATTTGCCTGGCTGGTTTGACTCGTGTATGTTACCTGCCTGGTCCCTGTAGTCATTTGAGCTTGCAACCCTTTGTGTATAGTCTTTGTTCTCAAACTCAAAAATGGATTATAAAGCTCAAATCAGCATCTTATCTGTCCCAGAAGCTGACATCTGTTATCTTTATCATTAAAAGGTAATAGGCTCAGCTCATTGGAACACTTACCTATTTTATGGAATGAAGTGTTGCGTGAAGCCAAATGAGATCTTTAAAAAACAAAAATGACAATGGCAGTAGCTTAGTTTATACAGTGGGTTATTGCTTACAACATTCTTTTCTGAAATGATTCATTGTAATGATCCTAAAACATCTTTGTGAAGAAAGCACAGTATCATTAACCCTCTTTATTTTGGGATGAGAAAATATGCTTAAAATGCCATTATTTGGCCAGGATCAACAAGTAATACAGCTAAAATTCAACGTAAGTCATGGCTTTTCCAGCCACTGCATTTGTCTGCTAGACTGTGGAATAGAAGGATTGAGAGCTCAGGAAGGAGTCCATGCTGGAGACAGATATTTGGGCATCTTCAGCCTATAGGCGGCAATTGGCAGAGAAGCTGAAGAGAAGACCAAGAGAGATGGCATATTAGACATAAAGAGGTTAGAACCTCCAGAGAATGGACAGCATATGGAGAAAGAGCAGCCAGTGAAGGAGGAAGCAAACCAAGAGCAAAGAAGCGAGGTTGTTTGGGTCAGAGAATGTAGTTCAGAGTGTTGAATGCCACTTAAAAAGTCAAGTAGGAAAAGAAGTGGAAGATACGTGTTTTCACCAAGAATAGCTTCATTGGAGTAATGAGGTGGAAGCTACGTGTTCCCATAATGGAGGAATGAAGAGATGATGAGGTAGAGATGGCAAGTAGAGATAACTCAAGAAGTTTGGCTGTGAAGAAGAGAATATGGGAGCCAGAAGGATGATGTAGAGTTGAGATGGTTTAAGATGAGAGATTCTTGAGCAGTCTAAAGCTAATGGAAAGGAGAGAAGGTTTCCTGGTGCAGAAAAAAAGAGGAATAATAAGATAATTCCATCTTAATGAGATGTCCTCTATTTTTTATTACAGATGAGGAATGACATCCAAAGTATAGGTAGAGGTATTTTCTTTGGACACAGGAAAAACACATAGGAGAGGAAGAAACGTGGGTTGCAGTTGCAGGTAACTTTATGTATTTATTGGAATAAAGGTGAAGAAATTATCTAATGACTTCTGTTTTCATTGTGAATGAGGAAAGAAAAACATCAACTGAAAGTGAGAGGGAAGGTAGAAAACCCAAGATTTAAGCAGTGTTGAAAAGATCTAAAATAGCTATTAGAGAAAACCTAGTAAATAATTCACTAGAAAGCATGATAAGAGTTTAAGCACTCATTTGGAGGCCATGAACTTATGCTGGCATGACCTAGGATCGAGTGATGATTTCTAAACCGTGTAATTACTTTGGAAACCAGAGTGAGACTACTTATGAATACGTATGAAGCACCTTTTCTTTTCTTTTCTTTCTTTTTCTTTTTTTTTTTTTTTGAGACTGAGTCTTGCTCTGTTGCCAGGCTGGAGTGCAGTATCACCATCTTGGCTCAGTGTAACCACCACCTCCCGGGTTCAAGCGGTTCTCCTGCCTCAGCCTCCCAAGTAGCTGGGATTACAGACATGCGCCACCACGCCTGGCTAATTTTTTGTATTATTAGTAGAGATGGGATTTCACTGTGTTAGCCAGGATGGTGTCAATCTCCTGACCTTGTGATTCGCCCACATGGCCTCCCACAGTGCTGGGATTACAGGCGTGAGTGACTGCGCCTGGCCAAGGAGCACCTTTATTGGCATTGACATAGATGCTACAGTAATACTATCTTTACCCAAATATCTATCTTCATACCGCATCTGAATTCTCAGATGCTTGTACTCAGATATCTGTCGCGCCACATGTATAAACATGTATATATCCAAAACTGAATTTATAGTCTTAATCCCCATACCTGATCTTCTAAATTTTATGGCAAATAATATTATAAGAAATTAAGAGGATCATTTTATAATGATGAAGGGGTGAATTCATCAAAAAGACATTATAATCCTAAACATTTCTGCACCTAACAACAAAGCTCTAAAATACATGAAACAAACTAGCTGCAAGGAGGGAGAAAAAAATTGCAATTGTAGTCGGAGATTGATGCAGTTGGAGAATATTCTTTCTCAGTAAATGATAGGATAAATACCCAGAAAATCACTAAGGATATGGTAGACTTGAACATAACTGTCAACTGACTTGACATAATGAACATTTATGGCACATTCCTCACAATAACAGCCTAGAATACACAATTTTTCAAGGGCATTAAAACATTTACTAAGCCTGATCATATTCCAGTCAACTAAACCAGTATGTTATCTGACCAGAATGATATTTAATATTAAAGTAGAAATCATTAACAGATTGGAAAATCCTTTGAATATTTGGAAACTGAATAACTCACCGTTTTTTTTTGAGATGGAGTTTCGCTCTTGTTACCCAGGCTGGAGTGCAATGGCGCGATCTCGGCTCACTGCAATCTCCGCCTCCTGGGTTCAGGCAATTCTCCTGCCTCAGCCTCCTGAGTAGCTGGGATTACAGGCACGCACCACCACGCCCAGCTAATTTTTTGTATTTTTAGTAGAGACAGGGTTTCACCGTGTTGACCAGGATGGTCTTGATCTCTTGACCTCGTGATCCACCTGCGTCGGCCTCCCAGAGTGCTGGGATTACAGGCATGAGCCACTGGGCCTGGCTAAACTCACTTTTAAATAACTCATGGATCAACAAAGAAAAGGGAAATTAGAAAGTATCTTGAACAGAATGAAAATAAAATTGCAGCATTTAAAAATGGTGGAATGCAGACCGGGCGTGGTGGCTCAAGCCTATAATCCCAGCACTTTGGGAGGCCGAGGCGGGTGGATCATGAGGTCAAGAGATCGAGACCATCCTGGTCAACATGGTGAAACCCCGTCTCTACTAAAAATACAAAAATTAGCTGGGCATGATGGTACGTGCCTGTAATCCCAGCTCCTTAGGAGGCTGAGGCAGGAGAATTGCTTGAATCCAGCAGGCGGAGGTTGCAGTGAGCTGGGATCGCGCCATTGCACTCCAGCCTGGGTCATGAGCGAAACTCTGTCTCAAAAAAAAAAAAAAATGGTGGAATGCAGCTAAAACAGTATTAAAAGGTAGGTCTCAAATCAGTGACCTCAGCAGTCACCTTAGGAAACTAGAAAAGTCGGCCAGGCATGGTGGCTCATTTTGGTAGGCCAAGGCAAGCAGATCACCTGAGGTCAGAGGTTTGAGACCAGCCTGGCCAACATGGTGAAACCTCATTTCTACTAAAAATACAAAAATTAGCTGAATTGGCAGTGCACGCTTGCAGTTCCAGCTACTTGGGAGCCTGAGGCAAGAGAATCACTTGAACCCAGGAGGCGGAGATTGCAGTGAGCTGAGATCATGCCACTGCACTCCAACCTGGGCCACAGAGCAAGACTCTGTCTCAAAAAAAAAAAAGACCTAGAAAAGTAAGAACAAATGAAACCCAAAGTGAGTATAAGAAGGCAGATAATAAGTATCAGATTGGAATTAAAAAAATAGAAAACAGAAGCAGTAGAGAAAATCAGTGAAACTAAAAGCTGATTCTTTGAAATTAATAAAACTGAAAAATCTCTGATCAGACTGAACAAGAGAAAAGACACAAATTACCAGTGTCAGGAATGAGAGATGACATCACTATTGAAAGGATAATCAGAGGCTGTTATGAACAACTTCAGGCCAACAAATTCAGCATCTTAGACAAAACAAATTCCTGGAAAGCACAAACTACTTAAGCTCATTTAAGAAGAAATAGTGCTTATGAAAGGAGAGAAGGCAGCTGGGCACGGTGGCTCAAGCCTGTAATCCCAGCACTTTGGGAGGCCGAGGCGGGTGGATCATGAGGTCAAGAGATCAAGACCATCCTAGTCAACATGGTGAAACCCCATCTCTACTAAAAATACAAAAAAATTAGCTGGGCGTGGTGGCGCGTGCCTGTAATCCAGCTACTCAGGAGGCTGAGGCAGGAGAATTGCCTCAACCCAGGAGGCGAAGGTTGTGGTAAGCCAAGATAGCGCCATTGCGCTCCAGCCTGGGTAACAAGAGCGAAACTCCGTCTAAAAAAAAAAAGGAGAGAAGGCTAGCACTCCCCTTGACAAGGGTGAAAGAAGCCCTGACACGCATGCAGTTAAGGCATTGCAACATACTTGTGGCATCTAACCATCTTTTTTTTTGTTTTTGAGGGGATGGATACCCCATTCTCCATGATATGATTATTACACATTGCATGTTTGTATCAAAACATGTACCCCATAAATAGATATACCTACTGTATACCTACAAAAATTAAAAATTTAAATGTTTTTTAAAAAGAAGGAAATAAATAACCTAAATAGCTCTATGTCTATTAAAGCATTCAATTTATAGTTGACAAATCTTCCTTTAAAGAAGACTCCAGACTTGGCTGGGTGAGGTGGCAACACCTGTAATCCCAGCACTTTAGGAGGCCAAGGCAGGTGGATCACCTGAGGTCAGGAGTTCAAGACTAGCCTGGCCAACATGGTGAAACCTCATCTCTACTAAAGTAAATACAAAAATTAGTGGTGGCGGGTGCTTGTATTCCTAGCTACTTGGGAAGCTGAGGCAGGAGAATCACTTGAACCCAGGAGGTAGAGGTTGCAATGAGCTGAAATCACACCATTGCACTCCAGCCTGGGAACAAGAGTGAAACTCCGTCTTAAAAAAAAAAAAACCATGACTCCAGACTTAGATAGCTTCACTGAGAATTCTACCAAACATTTAAGGAATAAATAATACCAGTTCTATACAAACTCACAGAAAATTGAAGGAAGGAATTATTTCCCAATTCTTTCCTAACAGCATTATTCTGATACCAGAACTCCACAAAGACTCCCAGAAAACTACAGGATCATATCCCTTGTGAACATAGGTATGAAAATTCATTTAAAACATTGCTTAGCAAACTGAATCCAATGCTATATACAGAAAGAATAATATACCACAACCAAGTGGGAAATCCCAAGAATGCAAAGTTGGCTTAGGAGTTGAAAGTTGATCGATGTAATTCACAGTCTTAAGAGTGAAAAAGGCTGACGACGGTGACTCATGCCCGTAATAGCACTTCGGGAGGCCAAGACAGATCCCAAGGCGAGTAGTTCAAGACCAGCCTGGTCAATATGGTGAAACTCTGTCTCTACTAAAACTACAGAAATTAGCCAGGTGTGGCGGCAGGCACCTGTAGTCCCAGCTACTTGGGAGGCTGAGGCAGGAGAATCGCTTGAACCTGGGAGGTGGAGGTTGCAGTTAGCTGGATCACTCCACTGCATTCTAGCCTGGGTGACAGAGTGAGACTCCATCTCAAAAAAAGAAAAACGAAAAAACAAAATGGATCATCTCAGTAGATCCAGAGAAATGTTTGACAGAATCCATCCATTACTGATTAAAAAAAAAAAACTAGAAGTAAAATGAAACTTCTTCAACATAGTAAGGGCATCTGTGAAAAACCTGTGGCTAGCATCATATGAAATAATAAAAAGACTGAATATTTTCCTAAGACCAGGAACGAGCCAAGGTTGCCTGTGAGATCTCACAGCTGTTCAGCACTGTAATAGAAATTCTAGCCAAAGTAATCAGGCAAGATAAAGAGTGCTGGCACCGGGTGCGGTGGGTCACACCTGTAATCCCTGCACTTAGGGAGGCTGAGGCGGGTGGACAACCTGAGGTCAGGAGTTTGAGACCAGCCTGGCCAACATGATGGAACCCCGTCTCTACTAAAAATACAAAAATTAGCCAGGCGTGGTGACACTCACCTGTAATCTCAGCTACTTGGGAGTCTAAGGCAGGAGAAACTTGAACCTGGGAGGTAGAGGTTGCAGTGAGCTGAGATCACACCACTGCATTACAGCCTGGGGAACAAGTGAGACTTGGTCTCCAAAAAAAAAATCTGATATTAAAAGAGCTACTGGTGAGTTTGCCAAGGTAGCAGGATACAAGATAAATATGCAAAAGTCAGTTCATTTTATATACCAGCAATAAATACTGGAGGTTGAAATTAGAAGCATTTACAATAGCATCAAAAAGTCTGAAATACTTGGGTTAAATGTGAAAAAAGGTGTGCAAAACTTACATGCTGAAAAAATTCAAACTGATAGTAAATGGAGAGATATGCCATATTCATAAAGTAGGAGATTGAACAGTGCAGTTCTCAAACTGATCCTTAGATTCAATGTAATCCAGTGAAATTCCCAACAGGCTATAAGAATTTCACACATAGTTTCTAAAATGTATTTGGCTCTCAAAGGAGCTGGAATAGCCAGAACAAGGAGAACACAAGACCGTGTGACAGACATTACCTAACTGAAACACTGAAAGCCACGGTGACCAGCCACTGTGGTGGCTGGATGTACAGGTGTGTGCCTGTAGTTGCAGCAACTTGGCATGTTGAGGCGGGAGGATCTCTTGAACCTAGGAGTTTGAATCTAGCCTGGGCAACAGTGTGGAGTTGATATAAAAATAGCTAAGTAGGTAAATAGAAGAGTACAGAAATTGGTTCACAGGTATCTATGGTGAATTGATTTTTTATAAATGTGCAAAAGTAGTTCATTGGAGAAAGGATAATTGTTTCAACAAATAATACTGGAAAAATTAGATATTCGGGTTTTTATTTTTGTGTTTTTCAAGCGATTCTCCTGCCTCAGCCTCCTGAGTAGCTGGGATTACCAGCATATGCCACCACATACAGCTAATTTTGTATTTTTAGTAGAGATGGGGTTTTTCCATGTTGCTCTGGCTGATCTTGAACTCCCGACCTCAGGTGATCCACCTGCCTTGGCCTCCCAAAGTGCTGAAGTTACAGACGTGAGCCACTGCGCCCGGCCCAGACATTCGTATGTTTAAAATTCGTATGCAGGGACTCATGCCTGTAACCCAGCACTTTGGGAAGCCAAGGCAGGCTGATCACTTGAGGTCGGGAGTTTGAGACCAGCCCGACCAACATGGGTGAAACCCCTTCTCTACTAAAAATACAATAATTAGTTGGGCATGGGGTTAGGCACCTGTAATCCCAGCTACTTGGGAGGCTGAAACAAGAGAATTGCTTGAACCCAGGATGCAGAGGTTGCAGTGAGCCAAGATCAGGCCACTGCACTCCAGCCTGGGCAACAGAGTGAGGCTCTGCCTAAAAAAACAAAACAAGGAACTTTAATCCATACCTAGCACTATATGTGAAAATTAACTTAAAATCATAAATCTAAAGGTGAGATCTGAAACTAAAACTGATAGAAGAAAATCTATGAAATGTTCTGTGAGATTTTTAGCCATGACACTAAAAGCATGGTCCATAACGGAAACAGATAAACTGGATTCCCTCAACATGAAGAACTTTGTAATACACTGTTGGAAATAGCCCATGTGAACAGTAGGTGAATAGATAAACTGATAAGTCCATAATATGGGATATCATTCAGTAGTAAAAAGATAAGCTATCAAGCAACAACAATACTTGAAGGAAGCTTAAATGCGTATTGCTCAGTGAAAGAAGTCAATCTGAAAAGGTCACATAGTATACGGTTCTAACTATAGAGCATTCTGGAGAGGCAAAACTATGAAGACAGTAAAAAGAGCAATAGGCATGGTGCAGTGGCTCACGCCTGTAATCCCAGCACTTTGGGAGGCCGAGGCAGGCAGATCAATTGAGGTCAGGAGTTTGAGAGCAGCCTGGCCAATGGTGAAACCCCATCTCTACTAAAAGTACAAAATTAGCCAGGCATGGTGGCGGGTGCCTGTACTGTAATCCCAGCTACTCAGGAGGTTGAGGCAGGAGAATCGCTTGAACCCAGGAGGTGGAGGTTGCTGTGAGCCAAGATCACGCCACTGCACTCCAGTGAAACTCCATCTCCAAAAAAAAAAAAAAAAAAAAGCAGTAGTTGCTAGGTGTTCAGGGAGAAAGAGGGATGGTGGAGCACTGGAGATTTTTAGGGTGTTAAAACTATTCTGTGTCATACTGTTTTGATGAAAACAGGTCATTTTACATTTGTCAAAACCCATAGAATGTACAGCAGGGAGTGAATCCTACTGTAAACCATGGACTTAATTGTATGAATATTTGCTTGTCAATTGTGACAGATGTGCCATACTAATGTAAGACTAATAATAGGGGAAACGGGGAGGATGTGAAGCTGTATAAAAGAACTCAATACTTTCTGCTCAATTTTCGTTTTGTTTTGTTTTGTTTTGAGACAGAGTCTCACTCTGTCACTCAGGCTGGAGTGCAGTGGCGCCATCTCAGCTCATGGCAGCCTCTACCTCCCTGGTTCAAGCAATTCTCCTGCCTCAGCCTCCCAAGTGGCTGGGATTACAGATGTGCACCACCACGCCCAGCTAATTCTTGTATTTTTAGTAGAGATGGGGTTTTGTGTTGGCCAGGCTGGTCTTGAACTTCTGATCTCAAGTGATCTACCGACCTCAGCCTCCCAAAGTGCTGCAATTACCAGTATGAGCCACCATGCCTGGCCTCTGCCAAGTTTTTCTATAAACCTAAAGCTGCTTAAAGAAAAAGTCAGTTTTGGTCAGGCGTGGTGGCTCATGCCTGTAATCCCAGCTACTTGGGAGGCCAGGGCAGAAGAATTGCTTGAGCCCAGCCTGGGCCACATAGACCCCCATCTCTTTATTTTAAAAATATATATATATATACATATATATATATATTTTGTCAAACCCAATGTCATGAAGATTTTCTCCAACATCATCTTCTAGGAGTTTCATAGTTTTTGCTCTTAACAACATTTAAATCATTGATTCATTTTGAGTTAATTTTTCTTTCTTTCCTTTCCTTTTTTTTTTTTTTGAGACCAAGTCTCACTCTGTTGCCCAGGCTGGAGTGCAATGGCATGATCTCGGCTCACTGCAACCTGTCTCTCGGGTTTAAGTGATTCTTCTGCTTCAGCCTCCTTAGTAGCTGGGACTACAGGTTCGTGCCACCACACCCAGCTAATTTTTTGTATTTTACTAGATAGAGACAGAGTTTCATAATGGCCAGAATGGTCTCGATCTCCTGACCTCATGATCCGCCCGCCTCAGCCTCTCAAAGTGCTCGAATTACAGACGTGAGCTACCGCGCCCAGCCTTGAGTTGATTTTTGTGTGTGTATTAGGTTGAGTCCAAATTCATTGCTTTGCATGTGGATATTCAGTTGTCCCGACACCATTTGTTGAAAATACTTTTCCCATTGAGTGGTCTTGGCATCCTCGTCAGAATCAGTTAACCGTAAATGCAGGGTTTATTTCTGAGCTCTTCATTGTTGGGGCATCAGGAAGTGTGAGTACTCCCAATTTTGTTCTTGTTCAAGATTGTTCTGGCTATGATAGGTTCCTTGAGTTTTGGGATCAGCTTATTGATTTCTGCGTAGGTAAGCTGAAATTTTTATAGAGGTTGCATTGAGTCTGTAATTCACTTTGGAAAGTACTGCTGTCTTAAAAGTATTGCCTTCCAATTTGTGAATAAAGGACATCTCTTCACTTATTTAGGTTTTCTTCAATCTCTTTCAACAAAGTTTTGTACTTTTGTTAAATTTGTTCCTAAATAATTTTTGATGTTACTAGAGATAGAATTATTTTTTAGATTTCGTTCTCAGATTGTTTATTGCTACTGAATAAAACATTGTGGCCAGGAGCAGTAGTTGACACCCATAATCCTAGCATTTTGGGAGGCCAAGATGGAAGGATTACCTGAGCACAGGAATTCGAGGCTGCAGTGAGCTATGATTGCACCACTGCATTTTAGCCTGGGCCAGAGAGAGACATCATGTCTCAAAAATAATGAGAAATAAGAAACAGTTTATTTTTGTATATTGATCTTGTTTCCTGCCACCTTCTTATATTCATTTACTAGTTTAATAGTTTTGGGGGTGTGTATTCCTTATTGTGCATATAAAATCACATCATTTACAAAGAGAGACAATTTTGTTTCTTCCTTTCCAATCTGAATGTCTTCTCTCATTTTCTTGCCTGATTGCCCTGGCTGGAACCTCTAGTACAACGTTTAGTACAAGTGGTAAGAGCAAACATCACTCGTGTTGTTCCTGATGGTGGGGGATGTTTGCCGTCAGAATGGTGTTAACTGCAGGGTTTTTATAGATGTCCTTAAACAATATGTGGAATGTTCTAATCATGAAGAAGTGTTGGATGTTGTCCATTGCTTTTTCTGCATGCATTGAGATGGTCGTGTGGTTTTTATCTGTTACTCTATTGATATGGTATGTTACAGTAATTGATTTTCAGATTTTAAACCAACCTTGCGTTTTTGGAATCAATCCCACTTAGTCATGGTATATAATTCTTTTTATATGTTCCTGGACTTCATTTGTTAATATTTTGTTGAGGATTTTTCTGTCTATAGTCAATATTTACTGATTTTTTTTAAAAAAATAAATTGTAATTGAAAAAAAATAGAAAAATGTTCTAGAAAACAATATAATGAACATGTCTTTCCCATTATTAGTGCCTAAATAGATGTTACTTTTCATCTTATTTTTGTCAGAGTAAGTCCCCTGCATGCTGTCTTTCTACCATAATAATTGCAAATAAAAACTGATACTAAAAGAAAAGGTATGCCAAAGCCAGTGGGTTGGTTGGAAAGGGGAATCACACTTGAAGTGAACTACACAGGTGAGTTTCTCACTTCCTACGCCCATGCATGGCCTTGCCTGTAGGCTGACCCTCAGTTGCAGGGCTGTGCTGTGGGGGTTCTTGCATAGGCAGCAAAAACTCAGGAAATCCCCATCTTTCTGCCTAGGGTTCCAGAATAGAGCTACACAAATGTAGTCAATTCATGTTTGACCCAAGTGCAAAGGCAATTAATTCAGTGGAGAAAGGAGAGTCTAAAGCGTGGCACGAGGATGATTGGACATCTGGATGCAAAAAAAGAAACTCCACTCCACTTTTCCATGATGTAAAAATTAACGTAGATCCTGGGTCTAAAAGTAGCACCTAAAACCCGAAAACTTGTAGAGGGAAACAAAATCTTTCTGATCTTGAGTTATGCAAAGAGTTGTTAGACACAGTAATAAAAGGTGATCCATACAATAATGTTCTTTTGTTTTTGAGACAGGTTCTTGCCCTGTCTTCCAGGCTGCTTGCATGATCTCGGCTCGCCGCAACCTCCACCTCTCGGGGTGAAGTGATTCTCCTGCCTCAGCCTCCTGAGAAGCTGGGATTACAGGCACCCACTACCACACCTGACTATTTTTTGTATTTTCAGTAGAGATCGGGTTTTGCCATGTTGGCCAGGCTGGTCTCAAACTCCCGACGTCAGGCAGTCCACCTGCCTCAACCTCCCAAAGTGCCAGGATTACAGGCATGAGCCACCCCACCTGGCCAAATTATTTTTTTAAACTGTGCCAAACTGAGTGGCAGAGGAGATGAGCAAGTTCAGGTCTCATGCACTGCTGGTGAGAACGCAGACAGTGCAGCTGCCTCGGCAAATTGGTAGTTTCTCGTGAAGTTAAACATCCTTAAAATACGACCTGGCAAAACCACTCCAAGGCATTTACCCAAAAGTCACGAAAACATGTTTATACAAATGCCTGTATGCAAATATTTAATGTATAGTGGCTTTATTAATAATTGTGCAAAACGAAACAATACAAGTTTTTCAGCTGGTGAGTAGATGCACAAACTGAGGTATGTCCATCCATAGCAACCAAAGAAGTGTGTTACCGATACTTCCAGCAACACGAGTGAGTGTCGAAGGAAGTTAGACTCACCATCTTTGTAGGGTGCAGTTCTGTTTATCCAACATTCTAAAAAAGGCAGAATTGGCCAGGCGCACTGGCTCCCACCTGTAATCCCAGCATTTTGGGAGGCCGAGGCAGGTGGATCACCTTAGGTCAGGAGTTCAGGACCAGCCTTGGCAACATGGTGAAACCCCATCACTACTAAAAATACAAAAATTAGCCAGGCGTGGTGGCGGGTGCCTGTAATCCCAGCTGCGTGGGAGGCTCGGGCGAATCCCCTGTACCTGGGCAGTAGAAGTTGCAGTAAGCTGAGATCATGCCGCTGCACTCCAGCCTGGGTGACAGAGCGAGACTCTCAAATAAATAAATAAGGCAAAATTACAGTAACAGAAAACAGATCACTGGTTGCTGGGGGTCGGAGAAGCTTGAACACGAAGACTCTGCTTGGGGATAGAGCAGTTTGTATCTGGATTGCAGCTGCCTGTGGTTGCGTGCCTGTTGCCTTCTAGGTGAGAATTAAACTGGACACAGCGAAAGCCCCTTCCCGCCTGCTCCCAGCCCCTCCCTGCCTGGGTCACTGCAGTGCTGTCTGCAGGTTAGTGAACGTTGTTCTTGTTTGTGGTTTTGGTTTCTTACTGTGTAAATTAAGAACATAGATGGTTTTGTGTGTCCATTGTTTACGTAAATGGTATAATCGTGTTTTTGCAACTCGATTTTTTTGGTCTTAACATTGTGTCTTAGAGTTTTCTACTTGTGGATCTGTTTTAACTTTCTGATAGTTTACTTCATGGTTTAATGATTTGTCCCTTACTAGTCAGAATGTTTCTAGTCAAAACACACCGGCTACATGTGGTGGCTCTCAATCCCAGCACTGTGGGAGGTTGAGGCAAGCAGATTGCTTGACCTTAGGAGTTCAAGACCATTCTGGGCAACATGAAGAAACCCCTGTCTCTACAAAAAATACAAAAAATTAGCCAGGTGTGGTGCCCACCTGTAGTCCCAGCTACACAGGATGCTGAGGTGGGAGGATCACTTGAGCCTGGGAGGTTGAGGCCGCAGTAAGCCGTGATTGCACCACTGCCTTCCAGCCTAGGCAACAGTATGAGACCCTGTCTCAAAAAGAAACAAAGAAAAGCCACATGTTGGCCCAGTACAGACCCTACGTAGTGAGACCGCCTAGAATGGACCCTTAGAGGGTGTGCGTGCTGCCCTTAATTAACCATTGCTAAATTGTTGCTGAAACACGTGGTGTCCGTTTACATTCCTGCCTCAGCTTCTGTTTTCTCCACGTCTTTGCTGCCCGGTCATCTCACCCCTACCATCCGTTCCTGCTTCGGTTTCTGTCTTCCCCAGGTCCCTGCCCTCCTGCTCACCTCACTCCTGTGCTCTGGCCTCTCATGGTTTCATTTGCGTCTCCTGCTGGGGAAGTCGAATGCCCTGTAACTTGGTTTTTCCCGGCTGGAAGCTGCAGTGAGCCTCCGTCGTCCATCCTCTGGGGTGGGCTTTCCTGGTTTTCGTGTGTCTTGTCCTGGTGTGAGCAGCACGCAGCACATCCCTCTTCCCACAGACCCTTGGCTGGCCAGGCATCTCAGTCCTCTGATGCCCGTGACAGAGTAAGCAGCACCCCCTTCAGAGTAAAACTGGCACTGCCTTGTCACTTCCCGGGCACTGAAGGCCTCTCTCTACACCCTTCCCGAGGAGGCCGTCTCCCCTGGAGTGGTGGAGAGCCTGGCCTGTCCCGTCCCCGGCTGCTCCTCCCTTCCTTCCCGGGTATCACTCCCTCGGACCACCCCTAGATTTCCAGGTAACACAGAAATTACTTCTGCTTCTAACACTGCTCAGTCGGAGCATCTCAGTCTGAAGGCTGCATCTCTAGCCCAGCCTCCTTCCACCCCCGCAGCTCCCCTGCCCGGAGACAGCCCAGCCTCCTTCCACCCCTGACCCCCCGCAGCTCCCCTGCCCTGAGAGCCTCTGGTGCTTCTGCTGTATCCCAGAAACAAGCCCGAAGCAAGCACCCACTGTCCCTTACGGATGTGCTCTGCACCACCTTTCTCACCACAGTGCTGTCAGGGCCTGGTGGGCTCCCCCTTCCCCACCCCACACCGCAGCCCCGATACTCTTAGGAGCTGCTTTCCCACATGCTCTGTGTCTCCTGGGGATACCAGGCCTCCGTCACCCCTCACCTGGGTCATAGCAGCCCCTCTGATTGGCGTCCTTGCCACACTTCTGCCCACTTCCCTGTTCCAGGGGGCGCCTGGCCCCAGATGGGACTCAGACAACAAGGACCCCTCTGGCCACGTCCTGTGTCTGGGAACTCATCTCAGTGCCCAGCCTCTACCTCGGGTGCAGGGTGCAATCCACAGTGCCCAGTTGGCACGAGGCTGCCCAGCACTGTGCAGCCACACCTCCGCTCTGTCCCCATGAGGCACCAGGATCTCTTCTGTTCCTGGCACCCTCCACCTGGCCCAGCACTGTGCAGCCACACCTCGGCTCTGTCCCCACGAGGCACCAGGATCTCTTCTGTTCCTGGCACCCTCCACCTGGCCCAGCACTGCGCAGCCACACCTCGGCTCTGTCCCCACGAGGCACCAGGATCTCTTCTGTTCCTGGCACCCTCCACCTGGCCCAGCACTGCGCAGCCACACCTCGGCTCTGTCCCCACGAGGCACCAGGATCTCTTCTGTTCCTGGCACCCTCCACCTGGCCCAGCACTGTGCAGCCACACCTCGGCTCTGTCCCCATGAGGCACCAGGATCTCTTCTGTTCCTGGCACCCTCCACCTGGCCCAGCACTGTGCAGCCACACCTCTGCTCTGTCCCCATGAGGCACCAGGATCTCTTCTGTTCCTGGCACCCTCCACCTGGCCCAGCACTGTGCAGCCACCTCGGCTCTGTCCCCATGAGGCACCAGGATCTCTTCTGTTCCTGGCACCCTCCACCTGGCCCAGCACTGTGCAGCCACACCCTCAGCTCTGTCCCCACGAGGCACCAGGATCTCTTCTGTTCCTAGCACCCTCCACCTGGCCCAGCACTGTGCAGCCACACCTCAGCTCTGTCCCCATGAGGCACCAGGATCTCTTCTGTTCCTAGCACCCTCCACCTGGCCCAGCACTGTGCAGCCACACCCTCAGCTCTGTCCCCACGAGGCACCAGGATCTCTTCTGTTCCTAGCACCCTCCACCTGGCATCTTGTTCATCCTCCCAACACATCTCTGATATTAAAAACGCCCAGGAGCTCTGTGCTGAACACGGTTGTGGCACATGCTGGGTGTGTGCCCAGCCCAGGCTCCCGCAGGCGGACTGGAATGCCTGCCCTGGTGCTAACTGGCTGCGTGTGAAGGGCCTTGGTTTCCCCAGAGGTCACCAAGGGAGAGCGAGGCCCCTGTAGGAAACAACCCCAGCATTCGTGCAGGACACTGAGGGCCTCGCAGGGTCCCCTTCCACATTTGGGTCAGCCATGGGTGGGCGATCTCTGTGCCTTTCCTTCTCTCTTCTGTTCCCTGAGGGGAAACTGAGGCTCAGTTCACCCAGATCAGCATTCACCAGTAACAGGGCCGGGCATGGCATCTGTTGGCCTCAGCCTGGAAGCTGGAAATTTGAGGGGCACCTGGGAGAGGACAGAGCAGCGTGGACCCTTCAACTGCGGCCAAGCCCTCCATACCAGCCCTGTCCAGCACCAGGGCTGAGGCTGCGTGGCCGACCCCAGGAGTGCCCCACAGGCACGCTCAGACCTGCCTTTCCTCCCAGGCTCCTTTGACTGCCGGGCAGCAGCCTCACCATGTCCCAGCCCCAGGCCCCAGAGCAGGTGCCGGACACGCTGGGGGACTGCCCCCCTGGCAGGAGGGACGAGGACACCACGGAGGGGATCCAGTGCTCCCAACGCATGCTCAGCTTCAGTGACGCCCTGCTGTCCATCATCGCCACTGTCATGGTCTGTATCGGGCCCTGTGTAGGCCTGCCCACCCCGAGCCCCTTGAGGCACTGCCAAGCCTGTCTGAGACTTATCCCAGGTCTTGCCAGCATCCTTGGGTCCCCCATCCCCTCAGGCAGCTTAGGGGGTGCCCAGCACAGCCTTTGAGTCCCCAGTCCCACCACACCCAGCCCAACAAGTGTCTCACTTCCTTCTGTCTCCTTGTTCCTCAGATCCTGCCTGTGACACACACGGAGATCTCCCCGGAACAGGTAATGGGGCAGGCTGCGCTCTGTGTGTGTGGCTCTGAGAAGACACAGGGTCCCCAGGGCCTGACCTGGCACAGGCTGAGAAGGCAGAGGCAGGAGGCAGAGGCCTCCTTGGAAAGGGAGAGGGTCAGCAAGGCCTGCTCAGCCTATTCCCACCCCGGCGGAGGTCCTGGCCTCCTGGTAGGGGGCAGCCCCCTCAGCCTGTGCCCATCCCAGCAGAGGTCTTGGCCTCCTGGGAGGGCAGGAGGCTGGGCTCCTAAGGCTCTGTGTCAGAGCTCAGCAGACAAAGGCAGTGCCCTGGAGGTGAGCCAGAGGACAAGTTGGAAGAGGAAGGTTCCAGGCCTGCCCCAAGGACAGAAGGTTCCTTTACGAGAGGGCAGCTGCCCCAGCAGGCACCTTATGTAGCTGTTCTGTGTAAACAGCAGGGACACACCCACCCTGGCTGTTCCTACGTCCTGGAGGTCGGGGCAAAGGGTTTACAGGCAGTTTCCGCTTACAGCCACCTTGACTATTTCTGAGCTAAAGAGCAACACTCTCAGAAGGGGAGCAGTTGGGAGGCGTCTGAGGTGCACATCTGCCTGGCTCGGTGTCCTCGTGACTGGGTGGCAAGGCTCGAGCCTCATGGGTGCGTGAGGCTCAGCAGTGAAGATGTAGCCCTTCCTGGGCCGGTGCTGAGGCCAGGGCTCCAGTCCTGTCCCGTGAGCTGAGCCTGGGGGATGCTGGGAAGTCTTGGGAGCTGCTTAGCGTTGAGCTTTTCTCAGCTGTGCGGAAAGGATGATGAGACTTTTCATAGGGTTTTCATGAGAAGTAGAAACCAGGTGGAGCCTGGCCCGGTTTGCAGGGAGACCCTGGGCAGCAGCAGGTGGCAGGCAGCACAGGCGCTGGAACCCCAGGGCCGCCCCTGCCCTCTCCAGGGAAAACTGCATTCCCACCGAGGCCCACACGGTGGGCCTGGCCAAATGTGGTCGTGAGGTGCTGGCCAGGGATGCAACATACTGACCTCGGCTGCCCCTTTCAGGATGGGGTTGCTGAGACACGGCCACGTCCACCTGAGATGCCCAGGGCAGAGGTCGCACGAAAATGAGGGTCATGGCTGGTTGAAAATAAGAAAACCCTGCAAGCCTAAACCTGCTCTGACTTCTCTGCTGTCAGGGCACCTTTCAGGGACTGTGATGTTTAGTGCCCTGTCTTTCCTCTGCTGTCCCACCGGGTCACAGGGAGGGTCTGAGCCTCAGTCCTGGAGAGTTAGAAGCTCTTTCAGAGAACACATTTGCAGGAAGAGGGAAGGGTCTGATGTGTGTCCCAGGGACTGGCTAGAGCAGCGGACGCCTCCTTGTGAGGAGAGGGGGTTCCTGGGCTGTGCTCACTCTATAAATAAAAGACAGTCCTAACTTTGAAAAGCCATGAGACCTGCCTGCAAGTAGAGAGGTAAAGCAGGAAAACGGTAAAGCAGTCAGTTTTCTGTTTGGAGCGTTCCTGGAGAGAGCATGAAAACCCTCTCTCAGGGCTGGAGGGGCGAGGGCCTTGGTTGAGTGCAGCACTGTCCCCAGTGCCTCCTGCTGACCACAGACCCTAGGGCGGGCCGTCTGCGAGGTTCCTCGCAGTTTCCACGGAGGCCCTTACCCACGGCTGCTTCAGAATTACCTACCCAGGCAGTGCCGAGTGCGAACCTGCTATGGTGTGAGCCTGTGTGCCCCTCCAGGGTTCACACACCGACACCCGCAGTGACGGCGTTGTGAGGCAGAGCCTTTCAGGGTGACCTGTGCTTTTGCCTTTTTCTCCCTTCCCATGTGAGGACACCCAGAGGGCACCATCTCTGAGGCGGAGTCCTCACAGACACTCAGCTCCTTGAGAGCTGATTGCTCAGCAGGAACAGCCCACAGAAGGCTCCAGAATGCTCCTGTGGGTGTGGGCATGGCTCAGTGCCCTGGAGAAGGGGTGGGGGCTGGAGGGGTGGGACCTGAAGGCACCAGGGGGAGACAGGCCAGGTGGAGGTGGAGGCTGGACCCTCCCCGGCGCCTCACAGGGCCCACCTGAGGGCCTCACCCTGTCCTGGGCAGAGGACAGCCCCCACACGATGCTGTCTCGACTGCCATTCAGGGACACTCGTGTCACTGGGCTCTGACAGCAGTGCTCTTGTACTCCAGCAGTTCGACAGAAGTGTACAGAGGCTTCTGGCAACACGGATCGCCGTCTACCTGATGACCTTTCTCATCGTAACGGTGGCCTGGGCAGCACACACAAGGTGGGGGCCACGGCCGCTCTCAGAGTTCCTGTGCTCCGCACTGTCACACATGGGTCCCCAGGGGTGGGGGACGGCAGGCGGCTCTTCCCACCCTCATGCCCTTGGGGACGGCAGGACTTACCAGGCCCTGGGGCCTGGGACGGTATAGACGGTGCAGTAGGTGGAGGTGCTCCCTCCAAGGCGAGACTCCTCTCACAAGTCGCTCAGCGCTGCCACCGCCTCTCAGCCACACAGACCTTCCTCCTGCCTGTGAGAGCTGCCTCGAGACCAGGCTGCAGCCAGGCAGGAGAGGGCACGTGTGCTGCGCCCATTAACACTGTCAGACGGCACACAGCCTCATCCTCCCAGTTCTGTGTCCTGGGGTCTCACCGCACTGCCATCTCCCCGGCAAGGAGGCTGTGTCTGCAGGACACGTGCTCCAGGGCTGGAGCTTCACCTTCGAGAGAACAAGGTTCTTTAAGATCCAAGGAGAGGCTGGGCATGGTGGCTCACGCCTGTAATCCCAGCACTTTGGGAGGCTGAGGTGGGCAGATCACCTGAGGTCAGGAGTTTGAGACCAGCCTGGCCAACATGGTGAAACCCCATCTCTACTAAAAATACAAAAATTATCTGGGCGTGGTGGCGGGTGCCTGTAATCCCAGCTACTTGGGAGACTGAGGCAGGAGAATGGCTTGAACCTGGGAGGTGGAGGTTGCAGCGAGCCGAGATTGCACTATTGCACTCCAGCCTGGGCGACAGCGCGACACTCCAAAAAAATAAAAGATCCAAGGGCCTAGCACTGCAAGGGCCACTGACCACCTGCCCCAGGCAGAGAGGAACAGGACACCAGGGGTGGAGCTAGGGCTGCAGGGCAGTGGGCACTGGGAAGGCTCCATACCTGTCCTGGGCTGCAGGGCGGTGGTGGCCAGGGAGGCATCAGAGCCTCCCTCGAAAGCATGGCTGAACGTTTTATGTGACAGACTTGCTTTCAGCGAGGTGACAGACGGGCCTCTTCTTACTTAGGGGAGGGCTTTCTCTCCAGCCTTCCTTGTTCACAGAGCACCCAGGGGGCCCACAGCTGGTGGGAGTTTGGTGGGCCACTGACTGTGCCAGGCTCCTCATCAGATCTCATGAGATCAGCGGCGCGGACACGGCCACACACACCCTCCCTCATGTACTTGTTCCTCCGAGGCCACACCCGCTGTGGAGTTCAGGGCAGGCAGGCCTGGGGGCTCTGAGAAGGCTGGGAGGGAGCTTCACAGATCTGCTCTGTCCATCCGCGGAGGACGTATGTGCCTGTGTGCAGTGTCCCATGCTCAGCAGGTCACCAGTCCTGCTGTCTCCAGGGAGGCGGCATCCTTTCCTTTTCTTCTTTTTAGTGAAATGCGCAGCCCGAGTGAGCCCCTGTGTCTGATGCCCTGAGGCCACCATTGGGCCCCTGACGCCCTGACGGGGTTACAGACCCCCAGGTTGGGGGGCTTCAGCTCAGTCAAGCCCAGCCCAGGAAGAGCCCCTAACTTCAGAGTGGCTGATTGAGGCGCGCCCTTCCTGCTTCAGAAATGGGGCCGTGTGGGCTGAGCTTGTTTTCGTGGTGACAGACCGTGCTCCGTGTTTATTCTGTTACGTTTCTTACCTCGTGGGTGTTCCATGGACTTTTCCACAGGTGTAGTGTATGCAGCCCCTGAAGAAGCAATGGGAAAGAGGGTTTCCTTTTTTCAAAACAGTTTCGGACACAAGGCCTGAAGGTCGAATTCCTCATGTGGAGAAGCTCTATCTCCACAGAAAGGGTTTTCAGAGGGCTGCAGGCCGGGCCTCTGTGCCTGGGAACAAGAAACTCACAACCTCCTGAGGATGCCACCCCCAGGAGGCCCACAGGCCTCCTCTGACCACCGAGCACCTGAGACCCCTAAATAACTGCTGTGTCCCTGGCTCCGTGTCTGCACAGTGCAGAGGCACAGGCACGGCCCACGAGCTCCATCAGAGTCATGCTGAGAAAACCCCAAAGCTACCAGGGTGTGTGGTGGTCTGACACCAACCCTGCTGAGAGCAGCAGGCTGTGAGTCGGGAGGAAGTAGTGGGGAGCGTGTGCATGGGTGGGGTGCTTTCTGCGGAACTTCCTTTTCTCCTTTGTTTTTTCCAAACCCTACACACTAGGTAGGTTATATGTTGGGGTGGCAGTGACATCTCTTAATGGTGCTTCCCCCAGAGGATGCTGGGAGTGTGTGCTGTTCACTAGGTAGGTTATATGTTGGGGTGGCAGTGACATCTCTTAATGGTGCTCCCGGAGGATGCTGGGAGTGTGTGCTGTTCACTAGGTAGGTTATATGTTGCGGTGGCAGTGACATCTCTTAATGGTGCTTCCCCCAGAGGATGCTGGGAGTGTGTGCGTGTTCACTAGGTAGGTTATATGTTGGGGTGGCAGTGACATCTCTTAATGGTGCTTCCCAGAGGATGCTGGGAGTGTGTGCGTGTTCACTAGGTAGGTTATATGTTGGGGTGGCAGTGACATCTCTTAATGGTGCTTCCCCAGAGGATGCTGGGAGTGTGTGCTGTTCACTAGGTAGGTTATATGTTGGGGTGGCAGTGACATCTCTTAATGGTGCTTCCCAGAGGATGCTGGGGTGTGTGCTGTTCACTAGGTAGGTTATATGTTGGGGTGGCAGTGACATCTCTTAATGGTGCTCCCGGAGGATGCTGGGAGTGTGTGCTGTTCACTAGGTAGGTTATATGTTGGGGTGGCAGTGACATCTCTTAATGGTGCTTCCCGGAGGATGCTGGGAGTGTGTGCTGTACACTAGGTAGGTTATATGTTGGGGTGGCAGTGACATCTCTTAATGGTGCTTCCCCAGAGGATGCTGGGAGTGTGTGCTGTTCACTAGGTAGGTTATATGTTGGGGTGGCAGTGACATC
Source organism: Saguinus midas (assembly GCA_021498475.1). Classification (NCBI taxonomy): domain Eukaryota; kingdom Metazoa; phylum Chordata; class Mammalia; order Primates; family Cebidae; genus Saguinus; species Saguinus midas. Next base: position 135,559,779 of record CM038393.1, on the reverse strand, counting down.
TCTTAATGGTGCTTCCCGGAGGATGCTGGGAGTGTGTGCTGTACACTAGGTAGGTTATATGTTGGGGTGACAGTGACATCTCTTAATGGTGCTTCCCCAGAGGATGCTGGGAGTGTGTGCTGTTCACTAGGTAGGTTATATGTTGGGGTGGCAGTGACATCTCTTTTTTTTTTTTTGAGACGGAGTTTTGCTCTTGTTACCCAGGCTGGAGTGCAATGGCGCAATCTCGGCTCACCGCAACCTCCGCCTCCTGGGTTCAGGCAATTCTCCCGCCTCAGCCTCCTGAGTATCTGGGATTACAGGCACGCACCACCATGCCCAGCTAATTTTTTGTATTTTTAGTAGAGACGGGGTTTCACCATGTTGACCAAGATGGTCTCGATCTCTTGACCTCGTGATCCACCTGCCTCGGCCTCCCAAAGTGCTGGGATTACAGGCTTGAGCCACCGTGCCCGGCCTAGTGACATCTCTTAATGGTGCTTCCCCTAGAGGATGCTGGGAGTGTGTGCTGTTCACTAGGTAGGTTATATGTTGGGGTGGCAGTGACATCTCTTAATGGTGCTTCCCGGAGGATGCTGGGAGTGTGTGCTGTACACTAGGTAGGTTATATGTTGGGGTGACAGTGACATCTCTTAATGGTGCTTCCCCAGAGGATGCTGGGAGTGTGTACTGTTCACTAGGTAGGTTATATGTTGGGGTGGCAGTGACATCTCTTAATGGTGCTTCCCCAGAGGATGCTGGGAGTGTGTGCTGTTCACTAGGTAGGTTATATGTTGGGGTGGCAGTGACATCTCTTAATGGTGCTTCCCCAGAGGATGCTGGGAGTGTGTGCTGTTCACTAGGTAGGTTATATGTTGGGGTGGCAGTGACATCTCTTAATGGTGCTTCCCCAGAGGATGCTGGGAGTGTGTGCTGTTCACTAGGTAGGTTATATGTTGGGGTGGCAGTGACATCTCTTAATGGTGCTTCCCAGAGGATGCTGGGAGTGTGTGCTGTACACTAGGTAGGTTATATGTTGGGGTGGCAGTGACATCTCTTAATGGTGCTTCCCGGAGGATGCTGGGAGTGTGTGCTGTACACTAGGTAGGTTATATGTTGGGGTGACAGTGACATCTCTTAATGGTGCTTCCCAGAGGATGCTGGGAGTGTGTGCTGTTCACTAGGTAGGTTATATGTTGGGGTGACAGTGACATCTCTTAATGGTGCTTCCCAGAGGATGCTGGGAGTGTGCTGTTCACTAGGTAGGTTATATGTTGGGGTGGCAGTGACATCTCTTAATGGTGCTTCCCTAGAGGATGCTGGGAGTGTGTGCTGTTCACTAGGTAGGTTATATGTTGGGGTGGCAGTGACATCTCTTAATGGTGCTTCCCCTAGAGGATGCTGGGAGTCTGTGCTGTTCACTAGGTAGGTTATATGTTGGGGTGGCAGTGACATCTCTTAATGGTGCTCCCGGAGGATTCTGGGAGTGTGTGCTGTTCACTAGGTAGGTTATATGTTGGGGTGGCAGTGACATCTCTTAATGGTGCTTCCCCAGAGGATGCTGGGAGTGTGTGCTGTACACTAGGTAGGTTATATGTTGGGGTGGCAGTGACATCTCTTAATGGTGCTTCCGGAGGATGCTGGGAGTGTGTGCTGTTCACTAGGTAGGTTATATGTTGGGGTGGCAGTGACATCTCTTAATGGTGCTTCCCAGAGGATGCTGGGAGTGTGTGCTGTACACTAGGTAGGTTATATGTTGGGGTGGCAGTGACATCTCTTAATGGTGCTTCCCCAGAGGATGCTGGGAGTGTGTGCTGTTCACTAGGTAGGTTATATGTTGGGGTGGCAGTGACATCTCTTAATGGTGCTTCCCAGAGGATGCTGGGAGTGTGTGCTGTTCACTAGGTAGGTTATATGTTGGGGTGGCAGTGACATCTCTTAATGGTGCTTCCCGGAGGATGCTGGGAGTGTGTGCTGTTCACTAGGTAGGTTATATGTTGGGGTGGCAGTGACATCTTAATGGTGCTTCCCGGAGGATGCTGGGAGTGTGTGCTGTTCACTAGGTAGGTTATATGTTGGGGTGGCAGTGACATCTCTTAATGGTGCTCCTGGAGGTTGCTGGGAGTGTGTGCTGTACACTAGGTAGGTTATATGTTGGGGTGACAGTGACATCTCTTAATGGTGCTTCTCCAGAGGATGCTGGGAGTGTGTGCTGTTCACTAGGTAGGTTATATGTTGGGGTGGCAGTGACATCTCTTAATGGTGCTCCCGGAGGATGCTGGGAGTGTGTGCTGTTCACTAGGTAGGTTATATGTTGGGGTGGCAGTGACATCTCTTAATGGTGCTTCCCGGAGGATGCTGGGAGTGTGTGCTGTTCACTAGGTAGGTTATATGTTGGGGTGGCAGTGACATCTCTTAATGGTGCTCCTGGAGGTTGCTGGGAGTGTGTGCGTGTTCACTAGGTAGGTTATATGTTGGGGTGGCAGTGACATCTCTTAATGGTGCTCCCGTAGGATGCTGGGAAGTGTGTGTGCTGTGATGTGACTACAGTGCATTGTGTTGCCTTTTTGTCTTTTTCTTAAATGGTGTAGGTTGTTCCAAGTTGTCGGGAAAATAGACGACACACTTGCCCTGCTCAACCTGGTGAGTATGTTCTTGTTTTCTGGGGAGTTATTTCAGTTTGTCATCCGACCCTTGCAGCTGCCTGTCTCGTGGCCTGCAGGGCTCCTCGGAGCTGGAATCTGTCCACACCTGGTGGCTCCTTGAGTGACCTTTCCCTCTCCATGGGCCGCCAGCCTGTATATTCTTCCAGACAAGACCAGGGAGTGGAGGGCCGGGGGGGCACTGTGTTTGGCTCAGCTGTGGGAGACAGAGAGGCCAGGTGTCCCCATCTGGCCCTGTATGGTCTGGAGGCTGGATGCACTTGACATCCTGCCCTTCTGTCCTAGGGGGGCCCGGCCCTGTGCCTTCCCAAGTGGGCTCTGTCCATCCCTCTGCCCTCCTCCCCAGGCTGCTTCATGGCTGTGATGCCCTCCTTCCCCCCAGGCCTGCATGATGACCATCACCTTCCTGCCTTATACGGTGAGCAGTGTCAGGCCTCTGACACCCTGAGGCTTTGCTGGGCATCACCAAATTAGACCTGTCCTCCGAAACAGACCAGCTGGACAGTCCCGGGCCCAGGCCACACGGTTGCAGAGAACAAAGAAGGTTCTGGGGAGAGCCGGCCGTCGGCCTGCATCGGGCTCCAGGCTGGGTGGGGACGGGAGGCACTGGCCCCCGTGAGGGAGTCACCAGCCCCCCTAGTTCCCACCGGCCCCAAGCCTGCAGCCTCCTGCCCATCCCAGGCCTGCTCCTGGCAGGCGGCCCCTGCAGCGTCGAGTCCCCTGCCCTCCGCTGCTCAGGCTGTGAAGGTGCCGCCAGGCTCTGGCGGTCGCCGCTGGTCTGAATGCGCGAGGCCGTGTACCACCAGGAACTGGGGTCTGTGGGACTTCATATGAATTTGGTGACATTCTGGCTTGAAAGGCTTGAGACGTTTGATGGAGTTGGTTGGGGTAAGGGCAGTTTGGACACATGCCCCAGCACCCAGCTGCCCCATCCTGGGTTGCCCTGCCCATTTCCCAGTATCCCATGGGGTGAGGAGGCTCACCATGGCCCAGTTCCAGGCTCCGGAGCCCAGAAGCCTGGTAACCTAAGATTTGGATTTGGAGAGTTGTTTTTGTTTTTAACAGTTTTCCTTAATGGTGACCTTTCCTGATGTGCCCCTGGGCATCTTCATGTTCTGTGTGTGTGTGATCGCCATCGGGATCGTGCAGGTAGGGGGCCAGGGGTCTACACGTGTGTGTGTGTGTGTGTGTGTGTGTGTGTGTGTGTGTGATCGCCATCGGGATCATGCAGGTAGAGCCAGGGTCTACACGTGTGTGTGTGTGTGTGTGTGTGTGTGTGTGTGATCGCCATCGGGATCATGCAGGTAGGGGGCCAGGGGTCTACACCGTGTGTGTGCGTGTGTGTGTGTGTGTGTGTGTGTGTGTGATCGCCATCGGGATCATGCAGGTAGGGGGCCAGGGGTCTACACCGTGTGTGCGTGTGTGTGTGTGTGTGTGTGTGTGTGTGTGTGATCGCCATCGGGATCATGCAGGTAGGGGGCCAGGGGTCTACACCGTGTGTGTGCGTGTGTGTGTGTGTGTGTGTGTGTGATCGCCATCGGGATCATGCAGGTAGGGGCCAGGGTCTACACCGTGTGTGCGTGTGTGTGTGTGTGTGTGTGTGCATGTGAGATCGCCATTGGGATCGTGCAGGTAGAGGGCCAGGGTCTACACCGTGTGTGTGCGTGTGTGTGTGTGCGCATGTGAGATCGCCATTGGGATCGTGCAGGTAGGGGGCCAGGGGTCTACACCGTGTGTGTGCGTGTGTGTGTGTGTGTGCACATGTGAGATCGCCATTGGGATCGTGCAGGTAGGGGCCAGGGGTCTACACCGTGTGTGTGTGTGTGTGTGTGTGTGTGAGATCGCCATCGGGATCATGCAGGTAGGGGGCCAGAGGTCTGCACCGTGTGTGTGTGTGTGTGTGTGTGTGTGTGTGTGTGATCGCCATTGGGATCGTGCAGGTAGGGGGCCCGGGGTCTGCACCGTGTGTGTGTGCGTGTGTGCGTGTGTGTGATCGCCATCGGGATCGTGCAGGTAGGGGGCCAGAGGTCTGCACCGTGTGTGTGCGTGTGTGTGTGAGATCGCCATCGGGATGGTGCAGGTAGGGGCTGGGGCCTGCACCATGTATGTGCGTGAGTGTGTGTACGTGCACGTGCACGTGTGTGTGATCGCCATCGGGATCGTGCAGGTAGGGGCCGGGGGCCTGCACCGTGTGTGTGCGTGTGTGTGTGTGCGTGTGTAATCTCCCTCAGGATCATGCAGGTAGGGGCCAGGGTCTGCACCGTGTGTGTGCGTGTGTGTGTGTTTGTGTGTGTGTGAGATCGCCATCGGGATGGTGCAGGTAGGGGCTGGGGCCTGCACCGTGTGTGTGTGTGTGTGTGTGTGTGTGTGATCGCCATCGGGATCGTGCAGGTAGGGGCTGGGGCCTGCACCGTGTGCGTGTGTGTGTGTGTGTGTGTGTGTGTGTGTAAGTGTGATCGCCATCGGGATCGTGCAGGTAGGGGCCAGGGTCTGCACCATGTGTGTGCATGTGTGTGTGTGATTGCCATCAGGGTCATGCAGGTAGGGGCCAGGGTCTGCACCGTGTGTGTGCGTGTGTGTGTGTGTATAAGATCACCATCAGGATCGTGCAGGTAGGGGCTGGGGCCTGCACCGTGTGTGTGTGTGTGTGTGTGTACGTGCACGTGCGTGTGTGTGATCGCCATCGGGATCGTGCAGGTAGGGGCCGGGGCCTGCACCGTGTGTGCGTGTGTGTGCGTGTGTAATCTCCCTCAGGATCATGCAGGTAGGGGCCAGGGTCTGCACCGTGTGTGTGTGCGTGTGTGTGTGTTTGTGTGTGTGTGTGAGATCGCCATCGGGATGGTGCAGGTAGGGGCTGGGGCCTGCACCGTGTGTGTGTGTGTGTGTGTGTGTGTGTGTGTGATCGCCATCGGGATCGTGCAGGTAGGGGCTGGGGCCTGCACCGTGTGCGTGTGTGTGTGTGTGTGTGTGTGTGTGTATGTGTGATCGCCATCGGGATCGTGCAGGTAGGGGGCCAGGGGTCTGCACCATGTGTGTGCATGTGTGTGTGTGATTGCCATCAGGGTCATGCAGGTAGGGGGCCAGGGGTCTGCACCGTGTGTGTGTGCGTGTGTGTGTGTGTGTATAAGATCACCATCAGGATCGTGCAGGTAGGGGGCTGGGGGCCTGCACCGTGTGTGTGTGTGTGTGTGTGTGTGTGTGTGTGTGTGTGTGTGTGTATGTGAGAGAGCGTTGGGTCACACAGGTAGGGTGCCAGGGCCACCTACACACATAGGATGTGGCATGCCCAGAGCCCCCCTGCTTTCTGACCTAAGATCCCCCACACACAGCAGCCCCAGGAGCCAGCAGAGGCTCCTGTTTTTTCACCACCTCAGGCCCCCTGCCCAAAGTGTCCTGGGGTAGAAGCCCCCCTCTATCCACCAGATCCCCTCCCCCGAGACCCCTGCCTGTGTGCACGCCTTATGGCCTGGGGCTGGACTGGTGTGAGGGCCCCCCTGCTCTTGGGGTTGGCGTCCTGCACCTTGCTTTTCCCACAGGCACTGATTGTGGGGTATGCATTCCACTTCCCGCACCTGCTGAGCCCGCAGATCCAGCGCTCCGCCCACAGGACCCTGTACCGAAGACACATCCTGGGCATCGTCCTCCGAGGCCCAGCCCTCTGCTTCATGGCAGCCATCTTCTCCCTCTTCTTTGTCCCCTTGGTGAGTGCTGGGACAGCCCTCCAGGGCCAAGGCAGGGACCAGGGGCACCATGGGAGCGATGTGCCCCCAAGTGACAGACATGGGGGTGGGGGGCAGAGCCGCAGGCAGGCAGGGGTCCCACCGAGGGTCTCGTGTGTGAGGCCCAGGGCTGCAGTGAGTTGCGCCAAGGAGGGAGGCCTGCTCCTGAGGCCCCGGGACCCAGCCTGTCAAAGACAGAGACAGACACTCATGGAAGGAAGGGGCAGCTGAGCGTCTTCTCAGCGAAGCTTCAAAATGACGATGAGAAGCAAAGACACCAGGAGTCCAGGGATGCGGGATGCTCACATTCTCCTGTTTCGTTTTTATTATTGAGGCAAGATCCTGCTCTGGACACCAGGAGTCCAGGGATGCGGGATGCTCACATTCTCCTGTTTCGTTTTTATTATTGAGGCAAGATCCTGCTCTGGACACCAGGAGTCCAGGGATGCGGGATGCTCACATTCTCCTGTTTCGTTTTTTATTATTTGAGGCAAGATCCTGCTCTGTCACCTAGGCTGGAGGGCAGTGGTGCAATCTTGGCTCGCCGCAGCCTCAACCTCCCAGGCACAAGCGATTCTCTGACCTCAGCCTCCTGAGTCTCAGGGACTACAGGTGTGCACCAGCACCCCTGGATAATTTTTATATTTTGGGGAGACAGGGTCTTGCTATGTTGCACAGGTTAGTCTGGAGTGATCCGCCCGCCTCAGCCTCCCAAAGTGCTGGGATTACAGGTGTGAGCGACCGCGCCAGCCTTTACTTGCTTTTAGATAAGGAATCTATAAAACTGTAAATATCAAACAGCTGTTTGGAGGAGGAGCCCCTTGGGAAAAGCCCGGCATCTGCTCATGGCGACGTCAGCTGTTGGTGCTTGGAGAATGTGAGCCACTGGGGAGAGGGAGAAGGCAACAAAGGAAAGTTCTAGAACCCACAATGGAGCCTGGGAAAGCAGAGCTGAGGACCCAGCTGTTGGCAGCAGGAGTTGGGTCTGCCAGGGGCCATCACATGCATCCGGCAGCAGTGCCAGAGGTGGGGAGGCGGGTGGCAGCACAGGGCCTCCTGGCAGTCCTTGCTCAGTTGGAACACAACTAGGAGCCTCTTAGCCCAGCCGGAAGACTGAGGGCTGCTCACTTGCGGTTCTTAAGCCAACGGCTGATTTACTAGGATCAGACCATCATTCTAGATGTCATTCTAGGAATGCCACCATCACCCAGAAGCAGAGCAACAAACCCTAAAAACCAGCTGTTTCAGAGTTGAAGTCACAGCTTTATTTGTGGCATCTGGACCTGCTGGAGCACCTTTGAAGTAAATTGAATTTTTAAACCCAGAGCACCATAAGAACTGTGGAAATCTGGGCCGGGTGCGGTGGCTCACGCCTGTAATCTCAGCACTTTGGGAGGCCGAGGCGGGCAGATCACAAGGTCAATAGATGGAGACCATCCTGGCCAACATGGTGACACCCCGTCTCTACAAAAAATACAAAAATTAGTTAGGCATGGTGGTGCGTGCCTGTAATCCCAGCTACTCTGGAAGCTGAGGCAGAATTGCTTGAACCCAGGAGGTGGAGGTTGCGGTGAGCTGAGATTGGGCCACTGCACTCCAGCCCTGGCAACATGATGGAGACTTTGTCTCAAAAAAAAAAAAAGGAATTGTGGAAAAATGAATGGTTGTTATTGTAAATGTTTAGTAAATATTTCAGAAGAATCCCAAGTTTAAAATAGACGGCAGCCAGATGGCAGTGGTGCACCTATAGTCCCAGCTACTTGGGAGGCTGGTGCCAGAGGACCCTGGGAGCCAGGGAGTTCGTGGCTGTGCCAGTTGGATTTCTGCACTCAGTTTAGCATCAGTGTGGTGACCTTCCAGGAGCAGAGAGCTGCCAGGTTGCATAAGGAGTGCGGGCTGGCTCAGGTCGGAAGTGGGGAAGGTCAGAACTCCTGTGCCGGTTGGTAGAAGGATCGTCCCTGTGAATAGCACCACACCCCAGCCTAGGCAACACAGCAAGACCCAGTCTCTAAAGAAACAGACATGTCTGGTGAGTGCCTGGTGCTGATGCCTCACTCACTAGAGGCCTGGGCAGGCCGCCACCTCCACCGAGAGGGGCTGGAGCTGGGGGCTGAGCAGGGTGGCCTGTGAGCCCCAGAGCCATGGCTGCTGTGTTGCTGGGCTCTTAGACCAGATGCATTTGATGCCCATGAAACAAGAGGAGTAGACACCAGGAGATGTCGGGTGGGGCAGGCCAGAGGCTTGGGACTTCCTCCAGAAGGGTGGGCCACCCACTGGTACTGGCAGGAGGGGCAGGTGTCCTCAACTGCAGCCTCTGTGAGGTCAGAGCAGGGCAGGGGCTCCAACAGAGGGCAGGTGGGTGAGGCCCAGGGCTGCAGTGAGTTGCGCCAAGGAGGAGGCCTGCTCCTGAGGCCCTGGGACCCAGCCTGTCAAAGACAGAGACAGACACTCATGGAAGGAAGGGGCAGCTGAGCGTCTTCTCAGCGAAGCTTCAAAATGACGATGAGAAGCAAAGACACCAGGAGTCCAGGGATGCGGGATGCTCACATTCTCCTGTTTCGTTTTATTATTGAGGCAAGATCCTGCTCTGGACACCAGGAGTCCAGGGATGCGGGATGCTCACATTCTCCTGTTTCGTTTTATTATTGAGGCAAGATCCTGCTCTGGACACCAGGAGTCCAGGGATGCGGGATGCTCACATTCTCCTGTTTCGTTTTATTATTGAGGCAAGATCCTGCTCTGGACACCAGGAGTCCAGGGATGCGGGATGCTCACATTCTCCTGTTTCGTTTTATTATTGAGGCAAGATCCTGCTCTGGACACCAGGAGTCCAGGGATGCGGGATGCTCACATTCTCCTGTTTCGTTTTATTATTGAGGCAAGATCCTGCTCTGATCCGCCCGCCTCAGCCTCCCAAAGTGCTGGGATTACAGGTGTGAGCGACGCGCCAGCCTTACTTGCTTTTAGATAAGGAATCTATAAAACTGTAAATATCAAACAGCTGTTTGGAGGAGGAGCCTTGGGAAAAGCCCGGCATCTGCTCATGGCGACGTCAGCTGTTGGTGCTTGGAGAATGTGAGCCACTGGGGGAGGAGAAGGCAACAAAGGAAAGTTCTAGAACCCACAATGGAGCCTGGGAAAGCAGAGCTGAGGACCCAGCTGTTGGCAGCAGGAGTTGGGTCTGCCAGGGGCCATCACATGCATCCGGCAGCAGTGCCAGAGGTGGGGAGGCGGGTGGCAGCACAGGGCCTCCTGGCAGTCCTTGCTCAGTTGGAACACAACTAGGAGCCTCTTAGCCCAGCCGGAAGACTGAGGGCTGCTCACTTGCGGTTCTTAAGCCAACGGCTGATTTACTAGGATCAGACCATCATTCTAGATGTCATTCTAGGAATGCCACCATCACCCAGAAGCAGAGCAACAAACCCTAAAAACCAGCTGTTTCAGAGTTGAAGTCACAGCTTTATTTGTGGCATCTGGACCTGCTGGAGCACCTTTGAAGTAAATTGAATTTTTAAACCCAGAGCACCATAAGAACTGTGGAAATCTGGGCCGGGTGCGTGGCTCACGCCTGTAATCTCAGCACTTTGGGAGGCCGAGGCGGGCAGATCACAAGGTCAATAGATGGAGACCATCCTGGCCAACATGGTGACACCCCGTCTCTACTAAAAATACAAAAATTAGTTAGGCATGGTGGTGCGTGCCTGTAATCCCAGCTACTCTGGAAGCTGAGGCAGAATTGCTTGAACCCAGGAGGTGGAGGTTGCGGTGAGCTGAGATTGGGCCACTGCACTCCAGCCCTGGCAACATGATGGAGACTTTGTCTCAAAAAAAAAAAAAAGGAATTGTGGAAAAATGAATGGTTGTTATTGTAAATGTTTAGTAAATATTTCAGAAGAATCCCAAGTTTAAAATAGACGGCAGCCAGATGGCAGTGGTGCACCTATAGTCCCAGCTACTTGGGAGGCTGGTGCCAGAGGACCCTGGGAGCCAGGGAGTTCGTGGCTGTGCCAGTTGGATTTCTGCACTCAGTTTAGCATCAGTGTGGTGACCTTCCAGGAGCAGAGAGCTGCCAGGTTGCATAAGGAGTGCGGGCTGGCTCAGGTCGGAAGTGGGGAAGGTCAGAACTCCTGTGCCGGTTGGTAGAAGGATCGTCCCTGTGAATAGCACCACACCCCAGCCTAGGCAACACAGCAAGACCCAGTCTCTAAAGAAACAGACATGTCTGGTGAGTGCCTGGTGCTGATGCCTCACTCACTAGAGGCCTGGGCAGGCCGCCACCTCCACCGAGAGGGGCTGGAGCTGGGGGCTGAGCAGGGTGGCCTGTGAGCCCCAGAGCCATGGCTGCTGTGTTGCTGGGCTCTTAGACCAGATGCATTTGATGCCCATGAAACAAGAGGGAGTAGACACCAGGGAGATGTCGGGGTGGGGCAGGCCAGAGGCTTGGGACTTCCTCCAGAAGGGTGGGCCACCCACTGGTACTGGCAGGAGGGGCAGGTGTCCTCAACTGCAGCCTCTGTGAGGTCAGAGCAGGGCAGGGGCTCCAACAGAGGGCAGGTGGGCTGAGTCCTGGGCAGAGGCAGGCAGGTGGGTGGGTGGCCAGCACAGTGGGCAGGGATAAAGGGGAGCAGTCTGAGGCAGTCCTGGTGTCAGAGATGGGACAGCCTCTTCTGGTGGTGGCTGAGTGACAGGGGGCAGGCTGATGAGGTCAGGACCTAGTCCCCGGGAGCCAGATGCACTTTCTGTGTCCATAAACTTGTGTGTTCTTCTGGATTCTACATATGCAGAGACTCACACAGTATGTGGCCTTTTCGTGTCTGGCCTCTTAACATTGTCAAGATTCACCCATGTTGTTACCCATGTCAAAACCATGTTTCTTTATGGCTGAGTCCGTTGTGAGTCTTGTGCCACGTCATGTGGGTGCACTCAGCCATGGATGGAGATCTGGGATCTGCGTCTTTCAGCTGTCGTGAGTGAAGCCGCTGTGAGCATTGCTGGATACATATGGCCGTCGTGAGTGAAGCTGCTGTGAACATTCCTGGATACATGTAGCTGTCATGAGTGAAGCCACTTTGAGCATTGCTGGACACGTGGCCGTCGTGAGTGAAGCCTCCGTAAGCATTCCTGAACATGTGGCCATCATGAGTGAAGCCGCCGTGATCATTACTGGACACGTGTGGCCGCCATGAATGATGCCACTGTCAGCGTTGCTGGACATGTGTAGCCGTCATGAGTGAAGCCACTATGAGCGTGGCTGGACACGTGTAGTCGTGAGTGAAGCCACCGTGAGCATTGCTGGACACGCGTGGCGTGAGTGAAGCCACCGTGAGCATTGCTGGACACGTGGCCGTGAGTGAAGCCACCGTGAGCATTCCTGGACACGTGGCCGTGAGTGAAGCCACCGTGAGCATTGCTGGACACGTGGCCGTGAGTGAAGCCACCGTGAGCATTCCTGGACACGTGGCCGTGAGTGAAGCCACCGTGAGCATTGCTGGACACGTGGCGTGGTGAAGCCACCGTGAGCATTGCTGGACACGTGGCGTGAGTGAAGCCACTGTGAGCATTGCTGGGCACGTGTGGCTGTCGTTAGTAAAGCTGCTGTGAGCATTCCTGGACACATGGCCATCGTGAGTGATTCCACTGAGCATTGCTGGACACGTGTTTCTTCAGATCTGTCTCCTCAGGTCTTTTGTGTATGTGCCCGGCAGTGAGTTGCTGGGTCATATGGTGATTCTGTGTGAATTTTTTAAGTTTAATTTGTTGAGGAACCACCAAACTTCCACAGCAGCTACACCATTTTATGTTCCCACCAGCAGCACACAGCAGTTCATTTCTACATCCTCACTAACACTTGCTGTTTTCATTTCTCTGCATCTTAGTGGGTGTGAAGGAATCTCATTGTGGTTCAATGTGTTTTCATCATGGCGGAGGGCTCGAATCTCGTGGTTTGATGTGCGTTTTCATCATGGCGAGGGGCTCAAATCTCGTGGTTCGATGTGCGTTTTCATCATGGCGGAGGGGGTCGAATCTCGTGGTTTGATGTGCGTTTTCATGGCGGCAGGCGTTGAGCATCTTCTCGTGAATATGCTGACCGTTTGCACGTTTCGTTTGGAAAACTGTTGTCATCCTTTGCCCATTGTTAATTGGGCTGTCTTTATTGTTGAGTGGTAAGAATTGCAAGCAGGCGGCTTTTAAGACACGATCTTGCCCTTTCACCTAGGCTAGAGTACAGTGAGCTGGATCACTGCTTACTGCAACTTCTGCCTCCCAGGTTCAGCAGGCGCACTTAGTCACACCTGGATAATTTTTATTTTTGGAGAGATGCAGTTTACTATGTTGCCCAGGCTGGCCTCGAACTCTTGGGCCCAAGCGACCCAGCCGCTCAGCCTCCCAAAGTGCTGAGCCACTGTGCTGGGCTTCAGAATTTGTGACACGTTTTGGCTGCTCGGCGCTGTCAGATACGTGATCTGCAGAACCATCGCTCCTGCCGCTGCCGGCTCTTTGGCGCACACACAGCTGTGTCTGGATAAAGCCTGGCCTCGGCCCCCTGTGGAGGGCGCTAACCTGTGGTGTGTCTCCCTGCAGTCTTACCTCCTGATGGCAACCGTCATCCTCCTCCCGTACGTCAGCAAGGCCGCCAGCTGGTGCCGAGACAGGCTCCTGGGTAGGTGATGACTGGCTGGCCGGAGGCCAATGGCCTCCCGCCTCCGCATGGCCGCTCCACACTGAGGGCCGTGCATGGGCCAATGCCTACGTGCATGGTGGTGGCCGGGGCTCCCCTGCTCTGTCCCTCGGGGTGTCGCTGTGCTGCCTTCTCTCCTGGCCTGCACGTTCCAGGCCTCTTCTCTGGGATGAGGCAGTGACAGCCACACGGGCTGTGGCTCCGTGTGTTGGGTCTTGGCCAGCTCTACCCTCCTGGCTTGTCCACAGGCCACAGGAGCCCTCGGCTCACCCAGTGGAAGTTTTCACATTTGACCTTCATGAGCCGCTCAGCAAGGAGCGGGTGGAAGCCTTCAGCGACGGCGTCTCGCCATCGTGGCCACTCTTCTCATCCTGGACATCTGGTGAGGACCCCATGCCACCTGCCCCAGCTATGTTGGGTGCCCAGTGTGTCCTGGAAACCCCAGAAAGGCTCGGGGTCTCGGCTCCACCTCTCCTGGATGCCTCGAGTTTTATGTGAGGTCAGGGCAGCCTCACGTCAGGAAGACAGTCCTCCAAGCAGACCTCTTCCCAACAGCCCCTGCTTCCCAGCGGCCCCTCCTTCCCAGCAGCCCCGCCACAAGCGCAGGCTGGGGATGGGGTGCCAGGCGAAGTCAGCACCGGCTGCCAACTGTTCTTTTCATTCTTCCCCGAGGGCTCAGCAGTCGTGGGTATCCCCTACCTCAGGCTTCACCCTGCCCCAGCACCAGTCCCTCCCAGCAGCCCCTCCATCGTCTCCCTGTTCCCCATCACCTCCCAGCCCCCAAGCCCTCCCACTCCCCACAGCCTGCTATTGCTTCCACTTCCTTCCAGCGTCTGCTCCTCCACTGACTCATCTGTTGAGTGCCTGGTGCTGATGCCTCACTCACTAGAGGCCTGGGCAGGCCGCCACCTCCACCGAGAGGGGCTGGAGCTGGGGCTGAGCAGGGTGGCCTGTGAGCCCCAGAGCCATGGCTGCTGTGTTGCTGGGCTCTTAGACCAGATGCATTTGATGCCCATGAAACAAGAGGGAGACACCAGGGAGATGTCGGGTGGGGCAGGCCAGAGGCTTGGGACTTCCTCCAGAAGGGTGGGCCACCCACTGGTACTGGCAGGAGGGGCAGGTGTCCTCAACTGCAGCCTCTGTGAGGTCAGAGCAGGGCAGGGGCTCCAACAGAGGGCAGGTGGGCTGAGTCCTGGGCAGAGGCAGGCAGGTGGGTGGGTGGCCAGCACAGTGGGCAGGGATAAAGGGGAGCAGTCTGAGGCAGTCCTGGTGTCAGAGATGGGACAGCCTCTTCTGGTGGTGGCTGAGTGACAGGGGCAGGCTGATGAGGTCAGGACCTAGTCCCCGGGAGCCAGATGCACTTTCTGTGTCCATAAACTTGTGTGTTCTTCTGGATTCTACATATGCAGAGACTCACACAGTATGTGGCCTTTTCGTGTCTGGCCTCTTAACATTGTCAAGATTCACCCATGTTGTTACCCATGTCAAAACCATGTTTCTTTATGGCCGAGTCCGTTGTGAGTCTTGTGCCACGTCATGTGGGTGCACTCAGCCATGGATGGAGATCTGGGATCTGCGTCTTTCAGCTGTCGTGAGTGAAGCCGCTGTGAGCATTGCTGGATACATATGGCCGTCGTGAGTGAAGCTGCTGTGAACATTCCTGGATACATGTAGCTGTCATGAGTGAAGCCACTTTGAGCATTGCTGGACACGTGGCCGTCGTGAGTGAAGCCACCGTGAGCATTCCTGGACACGTGGCCGTGGTGAAGCCACCGTGAGCATTCCTGGACACGTGGCGTGAGTGAAGCCACCGTGAGCATTGCTGGACACGTGGCCGTGAGTGAAGCCACCATGAGCATTCCTGGACACGTGGCCGTGAGTGAAGCCACCGTGAGCATTGCTGGACACGTGGCCGTGAGTGAAGCCACCGTGAGCATTGCTGGACACGTGGCCGTGGTGAAGCCACCGTGAGCATTCCTGGACACGTGGCGTGGTGAAGCCACCGTGAGCATTGCTGGACACGTGGCCGTGGTGAAGCCACCGTGAGCATTCCTGGACACGTGGCGTGAGTGAAGCCACCGTGAGCATTGCTGGACACGTGGCGTGGTGAAGCCACCGTGAGCATTGCTGGACACGTGGCCGTGGTGAAGCCACCGTGAGCATTGCTGGACACGTGGCGTGAGTGAAGCCACCGTGAGCATTCCTGGACACATGGCCATCGTGGTGATTCCACTGAGCATTGCTGGACACGTGTTTCTTCAGATCTGTCTCCTCAGGTCTTTTGTGTATGTGCCCGGCAGTGAGTTGCTGGGTCATATGGTGATTCTGTGTGAATTTTTAAGTTTAATTTGTTGAGGAACCACCAAACTTCCACAGCAGCTACACCATTTTATGTTCCCACCAGCAGCACACAGCAGTTCATTTCTCTACATCCTCACTAACACTTGCTGTTTTTCATTTCTCTGCATCTTAGTGGGTGTGAAGGAATCTCATTGTGGTTCAATGTGTGTTTTCATCATGGCGGAGGGCTCGAATCTCGTGGTTTGATGTGCGTTTCATCATGGCGGAGGGCTCGAATCTCGTGGTTTGATGTGCGTTTCATCATGGCGGAGGGGTCGAATCTCGTGGTTTGATGTGCGTTTTCATGGCGGCAGGCGTTGAGCATCTTCTCGTGAATATGCTGACCGTTTGCACGTTTCGTTTGGAAAACTGTTGTCATCCTTTGCCCATTGTTAATTGGGCTGTCTTTATTGTTGAGTGGTAAGAATTGCAAGCAGGCGGCTTTTAAGACACGATCTTGCCCTTTCACCTAGGCTAGAGTACAGTGAGCTGGATCACTGCTTACTGCAACTTCTGCCTCCCAGGTTCAGCAGGCGCACTTAGTCACACCTGGATAATTTTTATTTTGGAGATGCAGTTTACTATGTTGCCCAGGCTGGCCTCGAACTCTTGGGCCCAAGCGACCCAGCCGCTCAGCCTCCCAAAGTGCTGAGCCACTGTGCTGGGCTTCAGAATTTGTGACACGTTTTGGCTGCTCGGCTGTCAGATAACGTGATCTGCAGAACCATCGCTCCTGCCGCTGCGGCTCTTTGGCGCACACACAGCTGTGTCTGGATAAAGCCTGGCCTCGGCCCCTGTGGGCGCTAACCTGTGGTGTGTCTCCCTGCAGTCTTACCTCCTGATGGCAACCGTCATCCTCCTCCCGTGCGTCAGCAAGGCCGCCAGCTGGTGCCGAGACAGGCTCCTGGGTAGGTGATGACTGGCTGGCCGGAGGCCAATGGCCTCCCGCCTCCGCATGGCCGCTCCACACTGAGGGCCGTGCATGGGCCAATGCCTACGTGCATGGTGGTGGCCGGGCTCCCCTGCTCTGTCCTCGGGTGTCGCTGTGCTGCCTTCTCTCCTGGCCTGCACGTTCAGGCCTCTTCTCTGGGATGAGGCAGTGACAGCCACACGGGCTGTGGCTCCGTGTGTTGGGTCTTGGCCAGCTCTACCCTCCTGGCTTGTCCACAGGCCACAGGGAGCCCTCGGCTCACCCAGTGGAAGTTTTCACATTTGACCTTCATGAGCCGCTCAGCAAGGAGCGGGTGGAAGCCTTCAGCGACGGCGTCTACGCCATCGTGGCCACTCTTCTCATCCTGGACATCTGGTGAGGACCCCATGCCACCTGCCCCAGCTATGTTGGGCGCCCAGTGTGTCCTGGAAACCCCAGAAAGGCTCAGGGTCTCGGCTCCACCTCTCCTGGATGCCTCGAGTTTTATGTGAGGTCAGGGCAGCCCCCACGTCAGGGAAGACAGTCCTCCAAGCAGACCTCTCTTCCCAACAGCCCCTGCTTCCCAGCGGCCCCCCTCCCTTCCCAGCAGCCCCCGCCACAAGCGCAGGCTGGGGATGGGGTGCCAGGGCGAAGTCAGCACCGGCTGCCAACTGTTCTTTTCATTCTTCCCCGAGGGGCTCAGCAGTCGTGGGTATCCCCCTACCTCAGGCTTCACCCCTGCCCCAGCACCAGTCCCTCCCAGCAGCCCCTCCATCGTCTCCCTGTTCCCCATCACCTCCCAGCCCCCCAAGCCCCTCCCACTCCCCACAGCCTGCTATTGCTTCCACTTCCTTCCAGCGTCTGCTCCTCCACTGACTCATCTGTTAAAGTGCTCGTCTCGGTTGTCACATTTTTGTTTTTTGGGTGTTTTTCTAGACAGAATCTGGCTCTGTCATCCAGGCTGGAGTGCAGTGGCTCGATCTCGGCTCACTGCCACCTCCACCTCTCCACCTCCCGGGCTCAAGTGGTTCTCCCGCCTCAGCCTCCTGACTAGCTGGGACTAATGCGCCCGCCACCACCCTCGGCTAATTTTTTGTATTTTTAGTGGACATGAGGTTTCACCATGTTGGCAAGGCTAGTCTCGAACTCCTGACCCCAGGTGATCTGCCCACCTCAGCCTCCCAAAGGCCTGGGATTGCAGGCGTGAGTCACCATGCCTGGCAGTCATTACGTTTTAATTTGCTTTCTCACATCTTTCATCCTTTTGAAGTGTGTTCTTCCCTAGTCATAATGCAGCACTGTGGTCTCGTAGGGTAAGACACTGGTTTACGGTTTGTATTCTGTGCTTTATGTTCTCGAGTCCGCGTCTCCTAACGCTCTCCTGCTGGCTCTTTTCTGCTGCAATGTGTGCATTTTAAAAGCAGGAAGCAAACATTGGTTGGCACCGTCTCTAAGGCCCAGGGGCAAGGGATGCTCCAGGGTGACCTGCCTGCTCCCAGCGACTCCCTGCCCTTGCTGCCCCACCCCATCCCCACCCCGCCCTCTGCCTGTCATTCTGGAGGACAGAGTCTGTGTGGCTGCTTGTGGACCACCATCCTCCACGTCCTGTTGCTGAAACGATGCTGTTCCGGCTTCCTGGACACGTGGCGTGAGTGAAGCCACCGTGAGCATTGCTGGACACGTGGCCGTGAGTGAAGCCACCGTGAGCATTGCTGGACACGTGGCCGTGAGTGAAGCCACCGTGAGCATTGCTGGACACGTGGCCGTGAGTGAAGCCACTGTGAGCATTGCTGGGCACGTGTGGCTGTCGTTAGTAAAGCTGCTGTGAGCATTCCTGGACACATGGCCATCGTGAGTGATTCCACTGAGCATTGCTGGACACGTGTTTCTTCAGATCTGTCTCCTCAGGTCTTTTGTGTATGTGCCCGGCAGTGAGTTGCTGGGTCATATGGTGATTCTGTGTGAATTTTTAAGTTTAATTTGTTGAGGAACCACCAAACTTCCACAGCAGCTACACCATTTTATGTTCCCACCAGCAGCACACAGCAGTTCATTTCTCTACATCCTCACTAACACTTGCTGTTTTTCATTTCTCTGCATCTTAGTGGGTGTGAAGGAATCTCATTGTGGTTCAATGTGTGTTTTCATCATGGCGGAGGGGCTCGAATCTCGTGGTTTGATGTGCGTTTTCATCATGGCCGAGGGGCTCAAATCTCGTGGTTCGATGTGCGTTTTCATCATGGCGGAGGGGGTCGAATCTCGTGGTTTGATGTGCGTTTTCATGGCGGCAGGCGTTGAGCATCTTCTCGTGAATATGCTGACCGTTTGCACGCGTTCGTTTGGAAAACTGTTGTCATCCTTGCCCATTGTTAATTGGGCTGTCTTTATTGTTGAGTGGTAAGAATTGCAAGCAGGCGGCTTTTAAGACACGATCTTGCCCTTTCACCTAGGCTAGAGTACAGTGAGCTGGATCACTGCTTACTGCAACTTCTGCCTCCCAGGTTCAGCAGGCGCACTTAGTCACACCTGGATAATTTTTATTTTTGGAGAGATGCAGTTTACTATGTTGCCCAGGCTGGCCTCGAACTCTTGGGCCCAAGCGACCCAGCCGCTCAGCCTCCCAAAGTGCTGAGCCACTGTGCTGGGCTTCAGAATTTGTGACACGTTTTGGCTGCTCGCGCTGTCAGATACGTGATCTGCAGAACCATCGCTCCTGCCGCTGCGGCTCTTTGGCGCACACACAGCTGTGTCTGGATAAAGCCTGGCCTCGGCCCCTGGAGGGCGCTAACCTGTGGTGTGTCTCCCTGCAGTCTTACCTCCTGATGGCAACCGTCATCCTCCCGCACGTCAGCAAGGCCGCCAGCTGGTGCGAGACAGGCTCCTGGGTAGGTGATGACTGGCTGGCCGGAGGCCAATGGCCTCCGCCTCCGCATGGCGCTCCACACTGAGGGCCGTGCATGGGCCAATGCCTACGTGCATGGTGGTGGCCGGGCTCCCCTGCTCTGTCCTCGGGGTGTCGCTGTGCTGCCTTCTCTCCTGGCCTGCACGTTCAGGCCTCTTCTCTGGGATGAGGCAGTGACAGCCACACGGGCTGTGGCTCCGTGTGTTGGGTCTTGGCCAGCTCTACCCTCCTGGCTTGTCCACAGGCCACAGGAGCCCTCGGCTCACCCAGTGGAAGTTTTCACATTTGACCTTCATGAGCCGCTCAGCAGGAGCGGGTGGAAGCCTTCAGCGGCGGCGTCTCGCCATCGTGGCCACTCTTCTCATCCTGGACATCTGGTGAGGACCCCATGCCACCTGCCCCAGCTATGTTGGGTGCCCAGTGTGTCCTGGAAACCCCAGAAAGGCTGGGGTCTCGCCCACCTCTCCTGGATGCCTCGAGTTTTATGTGAGGTCAGGGCAGCCCCACGTCAGGAAGACAGTCCTCCAAGCAGACCTCTCTTCCCAACAGCCCCTGCTTCCCAGCGGCCCCTCCTTCCCAGCAGCCCCGCCACAAGCGCAGGCTGGGGATGGGGTGCCAGGCGAAGTCAGCACCGGCTGCCAACTGTTCTTTTCATTCTTCCCGAGGGGCTCAGCAGTCGTGGGTATCCCCTACCTCAGGCTTCACCCTGCCCCAGCACCAGTCCCTCCCAGCAGCCCCTCCATCGTCTCCCTGTTCCCCATCACCTCCCAGCCCCCAAGCCCTCCCACTCCCCACAGCCTGCTATTGCTTCCACTTCCTTCCAGCGTCTGCTCCTCCACTGACTCATCTGTTAAAGTGCTCGTCTCGGTTGTCACATTTTTGTTTTTGGGTGTTTTTTTTTCTAGACAGAATCTGGCTCTGTCATCCAGGCTGGAGTGCAGTGGCTCGATCTCGGCTCACTGCCACCTCCACCTCTCCACCTCCCGGGCTCAAGTGGTTCTCCGCCTCAGCCTCCTGACTAGCTGGGACTAATGCGCCCGCCACCACCCTCGGCTAATTTTTGTATTTTTAGTGGACATGAGGTTTCACCATGTTGGCAAGGCTAGTCTCGAACTCCTGACCCCAGGTGATCTGCCCACCTCAGCCTCCCAAAGGCCTGGGATTGCAGGCGTGAGTCACCATGCCTGGCAGTCATTACGTTTTAATTTGCTTTCTCATCTTTCATCCTTTTGAAGTGTCTTCTTCCCTAGTCATAATGCAGCACTGTGGTCTCGTAGGGTAAGACACTGGTTTACGGTTTGTATTCTGTGCTTTATGTTCTCGAGTCCGCGTCTCCTAACGCTCTCCTGCTGGCTTTTTTCTGCTGCAATGTGTGCATTTTTAAAAGCAGGAAGCAAACATTGGTTGGCACCCGTCTCTAAGGCCCAGGGGCAAGGGATGCTCCAGGGTGACCTGCCTGCTCCCAGCGACTCCCTGCCCTTGCTGCCCCACCCCATCCCCACCCCGCCCTCTGCCTGTCATTCTGGAGGACAGAGTCTGTGTGGCTGCTTGTGGACCACCATCCTCCACGTCCTGTTGCTGAAACGATGCTGTTCCGGCTTCCTGGGTGGTGCCGTCAGAAGTCAGCGGCCCTGACCAGGGTGGTTCTCACAGCCTCCTGGGGCTGCAGAGTCCGGCCTGGGAGTTGGCCTCCCAAGATGCCGTGCGCATCTGAGAACCATGGAGACAAGCCCTCCGCACATCTCCGGTCACGGTGTTATATGGGTGGCTCCAAGGGCTGGAAGCTGGGAGGGAACAGACCTCGCTGCCCCACAGCAGGCTGGTCCTGCACTGCAGACGCACTCAGGCCAGCAGGGTGGGGCTCTCTTTAGCATGGAGCAGAAGGGTGCCAGTAACCGTGGAATTTCAGATGAACAGCATGTAACGTTAGGTCAGTGTGCCAAGTATATATAAATAGGCATTCTGAAATTTAGCCTGCTGCAAAGTCCATGTCATTCATCTGAAAAGCCACGTGCCGTGGCCAGGCAGCCCTGACAGGCACTTAGCACACCGTGTGGGGGGGCCTGCGTAGCCTCAGCGAGGCCGGCACAAATCCATCTGTTCCCTGTTCTCAGTGAGGACAACGTCCCGGACCCCAAGGACGTGAAGGAGAGGTTCGGCGGCAGCCTCGTGGCTGCACTGAGCGTGTTCGGGCCGCGCTTCCTGGCGTACTTCGGTTCCTTTGCCACTGTGGCACTGCTGTGGTTCGCCCACCACTCGCTCTTCCTGCACGTGCGCAAGGCCACACAGGCCATGGGGCTGCTCAACACGTTCTCGCTGGCCTTTGTGGGTGGCCTCCCACTGGCCTACCAGCAGACCTCAGCCTTCGCCCGGCAGCCCCGTGACGAGCTGGAGCGTGTCCGCGTCAGCTGCGCCATCATCTTCCTGGCCAGCATCTTCCAGCTCGCCATCTGGACCACGGCGCTGCTGCACCAGGCAGAGACGCTGCAGCCCTCGGTGTGGTTCGGCGGCCGGGAGCACGTGCTCATGTTCGCCAAGCTGGCCCTGTACCCCTGCGCCAGCCTGCTGGCCTTCGCCTCCACCTGCCTGCTGAGCAGGTTCAGCGGCATCTTCCACCTCACACAGATCGCCGTGCCCTCGCCTTCCTGCTGCTGCGCCTGCTCGTGGGCCTGGCCTGACCAGCCTGCGGGGCCTGCGGGGCCTCGCCCACCTCTCCTGGATGCCTCGAGTTTTATGTGAGGTCAGGGCAGCCCCACGTCAGGAAGACAGTCCTCCAAGCAGACCTCTCTTCCCAACAGCCCCTGCTTCCCAGCGGCCCCTCCTTCCCAGCAGCCCCGCCACAAGCGCAGGCTGGGGATGGGGTGCCAGGCGAAGTCAGCACCGGCTGCCAACTGTTCTTTTCATTCTTCCCGAGGGGCTCAGCAGTCGTGGGTATCCCCCTACCTCAGGCTTCACCCTGCCCCAGCACCAGTCCCTCCCAGCAGCCCCTCCATCGTCTCCCTGTTCCCCATCACCTCCCAGCCCCCAAGCCCTCCCACTCCCCACAGCCTGCTATTGCTTCCACTTCCTTCCAGCGTCTGCTCCTCCACTGACTCATCTGTTAAAGTGCTCGTCTCGGTTGTCACATTTTTGTTTTTTGGGTGTTTTTTTTTTTTCTAGACAGAATCTGGCTCTGTCATCCAGGCTGGAGTGCAGTGGCTCGATCTCGGCTCACTGCCACCTCCACCTCTCCACCTCCCGGGCTCAAGTGGTTCTCCGCCTCAGCCTCCTGACTAGCTGGGACTAATGCGCCCGCCACCACCCTCGGCTAATTTTTGTATTTTAGTGGACATGAGGTTTCACCATGTTGGCAAGGCTAGTCTCGAACTCCTGACCCCAGGTGATCTGCCCACCTCAGCCTCCCAAAGGCCTGGGATTGCAGGCGTGAGTCACCATGCCTGGCAGTCATTACGTTTTAATTTGCTTTCTCACATCTTTCATCCTTTTGAAGTGTCTTCTTCCCTAGTCATAATGCAGCACTGTGGTCTCGTAGGGTAAGACACTGGTTTACGGTTTGTATTCTGTGCTTTATGTTCTCGAGTCCGCGTCTCCTAACGCTCTCCTGCTGGCTCTTTTCTGCTGCAATGTGTGCATTTTTAAAAGCAGGAAGCAAACATTGGTTGGCACCCGTCTCTAAGGCCCAGGGGCAAGGGATGCTCCAGGGTGACCTGCCTGCTCCCAGCGACTCCCTGCCCTTGCTGCCCCACCCCCATCCCCACCCCCCGCCCTCTGCCTGTCATTCTGGAGGACAGAGTCTGTGTGGGGCTGCTTGTGGACCACCATCCTCCACGTCCTGTTGCTGAAACGATGCTGTTCCCGGCTTCCTGGGTGGTGCCGTCAGAAGTCAGCGGCCCTGACCAGGGTGGTTCTCACAGCCTCCTGGGGCTGCAGAGTCCGGCCTGGGAGTTGGCCTCCCAAGATGCCGTGCGCATCTGAGAACCATGGAGACAAGCCCTCCGCACATCTCCGGTCACGGTGTTATATGGGTGGCTCCAAGGGCTGGAAGCTGGGAGGGAACAGACCTCGCTGCCCCACAGCAGGCTGGTCCTGCACTGCAGACGCACTCAGGCCAGCAGGGTGGGGCTCTCTTTAGCATGGAGCAGAAGGGTGCCAGTAACCGTGGAATTTCAGATGAACAGCATGTAACGTTAGGTCAGTGTGCCAAGTATATATAAATAGGCATTCTGAAATTTAGCCTGCTGCAAAGTCCATGTCATTCATCTGAAAAGCCACGTGCCGTGGCCAGGCAGCCCTGACAGGCACTCAGCACACCGTGTGGGGGGGCCTGCGTAGCCTCAGCGAGGCCGGCACAAATCCATCTGTTCCCTGTTCTCAGTGAGGACAACGTCCCGGACCCCAAGGACGTGAAGGAGAGGTTCGGCGGCAGCCTCGTGGCTGCACTGAGCGTGTTCGGGCGCGCTTCCTGGCGTACTTCGTTCCTTTGCCACTGTGGCACTGCTGTGGTTCGCCCACCACTCGCTCTTCCTGCGCGTGCGCAAGGCCACACAGGCCATGGGGCTGCTCAACACGTTCTCGCTGGCCTTTGTGGGTGGCCTCCCACTGGCCTACCAGCAGACCTCAGCCTTCGCCCGGCAGCCCCGTGACGAGCTGGAGCGTGTCCGCGTCAGCTGCGCCATCATCTTCCTGGCCAGCATCTTCCAGCTCGCCATCTGGACCACGGCGCTGCTGCACCAGGCAGAGACGCTGCAGCCCTCGGTGTGGTTCGGCGGCCGGGAGCACGTGCTCATGTTCGCCAAGCTGGCCCTGTACCCCTGCGCCAGCCTGCTGGCCTTCGCCTCCACCTGCCTGCTGAGCAGGTTCAGCGCGGGCATCTTCCACCTCACACAGATCGCCGTGCCCTGCGCCTTCCTGCTGCTGCGCCTGCTCGTGGGCCTGGCCCTGACCAGCCTGCGGGGCCTGCGGGGCCTCGCCCAGCCCCAACATCCCCCACCGGCCCCCACGGGCCGGGACGACCCACAGGCCCAGCTCCTCCCTTCCCCCTGCTAGCAGCCACAAGGCCCACTCCCAGCCACCACCGGATATGGACCAGGGAGGACAGGACGCTGGGCAGGGGAAGCTGAGTTACGGGCAGGCCTCAGTGGTTCTCGTGTGGCCTGGTTTTATTTTCACTGTGAAATATCACGTTCTATCTCAATCCTCAAATTGTTCTCCAGTTTCTGTAGAGTGAGGAGTTTCCCAGGAACTTGAAATGTGCCTTGTGGCATTTGCCTATCCACTCTCTCCAACGCGAAGACACTGCCACACCCACCCACCCGAGAGACTGCCCACTCCCAGCCCCCTTCACAGCCTATACAGAGCTGCCCTAGGGTGGGCGGTGCCAAGCCTTCCCCTCCCTCTCCCACCTTGGTTGTTGACACAAAGATGAGGAGACAACGGGAGAGTGATGCCCAGTCTGTATTTGTCCCGGATATAAATTACTGTTGCGTTCAGGCAGCGATACAGAGGGGCCCAGGCTCACTCACAGTTACACACGATTCATACAGACCACACCAAGGCTTGCAAAGCAAAACTAGTCACACACAAGGGGCTGGTTTTGACAGTGGGACAGATGACGTAAACAGGCGCGTACACTGGAGGCCACGAGCAGCCTGACAATGCATGTCTGTGCAGTTTTGGCAGAAGCGGTGGGGGAGGGGGCGGCGCTGGGGGGGGTTAGTGGCACCGAGGGTTCTCCAGGAGGCTGCAGGCTGGACCAGGCGACACACTCCTGGGGCCAAACCAGAGCCACTTCTGAGGTCAAGGCCACACCCAGGAAAGCTCTGGCCCAGAATGGGAGGCCCAGGCCAGCTGTGCCCCACAGGGAAAGGGTTCGACAGGGACTCTGGGACCATTACTCATGGAGGGAGTCAGGAGGTTTCCAGCAGAGGCAGCTTAATTTTTGGTCAGACTCCTCCCAGGGCCAGTGTGCCGTCTGAATCCTTGGGCATGTGGAAGCAGCTTTGTCTCTGACTGGGTGCAGCCCAGTCTGGCCCAGACGCAGCACCCCCCATCAAGCTGTCTAGGGTCATGGGAGCAGTGGCACTGCAGGAGCAGGGTCTCCACACTGACAAGGGATAGGACCGAGCACAGCAGCTCACACAGACACGAAACTGCTTGTCAACGGCTTTCAAGCAGCGTGGAAAGTGCCAGCTCCTCCACACGCATGGAGCTGTTTACACCTCCTCCAGCTCTGCACCGCCAGGCCCTGCTTCTGGTCCCTTCTGCGTGCTAAGTGCCCACCCCGAGGGCCGAGGGGCAGGCGCACACTATGGTGCTGTGAGGGCAGGACTCAAGACTTGCCCTCCCTGCAGACAGAGGTTCTCCTCCCCCAGCACAGGCACTAGGAAAGGGCAGCCAGGCCCAGCTGAGCACTGCCTACCCCTGCGGCTGCACTTGGGGTCCAAGCTGCCATCTATATGACAAGGCCAGGAAACAAAAGAAGGCACCTTCTCCCTTCCCCCAAGACACACAAGGAAGTCACCGGTCACCACCACCAGGCAGCCTGATAAACACTGCCTGCCAGGGACTGCCTGGGGTAGGGAAGTGAGGCTAGAGGGGCTGGCGGCATGTGTGCCGGGACAGGGACATTCCAGGGAGCCTGCTGCTATGAGGGACCAGCCAGGGGCACGGCCTGAGGGGCACAAAGCAAAGTCAGACCCACCTGGACGGCCTGCGCCCAGCACTGTCCAGCTCAACGGGCTCAGTGGGCAGAGGTATGGAGGGGTGGGTGGTCACCCTCCGGGAGAGGATTGGGCCCACAGAGGGCTTGCCAGCCAGAGCCTGTGCCCACCCAGGACATGGGGACACACTGCCACCCGCACAGCAGTCTCCAGTGGGATGAAGGTGGTGACACCCATGTGTGGCACCAATGAGATGAGGGCTGGTCCCACTCCAGGCCTAGGAAGGTGCTGCAGTCAGGGTTGAAGCCAGGTCAGACCATGGGGCTGGCCACTGTGTGGACACAGCTGCCTCCAGACCACCTGAAAACAAGCCAGTGGAGGCAGAGACCGCACGAGCCCCCGGCCTGCCCCGGCCACCCCTACCTAGGATCGCCCTCAGGGGCAGGTGCGGCGTCCACCCGGGCATCCCTGGTGGTCCCGGCTCTCCTCGGCTTCTGCTTGGCCTTCCTCAGCATGTGGACCTGTCCCAGGACAGAGGGCAGAGGACCAGGGTGATATGGTTCCTCCACCGTTCCAATGGAGGAACGGTGCATTGGCAGCCCCCAGTCCTGAGACCGGGCAGCTGAAGCCATCTTCCATTTCACGGAAGGGGAAGGACCTGCCTGGCTGCTCCCTGCGCCATCTGTGGCCCTAACCACCGGCACAGCCCTCCTGAGGCAGGCACCCTCCTGGAGCCAAGGAAGACCCTGGCCAGGGGCAGCAGGCCATGATGCACCCTCTGGGCAACACCAGCCACTCCCACAGCCCGCCTGGCCCAGCCCACCTCCCCTGGCTCTCCAGCTTCACCCCATGTACCTTAGGGCCAGCAGCTGAGATGATCATGTGCCCAGGGGCCTGGATCCAGGGCTCCCCGTCCACCTGCACTGGGGTGGCCTTGAGGAGCGTGACCCTGAAGTAGGAACCCTGGGCGATCCGGATTCCGGAGCGCAGCCCACCCTGGACCTGGCCCTGGGGCAGGAGAGGCCAGCTGGGCTCAGTGGGGACCAGCGACACCGCCCTGGGCCTGCCCACCCGCCTGGCCAGCAGCTCACCATGTGTACAACACCGGTCACACCCACCACCTCCAGCAGCCCATCGTCCATGCGCGGCTTCTCAAACCTGGCGTCACTGTCGGAGCCCCACAAGTCAGCCCCCGAGCCCCAACTGCCATGTAAGAGAGTGGGCACAGAGGTGTCAGCGCAGGCCGGACAAGGGCTGCACCCGCCCACAGCCCCGCCGGGCAGAGCCTCTCGAGCCCCCCCGGGGGCACCTGGGGATGTTGATGAAGATGAGGCCCTCGATGCTGGGCAGCTCCACCTCCTGCTGCTCCACCTGCAGCCGGATCTCCTTGTGCAGGCCCCGAGAGTGGCTGATCTTCTGCAGCCCCACCCGCACGTACACACCCTTGTTGTGCAGCCTGCAGCAGGGGACACACCGCCCATCACCAGGAGGCCCCGCCCTCCTGAGACAGCCTCTGGGTTCTGGCCCCTCTGCCTGTCCCTGCTGGGGAAGCTGTAGGTGAACACCCTCCCAGGTGGTGGCCCGAAATTCTGGCACCTGCTGGGGAACCTGAGGGAACCAGGAGCAGCCTCTGTGGCTCCAGTACCTGCTTGTGAACTTGCCGGGCTCCTCTTCCCGTGCCTGGTGGAAGTCCAGGCTCAGCTCCGCATCAATGCCGATGCCACAGTAGTTACTCATCTGCACAATCTGGGGACAGGCGTTCATCTCCCAGGGCCCGGCAGCCCTCAGCAGGCTCCCTGAGCTCCCCAACAGCTAGTCTGGTTCTTTGCCTCCAGCCGGCAGGCAGAGACAGGGCAAGGGCCGCTCCAGCAACAAGCCCAGCACCCAGGAGGGCAGCGTGCCGGGCCCTGGCAGGCTATAGCGCTAGCTGGCTGGCCACAATCCCCAGCAGTGGCCGCCCACTGTGCCTCCCTCAGCTGTGGGTACATACACCAGTGTGTGGCTGGGAGGATGCGCACTGTGACGTGTGGGGATGTCACATGCAGGAGCCTGAAGGACACCCCACGCCAGGCCGCCCTGTACCTTGGGGGGCTCTGCGTCTGCCGTGCTGTTCTCTGCACTGCCAGCCTCATGTGCATCCAGCAGGATGGTCCAGCGGTCCATGAGCACAGCATCGGCCTCGTCCACAGACAGCAGCACGGAGAAGGGGTCCTCACCACTGTAGCCCGCCCCCCAGCGGAGGACTCGGCCAAGGTCATTCCCTGGGACACAGATGCAGAGCGGCTGTCCACACCCGCCACCCATCAGCAGGGCGCAGACCCCACCATGGGTACAGATGCCAGCCCAGGCCTCAGTGAAAGCTGGGGCAGGAAGGGATAGACCCTGAGGCCCCTCCTCTGTGCACGGCTGACCCCACCTGTGCCCAGGGGCAGGATGGCCACAGAAGGCTCCGGGCAGGCCAGTCGGTGCCGCGTCTCCTCCAGTGCACCGAGCACCCAGCCCACGGTGCCGTCGCCACCACACACCAGCACCCGGAAGCAGGGCACCTGGGAGAACACGTGGAGCCTAGAGAGACAGGCAGGGTCCTCCAGCAGCTGCGGGGCAGCCCACCCTCACCCAGGCTGCCCTTCCTGGCCACGTGGGGGATCCCAGTGGAGCTCCCGCCAGCCGAGACAGCTGTGGTACCCTCCTGGGGCCCTTCCTGCCCCCACTGCTGCCCTGTACCAGGGGTCCCACTGGACTCACCCGGGAAGAGGACCCCCGTTGGTCAGATCAAAGACCTGGTGGGGGTTTAGCAGCTTCCGGAAGCTGCAGAGCAGGTCTCGGCCCTTGAGACCTCCACTCTTGGGGTTCACGAACACAAGGAGGGGACGGCTGTCTGGGGGCAGCCTCGAGTGCTGACAGACAGGGGGTGGGTTAGCATGGAGACCCAAGGTGGGGTGTCCCCACTGCTGGGGCTGCCAGGCAGCACCTGGCCCCCAACCCTGAGCCCACCCGGCCTGGACCAGCCCCCATCCCAGGAAGGCGTTGCACCCTCACATCTGAGGCCTCACACATGAGCTGCACGGTCACCCCACCTCATTGCTGGCTGCCTGGCGCTCCCAGCACAAAGGCCTCGGACCTGTCCACTGAACTGAGTGTGAACAGACCATGCCTGCCTGGGCCATGCAGCCTGTGAATCCAGGCTGGAAATGCACGTGGCACTCTGCCTGGCACTGCTTGAGACCGAGGGTGCCCCCCGGGGGGCCTGTGGTGCACACCTTTGGAGAATGGTGGCTCCCAGGCCCCCACCTGCCTGCACAGCAGCTGAGAAAAGCTCTAAACTCAGGGTGGCACGCATCGTCCCTTGGCCACAGGAAGAGCCCATCTCCCCACACAACTCCAGGAAGCAGTGCTGAGATGTAGACACAGCGGGCTCAGGGCTGGGGTCCCTACAACAAGAGTATGGGCCCCCATAGCGGGGAAGGCTGGGCAAAGGAGACAGACAGGCCGGGTGCAGACACAGGGTGGGCGGCGGCACAGGGGCCGGCCGTGGCTGGGGCAAGGACACACTCGGGGCTTCGTGACCCACTTGGCAGGCAGAGCCGCCTGCGGTCACCACTTACCACTCACCCCGGGGCAGGCAGCTGACGGGAGAGAGAAAGTGCGTGTTGGCCCCACACCTGGCTCTACCCAGAGCGAGTGGGCTGGGGCAGGGGTGTCACCCTACACCTGGCTCCGCCCACAGAGCGACTGGGCTGGGGCAGGGGCTGTGTCTTTGGGACAGCGGGGATGGCCACCCTGTCCTGAGCCAGGCAAGACCAGGTAGGGAAGTCACAGGAGGGACCCATAGGCAGCACCCGTCCCAGCCACAAACAACTCATTCTGCCCTAGTTCTGCTTCACCTGAACTGGGGTCAGGGTCAAGGGTCAGGGCTCAGGGCAGAGCAGCATGGACACCTGGAGGTCCTCACGGGACCCTTCTGGGGCTGGATGGGCTGAGGCTGTGAGCCCGCTATGAAGGCACGGTGTGAAGTCCCAGGCTCCTGCTCCTCTGTGGGCCGTGCCCCTCCCACCATCCCTGCCCCGTTGCCAGATGCCCCCTATTCTGGGCACTGCAGGTCTTAAGAGTAGCATCCAAAGTTTGGGAGCTGCACTGACTTCCCTGGGAGCTCCAGGCCAGGAGCAGAGGTCCTAAGGCCTCCCGGGCAGGGGGAGGGGCTGAGCTGTACCGAGAGGGCTGTGCCTGGGATGCTGACAGCTGGTCACAGACATGCTCTGGCCCATGGCGAGGCAGCCGCAGCAGGACCCAGCACATCCAGGAGCCACGTCCTGTGGGCCTCCCTACTGGGTGGAGGCCTCGGGTGTAGCACGGAAGCTGGGCCTGGCCCCATCGGGCCCCACGGAGCTGGTATCACCCACTGGGCAGCCTCGGATGAGCACTGACCCTCTGACCTCAGGCCCCTGGATCAAGGGTGTAAAACTGGCAAGTGTCCTTCTGCTGTTGTGAGGCACAAATGGGTGGCACCTAAGAGCCCCCAGCGAACTCGAGGAAGAGACGGCTGATGCAAAGAGTGGGTCTGGCTGTGGGGACTGAGCACCTGCAGACCCGGCCTCCCTCTGGCCACCCCTGGGGTGTGTGAAGAGCCGGCTCGGCCACTCACTCACCAGCAGGTCAGGAAGCACCAGGGCAGTGAGCAGCCGACCCCGCACAGCCGTGTCCTTGAGCATCGCGTACAGCCGCTCAGCCTCCACAAAGCAGGCGACGTCCAGCACCACCGCGCCTGTGGCAGCGGCCCAGGACTCAGGGGGAGCCTGTCCCATGGCCCCCACGGTGCCCAGGCAGGAACAAAACCAAGACATTTCCCCAGCCCAGGGCTGACTAAGGGAAAGGTCAGGTGCCACATGACATCAGGGCTGTCCCACCCCACTCCAGGAACACCCTGGGGCCCCATGTGACCATGTCCATCAGGGCAACTCACCTTGGGAGGAATAGACGTGACTCACAGACACCACGGTGGCTGCAAAGGCAGGCTGTGGTCAGGGTGGTGCGAAGTGAAGGATGCGTAGCGCTGGGGCCGGGGCCAGCCCCTCTGCCTGTTCAGGTGACGTCACACCCCAAGGGCCACCTCCCCATGAAGTACCCCTGCCCCACTTCAGGAGCAGGGCTCCCAGCTCCCCAGAGGCACAGGGCCCCTGAGAGGGAGAGGGAGAGGTGGAGGCCTCGTGCCACAGGGAAGGGCCACAGAGGGCGGGAGGCTCCAAAGTGCCTTGCAGGAAGGGACACGGGCTGGGGCTGGGCCTGGCCCTTGGGCCTCAGTGGCTCAAGGAGAGGCAGGAGCCGGCCTCAGTACTGCAGCCCCACAGCCGCCAGACCCACCCCCAGCCAGCAGCCCATGGCCAGCCACGGAGCTCACACCTTTGGTAGCCACGGCCTCGAGCAACAGGCTGCTGTACTCCTCGGGGGCCAGGCCGGGAGGCAGGCCGCCAACGAACAGGGAGATGTGTGGGGCCACATTCCTGCTCTCCGCCACGTAGAACCGTGTCTGGCTCAGCTGCCGCACGGACATCTGCAGGGAGAGGGGCGAGGATGCTGGGCCGGGGAGAACAGACCGCCGGCACCAGACCTCTGCCTCCTCATCTGCAAAACGGGGGTTGGGAAGAGTCCCGGAATTAAGTCAACATGAAAATGAGGAGAGGGGCCACGGAGGTTCCCTTGCTGTGGATAACCCTGTCCATTCCCCTCAAGGACTCGGGGAGGTCTGTGGCGCAAGGCCTCCTTGCAGGGACCAAATAAATTATGACAGAGCACTGCCCTACCAGCTGGGACAGCCGCTGCCTAGCTGAGGACTCGGTATCTGGGGCACACGCACCCTGCAGGGCAGAGGCTGTGGCTGAGGGCTGCTGGTTCCCTGGGGGCCGGCATCCACATTCACTGACCTGCCGGATGTCCTGTAGCCGGGCCAGCAGGGGCTGTTCCTCCGCCAGCACCGTCCGCTGGACTGCAGAGGTGAGGGGCACAGCCCGTCAGCACCAGCCTCCTCGCCCACCTTGGAAACAGCTGCCCTGAGCCCCCGGGGCCCGTGGGGATGCAGGGTAGAGCTGGTCAGGAGGACAGGGCCTGGCCTTGATGTCCAGCACCACCCTACGGGAGAGCCTGGGAGCGGCCCACACTGGGAAGGTGCGGGGACCGCCAGCCCACCACGGGCCACCTACTCACCGTGCCTGCAGCCCATTGCCACCTCCACCAGCTGGAAGCTCTCAGGACCCTCGGCCTGTTGGAGTAGAGGCCGGCATCAGGTCTGGGCAGGCCCTAACACTTCAGGACACCCACGGGGACAGCCACGCCTGGACTGGGATGGTGGCCTGGCATCCTGGGGACAGTGACTTCCCCCACCAAGTCTGGCCAGGATGGGAAGCAGGCCCAGGGTACACACCTGGCGGCCGAGCAGCGGCAGGACCTCCAGCACCACAGACCGGGCGGTGCTCTGTGGGGTCACTCGCACGGACACGTAGGCCACGCCCACCCTGTGGGGATGCAGCCTGAGCTGGAGCTCCCCTCACCCCACCCAGCAGACCCTGAGCCTCAGGCCCAGTCTCACTTGAGCCAGCCAGGGT
Source organism: Saguinus midas (assembly GCA_021498475.1). Lineage (NCBI taxonomy): Eukaryota > Metazoa > Chordata > Mammalia > Primates > Cebidae > Saguinus > Saguinus midas. Next base: position 135,527,332 of record CM038393.1, on the reverse strand, counting down.
AGATCTTCAGGACCTCCTGGGCCCGAGGCAGAGCCCGGATGACCCAGGCCTCCGACATGGCCTCCCCAGACCCTGGGCTTCTGCCCTCCTCCGAGATCACAGCACTCCCGGCCTTGCCCCCAGCCCAGGCGTCACAGGCCTGTGAGGAAGGGGGCAGCTGGCGCAGCTCCAGGTGGCCGGGGTCCTCGGGGATGTGGTAGGCCCGGAGCGCAGCCTCCTGCAGGACGTCAGGTTGGGGGAGCCAAGTTGGGGGTCCAAGTTGGGGGGTTGATGTCGGGGAGGTAGGGGCAGGTGGGTGAGGGGTACCAGGTTGAGAGAGCCAGGTCAGGGGCGCCAGGTGCAGGGCACGCAGTGGAGGTGGGGGCTCAGACGCCTCCCAGGCTCCCCTTACCAACACCTCCTCCGCACTGGCTAGGCGGGGCACCGTGATGAGGCGAAACTGGGTTCTCCTCACCGCATCATCGCCATCGAAGATCTTCAGCATTTTCTTCCCTAGGCCGGGGAAACTCCATGAGTCCCAGGTGCCCGGGAGATGGTGGGGCATGGGGGGCATGAGGTGGACACTTACCGGACTCTGGAGCCACTGGCGTCTCTCTGCCTGGCCCCATGGCAGCACTCCCGTCTGCACCGTCACCCCCCTCACCTGCAGGATGGGCACGCGGACCCCTCACTCAGTGTGCAGCCCCCAGCCCAGGGTGCCCCGGCCGGCCCACACCTCACCTGGCTCCGCGGCCTCGGCGATGCGGAAGCTCTGCGTCTTACTGAAGCCACCAGGCAGCAGGCGCACGCATGCAGGGGGCAGGACCAGGGAGCGGAGGCGCCCAAAGCCACACTCGGGGGCCAGGGCTGCAGAGCAGACAGAGTGCGCCTAGGGGTACAAGGGCCTAGGCTGGGGCTGGGGGCACCAGGTGTGCCGGGTCCAGGGAAAGACCCCACACACTACAGACCCAGCCTGGACCCCGAGCCTCTCCTACCCTCCACCTCCACCTCCCAGTGCCCACCTGGACCCCACACCACTCGCAGCGCACGCCGGCCAGCACGTCAGAGGAGCCACACGTCTTCCTGCAGACCTCGCAGCGTGCTCCCGAGGGTAGGTTCCCCTCCCGCCAGTGGTGGTGGTGGGTGTCCTGGGGAGTGAAGGACAGTCAGCAGCTGGGCCCGCCCCACCCCCCAGGCCTCTCTGGGACCAGCACACTCACATGGTCCTGGTGCCCGTCCTGGTGGCATTGGCGGCAATCACTGCAGGCGAAGGGCACACAGTCTGGGTGGAGGTGCAGCTCACACACTGGGGGGCAGGCAGGGTTAGAGGCCTCAGTCCCACCCTGGAGGACCCCTGCCTCTGCTGACGCTTGGGTCTGGCCCTGTCTCCACCACTTAGCCCCCCAAATCCTTTAATTATCCTGTGGCTGCTGGGCAGCCAGCCCTCGGCCCCCCATCACCTGACAAGCTGCACAGCAGGGGGTGGGCTGGGCGACCCTGGGCAACAGAGACCAGGACTCTGGGAGGGGCAAGGGGAGCCAAGCGGGCTCTCTTTACCTTCGCAGCGGAGCGCGGGCGCCTCCAAGACCTTGCGGCAGACACCACAGAACTTCCGCTTATAGAGTCCTCGGGGGCCAAAGCAATGGGCCATAGCCACCTGGCCAGGGCAGACACAGCCTCACCTCCATGTTCTCGGTAAGGGCCAGGGGCCACCCGCCACCCACCCCTCCTCCCTCTTCACCTGCAGAACTCCTGCTGGGAACTGCCCAGCCAGAGCCCACTGTGCCATCTGGAGGCCCCAGGAGCAACCACACACCCAGTCCTGGGGGCAGCCTGGCTGGTCAAAAGCAGGGAGCAGGCTGTGGCCTCCCCCAGCAACCCTGCCTAGCACCAGGAAGCCAGACCCACCTGCCACCCCTTCCCTCCTTGGGACAGGCGAGGCTGTCAACCGCCTGGCATCTGTCTCCTCGGAGCCAGGGAGATCCCAGCACACGGGGACTGCCCTCTGGGAGACGATCGGGCCATAGTGAGTGTGGATCGACACTGCTGTGCTGGGGAGGGCCGGGCTGCTGCTTTTCCACAAGAAGGGAAGGAGAAAGGCCAAGTCTTCACTCCTGACTGTGTCCCTATCCTCAAACTTAAACCACGCCCAATAAAGGCATACATGGAAAGACCATGTTTCAGAATAGCAGCTGTGAGCATGCCAGAGCGGTGGGTGACTTTTATTTTGCTATATATGTCTTCTACATTTCCTGTGGTGCATGTAGCTGAAACACATACCTATATTTTCCTAATTTAGCAAAGTATAAAAGAAGACATTAAAATCAACTTTAAAAAGTTGCAGCCTCAGGCTGTCCACATGGGGCGCTGTCCAAGCCAATGTGGCATCCCCAAGGTGCCGGCCACCACCAGAGCCAGTGTCCTCAGGCCTCCTACTCAGAGCCCAGGAATGGCATCATTAGGAACAGGGTGTCACGTGAGAGAGGACGGTGCAGCCAGATGCCCACCTGCGGCAGGAGCGCACCTGCTGGCCAAGCCTCCCCTCCTGCCGCACACCTGCACCCGTCTCGAAGCCTGCACCCCACCTGCAGCCTGAGCTCGGCAGGGAATGCGGACATGGAAGCCTGGTCTGCAGAGGGCGAGGCTGACAGCTGAAAGAGGAATAAGCCCGGCCCTTCCTACATGTCCCTGCTGTCACCACTGTCAGAGAAGTAAAGCCCCCTGGGCCAGTCACCTCCCTCCCCAACCCAGAGCCCACAGACGGAGGCTGGTGGCCAAGATGTCCTCAGGCTCCAGGCTTTCTGCCTTTGCTTTTTATTCAAATTCCTTGATGCTCGTGGGTTCACACACAGCTGTGAGGACCCCTTCAAGCCTCTGCCAGCTCCCCCAAGTGTGCTATCTTGCAAACTTCAGTCAAGTCACAGTGGAGATGCTGACACCCCCAGAGGCCGAAATCTCCATCCGCCCAGGAGTCCTCAGGCTGCATGTCACAGCCACGCCCACTTCCTCCACCCCTGGAAACCTCTCATCTGTGTTCCCTTTAGTTTTGTCACTTTGAGCACGTTCTGTGGACAGGATCTTGCTATTTGCGACCTTTGGGACTGGCTTTTCTCAGCATTGTTCCCTGCAGGTCCACGCAGGGTGGGTGCTAAGCCTTTTAATCCCGAGCAGTATCTGACCTTTGCCTTTCAACCGCAGGTATCAGTAACATCTGACGTAAAGGGTCTCAGTGCTCGAGGGACAGCTGACACATCCCCCAGCCTCTTGCAGCAGCAACACCCAACCCCACACTCACCCGGACCAGGCTGGGCGCCACACTCGTGCATGGGGTCCTCACGTGCTTCAGGCACTTCTCGTGGGACATGAAATTGCAGACTGTGGGAATGAGAGCTGCATGAGCAGGCCCGTCCCACCCAATGCTGTCCCACCCAGGAAGTCAGAGGCCCTAGGGCAACTCCCACCATCCCCACCATGCAGCACCAGGGGCCCTGTAGTCCTCAAGTTCCCCCTCACTGGGGAAAGCCTGCAGCCCAGAGTAGGGACTGGGTGCTCCTGACCATCCTAGAGGACAGTGAGCGTCCTCTCGTCCAGACAGCAGCCCCTGCCCCTCTGGCGGGCCCAGCATTCCTCCTGCCTCTGCAGTTGTGCCTCTCAAGGGGCAGCCTGGGGCTCACCAGGCTCACCAAGCAACAGGGGCTGCTCCGGCTTCTGCAGATCAGCTTTGCCAGGTATACCTGTCCCTCACTCCCCCGAAACTGCATATACCCCTAACTATCCCTGCTGTGTGCTGTCATCATGCCTTAGACCTGGAGCCACCTGGGGCAGCTAAGGGCGCTGGAAAGGCAGGAGCCGCTGGGGAGTGGGCAGCCCCAAGACTCCCAAGGAGCTCTGGCTGTTTGCATGGGGCCCAGGGAGCACCTCAGCCAGCAGGGTGCTCAGGAGGGTCTAAGGGCAGCAAGCGCCACACCCCAGCAGTGAGAGAGACGGGAGGGTGGGGCCGGGTCAGGAGGGAAGGCAGGAGCCCTGGGCTGGGGCAAAGGCTGCGGGGGGCTGGGAATGGGCAGGGTACCCAGCGACACACCTGCCACAACAGCCCTGGGTGAAGGTTGTGCCAGGGAGCCCCAGGCAGCCCAGCCGGGACAGGCCACTCTCCCAGAAGGCCCTGCTGGTGCTGCCACACAGCACCCCTCACCTGGCCACCCCAGTCTCCAGATGGGACCGAGAGAAGCTCCTCCCGGAGGCTTAGGAGAAAAGCTCTGGAAGCAAGCTAGGGTCCACGGAGAAGAAGCGGGGACAGGCAGCGCCTGGGTCCCCTCTGTTGTGGAGACGGCCTGCTCACCCCACGCCCATGCTCGGTTCTCCTGCGGGGGGAGGGCGCCCTTCTTCCCATATCCCTGCCAGCCCCTCTTCCACAGGTGCTGCCCAGGAGGGCCCTTGTGTCACCTCCCAAGGGGCAAGGGACCCAGAGTCTGGCCTCAGGCTGGGAGCTGCCTCAGCCACACATGCACACCCTCCACCTCGGGGGAAGCCCCTGGCGTCCCCAGGCAGCAGTCATGGCAGTGCCATGCTCTGATGTGACAAAGAAGCCAGCGGGCCAGGCCACCTTGTGCAGGTCGGAACAACTGTGCTGTTTCCACCCCAGACCACATCCCTGTGTGAAGGGCCCAGTCTCCCCTGCAGCCCCTGGCCTGAGTGGTCCCCTAACCCCAGAGCAAAGGCCTGAATCTCTGAGCAGGGCAGAGGCTCCTTAGCCCCTCCCACCTCGGTGTCCCTGGCCAGGACACAGTGTCAAACATTCAGGACTCCGGTCCTGTCCTTGGCTCCCTTTAGAGGCTGGGCTGTGGTCCCCAAGGCCCGTCTGCTTGCCGTGGGGGAAGAAGAGAGCCAGCCCTGGAAGCGCCTGGGCCCAGAGCAGGGAAGGGCCATCCTCACCCCAGCCAGGGCTGGGCAGCTGGGTGGAGCAGGGCGCCACCTGGCTCTCCAGGAGGCTGGGGCTCCGGGCCACAGCATGAGAAGGGTCAGGGCCAGAGGCCCAGACCAGCCCTGCCTGACCACACCTGCTGCCCCAGCCGCTGGGAAAGAAAGCCGGCCCTGGGGACCCCAGGGGAGGTCGCTCTTGCATCAGGCACAGCCCCTGGGTCGTGGCCACAGCGCAGCACTATGGAGACACTGCCCGCACCTCCCAGGTGAGGGAGCCCCGAGACCGGGCCCCACGGCGCACAGGCCCAGGCCGCCCCACGAAGGCAGGTCCGCGGGCAGGGCTGGGACCCCGCCCCCTGCCCAGAAAACGCCGGCGCCACCTCGGCTCAGGCTCCCGCCCACGGGGCAGGCGCAGGGGGCAGCCAGGTGGGCACCAGGGCCGGGATCCCGGGCGAGCGCGCGCGTCCGGCGCAGGCCGTGCCCGCGGGAAGGGGCACGGGCGCTCACCGTCACACAGGAAGCCGGCCAGCCCCCAGATGAAGTCGGAGCAGAGGTGGCAGAAGGTGGGCTTGGTGAGCGTCACCTTCCGGAAGCTGTGTCCCGGCGCGGCGGCGGGGCCCGGGGCTCTGGGGCCCTCCCGCTCCGGCCCCGGCCCCGGCCCCGGGCCCAGACGCGCACGGCCTACTGCGCCCAGCACGGGGCTGCAGGCCGGGCTGCCGGGGCGCGGGGAGCCGCCGCCCAGCCAGGCGCGGGCCCCAGGCTCGGCCGCCGCCGCCATTCCCGGCCCGAGCGGCCCGAACCCCTTCGGGTCCGCGCTGAGGGGACCGGAGCCGCCGCTCCACCTAGCCCGGCTTCCGACTGCGCCCGTCCCACTGCGCAGGCGCGAGCCTCGGGGCGGGGCCGGGCGCTGCTGGTGGGCGGGGAGGGGGCGGGTCTTGCGGCGGGTAGGGCGGAGCCTGCTACGGGACGCAGCCGTGCCCTGTGGATGGGCGGGACTGAGGGCGGGCCGTGTGATCGGGCGGGGCGGGGCCTGTGCGTGGGGGGCCCTAGCGAACCCGCCGCGGTGAACTGGTCCGCGTGGGCTCAGCCTGACCGCAGCCGGCCCAGACTTCACCTCACGCGGCCTCCGGACGCCGCACGCGCGGCGTTGCACCTGTGGCACACCCGCCCGTGACTGCGCAGACAGACGCCTCCCACGCGGGACGCCCCGGCGAGGGACAGTGCCGCAGGCCTCCCAGGATGGGTCCCGGGAAGCGGGGTTTGCGGTGCGTGGGAGGCTCCGTCTGTGGGGTCCTCGCACTCGCCGACTTGGCCGTGCCGGAGGCCCAGGACCCTCTGCCCCCGACCGGTGTCCTCACTGCAACGGGGGACCCGCCTGCGGCCCGGGCTGTCCCCTCGCGATCCCCACCCGGGCCTCATGCCGAGCGCCCAGATCTCCTGCCCCGCATGCGCCCCAGGTCTTGTCCAGGTGGCACTGGTGGCCTTTGGGAGTCGCGTCCATGCAGGTCACCCCTCCCCGCCGCTGGCAGCACTCCGGGGTCCCTGCCCCCGTGAGGCTAACCGTGGATAGGAGTCTGCGTGGCCGGGGATTCCATCCCGAACCACCGAGCAGGGACCCGCGGAGGGACTCCAAGGTCAGCTCGGCAGGCAGTCCGGGGGTTTCGGGGGCAGGATGTTGGGGAGACGCAGGAAAGGGACTGGGGGCTGTGGAGGGAAGGAGCGGGCAGATCTGCCGTGGGCGCTCCACTGGTGGGGGCACCGAGGCCACAGGGAGATTCTAGGAGTGGAGGGTGAGCTGGGGACCCAGTCCAAGGAGGGAGGAGAGCAGGCCCCTGAAATGGTGGAGGAGAACTCTGTCCTCAACTCAGTCCTCAACCTGGGAGGATTCTGTTTGTCCAGAAGCTGTTGGTTAAGCTGCTGGGGTAGGGCCCTGGGTGGGCCACCAGGTGAAGGGAACGTAGCGAAAGCTTCAGGGACCCCGGCTCTCCAGGAGCTGTGCTTGGGACTGACGCACACCGAAGAATGTGAGTGACCAGGAGGGGCAGCCTAGGGGCAGCGGGAAGACGGCCAGGCGGAGACCCAGAGCCGAGGCCCTGCCGCAGGTGCTCTCCGGAGCGGCCTCCTGACGCCTGCCTGTGCTGGGGGGCCCAAAGTCACCACCCCTGCGTGTCCTGTCTCCTCCTCCAGACCCCAACCCTGAGCCTGCCCTCAGCCGGGCCCCAAGACCCCTGTGCCTAGGCTCTGGGGGAGCTCGGACCCAGCGCTGCCCATGAGGAGGTGGGGGGTTCACTGAGCCCACTTCCCACGGGCCAACTGCAGCCGACTTCTGAGGAAAAACTGTTTAAACGACATGCCTTTCACCATCAAGGAGACAGTGGACAGTGTCAAAAAATGCCTGGAAAACCTTCATCTGACCATTTCTACCAGAATTTGGTGCTTTCTGACGCACACGTTAATTAAAATGGTGGGCAAACCATGCTTCTATCAGACCTTCCACGGACTTCCTAGGATGTCTTCTGAAGTCACCAGCTGCTTCTCACTGGTGGGGCCTTAAAACTTTGAAGTGCAGCCTGGATGTCAGCACCCGCCCCGATGGAGCTTGTCTGCGGTGGAGACAGCCCCCTCTGTGCAGGCCCTCCATGTCCCCGGACTGTCTCTCCCTCTCCCACTCCCTTTCCCGGCCGTCTTGGTCAGTCTGGGCTGCCGTGACAGGAGGCCACAGACTGGAGGCTCAGACCACAGAAGCCTGCTTCTCGCAGCTCTGGAGGACGGGAAGTAGAGATGGGGCTGCTGGCACGTCAGGTCCTGGTGGAGGCCTCTCAACCCCTGCTCCCTGAGGAAACCAGCATGCTAAAATCTCATCACACTTTAAAACTGTCCCCCCAAATTCTATGTTGAAGTCCCAACCCCAGCACCTCAGAATGTGACCTTGTTTGGAGACAGAGTCACCCCAGCTAAGGTGTGGTCATGAGGACGGGCCTCACTGCAGCACAGCACGTCCTTGTGGACAGAGGATCTGCAGACACCCGCAGGGAGAGGCCGCAGGAGGTTGAAGGCGGAGGTCGGGCCAGGAACACGGCGGGCGTGGAGCTGGAGAGAGGTGGAGAGGACAGACTGGTTCTGCCTCCAGCCTCAGGAGGAGCCAGCCCTGAAAGCAGATCTCAGGCTTCTTGACGCTGAGCTTGTCGGCGAGTAGAGTAAGCGCAGTGAGCATTGATTCTGGGGTTTAAACAATTTAGCAAGTAGGCGTGTTAGCAAATGCAGGATCTGTGAGCAAGGCAGCCGGCTGGTGCGTGTCACGTGTCCAGACCCCCCACACGGTGGCTTTTGGTGGTCCTAGCTTTCCCGCCATCCCACTGACCTTTCCCTTCCTCAGGGGGTGTGTCTTGTTTAAGCACCTGCATCCTCTGAGGTCTTAAGGAGGCTCCCCAATTGGGAGGGGAGTCTTTTTACCTTTTACATTTACATCTCTGAGCTAGCCAGGACTGATTTGGGGGTGTCATGTGAGGTGGGGTCCAGTTGCTTGTTGGGGATGCGCTCCCTACCGCTCTGGGCACCTCCGCCACAAGGCAGAGGACCAAGTAAGCACAGGCTGGAGCTTGCACAGGTTTCAGGCAGCCTGAAGTCGATGGGGATCTCTTTAAGTGCAAAGTAATTCTTATAAATTAGATGGAGGCTGGGCGAGGTGGCTCATACCTGTAATCTCAGCACTTTGGGAGACTGAGGTAGGCAGATTGCCTGAGGTCAGGAGTTTGAGACCAGCCTGGCCAACATGGCAAAACCCATCTCTACTAAAAATACATAAATTAGCCGGGCATCGTGGCACATGCCTATAATCGCAGCTACTCAGGAGGCCGAGACAGGAGAATCACTTGAACCCAGGAGGGGAGGACACGGTGAGCCAATATTGAGCCACTGCACTCCAGCCCAGGTGACAGAGCAAGACTGTGTCTCAAAAACAAATAAAATTAGAAGCACATTTATTCAGGATGAGAGAAGAAATGGTAACAAATTAAGCATTTCTAAAAAATTTACTAATAGCACAAGCACCACAAGATCCAGAAAATACCGTGATTTTTATTTCAATGTCCTGCTGTGACACCTCTACCCAATTTTTATTGTCTCTTCTTACGATTTTGCAGTATCATTTCCCAAAGAGAAAAGAAGAAGAAAGGTAATCCTCAGGCTGTCTAGCATGTGTGATTTTATGTTATTTTATTTTGAGACGGTGTCTCACACTGTCGCCCAGGCTGGAGTGCAATGGCGCGATCTCGGCTCACCGCATCCTCTGCCTCCCAGGTTCGAGCAATTCTCCTGCCTCAGCCTCCTGGGTAGCTGGGATTACATGCGCCCGCCACCATGCCCGGCTAATTTTTTGTATTTTTAGTAGAGACAGGGGTTTCACCATGTTGGCCAAACTGGTCTCGAACTCCTGACCTTGTGATCCACCCTCCTCGGCCTCTCGAAGTGCTGGGATTACAGGTGTGAGCCACTGTGCCTGGCCTAGCGTGGCTGATTTGTTTTAAAGTGTGACTTGCTTTACAGAAGTGGGCTGATGGCTGGGTATGTCATCCACATGGTGAAGCCTGTTGTGAAATTTGGAGGAAACTTGCTCAGGTTTCTCTCCTCTGCAGGCTGGTGGGTTTCGGAGCTGCCTTTTTTCCCAGGTGCTGATCCGAGGCGCCCTCAGGGATGACTGTGTCCATCAGGTTCTCGTGAGGCTGGTGTGAGGGTCCTGCATTCTCTCGTTGATGCTGGCATTTCCTGTTAGATCAGCAAGGTATTTCCTCCTCTCTTCCAGAAGTTCCTGTGAGTGACTCCTCTTTGTTAACTGCCCTGGTTGTTGCTGGAAGCTCTACCCCAGGACGTCTGGAAGGAAGCGACCGGGAAGGGCATGGCAGACGCTGCTGACCCTGCTGATGTCTCCACAGCTAAACATCCCCACGCCAGGCCCCAGTGTGCTCACTGCCTCCGCAGTGCCAGCCCAGCAAGAGGGGAGGTTGGAGACAGGGTGGGACCCCTTGTGGTTAAGGAGCCTTCACTTAGTAAATTTTACAAAACTCTGTGCTGCCCTTGGAAAGGGCTTTGCCATTTTCCCTTGACTCCATTCCACGGTGTGGACCTGCTGTGCTGGTGCATGGCGTGGCCTGGGCCGGCACAAGCCCTCCACAGGTCCACATGTTGGCAGTACCAGGCTCCCTCCCCAGGCAAAGCCACTGGCCCAGGGCTGATTTCTGGAAGCTGCACACCTTTGTTCTAAAATATGTACCTGGGTTTGCTTTTAATCAGGCACAGTAAGGTGGCAGATGTGGAGACAACTGCCTGCCTGCAAAGAAGACGTATGTCATCTCTCAAGAGAAGGGGCGCAGTGCACAAGGCCACGGGGTGGTGGGGAGCCCCAGTTCTTGGGGCCTCTGCAAGAAGGGCAGACGCAGCAGGGTGGGCACTGCAGGGTGAGATCAGGATGGGGTTGGAGATGGAGTGATTTCCCTGGGCCCTGGACTCAGCAGCCCCGGTCGGCTGGTACCTTGCCCTGGGGTGACTAAGGGCAGGGACATTGGCTTGCTGTGAGTGTGACAAGGAAGTTGGGCTCTGGGAGGGGTGGTCTCTCCAGGATCAAGACCCCCAAGGCCAGTGCATTAAGAATACACGAAACAGGCCAGGCACGGTGGCTCATGGCTGTAATCCCAGCACTTTGGGAGGCAGAGCAGGGCGGATCACATGAGGTCAGGAATTCAAGACCAGTCTGGCTAACATGGTGAACCCCCATCTCTACTAAAATACAAAAATTAGCTAGGCATGGTGGCAGGTGCCTGTAATCCCAGCTACTCAGGAGGCTGAGGCAGGAGAATCGCTTGAACCCAGGAGACGGAGGTTGCAGTGAGCTGAGATTGCGCCATTGCACTCCAGCCTGAGTGACAGAGCCAGACTCAAAAAAAAAAAAAAAAAAAAAATGCAGTTAATACAGTCAAGATGGACAAGAAATAAAGGGAAAAAAATTCTACCCACCTAGAGATATAAGCCAGATTTTTAAGAGAAAAACCAAGATTCTGTTTAAAAGGGAAAGAGAGAAGGAGGGATTAGGCAGCGGACAGGGGCCATGCTGGGGGCTGCTTCCCTCCCCTCATCAGCCAGAGACAGCAACTAAAAACCCGGGCTTAGGGCAGATCGGAGCCGAAACAGAAGAAGGGATGGGGGTGGGGAGAAAGGAAGCAAACGGTAACTACCCAGGTACAAGCAGAGAAAATAAAGGCCCAGTTTTGCCTGTTATTTTCCCAAGAAAAAAGAACGGGTGCCTCACGGTGGGTTTTCATAACCTCGAGGCTGCAGTCGCCCCTCAGGCCCCACACCCAGCACCCAGCAGGGTCCCCGCCACTGACTCCCCAGCTCAGGAACTGGCCAGAGCGTGTCTCGCAGACCACGCAGCCTCCACTTCACCCGCCCGTGCCTGCCTGTTTCAGCCACAGTTCACCGCCACCTCCAAGGACACAGCCCCGTTTCCAGGCTGTGCCGGGACCTCCGAAGCGCAGCCCTTCCCACATCCGTGGAGGGTGCCCTCCTGCTGACACACACCCCAGCATCTTTCAGTTCTTTCTGGGTTCTGGTGGCAACATATTCCTCTTTCCAAATTTTACGTCCAAATAAAAACAGCCAGGCACGGTGGCTCACACCTGTAATCCCAGCACTCTGGGAGGCTGAGGTGGGAGGGTCACTTGAGCACAGGAGTTCGAAAGCAGCCTGGGCAACACAGAGGGACCCTGTCCACCAACAATAAATAAATAAAAATGTAGCCAGGCCATCCCAAGCTGGCATGCCTGCCATCCCAGCTACTCAGGAGGCCGAGGTGGGGGGCTTACTTGAGCCTGGGAGGTCAAGGCTGCAGTGAGCTGTGATCGCGCCACTACATCCAGCCTGGGGGACAGAGCAAGACCCTGGCTAAAAGCAAAACAAAACATTAAGATCTTCAGACACTCTTGCTAGTGCCCTCAGAGACTCTGCTGTAGGGGCGCTGGCAGCCTCTTCTCAGCCTCTCCTGACAGCCGTAAGCTGCCCGGTGGCTTCTGATGCAGGAACCTGCTCCTCTTGGCCCTGTGCCATCCACTCTTAAACCCACAAGTGACTGGCTGCCACCAGTTCTCCTCGGACAGAGACCACCACAGACCCTGAGCCTCTGACCCCATCTGCAGCCGCCGGCACGTGCTAGGTCACAGGACCAGCACCCCACACGCTCAGCTCTGCCGGCGAGGCCTCTCTAGGCAGGGTAGACCAGCGGCCTCTTCCCGTGGTTATCGGAAGCCATTGTGCCATTACCCGAAAGGCGTTGCCTGCAGGGTAGAGACCTGTGTGAATCTCTCACCTCACAGAGCCCCAAAATCTACATCAGGATTGCACATGCACACGGCAAGGCCTTCCTCCTGGCCTGTCACCGCCGGGATGTGTGTTTCCCCACACCTCATTGAAACGAACCCGGGGCACATTTTAGGGCAATCTTCCAGTGTCTCCTGAGGTCACTACAGCCCCTTCTGTGTCAAATCCCCTCCGCTTCCCCTTCTAGGAACACTGGGGTTACACTCAGGGCCCACCGGATAACCAGGATCAATCACCTCTGCATCTTGGATGCTTCCCTAATACACCTGCAGCCGCTTGCCTTGTGAGGTGACGGGCACGGGCCTGGCCAGGACCGAGGGCGTCTGCAGGCGGCTCTCCTTCCCTCTCTCCGCTGTCCCTCACGACACCTGAGCTGCCGGTGCTGTGACTGGTGAACCCCTGTCAGGTGATTGTTTTCTGTGGTTATGATTCATTAGGTTTACGCACAATGTACCCTTTCTTCTGCTTTTGTTGGGGCTCAGAAAATCACACCCCAGAGTGAAGGCCTTGGAATCCAGGCCTGCTCCTGCCCCATCTCTGCCTCCTGATTCTCCCAGACGGGTCATAGAAACCTGAACTCCTTTTCCCCAAAGCCAACCACGAACCTAAAACTATGACTAACTTTTCCTCCGCTTGTGTAAAAACTGGCCGTGAAGGAATTCTCTGGCCTGCCTTGTCTATAGGTGGTCAGACCCTTATTCCAGGGGGTCGTGCCCCCACGCAGCAGGAAGGAGAGCTGCAGAGAGAGGCCGCCAGGTGGGCCTCACTGGGCTCCTGCAGTCTGCTAGCCTGTTAGTCTGTCAGGTCTTACCCTTTCGTTCAATCCTACTTCAAGAACCACAGAATCTAAGTATAAAAATGCAGTTTTCAGCAGGGCACAGTGGCTCACGCCTGTAGTCCCAGCACTTTGGGAGACCGAGGCAGGTGGATCATGAGGTGAGGAGTTCAAGACCAGCCTGGCCAACATAGTGAAACCCCACCATTGCACTCCAGCCTGCAGTATTTTTAGTAGAAACAGGGTTTCGCCATGTTGGCCAGACTGGTCTCGAACTCCTGACCTCAGGCAATCCACCCACTTCGGCCTCTGAAAGTGCTGGGATTATGGGTGAGCCACCGCGCCCAGGTGAGGCACCGCGCCCAGCCGAAGAACACCATTTAATGTTTTGTTTTCTTTTGAAACAGGTTCTTACTGTATCGCCCAGGCTAGAGTGCAATGGCATGATCTTGGCTCACTGTAGCCTCTGCCTTCCAGGTTCAAGCAATTCTCCTGGCTCAGCCTCTCGAATAGCTGGGATTACAGGTGCCCGCCACCACTCCTGGCTAATTTTTGTAATTTTAGTAGAGACAGCATTTCACCATGTTGACCAGGATGGTCCCAAACTCCTGACCTCAGGTAATCCACCTGCCTCAGCCTCCCAAAGGGCTGAGATCATAGGCGTGAGCCACTGCACCTAGCCCCAAATTTTCTTTTTTTTTTCTGAGACAGAGTCTCCCTCTTGTTGTCCAGGCTGGAGTGCAATGGCGCAATCTCGGCTCACCGCGAACTCCGCCTCTCAGGTTTAAGTGATTCTCTTGCCTCAGCCTTCCGAGTAGCTGGGATTACAGGCACGCGCCACCACGCCCAGCTAATTTTTTGTATTTTTAGTAGAGACAGGTTTCACTATGTTGGTCAGGCTAGTCTCAAACTCCTGACCTCAGGTGATCCACCTGCCTCGGACTCCCAAAGTGCTGGGATCACAGGCATGAGCCACCACACCCGGCCACAATATTTTCTTTTTTTTTTTTCGAGACGGAGTTTCGCTTTTGTTACCCAGGCTGGAGTGCAATGGCGCGATCTCGGCTCACCGCAACCTCCGCCTGCTGGGTTCAGGTAATTCTCCTGCCTCAGCCTCCTGACTAGCTGGGATTACAGGCACACGCCACCATGCCCAGCTAATTTTTTTGTATTTTTAGTAGAGATGGGGTTTCACCATGTTGACCAGGATGGTCTCGATCTCTTGACCTTGTGATCCACCCGCCTCAGCCTCCCAAAGTGCTGGGATTACAGGCTTGAGCCACCGCGCCCGGCCAATATTCTCTTAAGTGAAGGTTAAGGTGACAAATATTCTCACATTTTGTTTTTCTAAAATGTCTTCATTCAACTTTCATTTTTGGGATATATTTGTTGCCGGATTTAGAGTTTCAGGTTACCAGCCACTTGCTTCTGAGGGTTGGTGTTTTCGCTGCCTGTGGCTCTGTTGCTGCTGTTGAGAGGCCCCTTCGTTGAGCACCCTGGAGACCCCAGGTCTCTCCTCCCTCCCTTGGGATCCTTTCAACATTTCCCCTTTGCCTTTGGTCTCAGCTGTTTCATTATGATGTTGCTTATGTTTTGCTTTCCCTGAGTTTTTCCTAGTGGACTTCATGGCACTTTTTGACTCTGTGGCTTCATGTCTTTCATCACTTTTAGAAAACTATCAGCTACCACCCCATCAAATACCGTTTCTGCCCCTTCACCCTCTTATTTCTGGCTGGGAATCCAATTACACTGTTAGACCTTCTTACCATGTCTGTTCTGGAGTGTCCGTTATTTTTCTCTCCGTTCTTCAGGATGAATCTTTTTTTTTACAGCCTGTCTTCCATTTATTTAATTCTCTCTTTAGGTGGATTTTGTATTTTTTTTCAGACAGGGTCTCACTCTGTCGCCCAGGCTGGAGTGCAGTGGTGTGATCTCTGTATACTGCAACCTCCACCTTCTGGGTTCAACCAATTCTCCTGCCTCAGCCTCCTGAGTAGCTGGGACTATAGGCACCCACCACCACGCCTGGCTAATTTTTGTATTTTTGGTAGAGACAGGGTTTCACCATGTTGGCCAGGCTGGTCTTGAACTCCTGACCTCAGGTGACCACCCACCTTAACTTCCCAAAGTGCTGGGATTACAGGCCTGAGCCACCTCTCCCAGTCTACATGCTGTTAAACCAATCTGTTACATTACCAGCTTTATTGAGATATGATTTACATACAATAAAATGGGCCAGTGGCAGTGGCTCATGCCTGTAATCCCAGCACTCTGGAAGCCCGAGGCGGGCAGATCATGAAGTCAAGAGATTGAGACCATCCTGGCCAACATGGTGAAACCCCATCTCTGCTAAAATTAGAAAAATTAGCTGGGTGTGGTGGTGCAAGCCTGTAGTCCCAGCTACTTGGGAGGCTGAGGCAGGAGAATTGCTTGAACCCGGGAGACGGAGGTGCAGTGAGCCAAGATCGTGCCACTGCCCTCCAGCCTGGGTGACAGAGGGAGTGTCTCTCTCTCTCTCTCTCTCTCTATATATATATATATATATATATATATGAAGCAAGATCAAGTGTATCATTCAATAAATTTTGAGTAAGTTTCATGAGATTTTAATTCTTTTTTCAATGTTTTCCTTTTGGAAAATTTCAAATGCACAGAAAAAGTCACAATACCAGTGCATAGTTTCCACCCAGGTCCACTGATGGTTAGCATTTGCACCTTTGCTTTAATGTCACCGTCTCTGTTTGTAATCTAAATGATTGGTTTTGCCTTAATTTCCAGAGCCATTTTGGGTACAGACCTGATGACTTCACCTCTAAACACTTCAGCATGGATCGCAAATGAACAAAAGAATCTCCATTCACAACTGTGATGCAGTCAGTCTTTTAACAATTCTGGAGTCTATCATTGACAGAATGTCATTACACAGTATACAAGACGTATTTCAAATTGTGAATGTCCCCGTTGTGCACGTCATAATCCTTTTATCCTGACCCGGGATCCATTCCCGCGCTGCGCGGCGAGGGTTCCTGTCCGCCTGACCCGGGATCCATTCCCGCGCTGCGCGGCGAGGGTTCCTGTCCGCCTGACCCGGGATCCATTCCCGCGCTGCGCGGTGAGGATTTCTGTCTGCTTTCGTTTTGTTTTACCTTCCTCCAGGGAAGGTAAAAACTTTTCTTCCGGCAGGTGTCCAGGTGAGCGGCTCACCTTAATTCTCTCAGGCCTTGAGGTGATTTAAGGAGGGCTTTGGTCCCTGCAAAGACAATTCTGGTTTTGGTTGACCTTTGCTTTTAGGGGATAGCCCTTTGGGGTCCCATGGAAAGCCCAAAGTCTCTACCAGGCCTCCCTGCCTGAGCCTCGACTTCGGTCCTGTGGCCCCAGTGTGCGGAGCTCAGCAGGGTCTCGGCAGGTCCTGTGTGGCTGGGACAGGCTGCAGGCTGTGGAGTGCCGGCCCCACCCCTCCCATCTGGGCCCTGCAGATTTGTCATCCCAAAGTGCTGGGATTACAGGCCTGTAATCCCAGCACTTTGGGAAGTTAAGGTGGGTGGTCACCTGAGGTCAGGAGTTCAAGACCAGCCTGGCCAACATGGTGAAACCCTGTCTCTACCAAAAATACAAAAATTAGCCAGGCGTGGTGGTGGGTGCCTATAGTCCCAGCTACTCAGGAGGCTGAGGCAGGAGAATTGGTTGAACCCAGAAGGTGGAGGTTGCAGTAAACAGAGATCACACCACTGCACTCCAGCCTGGGCGACAGAGTGAGACCCTGTCTGAAAAAACAACAAAATCCACCTAAAAAGAGAATTAAATAAACAGAAGACAGGTTGTAAAAAAAAGATTCATCCTGAAGAACGGAGAGAAAGAAGCCAAGCTTGTGAAGCCAAGCTCTGGGTCCCGCAGCTCCAGTGCCCCTGACGGTTCTGTGCGGCGCTCCCCGGCTCTGATGGCTGCTCTCAGGAGGCGGCTCGTCTGAAACAATTCAGCCTCCGTTGCTGCGTCCTGCGCTACGGTGTGGGGCTGGACGTTTCTTACTGTGTTTTCAGTCCTCCGACCTTTGAGGAATTGTTTTCAAAGCGGTTTATCTACCATCTTGGTTGTTTTCGCTGGGGTGTTGGGCTGAGCGTCTTACCCGCTGCTCCTGGAGACGGTTCTGTGCTGGCAAGTTCTTCTCTCCTTCCCCGCTTTCTTACCTTTCAGTTTTTCATTGAATTATGTCTGCGTGTGTGTGTGTGTGTGTGTGTGTGTGTGTGTGTGAGAGAGAGAGAGAGAGAGAGAGAGAGAGAGAGACGTTTTTCCTCCCTGCTGATTTGGAATATATACGCACCATTTCTCTTTTAAATGGCTAATCATGACATTCCACCTTGCAATTTTAACATCAGAAGAACGAGTGTTAAGCAAATATTTTAATCCCTCTCCCCAAAATAAAAAGATGCAGAACACTGTGCTCTAATAATCTGCCTCCCAACTTACAGGAGATTCTTGTCCAGTATTTTCGTTTTGTTAGTAGACCGTTCTTTTTCTTTTCTGTTCCGTTTTAGGGATGGGGTCTCCATTTGTCCCCCAGGCTGGAGTGCAGTGGTCTGATTACGGCTCGTCTCAGCCTTGAACTCCCAGGCTCAAACAATCTCCCACCTCAATTTTGAGTAGCTGGGACTCACAGGCATATGGTATCGCATCTGGCTAATTTAAAAAATATATCTTTTTTTGTACAGATGGGGTCTTGGTATGTTGCCCCGGCTGATCTCAAACTCTGGGCCTCAAATGATCCTCCAGTGTTGGCCTGCAGTCCCGAAGCGCTGGGATTGCAGGTGTGAGCCACTGCGCGCAGCCTGTTCTTTCCATTGTTGTTACTTTCATACAACGGTTGCTTGGACTCACACATGCAGGCTGGACTACAGTTGTCCTGGGGTATCCTCAGGGTATTGGTTCCAGGACCCTCAGAGATACCGAAATTTGCAGGTGCTCAAGTTCCTGATATAAGATGGCGTTGCATTTGCACATGACCTACGCATATCCTCCTGTGTACTTTAAATCAAGATTACTTATAATCCCTAAAACAATGTAAATGCTCTGTAAAATGGCGTTGCATTTGCACATGACCTACGCATATCCTCCTGTGTACTTTAGATCAAGATTACTTATAATCCCTAAAACAATGTAAATGCTCTGTAAACAGCTGTTAGACTGTGTTATTTTTAAATTTGTATTCTTTTTTTTTTTTCAGACGGAGTTTCGCTCTTGTTACCCAGGCTGGAGTGCAGTGGCGCGATCTCGGCTCACGGCAACCTCCGCCTTCTGGGTTCAGGCAATTCTCCTGCCTCAGCCTCCTGAGTAGCTGGGATTACAGGCACGCGCCACCATGCCCAGCTAATTTTTTGTATTTTTAGTAGAGACGGGGTTTCACCATGTTGACCAGGATGGTCTCGATCTCTTGACCTCGTGATCCACCCGCCTCGGCCTCCCACAGTGCTGGAATTACAGGCTTGAGCCACCGCGCCCGGCCTAAAATTTATATTTTTTATATTGCTTTGGCTTAAAAAAAATATTTTCAGTCTGCTTGGTTGAATCCACGGATGTGAAGCCAAGCGTGGGGAGGGCCCGGTGTGCTCTTCTGGGATGATTCTCCTGCTTGCTAAAGGGCACGCTTCACTCGGGAGGCTGGGGCGAGAGGATCGCTGGAGCCCTGGGGGTGGAGGTTGCAGTGAGCTGAGATGGCGCCACTGCACTCCAGCCTGGGCGACAGAGCAAGAGTCTGTCTCAAAAACAAAAACAGAGAAAAACAAGACAACGACGGCTCAGCTCACGTAGCACCAACCGGCCAAGCTTTCTTCTGAGCGACCGCTGAGCCTTGCCAGGAAGGGGGCTGAACCCTACCCAGCCGCTGCGCTCCCCGGCCCCGCCCACCCGGCGCTCGCCCCGCCCACTAAGGCCCGGCTCCTTCCCGCCTCGCGGCGGCAGTCACGTGGGGGGCGCGCCCAGACTCCGACCCGGAGGTGGAACCGGCGGTGCGGCCCGAAGCTCCGCAGTCCCCGAGCGCGCCCGGCCATGCGCCCTCCGCTACCCCGCGCTGCGCTGCTCGCGCTCCTGGCCGCGCTCCTGGCCGCGCTCCCGGTGGCCCCGGCCGAGACCCCGCACCTGGTGCGGGTGGACGCGTCCCGCGCGCTGTGGCCCCTGCGGCACTTCTGGAAGAGCACCGGCTTCTGGTGAGCGCCCCGCGCGCCCGCCCGCGGCCTCCGGGATCCCTGGGCCGCACGGGGAGAGCTCGGGCGCCCCCTGACTGAGCACTGTGGGAGCTTCCGAGACTGGAGCTCTCTCCTCTGGGGCCCTGGCTCCCCGCCGTGTTTGGGGGTGGGCTCTCCAGCTGAGTGGGCGCCGCCCGCGGGCCTGGGGCTGGACCCTGAGCTTGCCCAGCAGCCACTCCCTGTAACCCAGGCCGGTGCTCAGGATCCTGCTCTTTGAGGTGGTCCAGGAGTCTCCCCATGGGGTGGGACAAGCCTGCAGCGGGACCTGGCCCTCCTGGCCCTTTCCCTCCACGGAGACTCGAGGTGCTGCCTGCCTGGCAGGGCCGGGGCCAGGGCTGGTTTGGCTCCCCCGCCTTAGTGCTGCTCCCGTTCCCCATGAAGATGGGACCTCCCTAGATTCCTGGCCCTAAGGGCCATTTTATTAGTCACTGAGCACGCGTGCAGCGCCTGGATCTGGCGCCCAGGCAGTCCTGGGCTTGAGCCTGAGTGTGGGCTGCGCTGCCGGCCATGCCGAGGCTCAGGCCTGAGCCGTCCCTTTGCTGCCCCCAGCCCTCCGCTGCCACACAGCCAGGCTGACCAGTACGTCCTCGGCTGGGACCAGCAACTCAACCTCGCTTATGTGGGCGCCGTCCCTCACCGTGGCATCGAGCAGGTCCGGACCCACTGGCTGCTGGAGCTTGTCACCACCAGGTGGGTGACGCAGGGCCTGGGTGTCCCAGAGCCCCTTGCAGAGACTCAGAGGGGACGGGCTGGGGAAGGGACAACTGAGGGGGCGCAGGGCTGGGGGCTGCTCGGAAGACCCTTTGTTCCCCCTCTTTCTGTCGACACACCCTGTTAAAGGGATGGTGTTTTTGCTGGGGTGAGGGCTGTGTGCTGGAGGGTGCCCCTGCGTGGGGCACGGTGGGCTTCCTCCAGGTCCCCCTGGAGGCTCAGGGTTAGCTGTGCTGCACCTGTCTCCGCTGCACCCATGGGCACCTGTGTGTGTGTTTGCTGGCCGGCTTGGGCAGTTCACCAACCCTGAGGGCTGAGCTGAGGTCATCACAGCACCTGAGGCCTTGACGCTGGTGCAGGTGGCCACCCTGTGAGGGGAGGCACGAGGTGTGAGGGCCTTCTAGAAACACAGAGACCCTCATGCACTTGTCCAGAACCACCGGCTCCTACCAGCAGGGTGGGCACCAGGCAGGCCTGGACATAGGAGGTCCTATTGGCACTTGGAGGCTGCATGATGTTGCAGGGGAGAGGGCCCTTGTTCAATTATGTCAACCCTGAGCATCGGGCCAGGCCCAGCCCTTCTGAGCCGAGGGACAGCAAGGGCCTTGAGCATCGGGCCTGGCCATCCTGTCTCTCAAGGGCAGAGGTTCCTGATTTCTGAGTGTTCCGGTCCTGCATGATCAGAGGGCCTCCTTCCCCAGCTGGGGTTTCCCGGTTTCCCCGGGGCAGCGGTGGGGCAAGAGTGGGTGTGATCAGAGGGCCTCCTTCCCCAGCTGGGGTTCCCTGGTTTCCCCAGGGTGGCGGTGGTGCAGGAGCGTGTCCCTTGGGTGTCTCCTCCCTGGGAAGAGTCTCAGCAGTGGCTTGCAGATGTCTGCCATGGGGCCCCTGGAGGGAGCAGAGGCTGCCGGGAAGGCCTGGCCCTGCTACACGCAGGCATCGGTGGCCTCCAGCTCCCTGTGGCGGGCTCCTGCCGTCTGCACAGCGTCGTGCACACTGAGGAACAGCTGCTCCTCCTCAGCTGTGTCCTCTAGGCCCTCCCCAAGGAAGCCCCCTCTGCTCAGAATGTCTCTCACAGGGGGGCTGCAGCAGGCCAGCAGCAGGCTGATGCCCAGGGCCCCGTAGTCTCGGCGCAGGTCCTTGAGCGTGGTCACGCCAGCTGCGTCCAGGAACAGTAGTGGGGCGCAGTCGATGACCACTGTGTGGAAGCCGGCCACCATGGGCGCCAGCGCAGCCCTGCTGCTAACTGGGCCCAGGTCCTTGCCCTGGGCAGGGCCTCCCTGCCGACCCCCACCTCCGAACCCTGCTCCTTCCTCCTGGCAGCCATGCGCCCCGCATCCAGCCCCGTGAGGCTGTAGAGTGACCGCAGGAAGAAGTCCTTGTTGGCGTAGTACAGTGGCCCCGCGAAGCGGAACACTCGTACCCCGGGCTCAGGGACAAGGCCCTCGAACTCTGTGGCATCCTCGTAGAAGGTCGAGTCCCCGATGCGGGCCAGCAGGGTGGCATGTGGGCGCTGGGTGCGGCCGGCCAGGCTGAGCAGCGAGAGGATGACGCCGGCCAGCAGCCCGGTCTCCGTGCTGACCAGCACACAGGTGGCCGCGGTGCCCGCCCAGACCAGCGCGTCGGCCGGGCTCATCCGCCACAGCCGTGGGAGGTCCCACACCTTGCGCAGGGCCCCCCGCAGGCTGACCACGATGACGCAGGCCAGCACGCTTCGCTGTAGGTCGTGGAACAGCGGTGCCAGTGCCAGCAGCACCAGCAGCACCACGGCAGAGCTGACCACGCTGGACAGCTGTGTCCGGCAGCCAGTGGCCGTCTTCACCAGGCTCTTGGCCAGGGCTGCGCTGGTGGCGAAGCAGTGGAGGAAGGCGGGCAGCACGTTGCAGCAGCCCACAGCCAGCAGCTCCTGGTTGGCACGCACAGAGTAGCCGTGGCTGCGACCGAACATCTCCGCCAGCGAGATGGAGAAGGCTGCGCCCACAAGGGCCAGGGCCACGGCATCCAAGGCCACACGCTGCATCAATCTGGGCTCTGGGACCTGAGGGGCCATGAAACCAGTGGGTATGTCACCAGCCACACTGGAGCCAAAGTGCTTGTGGAGCTGCCCGAAGTGGGACACGAGCGTGGCCACCACAATGACCAGCAGTTCTGTGGGCAGTGGCACCCTCAGGCGCCGTCGGTAGCGGTCTGAGAGCTCCCTTGCGGCCAGCAGCACCACCAGGCACACCGTGCTGGTGACCACATCGCACACGTTGGCCTGCCCGGCGCTGAGCAGCAGGCTCAGCCACGTGCGGACCACCATGCCCAGCCCCTGGTGCCGAGGGATCCGCACGCCCAGCAGGTGCT
The DNA here is from genome assembly GCA_021498475.1 of Saguinus midas. NCBI lineage: Eukaryota > Metazoa > Chordata > Mammalia > Primates > Cebidae > Saguinus > Saguinus midas. The sequence goes on along the minus strand of CM038393.1, from coordinate 135,505,000 downwards.
TGAGCTGCGAGGTCAGGATGGTCACTGAGGCCCCCATGGCGAAGCCGTCCAGCAGTGGCTGTGAGAGATAGGCAGACACGAAGCCCAGCCGGAGCACACCCATGAGGACCTGTGGACGGAGGGCAGTCAGGTCGGCAGGCGCCCGGCAGGGGCCACCTGCCCGTCAGCAGTCCTGGCATGGCCCACGTTGGTGGTCATGGCACAGAGCCTGACAATTCTGTTTTGCAGCCCGCTATTTCCAAATCAGACTCCTCACAGGGACCTGTGTTCTTGGCTCCACATATGCACATGCCTGCAGACACTTGTGACCACAGACACATCTAACTTCTCATGTGTAGAAGCCCGTTTTATTTTAGAAATGAGACCTCTGGGCATCAGAAGGCAGCCCCTTCCTCCTTCTTCAGACACATGGCACCCACTACCCCTCATGCAGATGTGGAACCAGTGGGGACCAAGGCCAGGGCAGGAGACGGTTGGGGGCGGGGAGGCCATCCCCCATCCCGCCTAGGACAGAAGGCCTGGGAGGCCACATGGCCTCAGTCCAGCACCGCTGAGCCCAGCCACCCCTGGCCCGCTGGCACCCACTGAGGCCACAGCCCACCAGGCCAGCTCCTCGTGCCCCTCTTCTCTGGTTCCCGCTGCCCCTCCACGTCAGTGCCTCGCCCTGGGATGCCCCAGCTCTGCCCAAGCCTTGGCCTCGTGGGTGGCCAGCACCTAAGGGGGTGCCCTGGGCCCCTCCCTATGCCAAAATGAGCTCCTCACCTGGTAAAACCCGGTCATTAGTGTGAGGGCGGTGGCGACACGGATGGCGTAGCAGTCGCGCCCACAGTCGAGCGTGGCAGCAGAGCCATTGAGGATGCTGCTGTTGGCCCTGGGCCACAGGCCATCCTGGGAGGGGTCGAAGCCAGCCAGCTGGAGCTCCCGGTCCACCACCTGGCCCACCATGAGGCAGAGCAGGCTGAAGATGCCCACAGAGACATGCCTCGACGTGCCCATGAGGAAGTAGATGAGGTTGGCAAAGAAGGACGTGTACAGGCTGTAGATGGGCTGCAGTCCAGCCAGCAGTGAGTAGGCGATGGCCTGTGGCACCAGGATGATGCCAATGACCAGCCCGGACATGACGTCGCCCGCCAGGTACTCCCGAGGGCGGTACTGACACAGCCAGCGCGTGGCGGGGAGCAGGTCCTGCACCAGTGCCCAGGCACACGGCTTGCTGCACGAGCAGCTCCGCAACAGCCAGGCCTTCAGTGTCTCACGCAAACCCTGGGGTGCCGGGCGCTGCCGTCGGACTGGCACCAGCCCTCTGCCCTGCTGCAGAAGCTCAGGGGACTCGCCCATGCTGCCGTACCTGCTCCTGTGGCAGACCTGCAGCTGAGAAGAGAGCATAGTCACGGGAGCTCCGGATCCAGGGCCGAACAACAAGGTCCCGGGCAGCGGCGGGCCCCTTGGGGCAGAACCCTCGCCCACCCGGGGCCCGGGACTGGCACTGAGCCTTCTCCCGGCACCACAGGCCCCAGCCCCCTGCCCAGTGTTGACGGATGCCAGGCCCTGCTGGCTCCAGAATGCATCATTAGGACACCAAGCCCGTGCCATGGGCTGTGCTGAGGCCAGTGGTGCTGAGGGACGGCCTGGCCGGACCCTGTCCCAGCTCAGCTCAGGCCCACTGGCTCTGCAGTTTCTGCCTGAAACTGCCCCTGAAGCCTCCTGAAGCTCACCTCCCAACGGGGAGGGAACAGGCTGGGCTGCCACCACACATACACATGCCGTGGGTCACTGGACACTGGTGTAGGCAGGCCTGAGTCTGGTGGCTCCGTGACCGCCTCCCTGGCTCCCAGGTTGGCGAAGGGTCCCGATGCCCACGCCAGAGCTCTCCCTCTCCCATCCGAACCGTCACCTGCTCTCCTGGAGACACTCTGTCACCTGCCCTATGGGTCCTGAGCTGGTGAAGGCTCAGTGGAAGAGGCCTCCTATGTCCCTGTCAAGCCTTGTGGGTGCTGGGACCCCAAGTCTGCCTGGGGAGCAGCACTCAGAAGCCAGCCCAGCCCCTACGCCTGGCCTTGGGGCAGAATTCTGAGAATATGCCTAGATAGTGGCCCCAGCTGGACTGGCCTCCATCTCCCCTGCCCAGGGAGTTCTGGGATGTGAGGCATCTCCCTGTCTCCCCAACTCACTGTGGAACAGGCATGATGCATTGTCCCAGGGGCAGCCCCAGAGAGGACCCAGCCCTCTGCACACAGCCACCCTGGGCCAGCAGAGCCAAAGGGCACCTCCTGACCTTTCCTTTGCCTTCGGAGAGCAACATGGCATTAGGGAGGCAGTGCTTAGAGGCCACACTAGTCCCATGTGAGGGCTTCAGTCTGTCCTGTGTGCAGGCTCCAGTGTACTTTCATTTTAAAAGGTTTCCGCAACATCAGGCAAAGAACTTTGCTCCCTGAGTGCCCAGGACAGCCTGGGGCCTGGGCTGAGCCTGCTGTTTGCACGCTGGCCCAGGACATGGGGCTGTAGTCTCCCGGGGGGGTGGGCCCAGCCTGGTAGGTCGACACGGGCAGGCTGGGCACGGCACCACCCCTGGGGCTCAGAGTGGGGGTCCTGGCCCTCAGGCAACAGTTGTGTCCCCTTCCCTCGAAGACCCCACCACACTGGGTCCCTGGATGCCCCAAGTGTGTGGAATGGAGACAGAAGGGCCAGCTGCCCGGAGCCTGAGGGTGCTCCTAAGAAACCGCCAGTCCAGGGCATTCCTGGCCTTGGCTCCCACACCCCACTCTGCTCCGGCTGAGATCTGGGCCCAGGATAATTCTTACCTGAGGGAGTCCTCACAGGCTCGGGGTCCCTGGGATGGCAAGGGGCTGGCGAGACCACCGAGGACCGCAGGGCCCTCTAGCTCCCGTGAGCAGCTGGGAGAGTGGGGGTGGTGGCTCTGGCGCCGACCTGCAGGCAGTGTTGTGTGCGCTGGGCTCTGCGGTTAAATTATTTACCTACAGATTGCTGAGTCACGGGCTTCGCCAGCATGTTACCTGATCAGCTAACCTGGGAGCTGAACTGTAATCGGGCTGGTAGTGGTTAGAGCTGTGTGGGACTCTGATCAGCTTCCAGCCTCCCACTAACCCTCGAATCCAGGAGGGGCTGGGGCGGGGGTCTCCGTGTCCAGTCGCTGGATAGCCCCCTGGTCCTGCAAGAAGCCAGCCTGGTCCACGCTGGAGCAGGGCGGAGGCTGACGGCCAGCTCAGCAGAAGGCTACCAGTGTGTGCACGTGCATATGTGCTCGCATGAGCTCTGTGTGTGGTGCACAGCACCCAGGGTGAGGGCCCCCAGGCATCAAGATGCCATGACTGGCCGGGGTGGGAGTCCTGGTCTGCCCAGACCCAGTGCCAACCTGAAGGGCCTGGTCAGCCTCTATCCTCACGGCTCCTCTGCTCTCCCCTCTACCACAGGCTGAGACCAACAGTGCCCGCCTCACAGGGCTGGTGTGAGGATAAATGAACTCTTAAAGTGAACGGAACTAGTGCCCACACATGAAAATAAGGGTGACCTGCTTTTTAAAAGGAATTATTGGCCAGACACGGTGGTTCACTCCTGTAATACCAACACTCTGGGAGGCCTAGACAGGAGGATCGCTTAAGGCCAGGAGTTCAAGACCAGCCTGGTCAACATAGTGAGACCCCCTCCAACCTTTACAAAAATTAAAATTGAAAACCTAGCTGGGTGTGGTGGTGTGCCCCTGTATCCCAGCTGCTGGATTCGCTGAGGCAGGAGGATGGCCTGAGCCTGGGAGTTTGAGGCTGCCATGCGGTGTGATTGTGCCACTGTACCCTATTCTAGGCCACAGAGCAAGAGCCTGTCTCAGAAACAAACACGTTATCACTGGGCCAGCTCTTTGGGAAGCTAAGGGAGGAGGATGGCTTGAGCCCAGGACGTCCAGGCTGCAGTGAGGTACGATTGTGCCACTGCACTCTGGCCTGGGTGACAGAGCAAGGTTCTGTCTCTTAAACAAAAAATTCCTCAGGAGCCTCAGATCCCTCCCCAGCTTTGACAGTGAGTACTGGGTGGGATCCTGCGTTGGCGTCTGTGGCCGGTGGGCGCGTTTAACAAGGGGCTGCAGCCTCCATGCTTTCCCAGGAGGCCACGGTGAGTCCTTCGGGTGAGGCTGGAAGGCCAGGCCAGCCCTGGCTCCTTGGGCAGCCTGACTCGGGCCTGGGAACAGAAGCCACAAGCTCTGTTTCCCTGTCCAGGTGGTATTCATGCCAAGGGTCTTGCAGAACTAGCTGACTGCTGGGGCTCCATTCCCCCAGGATGGGGACACTGAGATGTAGATGGGGCAGAGCCCTGGAGGGGACCCTGGACACAGCCCCACCGAAGATACCTTTGGGGAAGCCACCTGCCAAGCCCTGCTAGTTCCCCACAGCCCTGGGTCCTGTAGCCCCCACATTTGAAGGTGAAATGGGAGTGGAATGTAGTTGGGGTGACCAGCAGGTGGGAGGACGCCCTGAGCATGAGCAGGGCTGGACAGTCCAGGGTCTAGTACTCCCATAGCCTCCACCTGGGATGGAGCCCTCACTCCCACCCCAGCCTCACCAGGGCCCCAGTGGCCCCTGGGAAGCAGCTGTTTACCCAGTGGCTGGGAGCTGTGGTGTAAGAAGCCTTTGGCCAGTGGGTGGGGTCACTCAGGGCCTCAGGACCCTCCCTGGGGCAGATAAGGGCCTCTCTGGGTTCAGCCACCAGCAGGGTTTTTGGAGAACTCCTAGAGGTCTCTCTAAAGGAGGCTGGGAGGACTCTGGGTGCTGCAGCAGGGGTGGGGTGCCTGGTGCAGACAGGGTAGTGTGGGTTGTGTCACCTGGGGCCACAGAAAAACCTTGAGTGGAAGGCGGCCCTTCTCTCCTCAGGAAGGGTGGTGGGGGTTTCCAGAGGTCAGCTTAGGGGAACCCATGGTGGGGTTTGAGACGGGTGAGCATAGTTCAGGAACAGCACCCAGGCCCGTGGGCCTCTCAGCCACACTGCAGGGGCCTGGCCTCAGGGGTCTTCTGCAGGCATTGGGCCTTACGCCCTTTTAGTCTCCACCTAGGCTGGGTGTCTAAAGCCGAGAGGTCATCCCTGTAGGATCCTTGGAGCCTGACCTGCCCCCCTCCCACTTGTCTCTGCCTCAGTTTCTCTGCCTGAGCATTAAGACAGTGGCTGGTACTGCCCTGTGGCTAGGCTCAAAGGCTGAGTGCCCAGGGGTCCAGGGGCCTTGCTGGCCAGAGAGAGTGGGCAGCCCACTCTACCCCAAGCCTGCGTGGGCACCAGGCTGCAGACAACTCCTTCCTTCCCTGCCTTGCCGATGCAGGATGGGGCATGGAGGCCCCATGGCCTCGGACCTGCCTGAACCACCCTCCTGCCGGAGCTCCTGGCCAGTCCTGAACCAGCCTCCGGCCGGAGCTCCTGGCCAGTCCTGAACCACCCTCCTGCCGGAGCTCCTGGCCAGTCCTGAACCAGCCTCCGGCCGGAACTCCTGGCCAGTCCTGAACCACCCTCCTGCCGGAGCTCCTGGCCAGTCCTGTGCCACAGGCTTACTCCTTCATTTTGTCTTTAAGTCAACCGTTTTACATGGGAGTACATTGACTGGGATCGGAAACATTGTATTACTGTCTCCTGCCTTGGAAAGAAGCCCGGCCACAGGGCTTTGGAACCAGTGACCCTCCAGCGGGTGGGTGTGCTCTGGGGTCTGGAGGAGAAGTGGGGGGGCCTGGCCCGCACCCTTAAGCACCTGCATCCCCGTCGTTCTGGTCACAGCTGCAGGTTCTCCCAAGAGGTGGGTCTGTGCCCACCCCGTGCTGTGCCCGGGCACCAGCAAGCCCGGCCTCCGCCCCTACCCCACACTCCCATCGCCACCCTCAGGAGCGCGCCGCCCCGCTACCCACCCCACGCTGTCTTCCCCCACCGCCTGTGAACCCCCATGCACGCGCGGCCCCGCCCCGCGCCCCCACCGCCGAGCACGCGCGACCCGGATCCTGTGCCCCGCGCACTCACCAGGCCCGGCAGCCGCGCGATCCTCGCGGCGCACGCGCTCGGGCCCAGGGGCGGGGACGCGGGGCCCCGGGTGGCCAACTCGCCGCTGCCGCGCGATGAATGAGCCCGTTGTGCGGCAGCCACGGCCCCACTGGCGCCCCGCTCTGGGTCTGGCAGGGCCGAGGCGCCCCCGCGGCTTCTGCTCCTGGGCTGGGCGGTGGCCTGTCTGCGCCTCTGGCCCTGGTGGGGGGGCTCCATGTCGCCGGCTCAGCCCCTCCCCAGCGAGGTCTCCCAAGGCCCCTCTCAACGGGACTGCCCCGGGATCCTTGGCCTGGTGTCGTCCCTGGGGCGGGGATCCCGGTCCCAGGCATCCCTCCCTGAGAGATTGGCCCGGCCAGATGACAGACACTCAGGGGCACCTTGGGTGTCAGACTAGGGACATCTCTGATGCTGCCCGCCCCGCTCAGGGCCTGCCCCAGTGTCAGGGGCCGCTGGGCCAGCTCCTTGGGGGTTGCAGGGAAAGCCTGAAGCCCAGCAGGGCCTTCACTTCCTCCTGGTCACCATGGCCCACTACCCCAACCCCGTGGGACTCTGGAATGTACCCCCTGCGCATTTGATTTTTGTCCAGGGGCTTCTTAAGTTTTACTACTTTGCTGTCAGTGTGTCTTTTGGATGGAGAGGAAGGAGGTGGTAGGGGCCGGGTGGGGTGGACCCCAGGGACACATGCTGGGCACCCAGCCGTGGGTACAGGAGCAGGTGGGGGCAGCAGAGGCAGGGCCAGGTGAAGCAGGACCCCGCACCTGAGGGCTGCAGGCCCAGGCTCTGTCTTGATCTTGTACACCATGGGAGGATCTGAAGGGAGGCGTTGAGGTGTCCAGACCTTTGCTGTGAGGTGGTGGGGCTTTGGCATGGGGAGACTGACAGGGAGCTGTATAGGGCTGATTCCGGAGAGGCACAGCCCACAGTGGCTGTGCTCACTTGGGTGGCATCCGCAGGAAGCCCTCAGACCCTGGCCAGCCTGGTCTCTACTTCTCACTCCAGGTTCAGGGCTGGCAGCTATCCCATTCATCCCACTCCCCTTCCCTCAGGCCAGAATTATCGTCCACAGCCCCAGGCCCCCGCGCACCAGCCTCCTCATCCAGTTCACCCTCAGATGTCCAACTCTACATGGCTAGAACCGAGGCCAGTCTCACTCCAAGCTCATTCACCTGCCCAGCTGCCCAAGCTGAAATCCACAGTTGCCCTGGACCCCGACCCCACCCCCACCCCCTGACCCAGCTCACCTCAAACCTCATCAGTCCTGGGTACAACACCTCTCCAGGTGGCCACCACGGCCCCCAGCCAGTCTTCCAGCCCCTACCCTGGCTCCACTGAGCCGCCAGAGGGATCCATTAAAAATGTCCTGGCACTGCTGGGCTCAGAACCCTGAAAGGGATCCCTGTTTCACTCTGGGTCAGGGTCCCATCCTCAAAGCAGTCACTTCCAGAGCCCCATGGAGCCTCCTCTCCTGTGATATCCACCCTCATTCTGCCCCAGGCCCACCAGCTGCCTCTCTGCTGCCTATCACGTGCACATTCCTCTGCCAGAGCCTTGCCCTGGTGATGCCATCTGCTGCCTGGGCATCCTCATGCCAGCCTGTCCCACTTCGTAGCAGCCTTGGATGCCTCCTCAGAGAGGTACCTCACTGACCATCAGGACTCCCACTCCCTGCTGGATCCCCTTCCCCAATGACACCTGTCCCCTCAAATGCAAGCCCTGTGGGAATTCAGCCCCATCTGCAAGTGCAGTGTGGCAGGGCGGCCCTTCTCCCTTTCCTGCCCATCCATCTTGCCTAATGGGGTGTGGGAGGTGAAATGGGGGCACTCCTGGGCCTCTAGGAGGTACAGAGAAACCGGGTGCGGACCCACCAGGTCCTGCCTGGCTCCTGAACCCTGGCCCCTGCCCCTCGGTACCTGCCTGCCTCATCCCACCAAGCCTCGGGGCCATTTTGAGCCCCCACCCCAAGTCTTCCATCTCTTGATGTATAGGGCTGGGGGGGTCTCCATGTACAGACACGCTAGTTCACACTGGGCTTTCATGGGTTTATTTTCCAAGGGGAAGGGCCCCTCGGGAAGCCGGGATCCGAGTCCTGTGTGGCACCTTGCAGGCTCCCAGCTGCTGTGTTGTGGCCACGGTTCCAGCCTGGGACACGTGGCCATGTGGGCACCCTTCTTCCTGACGCTGACCGTCCTTCCGCAGGGGCTGCACTGGATGGGGCCTGGGCTACAACTTCACCCACCTGGACGGGTACTTGGACCTTCTCAGGGAGAACCAGCTCCTCCCAGGTGAACTATGGGCTCTGCTCTCCCAGCCCTCCTGCACCCCCTTGCCCTGCCCACCCTCTCCCTCACCCAGCCCTTCCGAGTCCTGGCTGGAGCCCACCCAGGACTGGCGTTGGTGCTGGAGCACAGGCCTGGCAGAGCACCGGTATTGTGTGCGACGGGCAGTGGGGCAGCCCTCCTGTGTTGCAGGGTTTGAGCTGATGGGCAGCCCCTCGGGCCACTTCACCGACTTTGAGGACAAGCAGCAGGTGTTTGAGTGGAAGGACTTGGTCTCCAGCCTGGCCAGGAGATACATCGGTGGGCGGGCGCAGGCCCTGGGGCCCCAGCGTGGGGAGAGTACTCCTGGGCAGGCTGCCCCCTGGTCACCCAGGCTGCCCCCCCCCCCAGTCTGGAACCCCTTTGAGCCAGGACTTCCTGATGGGGAGCGGAGGCTGGCCTGGGTGGGGGCAGGGTTCATCTTGATTCAGACACCCTTCATCACCTTGCACTGTCCCTCCCTGGGAGTCACTGAGGCGAGATTCACCTGTGCTGGGGGGACAGCAGGGGTCCTCTGCAGGTAGGTACGGACTGGCGCATGTTTCCAAGTGGAACTTTGAGACGTGGAATGAGCCAGACCACCATGACTTTGACAACGTCTCCATGACCATGCAAGGTGTGTGTGGCTTCCTGGGGTCCTGCCCAGCTGAAAGGGGCAGAGGAGGGCAGGAGCGGAGGCTAAGCCGCTGGTCCCCAGGGCAGGTGTGGACGCAGCGCTTCTCCCCGACCCCAGGCTTCCTGAACTACTACGATGCCTGCTCCGAGGGTCTGCACACCACCAGCCCCGCCCTGCGGCTGGGCGGCCCCGGGGACTCCTTCCACCCCCAACCGCGATCCCCGCTGAGCTGGGGCCTCCTGCGCCACTGCCACAACGGCACCAACTTCTTCACCGGAGAGGTGGGCGTGCGGCTGGACTATATCTCCCTCCACCGAAAGGTATGCCCTGCCCCTCTGCCCGCCCCGGGGTCCTGCGCCCTCAGCCGGGGTGCCCAGGCCATGCTGACTGGTGGTGCTGAGGCAGCCCGGCCCGCAGGGTGCACGCAGCTCCATCTCCATCCTGGAGCAAGAGAAGGCCGTGGCGCAGCAGATCCGGCAGTTCTTCCCCAAGTTCGCGGACACCCCCATTTACAATGACGAGGCTGACCCGCTGGTGGGCTGGTCCCTGCCGAAGCAGTGGAGGGCCGACGTGACCTACGCAGCCATGGTGGTGAAGGTGGGCCGGCGCAACGCCCTGCGCGCCCCGTAGCCACCTTCGTCCCGGGACGGGATAGGGGAGCGATGGCCGCGCCACGCTATCCCAGCCGCCCTGGACACCCGCAGGTCATTGCCCAGCACCAGAACCTGCTGCTGGCCAACACCAGCTCCGCCATCCCCTACGCGCTCCTGAGCAACGACAACGCCTTCCTGAGTTACCACCCGCATCCCTTCGCGCAGCGCACCCTCACCGCGCGCTTCCAGGTCAACAACACCTGCCCGCCGCACGTGCAGCTGCTGCGAAAGCCGGTGCTCACCGCCATGGGGCTGCTGGCGCTGCTGGGTGAGTCGGGGCCGCTGGGGTGGGCCGGCCAGGGCCCTCCAGGCTGGGACGCGAAGGCCCCGCTGCGGGGAGCGCACTTCTCCAGCCGCGCGCTTCCCGGGGTTGGCCTCCCCTGAGGTGTGGCGAGACGGGGCCTGGGGACTTCTTCCCCCAGGGAAGGGGGAGCGAGTGGAGGGAGGGGGTGGGGGAAGGGGGCGGGGCAGCGACCCCACGCGGGAATGGCGCCCCCCACCCCGCAGACGAGGAGCAGCTCTGGGCCGAGGTGTCGCGGGCCGGGAAGGTCCTGGACAGCAACCACACGGTGGGGGTCCTGGCCAGCGCCCACCGCCCGGAGGGCCCGGCCGACGCCTGGCGCGCCGCGGTGCTGATCTACGCGAGCGACGACACCCGCGCCCACGCCAACCGCAGCGTCCCAGTGACCCTGTGGCTGAACGGGGTGCCCCCCGGCCCGGGTGAGCCAGTGTCCCAGGGAGGTCTGCCCTGCGGGGGCTCTGGAGGGGCGGGAAGGGGCGGGACGGGGGGGCGGGATCTGGAGGGGTGGGGCGGGGCTGGGCGGGACTGGAGGGGGCGGGACCGGTGAGCCCAGGCCCGAGTGTCCGGCTCCGCAGGTCTGGTCTACGTCACTCGCTACCTGGACAACCGACTCTGCAGCCCCGAGGGCGTGTGGCGGCGCCTGGGCCGGCCGGTCTTCCCCTCAGCCGAGCAGTTCCGGCGCATGCGCGCGGCCGAGGTGGGCGGGCCGCGGAGGGGCGAGGGGCCGGGCCGGGGTCCCAGGGGTGTGGGTAGGGTGTGGGGGGGAGAACAGGGGTGGGGACCCCGAGTGGGTATGCGTGGGGGGGCGGTGGGCTGGGGTGTTCGCCCCGAGGTCGGGCTGAGTGTGCTTAGCTCGCCGGGACAAGCCGGAGGACCCGCCACTGCGCGCAGGACCCTGTGGCCGAGGCGCCGCACCCCTTCCCCGCCGGCGGCCGCCTGACCCTGCACCCTGCGCTGCCGCTGCCCTCGCTCCTGTTGGTGCACGTGTGCGCGCGCCCTGAGAAGCCGCCTGGCCAGGCAAGTCGCAGTCCCCACACCTGCGCCGTGGCGCGGACTTCCCCCTCCCCGACCCCATCACAGCCCCTCCCTCCCCCAGGTCACGCGGCTCCGCGCTCTGCCCCTGACCCGAGGGCAGCTGGTTCTGGTCTGGTCGGATGAGCACGTGGGCACCAAGTGCGTGAGTGGGGCCACTCGTACCCCTGCCTGGTCCTAGGCGTGCCCCTGGGACCCGACCCCTTCACCCGTGCGTTCACCCTTGCCACTCTCGGTGGCCCACCAGCAGTCCTGCATCCCTTCACCTCACACACTGGGCCTGACGCCAGGTTCTCCTAGGGGACATGAAGTGGACAGTCGGACTCCAGCCTTCTCCTCCCCCGCTGTCGGTGCAGGAAGAGTGCCCAGGGGTGTGGGGAGGTGGCAGAGGGAACGGGGGTGTGGGTCCACCCAGTCCTGCCCTGCCTGCCCCAGCCTTGATCTTGGTCTGAGCTCCCCAGGTGCCTGTGGACATATGAGATCCAGTTCTCCCAGGATGGGAAGGTGTACACCCCGGTCAGCAGGAAGCCGTCGACCTTCAACCTGTTTGTGTTCAGCCCCAGTGAGTCCACCACCCACGGCCCTGGTCGGCCACCCCAGTCTTTGGGTGGGGGCCTCGAGAAGCCTGTGGTCAGGGGGCTTTTGGGACATGGGCAGGTTTGTGTTGACACACGTCCAAGTTAGCACACATGTCCCCGTGTCTCCAGACACAGGTGCTGTCTCCGGCTCCTACCGAGTTCGAGCCCTGGACTACTGGGCCCGGCCAGGCCCCTTCTCAGACTCAGTGCGGCATCTGGCAGCCCCTGCGCCAGGAGGGCCATCCCCTGCCAGCAACCCGTGAACCTGTGCTGAGCCCCGGCGGGCTGCACCTCCCCGGCAGTTGGCTGGTTGGGCTGCTCTGCTCCCCTGCTGCCCTCCGCCACCCCCTTTACAAAATACTTTTATATTTTATTTTTCTTTCGTATCTTGGTACCAACACCCTCTTTAAAGTGGCTTTACACTCAGTCTCAGGCCAAGGCCCTAGGCACATTTGGGGGTGGCCACAAGGGGAAACCCCAGCGGCTGAACCCCTGAGGACCCACCCAGAGCGAGGCCCCTTTCCTCCCTGTTCCCACTCAGACTGCCCCAGCTCTGGACCGGAAGTGTGTTGAGCCCCTGGAGGGCTGGGGGCCTGTCCCTGGGCCAGGCTGGGGAACCAGCTCAGCCCTGCCCACCCGGGTTTCTGGGATCCTTTGCGTTCTTGCTTGTTCTGCAGAGTGGGGAGCTGAGGCCCTATGAGGGAAGACCCCTGTACCCCAGCAGGGTGGAGGTGGGGTGGGGGCACCCCTTGCAGCCCAGGCCGTGCCCAGCAGCAGTATTCACCATGGTCTGTGTCTCCACCACAGACTGTCCTAGCTGCAGATTTGAGACGTGGCAGGGCCAGATGAGGACAATTCGGTGATCGTTTACTGAGATGGAGGCAGGGTGCCAGGAAGCCATGGGGCAGGGTTGCCCCCAGGGGCACTCACCAGTCCAGGCAGGGCTGGGTGCCCTGGTGAGGAGCTGAGACTTTCTGCCCAAGGGTGTGGCCAGGAGCCCGGGAACCAAGGCCCCTCTCTCTCTTCCCTTGCTCCAGCAGCCTCCAGGGCCACCTTTGGCGGCACTCAGCCAGAGGGCTGGGGCACAGGGAGTCTACAGGTTACTCTGGAGGCTGTCTGGGGCTCTGGAGGGGATGGGGGCAGTGAGCCCACTGGCTTCACTGTATCTCCCAAAGCCCATGTCCCTTGCCTGTTCCCAACCAACGTGGGCCCCCAAGGTGCTGGGGTGGGACAGAGACCCCACGAGGGACCCTCCCCTCACTCTTGGACCTGGCTGTTGTGGCTTTTGGCAAAAATAGCCACATATATTCCAAGTTTATCCCTCAGCTGGGATTCCTGGTGTGAGCCTGGCCCCCAGGGTGGTAGCTGGATCCTCCTTTGGAGGCAGAAGTCAGCAGGGGGTCCTGAGGCCCCACAGCGCTGGCACCAGTCTTGGCTGAATGACAAAGCTGCATCTCTCTCCTTGCCGGTGAGGCTCTGTCTCTGTCACCTTCCCTAGCGGCCATCAGCTTGCCAACAAGTCCCCACCCTCCAGTCACGCTGATGGGGTCGCTTCGGCCTTCGCTGAGAGTGGGTCAGGCTTGAGGCTGTGCCAGGAACCAGGGAAGCCCATGCTGGCCGTCAGCTTACACACAGCCTTGTCCCTGCCACTGGGTACTTTGTGCCTGGGTCCCTGGAGCAGTCGCTGGGTGGCAAGATGAGACTGCATTTGATGTCCCCTGTCCACAGGACCTCCGGAGAGTGGGTGTCCTCTGGACAAATAGAGGCACTTCTGTGGGATGCAGGACCCTCACTCTGCCTGTTCTGCCAGCCCAGGGCTTGCCTTTCCCTAGTCGCCTTGTTCCCAAGCTTCTCATCTTTGTCTCCTGAGTCTGGCCAACCTTTCTATGGATGCTGCCTGTTGGTTCTGCTGTGGGGCACCTTTTCCGTCCTCCAGGGCCAGCCCCCCGGCTCTGATGCTGTACCAGTTCCCTTCCGGGTGACTGTGCACCCTGCATCCATAAACAGCCTCTGCACTTTCCCTTCTCATCCGGAGGCTGGTGGGGTGATTGTCATGAAGCCCTCAGTGTGGGCCGAGGCTCTGGCAGCAATTCAGGAGGAGCAGTTTCATGGGAGCTCTGGTCTGTTGCCCACAGGACCGACTTCCAGACATGCTGGGGCTGAGTCTGCAGTACTTGGGTAGACACTGCAAGGTCTTGGCTCTTCCTGGGCGGCCGAGTCACATGGGAACTTCTCCAAGTGACTGGAGGATGTGCTTTGCCTGGGATGCGAGGTCTGGGCTTGCTGGGGGCATGGCGCTTCTGCCAGATGCTCTGGGCAGGGCCGGGCCTGCTGGGCACCCACACTTGTAGCAGGTGGAGCTGTCACAGCCCGAACCCGCTGTGGGGCTTCTGGCCAACATTACCTGCTGTCCAGGAAATGGGTGGGAGCGGGACACTTGGGTGTGCACACTGCTCCCCAAGCCCAGATCCACCCGAGACGGAGTCTCACTCTGTCACCCAGGCTGGAGTGCAGTGGTGTGATCTCGGCTCACTGCAACCTTCTCCTGGGCTCAAGCAATTCTGCCTCAGCCTCCCAAGTGGCTTTGATTGCAGGTGCCTGCTACCACACCAGGCTAATTTTTGTATTTTTAGTAGAAACAGGGTTTCACCATGTTGGTCAGGCTGGTGACCTCGAACTCCTGACCTCAGGTGGTCCTTGTGTCAGATAAGTACCCACCATGTGCAGACTTTCTGCGTAGAAACTGGCTTGTCCATCCCCTCTTCCCACAGCGGCTGGTGTCATTGGTCATCTCATCACTGCTGCAGACCCAGAAGGTACTCCAGAAATGCGTGTGTGCCTGAGCCGTGGGGACCTGGTCAGAGCCAGCTCTGATGCCACACCTTTCTGGATGGGGCCTCTGGGACCTGCTGCTGCTGCTCCTGGGGCACTGTCCCTGCAGGGTTCGTGGAGGCCCAGCTCCCACCTCTGCACAGGCTGGGTCGAGTCCAGGCCAGCGACCACTGGGTCTGTCCAGGAGCTCAGGCCGGTGGCTGATACCCCAGTGCTGGCAACTATCCCAGGCGGTGAGGTGGCCAGTCCGTCAGACCCACATTTCGTATTTTGTGTGAACTTTGATCTGCCCCTGTGATGTTTCCCAGGCAGCTGCTGCTGGCACAGATGTGCCTTCCTCTCCTTGGAGCGTCTCTAGGTGTGGCCGTGCCAGCGTCTAATCTGGGGCCAGTCCTGGGCAGAGCAGCATGGGCACAGACACAGATGGCACTCGCATGGGGTGGCCCGGCTGGTGACTCAGTGCCCTTCCCCATGCCCGCCTGCCGTGTGCCCTCTGCGTCTCAGGTCCCTCCTTGCTGTGCACCTGCTGGTTTCTCAGCAGATAAGGGCCCCTGTGGGGTGAAGCCCTCAGTGGGGCTTGGGCGCTGGGCACTGGCCCTGTTTGTCCTGCCTGTGGCCGAGGAGCAAAGCCATGGGCGCTGGGCCCCACTGCCTTCACGGCTGTCTCACCTTTTCAGAGGGAGAAGCCAGGGTCAGCCACCCCATCTAAGAATCACTCCTGTTGCCGTGGCAACCCTTGTCCTCCACTCCTGCCTCCTCCCATGCCTCTGTGGGGGTGGGGAGGGGTCAGGAGGGGCATTTTGAGGAACTGTGAAACAATTGCCCCGCTGAAAGCTTAGACCTGGCTCCGAAAATTTGTCACCTGACCCCAGGACCCCATCTGCAGGTTCTGTGTCCTGGGGTCACTCAGGCACCAATGACCTCAGGGCCCAGAGGGGTAGGGGCGGTGGATGGCCAGGAGGCCGCTCTGAGCCTGGGCCCTCAGGGCCCAGAGGGGTAGGGGCGGTGGATGGCCAGGAGGCTGCTCTGAGCCTGGGCCCTCAGGGCCCAGAGGGGTAGGGGCGGTGGATGGCCAGGAGGCCACTCTGAGCCTGGGCCCTCACAATTAGGGGTGTGGCAGACTCCATTGGGGGTAGGGGGCCTCCCTTTCCTTGGCCCCACCCACATTTGGACATTACCACATGGATGAGACCTGGCCTGCCCCCCAGGGTGACCACCCCAACTGTAGGGCTGTTGGCCCCACAGGGTCGTGGGGTGACCCTTATGCTGTGCTGAAGTGCAGGACCCAAGAAGTAAAGGGACAGGACACTGAAGAACTGGAGAAGAGCAGCTGGACTTGGGGGGCCATGCCACCTATGAGTGGGGACAGGCGAGGCCTGGAACATGCAGACGTGTCTGTATTTATTAGGTACAAGCAGGGGGCATCATCTATAGGCTTAGTGATAGGGCATACATAATCATGTGGGTCACAGTCGTGTGCCCATGATGTCACCTGGGCAGAGGTGGGCCGTGCGCAGCAGGGGGCCATGCTGTGCGCAGTATTAGAGGGTCATGTACAGAAAAGGGGTCCACCCCCATTAGGTCACCGAGGCAAGGAGGTGGGCTGTGTGCAACAGATGTCGTGTGCAACACTTCTTATCTGGGGGCTGGAGACTTCAGAGGGTTTCTGATAGAAGGATACTGTAAGCCAGTGCAGTGGGAGCTGACAGACTTGTGCTCTTCTCTAAGATATTTTATGGGAAGATGATTTGAGCTAGCAGAGAAGCGAGAAAAGGCTGACAGGGTGTACAGCCGCCGTGACTGGTCACACCAGAGGGGTTCTTCTCCCTCGGTTACTTCCAGGATCTCAGGCTTAGGCCTACTTTCCACAGGAACTGGATGCAAGGCACTACAATTCCTTTATCAGGAGGAGAGGCTCTTGCCCCAAGCCTGCCATACAGCGTATGCCCTTTCAGGCAGGGACGCCACCGCCTGGGTCTTTGGTTCTCGTCCTGGTCTGGCTGTTTTCCCATGTCTGCTTCTGTTCTGTGACTGCTCTAGGCATCCCTCCTACTACGAACTACTATATGGTTCTATGGAAGGATTGTATCAGTCACACTGAATGTGTTGGTGCAGCGCCAACTACATCCGTTATATGATTATATAGAAAGATTATATGGAAATGTGGTTACATATATCAGCTAGATATAGTAAGCAGTAAGTTATGTGGTTATACAGAAAGATTGTATGGGACTAAGTGTGATCATATATACATAAGCTAGATATGAGTAAGCAGTGAGTTTTACTTCAGGCACTAATTGTGCCTGAGGTCTGCACAGTTCTCCTTCCTCGGTGCCTATGGGGGGTGTTACCCACACCCAACAGCAGGTCAGGAATCCCTGCTGCAGCTTTCTGGCAGAGGGGTCCCACCTGGGCTGAAGAGAGGCGCCTCCCCACCAAGGCCCAGGCTGGGACCCCACACAGCAGCCCTTCTCTTGCTTCCATGCCCCGGTGCAGCCCTTCTCTTGGGGCCTTGGTGCCTGGCCTATAGGATAGCAATTCCTCCAGGGCTACAAGGGAGGGGCAGAGGGAAGCCAGGGACAGGCCCTGGGTGCCCCACTGTCCACCACTGCTGCCCAGGGCACTGCACTTGGTATAGCAGCAGAAACGCCAGCAGAGTCACCTGGAGCTCGACCATGGTGTGAAGGTGCTGTATAGGCCAGGTCCCTCCGGGTGGAGATGTGTAGAGATGGCACAGGCTGGGCACCTCCGGGTGGAGACTTGTAGAGATGGCATAGGCCAGGTCCTCCGGGTGGAGATGTATAGATATGGCACAGGCCGGGTCCCTCTGGGTGGAGATGTGTAGAGATGGCACAGGCTGGGCACTTCTTGGTGGAGATGTGTAGAGATGGCACAGGCCAGGCCCCTCCGGGTGGAGATGTGTAGAGATGGCACAGGCCGGGTCTCTGGGTGGAGATGCATAGAGATGGCACAGGCCGGGCCTCTTTGGGTGGAGATGTGTAGAGATGGCACAGGCCGGGCCTCTTTGGGTGGAGATGTGTAGAGATGGCACAGGCCGGGTCTTTCTGGGTGGAGAGGTGGAGAGATGGCACAAGCCAGGACCCTCTGGGTGGAGATGTGTAGAGATGGTATAGGCCGGGCCCCTCTGGGTGGAGAGGTGGTGAGATGGCACAGGCCAGGCCCCTCTGGGTGGACAGGTGGTGAGATGGCACAGGTCGGGTCCTCTGGGTGGAGAGATGGAGAGATAGGTCCAGCCTTCAGCCCCAAGCCATTTCAGCTGGGCCTGGCCAGTGTCTTCTCTGGCCTTGGGTAGGGATCCGGCTTGGGCTCAGGAGTCCATGTCTGTGGGGACAGGTGCCAGTCACAGCAGGGGTGCTGGGGAGTCTGGGCTGCAGAATACCCTCCGCCTGCCCAGCCCAGGAGCTCTGAGCCCTTCCTTGTCTCACGAGGACACTAAGCTCCTGGTGGGTGCCTCCCAAGACCGCATTCGCCCTCGTCACCTCCCAAAGCCCCACCTCCCATTGGGGGTTTGGGCTTAAGATACACATTTTTGGGGACAACGACATTCAGTCCATAGCAGGGACTCCTGGTGAAGCTCAGAAATGCCTGTGCCCTCTGACCTGGGCTGGACTTCCGCATTCTCCAGACGGTGAGCATGGGGACCCCTGTGTGTCTGTGATCACGTCACTGGAGTGCCAGGGTGAGTCGCCCCTTCAGACAGTGGCTCTAGGAAGCACAGGGATAAGCCAGCTCTGAGCCCCAGTGAGACGCTCCATCAAGGACATCACGTGGAGATAGGAGGTCCAGGAGAGGAGGGAAGCAGAAGTGGTCACTCGCGCATTTAAAGTTGGAAATGACCCTCAGCCACTCTCACGCATCCACGACACTGAAGGAGTGTCTACCTTCCAGCCCTCCATGGTTGCCTCTCCTCTGCCTCTTTCTAAAAAGCTAATCTAGTTACCAGGTATTTATTTATTTATTTTGAGACGGAATCTCGCTCTGTCACCCAGGCTGGAGTGCAGTGGTGCAATTTTGGCTCATTGCAACCTCCCCACCAGGTTCAAACGATTCTCCTGCTTCAGCCTCCTGAGTAGCTGGGATTACCGGCGCTTGCCATCATGCATGGCTAATTTTTGTATTTTTAGTAGAGATGGGGTTTCACCATCTTGAACAGGCTGGTCTTGAACTCCTGACCGCGTGATTCACCCACCTTGGCCTCCCAAAGTGCTGGGATTACAGGTGTGAGCCACCACACCTAGTCGATAATCTAGTTATTTATTTTTTATTTTTTTGAGACAGAGTCTCACTCTGTCATCCAGGCTGGAATGCAGTGGTTCGATCTCAGTTCACTGCAGCCTCCATATCCCAGGTTCAGGCAGTTTTGCCTCAGCCTCCCAAGTAGCTGGAACTACAGGCACCTGTCAACACTACGTTTCTTTTCTTTTCTTTTCTTTTTGAGATGGAGTCTTGCTCTGACGCCAGGCTAGAGGGCAGTGGCGCAATCTTGGCTCACTGCAACGTCTGCCTCCTGGGTTCAAGCAATTCTCCTGCCTCAGCCTCCCAAGTAGCTGGGATTACAGGTGTGCGCCACCACGCCTGGCTAATTTTTTTATTTTTGGTAGAGACAGGGTTTCACCATATTGGTCAGGCTGGTCTCAAACTCCTGACTTCATGATCCTTCCACTTTGGCCTCCCAAAGTGCTGTGATTACAGGTGTGAGCCACCATGTCCAGCCTAATTTTTGTATTTTTAATAGAAACAGGATTTCACCATGTTGGCCAGGCTAGTCTTGAACTCCTGACCTCAAATAATCCACCTGTCTCAGCCTCCCAAAGTGCAGGAATTACAGGTGTGAGCCACCAAACTCAGCCATTTGTTTTAAATAACACCTTTACTCGACACTCAACAAGCTGCTGTTTAACGTGTAAGAGCGCGGTGGCTCACACCTGTAATCCCAGCACTTTGGGAGGCTGAGGCGGGCAAATCACGAGGTCAGGAGTTCAAGACCAGCCTAATATGGTGAAACCCCGTCTCTACTAAAAATACAATATATACATATATTGTATTTTATAAAAATAATATATATATAATTTATTTTATATAAATTTTATAAAAATACAATATATATATACGTATATATATATAGTATTGGAATGAATGCTTATTCATTCCAGCCCCCACCTCCCAGCCCCTGCTGGCCCTTTGTGGTAGATTCTGCAGAATTTTCTACCTAGATGATCTTGCCTTTTAGCTGGGTGTGGTGGCTGGTGCCTGTAATCCCAGCCACTTGGGAGGCTGAGGCGGGTGAATCACGAGGTCAGGAGTTCAAGACCAGCCTGGCTAACATGGTGAAACCCCGTCTCTACTAAAAATACACTAAATATATATATATATTAGCTGGGTGTGGTAGCAGGTGCCTGTAATCCCACCACTTGGGAGGCTGAGGCAGGAGAATTGCTTGCATCCAGGAAGTGGAGGTTGCAGTGAGCCGAGATTGCACCACTGCACTCTAGCCCGGGCAACAGTGTGAGAGACTGTCTCAAAATATAAACAAATAAATAAATTATAAATAAAGTGTAAGAGCTGATCGATTTTGATGTGTGGACTCCATGAGACTGTAATCACAGTTGAGATGGAGACCTCTCCATCACCTGAAAGCCTGTTTCCTGCCCCTTGGAGTCCCTCCTCCCTCCTCCTCCCTCCTCCTCCTCCTCCTCCCTCCTCCCTCCTCCCTCCTCCCTTTTGGCCCTGAGCCATTCCCAGCAGCTGCTGACCTGGTTTCTGTAACCATAGATTAATTGGCTTTTTCTAGGCTGGGCTCGGTGGCTCATGCCCATAATCCCAGCACTTTGGGAGGCTGAGGTGGGTGGATCACCTGAGGTCAGGAGTTTGAGACCAGCTTGGCCAACATGGTGAAACCCCATCTCTACTAAAAATATAAAACTTAGCTGGGCGTGGTGGACACCTGTAATCCCAGCTACTCAGGAGGCTGAGGCACAAGAATCGATTGAACCTGGGAGGCAGAGGCTGCAGTGAGCTGAGATCACACAACTGTACTCCAGCCTGGGTGACAGAGCAAGATCCTGTCTCAAAAAAAAAACTTTTTCCAGAATTTTTTTTTTTGAGATGGAGTTTTGCTCTTGTTACCCAGGTTGTAGTGCAATGGCACAATCTCGGCTCACCGCAACCTCCGCCTCCTGTGTTCAGGCAATTCTCCTGCCTCAGCCTCCTGTGTAGCTGGGATTACAGGCACGCGCCACCGTGCCCAGCTAATTTTTTGTATCTTTAGTAGAGACGGGGTTTCACCATGTTGACCAGGATGGTCTCGATCTCTTGACCTCGTGATCCACCCGCCTCAGCCCCCCAAAGTGCTGGGATTACAGGCTTGAGCCACCACGCCCGGCCTTTCTGGAATTTTATACAAATGAAATCAGGCACAGTGTGTGATTCCACTGACGTCTTTCACAAGTCTTTCCCAGAATTATTCTGGGTGTCTTCCTTTTCACTCCTCCAGGCCCCAGAGCAGGGGTGTCGGGCAGTTGCCTTGCCCGCTCCCTTGCTGAAGGACACGAAGGTTGTTTCTAGTTTGCGTGATTGCTGGTAACGCTGCTCTGAGGGTTTGTGTACGCGTGTGTGTCTATAACCGTGCCGTCATTTCTGTCAGGTGAAGACCCAGTGGTGGCACGGCGGGCTCCTGTGATCGCTGTAGGCTCAACTTTGTTTTCCTCTTTCTTAGAGACAGACTCTCGCCTGTCGCCCAGGCCAGAGTGCAGTGGTGTGATCACGGCTCACTGCAAGCCCTGCCTCCCGGGCTCAAGCAATGCTCTCACCTCAGCCTCCTGCGTACCCGGGACTCGAGAGCGGGTGTGCGCCACCTTGCTTGGCTAATTTTTGTCTTTTTTTTTTTTGCCAATCATTGAGAGCTTGTAAGGTTGCTGAGGTTGGTTGGCCTTGAACTCTTGGCCTCGCCTTCGCAAGCGCCACGACATCCAGCCGGAGCCACTTTGGGCCCCAATTTTTGTCTTTTTTTGTAGAGATAGGGTTTCGACACGTTGCCCAGGCTGGTCTCAAACTCTTGAACTGGAGTGATCCTCCCACTTGGCCTCCCAAAGTGCAGAGATTATAGGTGTGAGACACTGCGCCTGGCCAACTTTTCTTTTATATATATTTTATTGCATCTTAGGTTTTGGGGTACATGTGAAGAGCATGCAAGATTGTTGCATAGGTACACACATGGCAGTGTGGTTTGCTGCCTATAAAGTTTACTAAACTATCTTCCAAAATGGTCATATTACTTTACGTGGTACCAGTGACATATGAAAGTCACACTTGCGGGGCCGGGCGCGGTGGCTCAAGCCTGTAATCCCAGCACTTTGGGAGGCCGAGGCGGGTGGATCACGAGGTCAGAAGATCGAGACCATCCTGGTCAACATGGTGAAACCCCGTCTCTACTGAAAATACAAAAAATTAGCTGGGCATGGTGGCACGTGCCTGTAACCCCAGCTACTCAGGAGGCTGAGGCAGGAGAATTGCCTGAACCCAGGAGGCGGAGGTTGCGGTGAGCCGAGATGGCGCCATTGCACTCCAGCCTGGGTAACAAGAGCGAAACTCTATCTCAAAAAAAAAGAAAGTCGCACTGGCTGCGCGTCCTCGTTTGATGGATTTTTCTCTGTCGATTTTGTACCCTCCACCTTGCCAAGTGTGCTTATTCATTCCAGCCCCAGCCTCCAGCCCCAGCCCCCAGCCCCCGCTGGCCCTTTGCGGTAGATTCTGCAGAATTTTCTACCTAGATGATCTTGCCTTTTATAAGTAAATACCATTTCACTTCTTCCCCCGCCCCCAATTTGGATCCTTTTATTTCTTTTTCCAGACACGTTGTCCTGGCTGGAAGCTGATGACGATGCCGGATGGAGGTGGAGTGTGAAACCTATGGTTCCTGATTTCAGGGAAAGCTTCATCCTTCACAGTTAGATGTGATGTTGGCTTTAAGATTTTTTTGGTAGATGTCTGTATTAATCAGAGTTCTCGGGCCGGGCGTGCTGGCTCACGCCTATAATCCAAGCACTTTGGAGGCCAAGGCAGGCAGATCACCTGAGGTCGGGAGTTCAAAACCAGCCTGACCAACATGGTGAAACCCCCATCTTTAAAAAAAAAATCAGGGTTCTCTAGAGGGACAGAACTAATAGGATAGAGTTTCTTAAGGAGTATTAAGGCACATGATCACAAGGTCCCACCATAGGCTGCCTGCGAGCCGAGGAGCAAGGAAGCCAGTCTGAGTCCCAAAGCTGAAGAACTTGGAGCCTGATGTTTCAGGAACATGCAGCCTGGGAGATAGACAGAGGCTGGGAGGCTAAGCCAGTGCAGGCTTCTCGACTTTTTCTACCTTCTTTTCATTCTGGCCACGCTGGCATCTGATGAGGTGGTGCCCACCCAGATGGAGCATGGATCTGCCTCTCCCAGTCCACTGACTTGGCAGTCTCCTGTGGCAGCACCCTCACAGACACACCCAGGATCAGTGCTTTGCATCCTTCACTCCAGTCGACACTCAGGATTAACACACAGTGCCTTTTCCCGTGTTGAGGAAGTTCTTTTCTCTTCCTGCTTTGTTGACAGTTGATTTTTAAAATTGGGCACGAATGTTGGGTTTTGTCAAACCCTTTGTGTCAACTGAGATCACATTGCTTTTCTGTCTGTTAACATGGGAAGGTGCAGCCCGGTGCAGCGGCTCACACCTATAATCCCAGGACTTTGGGAGGCTGAGGAGGGTGGATCACTTGAGGTCAGGAGTTTGAAACCAGCCTGGCCAACATGGTGAAACCCCGTCTCTACTAAAACACAAAAATTAGCCTGGCATGGTGGTGGGCACGTGTAATCCCAGCTACTCGGGAGGCTGAGGCAGAGAAATAGCTTGAACCAGGGAGGTGGCGTTTGTGGCTGAGATTGCACCACTGCATTCCAGCCTAGGTGACAGAATGAGACTTTGTCTCAAAAAAATATGGTAAGGTGCATTGATTTTCTTTCTTTCTTTCTTTCTTTTTGAGATGGAGTTTTGCCCTTGTTACCCAGGCTGGAGTGCAATGGCACGATCTCAGCTCATCGCAACCTCCGCCTCCTGGGTTCAGGCAATTCTCCTGCCTCAGCCTCCTGAGTAGCTGGGATTACAGGCATGCGCCACCATGCCCAGCTATGTTTTTGTATTTTAGTAGAGACGGGTTTCACCATGTTGACCAGGATGGTCTCGATCTCTTGACCTCGTGATCCACCCGCCTCAGCCTCCCAAAGTGCTGGGATTACAGGCTTGAGCCACCGCGTCCGGCCGGTAAGGTGCATTGATTTTCAAATGTTAAAACTGAGATGGAACAGGGACCCCTCTTGGTGGAAATAAAGGGAAGTCTCGAGTGCCTTCAGGAGAAATTCCGGGCCCTCGCCAGCCCTGAGAAGTAAATGAGCAGCCTGAAAAGCGAGACGCTCCGAGCAGCTGAAACAGCAGCCAGGGTGCTGGGGACGCTGATTCCCATCGGGACCCAGATCGAATCTCAGGAGTGGCCCCCCGCCACCAAGGACCCAGATCGAATCTCAGGAGCGGCTTCTGAAAAGCCGCAGTGGCCCCCTCCACCAAGGACCCAGATCGAATCTCAGGAGTGGCTTCTGAAAAGCCGCAGTGGCCCCCTCCACCAAGGACCCAGATCGAATCTCAGGAGTGGCTTCTGAAAAGCCGCAGTGGCCCCCTCCACCAAGGACCCAGATCGAATCTCAGGAGTGGCTTCTGAAAAGCCGCAGTGGCCCCCTCCACCAAGGACCCAGATCGAATCTCAGGAGTGGCTTCTGAAAAGCCGCAGTGGCCCCCTCCACCAAGGACCCAGATCGAATCTCAGCAGTGGCTTCTGAAAAGCCGCAGTGGCCCCCTCCACCAAGGACCCAGATCGAATCTCAGGAGTGGCTTCTGAAAAGCCGCAGTGGCCCCTCCACCAAGGACCCAGATCGAATCTCAGGAGTGGCTTCTGAAAAGCCGCAGTGGCCCCCTCCACCAAGGACCCAGATCGAATCTCAGCAGTGGCTTCTGAAAAGCCGCAGTGGCCTCCTCCACCAAGGACCCAGATCGAATCTCAGGAGTGGCTTCTGAAAAGCCGCAGTGGCCCCCTCCACCAAGGACCCAGATCGAATCTCAGCAGTGGCTTCTGAAAAGCCGCAGTGGCCTCCTCCACCAAGAACCCAGATCGAATCTCAGGAGTGGCTTCTGAAAAGCCGCAGTGGCCTCCTCCACCAAACAGATCTGCCGGCCCACAGGCCTAGGATGCGGGGATCTGGGGACCGAACTCTGCCCGTTGCTTTTGTGTTTCTTCCTGTGGGGCCTAGAGGGAGTCACGGCCACGAACTAGAGTTAACACTCTTCTCTGCTGACGCCAACTTTTTAAACAAAGCTGCTCTTCCTCAATGGCAAATCAGAAAATCTTTTTTTTTTTTTTTTTGAGACGGGGTCTCATTCTGACCCCCAGGCTGCAGTGCAGTGGCTCGGTCTTGGCTCACTGCAACCTCTGCCTCCCAGGTTCAAGCAATTCTTCTGCCTCAGCCTCCTGAGTAGCTGAGATTACAGGCATGAGCCAACACGCCCAGCTAATTTTTGTATTTTTAGTAGAGATGGGGTTTCACCATGTTGGCCAGGCTGGTTTGGAACTCCTGGCTTCAAGTGATCCACCCGCCTCTGCCTCCCAAAGCGCTGGGGTGACAGGCGTGATCCCACCACGCCCGGCCTCTCTGTTTTCTGTTTAATTGATTTCTGCTGTGATCTTTACGTCTGCTGACTTCGAGTGCCGTTTGCTCGGGTT
The DNA here is from genome assembly GCA_021498475.1 of Saguinus midas. Classification (NCBI taxonomy): domain Eukaryota; kingdom Metazoa; phylum Chordata; class Mammalia; order Primates; family Cebidae; genus Saguinus; species Saguinus midas. Next base: position 135,479,823 of record CM038393.1, on the reverse strand, counting down.
CTTCGTTTCTTTGGAGCTGAGCTCGCTGATGTCAGCCTGTCCTTAGTGTGCATCTTCTGTGTTGTGGGTTTCTGAGGACTGCTTTAATGGCATCCCACTGTTTTGGATGTGGTGCCTTTCATTTGCATTCTGTGCAATATATATATGCATATTTTACACAGAGTCTCTCTCTGTTACCCAGGTTGGAGTGCAACCGGCTAATATTTGTATTTTCAGTAGAGACGGGGTTTCGCCATGTTGGTTAGGCAGGTCTCGAACTCCTGACCTCAGGTGATCTGCCCACCTCTGCCTCCCAAAGTGTTGGGATTACAGACATGAGCCACTGTGCCTGGCCTGTTCAACATAATTTTAAATTTTCCTTTTGTTTCTTTTTCAATACATGGGAAGTTAATGGGGGTTATTTAGTTTCCAAATACTTGAGGATTTTCCAAATATCTTTCTGTTGTTAATTTCTTTTTGTTTTTCTTTTATTTTTTATTTTTGAGACGGAGTCTTGCTCTGTCACCCAGACTGGAGTGTAGTAGCACGATCTAGGCTCACTGCAACCTCCGCCTCCCAGTTTCAAGCGATTCTCCAGCCTCAGCCTCCTCAGTAGCTAGGACGACAGGCGCATACCACCACACCCGGCTAATTTTTGTATTTTTAGTAGAGATGGGGTTTCACCATATTGGTCAGGCTGGTCTTGAACTCCTGACCTCATGATCTGCCTGCCTCGGCCTCCCAAAGTGCTGAGATTACAGGTGGGAGCCACCACGCCTGGCCATTGATTTCTAATATAATTCCACTGTGGTCAGAGAATGTGCTTTGAGTGGCTTGAATCCTTTTAAATATATTGTGACTTTTGGCCAGGTATGGTGGGTCATGCTTGTCATTCTGGCTACTTGGCAGGCTGAGGCAGGAGAATTCCTCGAACCTGGGAGGTGGAGGTTGCAGTGAGCTGAGATCGTGCCACTGGACTCCAGCCTGGGTGACAGAGCAAGATCTGTCTCCAAAATACATAAATAAATAAAATAAAATTAAAAAATATATATAGAGAGAGTAATTTTGGCCTAGAAAACGGGGGCCTGTCCTATAAAGTCAGTTCGTTGCTCAAGTTGTGGTTATTCCTATGTTTTTTGTCCACCTGCTGAGCTGGGAGAGGAATGTCTGACATCTTAGAGTGTAATTGTGGATTTTACCATATTCCTTCGGTTCTATCAGTGCTTGCTTCCTGGATTTTTATTATCTGTTGTTAAGTGCATATACTTTTAGGGTTTTTATGTCCTTTGGATAATTTTATCAAACTTTTTTTTTTAGACTGAGTCTTACTCTGTCACTAGGGTGGACTGCAGTGGCACAATCTCGGCTCACCGCAACCTCCGCCTCCTGGGTTCAGGCAATTCTCCTGCCTCCGCCTCCTGAGTAGCTGGGATTACAGGCACGTGCCACCATGCCCAGCTAATTTTTGTATTTTTAGTAGAGATGGGGTTTCACCATGTTGACCAGGATGGTCTCGATCTCTTGACCTCGTGATCCACCCGCCTCGGCCTCCCAAAGTGCTGGGATTACAGGCGTGAGCCCTGAGCCAGGCCTTCTCTGCTTTTTTGGGGGGTTAATTTTTAAATTCTATTTGTTTCCTTTATTGTATTAGCTGTAATTATTTTAATGGTTGCTTTCAGATTTATACTATACATTTTTAACTTGTCACTAACTTCCAGTGATATCTTACAACCTCATAGATAGTCAAAGAACTTTACATTTCCATTTCCCTGCCAGCCATTGTCCTACTGTTGTTGCATATTTTAATTTTTCATATGATATAAACCCTACATTATTTTTGCATTAGTCAGATGATTATCAAGCAGGTGGATCACCTGAGGTTAGGAGTTCAAGACCAGCCTGGCCGCCATGACAAAACATTTCTACTAAAGACACAAAAATTAGCCAGGTGTGCTACTGCATGTCTGTAATCCCGGCTACTCGGGCGGCTGAGGTACGAGAACTGCTTGAACCAAGGAGGTGGAGGTTGCAGTGAGCTGAGATTATGCCACTGTACTCCAGTCTGGGAGAAAGAGTGAGACTTCGTCTAGAAAAATAAAATAAAATAGATGGATTATCGGCCGGGCGGGGTGGCTCAAGCCTGTAATCCCAGCACTTTGGGAGGCTGAGGCGGGTGGATCATGAGGTCAAGAGATCGAGACCATCCTGGTCAACATGTGTTAACTTGGTGAAACCCCATCTCTACTAAAAATACAAAAAAAAAAAAAAATTGGCTGAGCATGGTGGCGCATGCCTGTAATCCCAGCTACTCAGGAGGCTGAGGCAGGAGAATTGCCTGAACCCAGGAGGCGGAGGTTGCGGTGAGCTGAGATCGTGCCATTGCACTCCAGCCTGGGTAACAAGAGCGAAACTCCGTCTCAAAAAAAAAAAAAAAAAAAAAGACAGTATCTCGCTCTGTCTCCCAGGCTGGAATGCAAAGGTGAAATCTCGGTTCAGCAACCTCCGCCTTTCGGGTTCGAGCAACTCTCCTGCCTCAACCTCCTGAGTAGCTGGGATTACAGGCGCCACCATATCCAGCTAATTTTTGTATTTTTCAGTAGAGATGGGGTTTTGCCATGTTGGCCAGGCTGGTCTTGAACTCCTGATAACAAGTGATCCGCCCTCCTTGGCCTGCCAAAGTGCTGGGATTGACCCGGCCCCAGGTCAATTTTGATTTTTCACATCTCTCCATAGGGGTCATAATTTCCTGCATGTTTTCATGCTGATTTTTTTTTTTTGACATGGAGTGTCACTCTGTTGCCAGGCTGGAGTGCAGTGGCATGATCTTGGCTCACTGCAACCTCTGCCTCCTGTTTTCAAGCAATTCTCCTGCCTCAGCCTCCTGAATAGCTGGGACTACAGGCACGCGCCACCATGCCCAGCTAACTTTTGTATTTTTAGTAGAGATGAGGTTTCACCATGTTGGCCAGGATGGTCTCGATCTCTTGACCTCATGATCCACCTGCCTCAGCCTTCCAAAGTGTTGGGATTACAGGCATGAGCCACCGAACCCAGCCCATGCCTGGTGTTTTTTTTTTTTTTTTTACTGGATATTCAACATTTCATAGTCTACCTTGTTCGAAGCTGGATATTTTTGTATACCTATAAATATCTTTGCATTTGTTTCTGGGATGTGTTTAAGTTACTTGGAAACTGTGTGGTCCTTTTTTCTTTTCTTTTTCTTTTTCTTTTTTTTTTTGAGACGGAATTTCGCTCTTGTTACCCAGGCTGGAGTGCAATGGTGCGATCTCGGCTCACCGCAACCTCCGCCTCCTGGGTTCAGGCAATTCTCCTGCCTCAGCCTCCTGAGTAGCTGGGATTACAGGCACGCGCCACCATGCCCAGCTAATTTTTTGTATTTTAGTAGAGACGGGGTTTCACCATGTTGACCAGGATGGTCTCGATCTCTTGACCTCGTGATTCACCCGCCTCGGCCTCCCAAAGTGCTGGGATTATAGGCTTGAGCCACCGCGCCCGGCCTTTTTTTTTTTGAGACAGAATCTCACTCTGCCACCCAGGCTGGAGTGCTGTGGTATGATCTTGGCTCACTGCTGTCTTGGTTCCCCTGGGCTCAAGTGATCCTCCCACTCAGCCTACCAAGTAGCTGGGACCACAGGCACCACCACCACATCCCAACTTTTTAGATTTTTTTTGGAGATGGAGTTTCCCCATGTTGCCCAGGCTACTCTCAAACTCCTGGGCTCAAGTGATCTGCCTGCCTCGGCCTCCCTATGTGCTGGTTCGCAGGTGTGAGCCCCCACCTCTGGCTGTGGGTCTTGTACTGAGTGGGGTTTGGTGGAAACTGAGCTGTATTTAGTGTTGTGATGATTCTTCCTTACTACAAGGTGATACCATTTTCCTAACGATGCTCCCACCACTCTGGCGGCTGGACACAGGCCCCATTCCCAGCCCTGCGTGGGCTCTCATCCTGGGTGGGCCTTTCCCTGGTGTTGAGTGTTTTCTTCACACTCCTGCACTGATCTGTGCTCAGCCGAGCCTCAAGGAGCCCCTCTGTGGGTGTCTGGGCTTCTCTGCAGCCCCCCTCTCCAGCACTCTGGCGCACCTTCAACTCCAGCCACCTGCTTGGCCACCTCTCTTCCCAGGTGAGGGAGACCACCGGTGGCTGCTTGAGTTCCCTTTCTCTTCTCTGTGCCTGGGCGGTGGGCGGGACAGTCCTGGCTGCCAGGTGGGTTCCCATCTCTCCAGCACCACGTCCGCGATTGCGCGAGCCCAGTGCCTTGCGTGCCGTTTTCACGTATATTTGTCTGGTTTTTTTTTTGGTTGTTGCAGCTGAGAGTGTGTAAGTCCGACCCGTTACTTCATCTTACTTCTCTGCCAAGCCCCCTCCACTCCACCGGTCCCTGTCAGTCCTGCACCTGCTGCCGAGATGCCGCCTCTGTGAGGCCCGGCCTGCACCTGCCGTCCTGGGGCAGCAGGACCCGTGGGGCTCACCTGGGCTGGGCAGGCGGCGACAAGAGCCTGTCTCCCCGCGTCACCTCATGAGGTCGGCTGCGGATGGGCCGAGACCCCGAGGGTGGCTGACCGTCCCGAGTTTCAGTTTGAAGGGGCAGGACGCGCTTGGGTCGACCGCTCCGCTCCGCGCCACCTGACCCGAAGGGCCGTGGAAGCCGGGGAGGGCCCCGTCCCTGTTCCGGGGGTGGGCGAGGGGCGGGGGGCTTCCGGGGAGCGGGTCCCGGGCCAGCCGCGGGCTGGGATGTGGCGGGAGGGACGGGCAGAGAAGGGGAGGAAAAACGCCTCGGGAGCCGCCGCGCCGCCACCGCCACCGCCACCGCCAGAGGGCAGCGCGTGCCCGCGCGGGAGGACCCCGGCCCCGCCCCGCTCCGCCCCCTCCCGTCCAGGCCCCGCCCTCTCCCCGCCCCCGGGCCGCCCCCTGCCTTGTCCCTCCCACTGCCCGCCCGATCTCCGTGCCCGCACCTGCCCGCTCGCTGCTTCTGCTCCGCAGGCTTGCAGCCACCTTTCCGCACACCTGTCCCCTTTTCACGCACCTGTGCCCAGCAGCCCGCACACCTGTCTACTCGCTAGCCGTCCGCGAAGTTCAGCGCCGCCCTACCCACCTGTCCGTGACCGCGGCGCCGGCCAGGAGGGCGGCAGGTGGGCCCGGCGCTCCATGCTCCTTGTGGACAGGGCCGCGGCGGGGGCGTGGGACGTTGTGCCGCCGGGAGGACCACGCAGCGGTCCCGGGACCCCTCCCCGGGGCACAGCGGCTGCTGCGCCACCGAGGGCAGGAGGGGTGGGCCGGGTGCACCTCCCTCCGCCCTCGCGACGCCCACGCTGGCCCAGAGACAGGATTTGGGTTGGAGAACGCTGGGCTGGGAACCAGCGGCTTGGGACGGCCGGGTTGTCGGGCCTTGAGGAGTCCCAGACCCTGACAGCTGGTGCCCCCCACGCCCCGCCCAGCTCTCCTCGGCCCCGGGGACACCGGCTGCGAGGCCTCTCCAGTTTCAGTCTTCCCTGGGAGGGCTTCCCGGAAGAGAGGGCTTCTGACCCCAGAAAGAGGCTGCTCTGAGGATGGAGAAGGTGCTGGGTGCTGACCCCCGCGGAGTTGGGGGTGTGAGGCGGGAGGTGGGCAGGCCTTGGGGCTTGTGTCAAGGGGGCTTCGAGACGCGGCAGAATGCGGGGGGCCATGGGTCAGCTGGAGGGCGGCCTGGGAGCCCTGCGTGCTGGCCCCGAGCCGGGGTGGCGGGCGAGGCGCGTGGAGGAAAAGGCGCAAAGAGCGAGGCGCGCGGGTGAGTCACCGGTCTTCTCCGTGCCTCCGTCTCTTCCTCTGTTCCTGGGGCCGCCCGCCCGGGAGCGGGGATTAAATCGGACGCCGGCGTCTGTTACGATGAGGAATGCCCTTGTCACTCCAGTCCCTAGCAGGTGAGAAGCGGGAGGCCTCAAGTGGGAACGTACCTGCGGCCACCGGGGAACCCGAGACATACCACCCCCCGCCCGGGTCAGGACCTCTGCCTGCATCGCCGAGGCGGTCTCCACCATCCCAGACCCCCGCAGCTTCGCTGGGCGAGGCCAGGCTTCTCCCTTCTGCTCCCGGAGACCACCCCGGGGCGCGGACCTGGAGGCCTTGAAGTGCCTGGAGCCGTCTGGTTCGCCCCCTTCTGAGCAAGCAGAGAGCGGTCCAGGCCGGGAACCGGGCTGCGCAGAGGTCAGGCGGCCGCGCGCCCGGCCGGAGCCTGCTCTGGGGATCGCGGGGATGCCCCGGGAGGTGGGCACCCAGACCCGAGCGCGCACGAGCGCAGGTGTGGGGAGGGCGCGGCGACTCCCGGCCCGTCCTAGAGGCCTGCGGGACCCAAGGGCGCGCGGGCGGGGCCGGGGGCGCGGCGAGGCCGGGCGGGGGCGGGGCCGCGCCGGGGGAAGCCGCCCGCCCGCGGGGCCGCCTGCACTGCGAGGGTTAAGGCCAGGAGCCCGGCGGGGCGGGGGCGGTGCGCGCGCGCGGATTGGGGAAAAGTTTGGCGGTGGGGCGGGGCGCGGGGCGGGCCGACGCGCGCGGATTGGCCGGAAGTTGTGCCGGGGGCGGGGCGCGCGGCGGGCTCGGCGCTCGCTCCGGGAGAGTTGACAAAGCCCCGCAGGGAAGGACGCCTCGCGGCGCGGCGCCCCGGGCCCTCGCCCCGCCGCCCCGGGACCCCGGCCCCGGCCCCCGGCCCGCAGACTCGCCCCCCGCCGCCCGCCCGGCCCGAGACCCCGCGCCCCGAGCGCCCGAGCCCGGACCCCGACCCGGCCGGAGCCGCCCTCGCCCAGGTAGCGCCGCCCCGCCCGGAGGCCGGGCCCGGGGGCGCTGGGCGGTGGGATGCGGCGTCCGGGGCGGCGATGATCGCGGAGCGCGTGCTGAGGGTCCGGCCGTGACCCCGCTGCCCGCCAGCCGAGGTGAGCCCCCCGCGCGCGTCCGCGACCCCAGGTGGGCAGACCGGGGAGGGGCGGGGGTCCGGGGCGGGGGCGGGGCGGGTCCGGAGCCCCCGCTACGCGGCCGCTGGGCACGGGTCACGCGCGCCGCCGCCGCCGCCCCTCCCGCGGGCCCCGGCCTGCCTCGCCCCCGCCCCTGCGCCCCACGTCCCACGTGGGCCCCCCCCCCAGCGCAAATTTGTCCGCTAATGGCGCAGGCGATTATCTGCGGGGCGCTGGGTGTTGTGTGTCCTGCGGGCAGGGCCGGAGTTACAAGTGCCAGGAATCCAGACGGTGTTTGGAGCGGGAGGGAGGCGGAGGAGCCCGGTAATTAGTGTAAACCCTTTGTCTGCCTTTGATACCCACAGCTTCTCCCCGCAGCGGCTTCCTCCGCCTGGAGCGCAGGCGGGGAGGGCCTGTGGGGGGGCCAGACCCCTGATCCCCGCGGCCTGGGACCGGGGTGGTGGAGGCTTTGGGGCCCCGGGCCGGGCCGGAGGGCAGTATCCTCCAGTTCCGCGCCTGGGTGACTGTGCCCCCAATGCCCCAAGGTCCGGACAGGCCGAGATGACGCCGAGCCCCGCGTTGCTGCTCCTGCTGCCGCCGCTGCTGCTGGGGGCCCTCCCGCTGGCCGCCGCCGCCCGAGGTGAGTTCTGGCGCCCGGCCCGGCCGGCCTGGCCTCCGCCAGCGCCGCCCCCTTCCCGCCCGGCCCTGAACCCTGCCACAGTGCCTGCCTGGCACGCGCCGTGCCGCGTCTCTGCCGCCCCGCTCACCAAGCCCCTGACCCTCTAGGGCCCCCTCCTCCACGGACTGTCCACAGCATCCCTCCCCCGCGCGCTCCCGCAGCTGGCTGGAGGGTCCCTCTCACCCTCTCACTCATGCTTGCTGGCCAGATGGGCTCTAGCCCTGGCCCACCAGGACATGCTCCTGGTCTTGCAAACACTTTCACACTCGTACCTGCAGTCCAGGGCAGATGGTCACCTGTGGATTCTTGGGGAGTGGGCTGTTTGTGGCCACAGTGGACCCAGTTCGGACTCTGGGAGCCTGCAGAGACCCCCACAAAGGCCAGGGTGGGCTTTGGGAGATATTGGTGACATACTTGGTGTCCAGGACTGAAACTGACCCACAGACCCCCAGTTCTCCAGTTCCCTAGTCCCCCAGCCAACCTAGCTGTGTTCCCTGGGCCTGACCATCCCCAGGCAGGTGGTGCGGGTGGAGGCTGTGTAGACAACTCCCCAGAGCTGTACACACCCCAGGACTCTGTGCCTGTGGGGGCCCGCTGCACCATGGCCCGTGTGTTCTCACGCCTCCGACCTCCAGGTGGGCAGCCATGCCCCAGGACCCAGCCCCAGCGAGGGCATCCGGACTTGATGGGTGATGTGTGCCTGCAGACTGCCGCCTGCCATGTTCCAGGATCTGGGCACAGTGCTGGCTGCCCCCATGACTAGGCGGGACCTGTGGCCAGGCCAGCCCTTCGGGTGTATTGACCACTCAGGATTGTCCGCGCTGTGTCCACCAGTCCTCTGAGGCTTCGCACCCCTCCCCTGCCGCCCAGCAAGTGCGCCGCATCCAACCTGGCCTTATATGGGCACGTTCGGGTGTTGGGTGGCAGGCGGCGGCCCAGGTGGGCCTTATGCCACAGCCCCCCCCCACCGCCTGCCCACATGGGCCTGGCTGAGCGGCTGTTCTGAGGGCCCGGCGGCGTCCTGGGCTGTGTGGGCACTCAGGCCATGCTGGGCGAGCCCCCACCATGGCCAGCGGCCTGGACTTGCATTCTCTTTGATCTGTTTGGTCTCCCCATCCCTGCACCTGCCTGTCCTCTGGCCACTCAGCCAGGGAGGCTCTGGAGGCTTCTGCCCCTGACTGGGGCTGAGGCTGACTGGTGGATGGCAGCGGTCAGTGAAGGCAGCGGTCAGCAGAGCCTGCCTCTTGGAGACGCCCCAGCAGCCACCGCCTCCGCCTTCATCATCCTCAGCCTCGGCCTTGGCCAAGGATATCCAGCCCCAACTTTGCGTGGCAAAGTCCCTGGCGGTGCTGGGGAGCTGGGATTGAGCTGCTTTCCAAGGGCAGGGCCTCTGTGGTTTGGGTGGAGGTGGGGAGGACGATCTTCCGGACTGTGCTGACTTTTCCCCAGCCCAGCCTGGGCTCCACGAGAGGGCCTCCACGTGTGTCCCTCCCACTCTGTGAACGGGCCCAGTGTGCGCCTCCGTTAGGCCAAGGACCGGAACGCAGAGGGCCTGGAGATTTTTGAAAGACATTTCCCGCTGTGTCGTAAGTTCTGGAATCTGCACATTGCTAGACTCGGATCAGATTTAAAAAGTTCCTCTTTCCCCAAAGTTTCACAATCTTGGTGGATTTGTCTTAGACTGCTTTCTTTTTCCAACTTGAAAAAAGATAGGAATTGGCTTTCTCCGTTTCCATTTGATTTCTCCCAGTGGGAACCTGCAAGGTTCTGGCTAAACTGCTTTTCACAAATAACTGAAGGCAGTCGTTTCAGGGCTTTCTGGGAAGTGCCACCTTTGAACTTTTGCAAGCATGGCTTTGGGGACCAGCTCTGAGCAGCCTGCCTGGAAGGCCACTCCCCTGCCCTCTGCACCCGGCCAGCTGCTGTGGGCAAGCAGAGCCCTGACCCAGGTGGGCAGGGTGCCTGTTGGGGGGTGCCCATGCCTGGGGGCTGGCATGGTCAGGGTCGGTTCCCTGTGGGGGCAGGAGTCGAGGGGCGTGTGACTGAGGGAAGGGAGAGCTGTGGGTGCACAGTGCTGACCTTGGCTGGCTAGTGTGCATCAGGCTGAGGTGGACGTGTGGGAGCTGGGCCCAGCCACTGCAAGGTGGGAAATCGGGCCAGCCGCCCCGTTTCCATCTCGGGGGCCCCACTCCTGGAAGGGAAAATAAATCACTGTCCCCTTGGGGGGAGGGAGGGAGCCGTGAACAAAGTCGCCTTTGGCTGGGCCTGGAAACACCGACCGCAGACTCCTTTATCCATTGTGCGGGAATCAATGGGCCTCCGGGCTCCCTTTCAGCCGCAGGCCCTGAGCCGGCCCCGTCGAGGGGAAATGTTGGTTTTTCCCCAGCCTCGGCCTCCAGCCCCTGGCTTGCCCAGCCTGGCTCAGGAACCGCGGCTGTGCTGGGAGAGGCGGGCTGTGCCTGCAGGCTGGACCCCGGCTGCGGCAGGCTGGCCCTCTGCAGCCCAGGCCTGCTGCTTGGTCCAAGGTGGCCTCCTTTGCCCCATCTGGGCCTTCACCAGTGACTCCAGGCCTGGTGTGTCCAGGCGACAGCCTCAGCGGGTGGTCAGCACAGGAGGGAGAGGTGTGCCCGCGCCCCACATGTTCCCTCTAGGGCTGCACCCCGTGCTTGCTTGCCACTCTCCCTGGTGGCCGTCCCTGGAGCTGCTGGTCAAGCCCCAGGGTGCCTGGCCTGGCTGCCCTCTGCAGGCAGCTCCAAGGTGGGTCACAGCCCCAAGACCCACAATCCAGGATGGCCAGGGTAGAGTGAAGCAGGGGATGGGAGAGGAGGGGCCTCACAGGCCGGGGAAGGCCTAGCAGGAGAGGTGGGTACCAGTCCTCTTGAAGCTAGTTGGCATGGGTGGGGGTCTCATTTCAGGACGTTGTCCCTTGAGGTGGGGGCGGGGGGCCTCCCATCTTGGCAGAAAGCCCAGCCACTTTTCTTCTTGCCTGGCACTGTTAAGGGGCTGAGGAGTGAACATTGGCCATGCAGTGACCAGGGAGGAGGGAGCCGGGCTGCTGCACTGGTGTGCGGCATGGGGCCCACTGGGCATGGCGATACTATCTGGGCTTCTAAGACTGATCCCCAGGGCACCTCACGTCTCCCTGGAGAGCTCAGGCCCCTTCTCCAGGCCTACTGGCCAGTGGCTTCTGGCCTGCCCTCTGCACACCCGGTAACCTTCCTGCCCTGTTCCCAGTGGGGACTGCAGAACAGGGTCTGGAGCATAGTAACATGCCCTTGACGCAGGCATCAGTGTCCCCGAGGGCTGGGCGGCTGTGCCTATGGCCTGCAGGCGCCTGGGGAGCTGCAGCTGAAGGCCCAGTGCCCTCCTGTCCCCAGCCCTGTCCTTGAGAAGTCCGCCATGTGAGTGGGAGCGAGAGCCTGTGGCCTGGTGGTAGTGCCTGGCACACCTGGGCTGCTTAGTGGTTGGGGCAGCCTCACCTGGGGGCCAAGAGCCCCTCAGCAGGGGTCAGGGCATCAGCTAACCCCAATCTCTGGCCTCTGGGGTTTTGGGCTCAGAAAATGTTCTTGTTGACACTTCTGAAGTGGGAAAGTGTTGCCAGGGTTGGCAGGCAGAGCCCCTTGTGGGGGGTGGAGGTGGAGGCCCCAAGTTCCAGGCAGGGGAGGCCTGGGGGCTGCAGCCAGATAGGCTGGGGTCTTGAGGTGGTGGTGGGGGCCACATGAAGCTGGGGGCCAAGGAGGTCTGGACTGGGGTGGGTATGGAGGCCTGGTGAGGTCTGGACTGGGAAGGATCTGGAGGGGTCCTTGCCTGCTTTAACACTGTGCGAGGTTCTCTCCAGGGTATGGCACCGTCTGGTAATGCTCTGGTGCCTGCTGTGTGCCCCGGGGTGTTGAGGAGGGGGGAGCAGTGCCCTGGGGCTGGGGTTGCAGAGGGTTCCCCCTGAAGGCTTCCAGAGGAGGCCCCCCAGTCTGTTACCCTGCTGGGTGCCCAGGGCTGAGCAGTGTGGTGGACCACACATTGCAGCCAGCTTGCCAGGCCACAATCTATGGGGCACCCACCTGTGCGAGGGCCCCAGTTCCTCTGCACATCCTGTGTTGCTCCCTGAGGGCCTCCTGGCCAGCCGGTGACTGAGCCCTGGGTCTGTGCCTGTGTGTGCACGTGTACCTGAGCATCCCAGGGCTGGGGCAGAGCCTGGCCCTGGCACCTACTGGGCAGCAGGCTGTGTGGTGGTCACCTGTGCTCTGGCTCCTGGGCGTAGCCCCTCTTGTTGTTGGCTTCCTGGGAGGGGACCCAGCTCTGGCACTGACTCTGGGTGCCCCTGGGGGCCTGGCACAGCCACACAGCGGCCATCTGTGGTAGGGGCACTGTGTCTCCTCTTGGTAATCAGGGGGCTGTCAGTCGCAGAAGGCTCGGCACCTGGGTTGGCTCTGCACCCCCCCAGGGCCCTGGCACTGGGTGTCCTGATTCCCCTCACCTCCCTTCTGGTCAAGGTGAGCCCCTTTTTCCAGGCCACTATGCTTCTCCAGGGGGAGGGGGGATCTGGCCACCCCCACCCCGTGGCCAGGTCCCTGAGCTGAAATTCCTCCAGCTGGAAACTCGTGGGGCCGTATAGGGCCCCCGGTGCCCAGGCAGCCTTGCTGCCCTCTGGCCCGGTTCGGCTGCCAGGCCACCCCTTGTCCAGCTCTCCATTCCGGGAGCTCAGTGTTGGCCAGTCAGGGCTGGGGTTGAGGGGCCCCACAGGGCCGGCCCCCAGCAGTCAGCTCCAACTGCCCCTCCCTCCCTGGCACACACGGACGCCCCGCCCCGCCGTGTCAGCATCTGCCCTGGCACGGTGGGTGCTCCTTCCCCAGGAAGCCCCCGACAACCGCACTGGATCAGGAGTCCTGTCCACCCTGGGCTGGCGCTGTTGTGGGTGCTGCAGCGGGACGGGCACCACCGGCCTGGGCTGTAGAGGCGCCTTAGGAGGTGCAGGGCGCACTGGAAAGGTGGTTGAGGCCGTTTCTAGCTGTTTCCTGGTCCTAGCTTGTGCCCATCCTCCTGCCCCCGACAGAGGGGTGGTGCTGCTGCACGTGTGCCCCCACCTGGGTGCAGCTCTCCCCGTGCCTGGGGCTGCATTCCTGGGGCCCCAGGAACCTCCTTGCTCCCTGTGGGCAGCAGGCCCCACGGGGAGGAGCCGCCGTGGCCGCAGGAGGGAAGCCCCGCAGCACAGGGTGCGGAGTGCTGCATCGTCCGTACCTGCTCTGGCTGGCCCCACTGCCACCGTTCTCCCTGCAAACGCCCCCTGAGCGCCTGCTGTATGCCAGGCCTCTTGACTCCACGAGCATGGGAGTGAGGCTCGGTTATGGGTTCAGACCGTGTGGCCAGGGCAGGGCCCTCTGTAAGAGACCATCGGAGCCCCAGAGAAGCTTGGGAGTGGGGGCATCGGAGGGGGGAATGCCAGACGGGGGCAGGTGTGGGGAGCCGATCTGATGGCCTGTGAGGGCTGGGGGAAGGGCAGGCTGCAGGGGGGTCCTGCCTCTGTCCCTCCAGACTGCAGCCTCCTCCCCTCCAACCCAGGGCCTGGTCACCTCCACCCTCCCTGAGCCCTGGGAAAGAGGAGCCTCTGGGTCTGGGGACAGTGTGTGTGACAGAGGGTGTGGGCAGGGTGGCCTCTGGCTGCTGCTGTGGGAAACCCCGGCCCCTCCCCCTCCCCCAATTGTGTTTTTTACAGCTGGGTGGGGGGAGAGGAAAGAGGGTGGGGGAGGGGTTGGCAGCATCCCCCTCTTGGCCCACCGCCTCTGCGTCTATTCCTCCACACCCAACAGCAGTGAGGTCCTGTCTCAGCCTCAGTTTACCCTCATGTGTGGTTCCCACATGGCCCTCGGTGTCCTGCCGGTGCTGAGGCCTCTCGGCTGTGGCTGAGTGTGTGTGTAGGGCGGGGGCTGTGCTGGAGAAGGAGGTGGGGGTGTCCTGGCGGGTGGCTGTGCTGGAGAAGGAGGTGGGGGATGTCCTGGCGGGTGGACAGCCCTGGGCGCTGCTGTCCGGAGCCCCGGCACTGGCTCTCTGTGTTTCCTCCTCTGCTGCAGGGCAGGGCAGGGCCTGGGGTGTCCACCACCAGGTACCTGTGCCCTTGGGTCCTGCCTCAGTTTCCCCATAGGACATTCCTCCAGGTGGCATGGGCTTGCCTGAACACAGAGCCTGGGCCACTGTCCTGGTGCACTCAATTCCCAGGAATCTGGGGGCTGTGCTTCCTCCTGGCAAGCCCTCCTGCGGGGGTTTTGGGCCTGCCACGGCGGGGTCCAGGGAGCCCAGGTGGGGGTGGGGTAGGCCAGGCGAGCGGTAGGGAGGGAGGCTGTTTGCTTTAGGATAAGGCTGGCTCCTCTGCCCTGGCTGCCGCTGCCCGTGCCTACAGCATTTGCAGGCCGGCCCTGGGGTGTCCACACTTCCGGCCGTCCAGGTCACTTGGCTCTGCACCCTTGCTTAACAGTGACCGTGAGCGGGGGTCCTGCCTCTGGTCTGTGCGTGTCATTCTGTGCCTCCCACCTGCCTGTGGGGACCCCTGCCTCCCCAAGCCTTGCTTGTGTCTGCCTGGGGCAGGGCGGGGGCTGGGGCTGGAGGTGGCCCCTTCCCGATGTGCGGCTGGGGCTTCTCAGCCTCTGAGGAGGACTCCCTCCTGGATGTGGGGGGCTGGGTCAGTGTGCCCCCCCAGGACAGGGCCAGGCACTTGCCCTCTTGCTCCTGCTGGGTGAACGCTCATGTCGGACCCCCACTGGGAGGCCCTGTGGGTGGTGGGATTTCGGGCAGCAACAGGTGCTGGTGGGGTCGCCCTAGGGTGGCGCTGGGACCTGGAGCCCATGCTGTGGGCCCTACAGCCGCTTCCTCCCCAGGAGAATTTCGCCGGAGCTGCCCCCAGCCCTGAGCAGCTTCCAGGAGAACCACCCTGAGCCAGTGGACTGGCAGCCCCCCACAGCCGCTGTCTCATTTCCTTTCTGGGAGCTGCAGGGAGGGAGGGAAGGAGGGGCTGCGGAGCTAGGGCTCAGGGCCGGGTGGGAGAGTTCTAAGTTGAGGGAGAGATATGAGTCAGAGATGAGACCCCCGCATGTCTTCTCAGAGGCTGGGGTGGGCCGGTGGGCCAGGGCTGGGAGGAATCCCTCTGTCCACAGCCCCAGCCCCATCCCCACCCTGTGTATTTCTGGTCATGGAGTGAGGAGACTCCACGTCCCCACTCCCAGTGGGCCGGATGATGCTGGTGGGATGAGAACCCGGAGGCTCTGGGCCACAGCCCCTGTGCCATCAGCGCCCTTGGGAGGCCTCCAGAGAGGTGATAAGAATTCTCCATGAGGGTCCCTGTCCTCAGACTTGGGGGTCACAGTGGGAGCTGCTGCCTGAGTGTCTGAAGACGCCCTTGGAAGATGCCACGGGCCGTTGCTAACTCCGTGTTGGAGAAACGCACCGCCCCAGCCCGTGGAGACGGCTTGGAGCACTGCTGCCTCTCGGTGTCTCTCGGCGGCCCAGATGTTCCCAGACAGCTCTGACTGTGGTGCAGAATGGACACCATCCCCTATGGGCTGGCAACGGGTGCCCTGGGAACCATGGGCGCCTGAGGCCCCTCTCAGATGTGGAGAGCAGCGGGTGGGCAGTGGCGAGGGACAGTGGGAGCTGCGGTGGCCGTCGTAGGGCTGCTTGGCATTGGAAGCAGCGTGTGGGGCGTTGGGGGACGCACGGCCCTCCTCTCCCAGGAGCTCCGTCCAGGTGCAGGCCTTCCGTGGGTGCCCCGAGTTTGTGAGGCCTGCGGGGTTGTATTCTAGACCCTCCCTGGCTGGCTAGGCCCTGGGGCTGGTCCCACACTCAGGGCCCTGGCCCTGGCCTCAGCCCAGAGGCACCCAGGCAGGGGATGGGTGGGGTGGAGGCCCAGCCAGGGTGGGAGCGGGTTTCTTTCAGCCGGGTAGGGAGCGGTGGCTTAGCCTGGGACTTCGCTTCTCCATGTGGGGTGGAATGGGGCGGGTGGCCGTGTGGAGCCCCGGCCCCTGTGCTCCAGTGGGTTTCACAGCAGGAGTGGGGGATGTACTGGCTGCCAGCCGGACAGGAGCCAGCAGTGCCCAGGGCCAGCCCCAGCCACTGTCTGCGGAGTTTTGCCCTCTGACCCTACGGCCTTGGGGTCATGCCCCTTCAAGGCTAAGGTGTCTGGCAGGGCACAGCCCTTGGGGTGGGCAGACAGACCTGGACAGATGTGGTCCCTGAACTCAGATCTGACGCTGACAGAGAAGTGGGTGCCACACAGACTCATCCACACGCTGCACACCACAGGTGGCTGCCCAGCTCGGTGGGTGCAATAACGTGGGGTCGCTGCCCCGTGCCCGACCCAGCTGGGCCCTGGGCTGATGGTTGGGCAGGAGTTGGGTGAGGGGCCTGGGGCCTGTGTGGGACGCTGTACCCTCTGATCCCGGGTAGGCGGCTGCTTCCTGTGTGACCCGGAGGAGCCCCTGCCCTCTTGGCCACCAAGTACAGCAGTTTTGCCTCCTCTGGGGACCCTACTCCCCTCTCGCATCTCAAAGCACCAGCTCTGGGGCTGCGGGGCCACCCCGGCCGTGAGAGGCTGCCAACATGGTGCTTGGTGGGCTGGTGCTGGGGTCTGGTGCGTGTCGGCAGCTGGGGTTGGGGTTGGGGGCAACCCAGGGGGATCTCAGGCCTGAGGTCCGTGCTGGGTCGTGGCTCCCCTCTTGGCCCCACTCTGCTCCAGACCCCAACCCCCTCTTCACTGACTGGCCCTCATGCCACCCGCAGGCCCCCCGAGGATGGCGGACAAGGTGGTCCCGCAGCAGGTGGCCCGACTGGGCCGAACCGTGCGGCTGCAGTGCCCGGTGGAGGGGGACCCGCCGCCGCTGACCATGTGGACCAAGGACGGCCGCACCATCCACAGTGGCTGGAGCCGCTTCCGCGTGCTGCCCCAGGGGCTGAAGGTGAAGCAGGTGGAGCGGGAGGACGCCGGCGTGTACGTGTGCAAGGCCACCAACGGCTTCGGCAGCCTGAGTGTCAACTACACACTCACCGTGCTGGGTCAGTTGGGGCTGTGGTGAGAGGTCGGGGCTGGGTCGGAATGGGAGGCGGCCGGGAGGAGGGCGGACGGACGGGGACACACCTGGGGTAGAGGTCGGGGCTGGGTCGGAGTGGGAGGCGGCTGGGAGGAGGGTGGAAGGACGGGGACACACCTGCGGATGGGGACACACCTGCGGACAGGGACACACCTGGGGGAGAGGTCGGGGCTGGGTCGGAGTGGGAGGCAGCGGGGAGGAGGGCGGATGGACGGGGACACACCTGGGGGAGAGGTCGGGGCTGGGTCGGAGTGGGAGGCGGCTGGGAGGAGGTGGAAGGACGGGACACACCTGCGGATGGGGACACACCTGCGGACAGGGACACACCTGGGGAGAGGTCGGGCTGGGTCGGAGTGGGAGGCAGCGGGAGGAGGGCGGATGGACGGGGACACACCTGGGGGAGAGGTCGGGGCTGGGTCGGAGTGGGAAGCAGTGGGGGAGGAGGATGGATGGACTGGGACACACCTGGGGGAGAGGTCGGGGCTGGGTCAGAGTGGGAGGTGGTGGGCAGGAGGGCGGACGGGGACACACCTGGGGGAGAGGTCAGGGGCTGGGTCGGAGTGGGAGGCGACGGGGAGGAGGGTGGACGGGGACACACCTGGGGTCAGCCAGCCCCTGGTGGGAAACCTTCCCTCGGCACCCTGCCTGGCCTCAGCTGGCTGCACTTCTGCCACCACCCCGCTGCTGGGCCCCCTCCCCATCGGGCTGCAGCCCTGTGGCCTTCCTCTGGGCGGTGGAGGGCGGGAGGCCGGGAGTGGTGGAAGGCGGGAGGCCGGGAGCCGTAGTCCGTGGTCCCACAGAAGGGCTGGGGCGAGGCCTTGGCAGGGTGTGCCGGGCGTCGGCTGTGACTTTGAGGCTCGGGTTTCGGAGTTCAGAGGGGCCGCGGGATGCATGGCCTTTCTGTTCTCTTCTGTCCCTGGGGCCCAGGCACTGGGCTCGGACAGGTGTCCAGAGACACGCCCTCCATATGTAGGGACCCCGGCACCCCGCCTGCTCTGCTGGGCTCCTGGGTGTGGGGCCCTTGGGTGGGGCTCCTGGGAGCCAGGCTGGCCTGTTTCTGAACACAGGAGCCTGGCCCCAGCCCTGGCTGGGTCTGGGGGTGCGGCTTGAGACAGCCTGGCCCCTGGTCCCGGGCTCAGAGGAGGAGCGGCTGTCACAGGGTGGATGGGGGGGACATTCCACAGCACACCCTGCCCCTCGGCATTGTGTGGAATGGGAAAGCTGCGGCTGTCCCCGGCCCCACCCCACAGTCCTTTCAAGGGGGACGATGACCGGGTGGTTTGGGAGCCTTGTCTGTTCACCAGCCCTCGGCCCCTTGATGTGGGCTAGGGTTACTGCAGCTGCTAGCCGTGGCCTGGCTCCCTCCTCCCCCAAGGCCTACAGACCCCCCGGAGCCAGGGTGGGGGCTGGCCCTCTGCCCCAGCCGTGCCCGTCAGGGTCACCTGTACCCAGGGTGGGCCAGCGGCCCTTGCCCAGCTGTCCCTGGGATTCTGGGATGTGGGTGTGTGGCATGGCCCCCTTCCTGGCTTTTCCAGGCTCTCCTGGCTGGGGCTGGGGGTGCCAAGGGCCATGAGGGAGTTGGGGGGCTCTTCAGGGTCACCTGCCTCCCTCACCTGCCCTCCCTGTTTACTTCCATTTCTCTGCAGATGATGCTCGCCCAGGGAAGGAGAGCCTGGGGCCTGACGGCTCCTCTGGGGGCCAAGAGGACCCCACCAGCCAGCAGTGGGGTGAGCAGGGGCCACCATCTGCCGGGGGTGGGGGCGTCTGTCCGTCCCGGCCCCTCGGACGCTTCCCTGTCCTCTGACCTCGACACCACCCCACCCCACAGCACGGCCCCGCTTCACGCAGCCCTCCAAGATGAGGCGCCGGGTGATCGCACGGCCTGTGGGCAGCTCTGTGCGGCTCAAGTGCGTGGCCAGTGGGCACCCTCGGCCCGATATCATGTGGATGAAGGATGACCAAGCCCTGACGCGCCCGAGGCTGGCGAGCCCAGAAAGAAGAAGTGGACGCTGAGCCTGAAGAACCTGCGGCCGGAGGACAGCGGGAAATACACCTGCCGCGTGTCAAACCGCGTGGGCGCCATCAACGCCACCTACAAGGTGGATGTGATCCGTGAGTGTGGCCCGGGGCACTGGCGGGGCCTGGGGGGCTGGCGGGGCCAGGGGGGCTGGCTGGCGGGGCCAGGGGGCTGGAAGGGCACTGGGGGGCCCTAGGGGGCCAGTGGTCAGGGACTGGCAGGGCCTGGGGGGCTGGTGTGCCAGGGGTGTTGGTGGGGCCTGAGGGGCTGGCTGGAAGGGCACTGGGGGGCCCTAGGGGGCCAGTGGTCAGGGACTGGCAGGGCCTGGGGGCTGGTGGGCCAGGGGTGTTGGTGGGGCCTGGGGGCTGGTGGGCCAGGGGTGTTGGTGGGGCCCGGGGGGCTGGCTGGAAGGGCACTGGGGGGCCCTAGGGGGCCAGTGGTCAGGGACTGGCAGGGCCTGGGGGGCTGGTGTGCCAGGGGTGTTGGTGGGGCCTGAGGGGCTGGCTGGAAGGGCACTGGGGGGCCCTAGGGGGCCAGTGGTCAGGGACTGGCAGGGCCTGGGGTGCTGGTGGGGCCTTGGGTGCTGGTAGGGCCTTGGGTGCTGGTGGGCAGGGCCTGGGGGGGATGGCAGAGCCTGGAGAGCTCTTGGTGTAGAATCCAGTGGCGCCCGGAGCCTCCCCCACATGCCATATTCTTGCAGAGCGGACCCGCTCCAAGCCCGTGCTCGCCGGCACGCACCCTGTGAACACAACGGTGGACTTTGGGGGGACCACGTCCTTACAGTGCAGGGTGCGCAGCGATGTGAAGCCCGTGATCCAGTGGCTGAAGCGGGTGGAGTATGGTGCCGAGGGCCGCCACAACTCCACCATCGACGTGGGCGGCCAGAAGTTTGTCGTGCTGCCCGCAGCTGACGTATGGTCGAGGCCTGATGGCTCCTACCTCAATAAGCTGCTCATTTCCCGCGCACGCCCAGATGATGCGGGCATGTACATCTGCCTCGGCGCCAACACCATGGGCTACAGCTTCCGCAGCGCCTTCCTCACTGTGCTGCCAGGTGTGTGGCTGCCACACCACGCCAGGGCCCACCCCACCCCCCAGGCCCAGCATCCCACCCACTGGGCGGTTCAGCCTCCCTCCCTTCCTCTCTCCCTCCTTCCCTCCCTGGGCTGTCAGGCTGGGTCATCTGCCAGCCCAGAGACACCATCTCCACAGCCCCTGGGATGGGTCTGGGGCACTCTCCTGGTCCTTGTGCCGGCATTCTCCTTCCCACCTCCTTTCCTCTCCCTTTTGCAGACCCAAAACCACCAGGGCCACCTGTGGCCTCCTCGTCCTCAGCCACTAGCCTCCCGTGGCCCGTGGTCATCGGCATCCCGGCCGGCGCTGTCTTCATCCTGGGCACTGTGCTCCTGTGGCTCTGCCAGGCCAAGAAGAAGCCGTGCACGCCTGCTCCTGCGCCTCCCATGCTGGGGCACCGCCCACTGGGGATGGCCCGTGACCGCGGTGGGGACAAAGACCTTCCCGTGTTGGCTGCCCTTGGTGCTGGCCCTGGTGTGGGGCTGTGTGAGGAGCATGGGTCTCTGGCAGCCCCCCAGCACCTGCTGGGCCCAGGCCCGGTTGCTGGCCCTAAATTGTACCCCAGACTCTACACAGACATCCACACGCACACACACACACACTCACACACACACTCACATGTGGAGGGCAAGGTCCACCAGCACATCCACTATCAGTGCTAGATGGTGCCACCTCTGCGGTGGGCACATGGCGCCAGCCAGACAGGCAGGCTGGGAGGATGGAGGATGGGGCGGCAGACGAAGGGGGACCCACGGCGAGGAGGCACGGCCAGCACCCTGGGGCACCCAGTGTAAAGCATAGCCCCTCGACACACACAGACACAGACAAGCTGCCTGGACATCTATATACACACACGTGCACACATGGAGACATGCCTGAACCACACTCAGAAATATGCTGCCCTAACACACATGCACACAGACATGCCTGAACACGCACACAGATATGCCTGAACACACAGACATACCTGAACATGTGCACAGACATGCCTGAACATACAGACATGCCTGAACATACAGACATGCCTGAACATGTACATGCAGACATGCCTGAACACGCACACAGACATGCCCGAACACACACATGCACAGATATGCTTGAATACACAGATATGCCTGAACACACAGACATGCCCGAACACATGCACAGACATGCCTGAACATGCAGACAGACATATTTGAACACAGACAAGCCTGAACATGCACCCACAGACATACCCGAACATGCACAGACATGCCTGAACACAAACATGCCAGAACATGCACACACACAGACATGCCTGAACATGCAGAGACAGACATCGAACACACAGACATGTCTGAACATACACGCATGCCTGAACACGCACACAGACATGCCCAGACGCATGCACATTCAGACATGCCAGAACATGTATGGACATGCCTGAACACACACTGCTTGGACATAGGCACACATAGACGCACTCCCTGAACACATATGCACCCACACACACGCAGCCATGCTGCCTGGACACACACACACATGGACTGGGCCGCCGTCAGGGAGGCGTGCAGTGTGTGTGTGCAGTGAGGGTAGATGAAGGACTCTCCCTGCCCCACAGTCACTCCCCGACCCCTGCCTGCCTGTGCCTCTGCCTGGCCTTGGTGGCTATTTTTGCCACCTGCCCTGGGATGTCCAAGAGTCCCCTATTGCCATGGCTGGGGGCACAGTAGCCCCAGGCCTGACAGGCTGAAGCCCATGGCTGGTGGCTCACCCCCACCACATTCTCCCCTTGCCAGGGAGAAGGGGCCTTGGTATTTATATTTAAGAAATGAAGAGAATATTAATAATGATGGAAAGAGGGCTGAGGTGCAGGGACTGTGGTCTCTCCTGGGGCTCAGGACCCTCCTGGCCTTTCAGCCAGGCTGATGCCTACACCCCTTCTGGGCCAGGCACCACCCCCAACCCCGCTGTCTTGGTGGTCCTGGACTTCTGTAATTTTATATAGACTGAGCTGAAACCCCGTATATTTAATTTATTTTGTTAAACATGAAAGCACATCCTTGCTCTCTAGGCTGGTGTCTCTGCCCCTGTCTACGTGTGTGTGCTCATATGTGCATGTTCACATGTTGTGCCTGCGTGTCCAGCCTGGTCTCCAGAACCAGCAGCCTGACCCTCCCCTTGCTGGGCCAGAGCCACAGGGACTGGGACCCGGGGGTCTCCACATCTGTCATCAGCACCTTCTGGTGGGAGAGCTTGGGTTTGCTGGGCCTCAGGTGGTGGTGGGTGTGAGTACTGCCCACATGCCTGGCCAGGCCGGAGTCCGGCGTGAGTACTGCCCACTTGCCTGGCCAGGCCAGAGTCCGGCGTGAGTGCTGCCCACATGCCTGGCCAGGCCGAGTCCGCGTGAGTGCTGCCACATGCCTGGCCAGGCCGGAGTCCGGCGTGAGTACTGCCCACATGCCTGGCCAGGCTGGAGTCTGGCGTGAGTACTGCCCACATGCCTGGCCAGGCCGGAGTCCGGCGTGAGTACTGCCCACTTGCCTGGCCAGGCCAGAGTCCGGCGTGAGTGCTGCCCACATGCCTGGCCAGGCCGGAGTCCGGCGTGAGTGCTGCCCACATGCCTGGCCAGGCCGGAGTCCGGCGTGAGTGCTGCCCACATGCCTGGCCAGGCCGGCGTCCGGCGTGAGTGCTGCCCACATGCCTGGCCAGGCCGGAGTCCGGCGTGAGTGCTGCCCACATGCCTGGCCAGGCCGGCGTCTGGTGTGAGTGCTGCCCACATGCCTGGCCAGGCCGGCGTCCCTGCAGCTCTGGCTGAGTGCCGCCCTTTCTCCATCCTGGGGTCACCCTCTGGCCCTCAGTGCAGGGCCTGGGCTCTCTCAGTTCCTTCTCAGGCTTTGGTGGGTGGCCCAGGGGAGACACAGGCCTCTGAGAGCCGAGCTGGGGCCAAGCTCAGGTCACCTCTGACCTCAGGGACCAAGTGCCCTCCCAGCCACCGAGATGCTGTGACGGTGGTCACTCCCAGCTTACCCGGTCAGCAGGAAGGGTCAGGGCTGCCAGCTCCACCCAGGGCCCCTGCCTGGCCAGGGGCTCCATTGGCCTTTGTAAGAAAAGGCACTGAGGCCGCTCATGTTCAGCAAAGTGTGAGGCCCAGCGCGTCCCTGCTGTGCGGGGCACTTCCTGGCCCGTGCTGGTTCCAAGAGCTTTTCCCTGGAGGAAGCTCGCCCTGCCTGACTTCGAAGGTGACAGATGGGCTCTTGGGAGAAGTTTCGGGCACCTTCCCCATCTAGGGTTTCTGAGGACCCCCATGGCCTTCAAGATGTCCCTTTTCTGTCCTCTGCCTCCCCATGGTGGATCCTGTCCCCTGAGGGAAGTGGTGACTCCATGGGCAGGGACAGCTGATGGGTGCTGTGGGAGCCTGGCCACCCTGACCCGGGGCGGTGGGTGAGTGTGTGGGAGCCTGGCCACCCTGACCCAGGGCAGTGGGTGGGTGTGTGGGAGCCTGGCCACCCTGACCCAGGGCAGTGGGTGGGTGTGTGGGAGCCTGGCCACTCTGACTGGGGGTGGTGGGTGGGTGCTGTGGGAGCCTGGCCACCCTGACCCAGGGCGGTGGGTGAGTGTGTGGGAGCCTGGCCACTCTGACTGGGGGCAGTGGGGGCTCCAGGCGGCCCACAGCTGGCAGCCAAACAGATGTTCCCCAGACAGGACAGGCTGCCGGCCGACGCCTGGTCGGGTTTCAGTCTGGAGTGGGGGAGGGTGGAAGGGAGACCTCAGGCGGCTAACGACCTTGGACAGCGGGGAGGCCTCCAGCCATTGGTGGGTTGCAGGGAACAAGCTGCCCCTGCTCCCAGGGATTATGTGGAGGGATGGGCTGTGCCCTAGAGCCTCTGAAGGAGACACTGGGATCACAGACCTCGTGCTTGCCCTCTGCCTGGTCTGAGATCCAGGCCACCACGGAAGGCCGCCCTCGACCTGTGGGCCAGCCTATCTCGCGCCTGCCCAGGGGAGGTGGTGACTGATGCTGTGGGGTCCTCGACGGACAGGCCAGACCTGGCCCAACCCCCGCCGGGTCCTGGGCTCTCAGGAGGCTAGCCTGGGCCCTGGACTTTGTCATGCTGTGGCCATGTTGGATGCCAGGCTGGGCAGGGGGGCCCTGAGGAATTAGAACAGATCCTGCCCACGGGGCCCTGGCCACCCCCGGGGTCAATGCCTAGAGATCAGACCCCTCAGTCTTTCCCAAGCCCTCCTCAGGGGCTGGCTAGAGCCCCTCCTTTCTCCCCTGTGACTTCTAGACCCTTCTCCCCTGGCTGTCCAGCCCCCTGAGAGCCTGGCACCCACCCCATGCCCCTCTGTTCCCATGGTCTCTAGCCCAAGCCTGCCAGGACCCTGCCCCGTGGACGCCTGTTCCTGGCTGTCTGTTGTCTGGCACTGCCCCGTGGACGCCTGTGGCTGTGGCTCCCGCCTCCCGGCCGGCCCCATGGCTGCTCCAATGCTGTTTCCAGCATCTCCATCATAGATCTCAC
Source organism: Saguinus midas (assembly GCA_021498475.1). Classification (NCBI taxonomy): domain Eukaryota; kingdom Metazoa; phylum Chordata; class Mammalia; order Primates; family Cebidae; genus Saguinus; species Saguinus midas. The sequence continues at coordinate 135,455,580 of CM038393.1, read as the reverse complement.
GTCAGTGCCCTGCACTGGCTCCCTCGTGGCTTCTGCACCTCCACACTCCCAAGAACAGCATCGCATTCCCCTCCCCTCTGCATGCAGGACGTCCTGGGAGCTCAGAGGCCACGAGTGCTTCAAGGACCAGAGGCAGGAGGCGGACGGAGGTGCCCGGGGCGGGAGTGTGGCTAGCAGAGCAGAGGACAGGGCTGAGTGCCTGAAGGATGGGGCTCTCTGCATCTGAGGCTCACTGGCTGGGAGGCTTGAAGACCTGGGTGGGGCCTGTGGGAGGTGGGGATGCCACTCTGGGGGCCCGGATCTCGCCTGTTCTGCACTGGTCATCTGCATACCATTGCACTATGGGGGCTCCAGGCCCAGGGAGAGACCAACGCGCGCGCACACACACACACACACTCGTGCACACACATGTGCACACACACACCTGTGCACACACACGTTGGGAGGCTCCTCCAGCCGGCAGGCCTCTGGGCAACACCCTGGCAGGGATGGGGCTGGGGCTGGGAGCCTGAAGGGCGGGACAGCTGAGGGGGCCCATGGAGAAGGGAGAAGCCCTCTCACTAGGGAGGGGCCACACCTGGTGCTTCCTGGCCCCTTCGTTGTCACCCTTCACATGGGCAGTACCACCTCCCCTGCCCTTGGCCACCACAGGAAGGTCATGGCACAGGCAGTGCTACAAGGATGGGGATGGGCACAAGTCCCCAGCTCTGTCCTGGGCTCCTGGGGGTGTGGGTTGTGGGGGGAGCCCGGCCCTCGGGGTTGCAGTCCTGGTCAGAGGAGAGGCTCCTGGGGGTTTGAGGGGAGCCCGGCCTCGGGGTTCAGTCCGGGAGTCAGAGGAGGGGCTCCTGGGGGTGTGGGTTGTGGGGAGCCCGGCCCTCGGGGTTCAGTCCAGGAGTCCGAGGAGGCCCCAGCTGTGTCTTCAGGGCAATCCTGAGTCCAGGCCCTTTGAGGAGGGGACGGTGGTGCCCAGGGGAGGCTTGGCAGGGCAGGGTGGGGGGTGGGCACGGGGCCAGGCCCACGGTCCTCCCTGGCCCTATCCCAGCGGTGATAAGCTGCTTCCCTGTGAAGCCCGGTGAACTTGAAAGGGTGGTGCAGGCTGTAACACCCCGGGTGTGACCCACCCCTGCCCAGCCCTCGTGGCTTCAAAGGGGTGCCTGCGAGCCGCCTGCAGCTGTCCTGGGGTTGCCTGAGCCTGTTGCCAGGGACAGGGTGGCAGTACGAGGCAGAGATGGGGAGGATGTGGGCAGCCCCACCCTGGGCCTGTGGATTGGAGGACTGTGTCGGAGGACTTGGCGGGAGATCACAGCCTTGTCCCAGGCCTGGGCTGGGGACAGAGGGACAGGGTCGGGAATGTGGGACAAAGGACACAGACGGGGGACACAGCCGGGGACGGGGTGTAGGCCGTGTGCTTGGGGTGCAGGACGGGACTCCGTACATGGCAGATGTCTGGCCCTGGGTGGTGGGGCTCCAGGACGCAGGGGTCAGCTGAGCTGCCCTGAGCCTCCCTGGGGCACTGTGTGGGCCTGGGACCTGCCCTGGGGCTGGGGCGGGGCTAGGGGCCCCTAGGATTTGAACATGGGAGCTCCTCCTGGAGGCAGAGGCAGGGAGGCCGCAGGACCAGGTGTGTGGGGCACTGGGCCCCTCGGGCTGGGCTGGGACATGCAGAGTAGCCCCCTCCCATGGCCGGAGCTGGCTTCTCGTAGAAGAAGCTTCCAGATGTCCAGGGGACAAGAGTGCCCAGCGGAGCCACGTTGGGAGAAGCTGGGCGGGGGCAGCGGGCGGGGTCTGCTGGTCTCGGGCTGTGTCCTGTGCTGGTCTCGGTGTGCTCGGCCCAGGTGACTGGGGATGCTGGGGATGTTGGGGAAGGGGCTCTCCTTGGGGCTGGTGGGCCTCGTGGGGCCTGGAGCTCAGCCATGCGGGACCCAGGACTGTGCTCGAGGGCCCTGGGGTGCTGATGATTAATTTTAGGCTTGCGTTTCTGTGCCTGAGGAAACCTCTCCCTGAGAGCACGGTCTCTGCCCGGAGGGTCCAAACTGGCCACTGTTGCCGCCTCGCTGGGCCTGTCCCTGCCCTGCCTCCTGCCTTGGGAGGAGCGTGGCCAGCGAGGGTGGGCGGGTGGGCCTCCCTGGAAGGCTCCACAGTGCCAGCAGCTTTGTGCTGGGCCAGAGCTGGGGCACCCTGTGGTCTCCTGAAGCAGAGGCGGTCTCCGCCCCAAGGGACAGTTTCCCAGGCCCAACTGCACCCTTGGGCGGGAGCCCAGGCAGGTCTAGGGTCTGGTCTCACCTCTGGCCTTGTGACCCAGGCTGGTCTCGACACATCTCCTACCCGGCAAAGCCTGCCGCTCTCCTGGGGCGCACGTGAAGGGAGCACCTCCAGTGCCAACTGGAGAGCCCTGTCAACCCGCAGACCCACCCTCTTGCCACACAGGCCGGCCAGGGCCCCAACCCCCACCAGGTGTCCAGGTGGCCTCCTCGTGACCTGGGCCAGGGCCCTGCTGGGGCTGGTCCTCCTGGTCACTGCCTGACCAGATGCAGCTCCTCAGGAGTCCTGACCCCATGGTGGCTCTGTGCTCAAGCACCAGCTCCCCCGCTAGAGCCCGACTGGGCAGAGAGAGGCTGTCCTCCTAACTCAGGCCCTCCAGGGGACCCCAGCTCTCTTCAGTTCTTGCCTGGGCTCCAAAACACTCAGACCCGGGGTCCTGGGCCTGGGGGCCTGTGCTGGGGCCACCCATTCAGGCGGTTCCCTTCAGTGACAGGAGGAGGAGGGGCTGGGGTCCCCAGAACAGCTGCCAGGTTCTGAAGCTTCCTTGCCCCCATGGTAAAGTGCCGGGATGGCCGGGCTTGGCACGCAGCATCCAACATCTGTGGGGAGACTGCTCGTCCAGGGGTCAAGAGGTGACCTCTCTGGCCCCCTCACCCTGAACTGCAGCCTGGGTCCCCAGCAGGACCTCTCCCTGGGGGCCGAATCCAAGGGTGGATTCCCATCTTCTGGGAATGTGAGTCTCGGGTGCAGTGAGGCTAGGGCGGGGCACTTTGGGTGGCTCCTGCAGCCTGAGAGATGGGCACCCAGGGTGCCCACGACATCCAGCCCTGCAGGATTCTGTGACAGAACTGGGTCCAGCCTGTCTGTTCCCCCGTGCCGGTGTGCAGACGGCAGCAAAACTCCCCGGTGTCCAGAAGGAAGACCGACTTGCGCGGTGGCCACAGTGCCATTTTATTCTCTTCAACAGGAGGTCTGGCTGGCCAGTCCCGGCCTCTGGCAATGCGGCCAGACCACAGCCGAGGAAAGGGGCGGTGAAGCTCCACTTTCCACAGAGGGAGCCAGGGATCCTGGAAAGGCCTTAGATGCCTGGGACCCCTGAGGAAGGCAGGGCTAAGAGTGGGCACAGCTGTCCTGGGAGCCCAGGGCCCAGCTGCCGGGATCCTGGGACCGGGGCTGCCCTGGGGCTGACCTGGATGTGCCCTGCTGGGCCTGCAGGCCAGTCTGCACTCTGTGGCCAAGACCACCAGCGTGTGAAAGCCACAGACATAGGTGGGCTTGGAGTGCCTGTCTACCCCGAGGCGCCTGCCCTGACCTGGCCTCTCCTTCCTGGGTATTGGAGGAACTTCATTGGTGCCCTCGCCCTGAGCAGCACCCGCAGCAGGAATTCAGCACCAGCTCGGGGCAGGGAGAGGCCCGTGTCGGGCCCCTGCACACTCCTGGCTGGGGCAGGCTGGTTCCTATTGTCTGGCATACCCTGCGCCGAGACAAAAGGCGGGCTTGGCTCAGACACCCTGGCAGGCACTGGGGCCTCACCCCGATGGAGACCAGCCCACAAAGGGGTCTGTGGCTGATTCACACCCGCTCTGTGCTGGCGGTGTCCCCACCCTGTGCCTGCCTCAGTGGGCCGAGCATGGCCTGGGTATGGTTCTGAGGGACGACCCCACTGGCTAGCTTGGGCCCTAGCGTCTGCCTCTGTGCAAGTCTTCCACTCCGTGAAGCGGAGGAGTAGGTTGGCCTCTCTGCCAGGCCTGCAGGGCCTGGGGGGGCACAGTGGCTGCTGGGGGCTGAGGCAGATCCTGGTGCATCATGTCCTCAGGGAAGCTGTGCTCTGTGCAGATGTGCTGGGAGAGCCGGGGAGGAACTTTGGGACCAGATAGGGGCAAGATGCCCACTCCGGGGCCCCAGGTGAGGGCTGTTTTGGGGGGCACCTGAGGCAGCTGCAGCCCTGCCTGCTCCCTGTGGCAGCTGCATCTGGCCCAGCCGGCAGGTGGTGACAGCCACCAGCAGCTGGCTGGTTGAGGGCTGGCGTGAGTCTGGGGTGGCAGTGGAGGTGGGGCTGTGTAGCCGGGTCCTCCAGGAATCCCCAGAGCTAGAGTGGGTGGGTGGTGGCCCAGGGAAGGGAGGACCACCTACCCCCAGCCGTGAAGGACCTTTGCAAACAGAAGGCAGTGCAGAGCTCGGGGGACCGGTGGGGTCTGCCCTGGTGCTGTGGAGGGGTGGGGACTCCAGAGGCTCTGTCTGCCTCTGGGGGTTCCCTGGGGAGCCCCAGGGGCACATGAATGATGGAGGCTGGCTGGAGTTGGGGTCCTAGCCTCTCTCCAAGGCACAAGTCTTTGCTGAAAAGCAGCAGCCCCACAGTGGGACCAGGCCAGGTGGGCTGCGGCTGGGAGGCCCTGGGGAGAAACCACAGGCTCGTCCAGAACTCGGCAGAGCCCACCCTAACCTTGACTTTCCTGGAAGGGTCCAGGGTCTCCAGCAAGCAGCTCTTCCCACCGCCTAGACTGTGGGGGAGAAAAGGGCAGGGGTGAGGACTGTGGCCTCATCGTCCTCCAGCCCCTCCCACCTGTGCCCAGCTGCATCTCAGCGGCCATTTCCAGACCACTGACCTGGGTTAGCTCTGGTGCTTCCCCTTGGCTGAGACTTTCCACCCTCAGCACCCTGGGGGCTAGGCGGGGTAGGGGAGTTGTGCCCGGGACCCCAGGGGCACCTGGCTTCGGGCAGCACCAGCATGGAGGGTAGACCTCCTTCAATGCGGCAAGACCAGCCGGACCCTCCCAGGCCCCATCCTGAGCCACCTGCCCCGTGAGCCTCCCTGCAGGCCGAGCATTGGGCCGGGCACCTGCCCTGGTCCCCTCGAGATGCAGCCTGTGCCCAGCCTGCACTCTGACCCTCTGATGTGTGGCAGGGAGGTGGAGCGCCCCAGGGGTAGCCACCCCACTCCCTCTTGGCCCCGGGCTGCAGGGCCCAAGGACCCCAGCCTCCACCCTCGTTGTCCTCCGTGTGGCCTGGCCAGTGCCGTGAGCAGCTCCCCAGCCACGGTGCCCCTGAGCCAAGTCCTCTGGGGACGGGCAGCCTCTCTGTACTGTCAGACCCCAGGCAACCACTGGGCCCTCTGACCCTCGGCGTCATCTGTGACAGGGATGAGCTGCTGGCGACTGAGTGGACAGCAGGTGAGTCCAAGCGTCTCCGGAGTCTGCGGACCTCGGCCCGGGCCGGGCTCAGGAGGGGCGGGCGGTCGGGGTGGCGCCGGCCTTCACAGAGGCACATTCCTTCTCTGTTCACAGCTTTTTCCTCCAGTTTTTTTTCCTCTTTCTTCCTCCACCGTTCCTTCCTGGAGCCCCTCCAAGACACTCGGCACCCGGCTCCACTTGGCGGCCACAAAGCCTCTTTGACGGCCCGGGCTCCCACGGCGGGTGGCGGGGGTGGAGGCTGGGCGGCAGACGCGGGAGGACCGCAGGGCCTGGGCTGGGTCCGGCTGGGTGGGACGGGACAGAGGGGTCTTCTGCTGGGGCCGGTGAGGGCTGAATTAGCCCCGGGGGGTGTTGGGGTGTGGGTGTCCTCTGTACACTGGTGTCAGACCCAGACTCCCCTGCCAGTCTCTGCCCAGATGAGCTTGCTGTGACATCAGTGCTCCCTGCCTAGCCAGCCAGGGGCTGCGTGCCCAGAGCCCAGTACCTCCCGCTCCCCTGGTGGAAGAACGGACGGATAGCACCTGCTCGGGGCTTGCCCTTGTGCCCCAGGTAGTTTTGGGGCAGGTTTGACCTCACCGTGCGGCACCTCCTGGCCCGAGGCCTTGGAGTGCTGTTCCACTGACCCCCATCCCTCCTCAGAGCTGGGTCCTGAGTGTGGGCATCCAGCCAGCCAGGGGCCAGACCTGTGGATGCCCAGGTCCACCTGGGACGGGATGGTTCCTGCCCTTGGATCTCCTGTCCGCCTCCAAGGCTGGGGTGGCTTGTGCGCAGTGGCACCCGTTAAATGCTTGGTAGGAGAAGCTGCTGGCTCACCCTGTGAGGCCTGTACTATGGGGCAGTGTTGGCGAGGCTTGGCCACTCTCCCCTCCTGGTCCTCTCTGACTTCCAAAAGCCAACCCTGTGCATGGGACCCCAGGGGCCTGGGGTCAGGGAGGCCTGTCCACAGAGGGACCACAGAGTCACTGGCTCCTGGCCTGGCACAGCAGGTGGGCAGTGGTAGGCACTGCCAGACACAGGGGTGGGGGTGCAGGCAGGGTGGGCCAGGGCCCAACACCCTTGAGCCAGCGGCTGTGGCACTGAGTGGCCGCACAGGAGGAGGTGCCCATGGGCACAGGCGAGAGGCTGGCCACTGCCCGGATGTGTGGAGGCCAGCGGGAAGGAGCCGTGGTCCTCGTGGCATGGGACTGGTGACCGGGCTCCTGGCCTGTGGCTGGTGCTGCCGCGCTGTCCCGGCTGGCCGGAGGAGCCTCGTTTGGCTGGTAGCACAGACGTCGTCCACAGAGCACTGCTGGGCGAAAGCAGGCAGCAGTGAGCATCGGCCGGGGCGGCGATCGGCCCGAGTGAGGCACAATCCAGCCTTTGTTCTGAGGCGCCTGGCCTGCAGGCCAAGAGGAAACCAGAGGCGAGCCAGCAGCGCCCCCGCCCGCCGGGCAGGACTGGGCTGCCAGGGCCCGGCCCTGCAGAGGAGCCTCGGGGGCCCTGCTCCAGGGCAGCAGGCTCGGCCTCAGGCTGGCATCAGGACGTGGGTCTGTTAGGACTGGCATCAGGACTGTTAGGAGTACGGAAGGTTCTGGAATTTGGAAGGCCCTGCAAGGCCTGGGGTGGGGTGGGTCCGCTGAGGAGTAGAGACGGTGCTGGACCCACGGAGGGGCACTGAGAGGGTGGCCCTGGGTGAGGGTCCCAATTCGTGGGCCGGGAAGCTCCAACACTGACTGCTCCCTGAGCCTAGGACCCAGCGTCCCGCCCAGGAGGCTCCCACACCCCTCCCTTGGCCCCACACCGTCCTGCCCTCCCCTTCCCTGCCCCAGCCCTTGCTCCTCCTGCCCTCCCCACCGGCCCCCACTGTGTGCTGACCTTTTGGGTGACTGTGCCAGGCACTCATGGGAGCTTGGCCCGGCCTAGACCTGTAGGGTGCTTGTGGTGGCGCCTGTGTGTGCCGCGTGCTGGCTGCAGCTCCGAGGTGCAGGTCCTCGCAGACCCAGCCCCAGGCGGCAGCCCACACTCCTCTGGGCCCAGCCCTTTCCTGACTGCAGTAGAAGGCGGGGTCAGCACAGTGCCCAGCCTGGCAGTCTGGGGGGCTCTGCTCTCCATGCCGCTCCCTAGGGCCCCGGGATGTGGCGTGGGGGCCTGCCACGCACCTCAGCAGCCCTCCTTGTCCCTCGGCCCTCACTGAAAAAGGGCAACTGGGGGTCTCAACCGGCAGGCCTTCAGGTCTTCAGGGATGTGTCCCTGGCCACCTCAAGTCCCACTCTCTGCCCCTGATGGGGGTTTGGATGTGTGCTCATGTGTGTAGGGTATACATTGAGACCCTGTCTGTCCCCTACCTCACCCCTTCCCTGGTGAAGCCGGGGTCGGGGAATTGGGTGCTGGGGAGCCCCAGAGGAGCCTCGCTCAGGTAGCAGTACCCCCAGCTAGTGGCTGCCTGGAGGGTTTCCCGCCCAGGGCTGAGCCAGGACAGCTGAGAGGTCCACGCGTCTCCCGAGCCCTTTCAGGATGCATTCCAGCCTCCCCTGTGCCCAGCAGAAGGTGGTCCCTGCAGCCCCCTTGCTGGGCTGGGTCCTTATCTCTGCCTCAGCTCCTTCCCAGCCTGCTTGGCTTCGGGGGCCTGGCCGTGACCCTGTAGGAAGGCAGCCTGGACTTCCTGAGGGGAACACGCGGGTAGGCAGGGCTTTCCTGTCGGCACCGTGAGCTCCTGCTCGGGGCCTGGGCTCAGCCCCCAGTCGTGTGGACCTGCTGGACAGCTGGGGATTGCCCCCCTGAGTGGGAGAGACCTGGGAGGGGCAGCAGGGCCTGTTGGGGACTGGGCGTTGTCACTATGTCACTGGGGTGGTGCCAGGCAGACAGGGGCTGGCTGACTCTGGGACTGATTCATGGGCCAGAGTGGAGCCCCCAGGGCTGAGGGGCCCTGCCCAGGGAGGGTGATGGGGCAGCTGTGGAGCCCCCTCCAATGAGGGCACAGCCTTGGCCGCCCAGCGTGGTGGGACCAAGGTCTGGGACCCCAGCTCCCTGCCCGAGGCTGGGGGGGGGGTCTGCCCTGGCTCAGACGGCCGTGCGTGTGCACCGCGTGAGTGCGGCCGTGGAGGCAGCAGCCCAGCCAGGCTCCTGCAAGCACCCTGGGGCCTGGCCGAGGTGCGAGTGGCTGCCTGGCGCTTCGGGGGCACACACAGGGTCCTCCCCAGGACCACTGCCCCTGGTTTCTGTGGCGACCCAGCCCACCTGGCTGCCCCACGTTCCTGATGCCTCCTCCTGGCTACCCCCTCCACAGCCCAGGCAGACCACAGCCAGCCTGGGTGGCCTTCTGGCTGGGAGACCCCAGGGCTGGGGGTGCTGGCCCATCCTGCCTCCCCTGCGGTGCTTCCCACTCAGTCAGCGTAGGCTGGAGCGTCTGTGATGTCACTCGGCGAGGGGCCTGAGCTTGTGGCCCCAGCTCCGCCCAGGGTCAAAGAGTCTCCACGACAGGCCGGTATCCCCAGGCGAGGCTGCAGACACCCCTCTGCCCTGGCATCCCAAGGCTCACCCAGGGAAGCAGCAGAGCCAAGCTGAGCAGGTTGCAGGCCCCAGTGGCCCCCACCCTGTCTCACATGTGACCCTCTGGGCCGTGGGGGGCTGACCGTGCCCCCTCCACTACCTGGCGGGAAGGGCCAGGGGTGCCGCACACTCAGGATAGAGGGTGCGTGTGTCCCTGACTTCAGGGGAGCTGTAGAGGAGGCACCGGGAAACCCCCGGCCCACCCCGGGCTGGTCCTACAACCCCTCCACAGACACTGACCACTTTAAAGGAGGCCCCAGTGGTGTTGGCCAAGGGTGAATTGAGACGGTTGAGCCTCAGGGCAGGGTGGAGGGAGAGCTGTGGGGTGGGACCTCCTGTCCTGACACCCCGTGAAGCCAGGCAACAGAGGATTTTCTCTGGCAGGAATAGATGAAGAGCTGGGAAGTTTGACGCCACAACCTTAAATATTTCCCAAATAGGTCAGGGCCACGGGAGACAGGGCAGCAGGCCTGGGTCAGGGCCCCACCAGGCAGCCTGACCCATCCCCCGCAGCAGCCCCACCTGCTCCCCAGTGCCTGTCAGCTCAGAGAGGACTGTAGCCCCGCTGGGTTCAGGGAGGGGCCTCGGCTTCACATGGGGCTGGACAGGCGGACCGACGGGGCACCACTCCCGGAAGCTTCTCGGAAATGCTATTTTTTATTTTCTTTTTGAGACAAGACTCTAGCTCCATTGCCCAGGTTGGAGTGCAGTGGCATAATCTTGGCTCACCACAACCTCTGCCTCCTGGGTTCAAGTGATTCTCCAGCCTCAGCCTTCCGAGTAGCTGGGATTACAGGCGTGCACCACCATGCTGGCTAATTTTTGTGTTTTTAGCAGAGACGGGGTTTCGCCATGTTGGCCAGGCTGCTCTTGAACTGCTGGCCTCAGGTGATCTGCCCACCTTGGTCTCCGAAAGTGCTGGGATTACAGGTGGGAGCCACGGCGCCCGGCTGCCTCTGATGTTCAGCCTGGCACCAGCAGCTGAGGTCCCAAAGGGCCACCAATTGTTTGATCTCCACAACATCCACACAGCACTGGGCGCGCTGCCTTCCAAAGCTCTTCCTGGGTGTGGGGAGATGCTGCAGTCACGGCTGTTGGCTTCTGCTTTTGTTGTTGAAGCTGGTGGCAGGGTGGGCGCTGTTCCTTCCAGGATGAGCAGTGGCAGGTTTACCCCGCCTGGTGGGTGCAGCCCCTCCAAGGTGAGAAGATCACAGCGGCCATCCCAGCTGCCCCAGGAGTGTGGGAGCAACGAGGTCCCGCCACGTCGGGTGGCAGCCGGGCCCACAGACCCCGGAGGCAACCTTGCTCCTGTGGGCTTCGACCACGGTGTGTCGGCCACAAGGGCCCCTTGGAGGGGAAGGCTCTGGCCCTCGGCTGCTGGCTTTCCGTGGCACCTGGAGCAGAGGGGCCTGTGCTGAGCTGCCCTTGAGTTGAGTGACCGCTCCTGAGATAGAGCTAACCCAGCCTTGGCAGGGGGTCCTCAGTGCCTCCCACTTGGCCTTGCGCCCATATCTGCCCCGGGCAGCTGCCCTGAGCCTCTCTGGTACACGGGTCTGAGGCTTCAGGTGTGTGGGGGTGGCCGACGCTGGACCGGGGCACAGGAGCTGGTCAGGCTGGGCCCCGAGTGAAGCCTGGCCCCAGGCGTGGCTGCGGTGGTGGGGCTGGGCCTCTGTGAGCAGGAGTGGTTCTGGGCTCGTGTTACACTTTCCACTGGAAAAACAGCCCCGTTTTGCATGTTGGCTCTGAGCTTTTTAAAAATTGCAAATATATCCAGTTTCCCAGATGACTGCTCAGCAGGCAAATGTGGTTGTTCTGCCGGCTCTGTGCAGGGTGGGCGCCTGGCCCAGGGGAGTGACGGGCTGGGGGCCTAGGGAGGGGAGGGCTGGCACTACAGCTCTGGGTAACACCCGTCATCACGGCCTAGGGACACTGGGCCCCTGTCTAGGGAGGTGGGGAAACTGAGGCCCTGTGGTCTGGAGCTTTCGGGGGCTGTCACTGAGGAAACCTGGGTCCTGGGCAATGGTCCCTGTGTCCTGAAGTGGGCAGCACCAGCCCACACCAAGTCAGGGGGCTCGGCATGCGGGGCCTTGGCTCCCAGGTGTGCCCCAGGTTCTGCATTCCCGCCGCTCGCTCATGCCCTCCCCTTCCCTGCCGGGCCTCACTGGCAGCAGGTGAGGGACCCCTGGTGCAGCCCCAGGCTTCCGGCTCTGAGTCCTGACTTGGCTCTGAGTCTCCACAATCCCTTTCTGCACGGCTGTCACCTGGTGCTGTCGCTGTGTGTGTGGGGCTGGGGTTTTGTGTGTACATGTGTGTGTGTACGTGTGTGTACGTGCACACATGCAGGTGTCCATGAGTGGAGATGTACTCATGCGTACTGGCATGTCCATGAACTTGAGTCTGTGCAAACTTGAGTGCACATACATGTGGGGCCCTTGTGTGTGTGCATGGAATGTGTGCATTTTTGGGCATGTGTGCACGGCATGTGTGGTGTGCATGGCAAGTGCATGTGTATTTGTGGGCAAGTGTGTGTATTGCATGAGTGTGTGTGCACATGGCATGTGTGGTGTGCATGGCAAGTGTGTGTCCATTTGTGGGCAAGTGTGTGCATGGCATGAGTGTGCTGCCTAGGGTCAGGGCAGTCCTCAGTGTCCCAGCACCCTTTAACAGTGGGGCAGCCAGGACTCCAGAGGGACTCATGATGAGGGGGTCCCAGGCTGCCTCTGTCCACCCAGGCAGGGTGGGCTGCCAAGGGTGCTGGTCAGCCCGGTGCCACTGGGATTAGGCTCCCAAGGGTGCTGTGCCCTGCTTCCCAAAGGTGCCTGTGCTGAAGCTTTGGGGCCTGGAGGGATGTTCTGACCGTGCGAGGCCCTCCCTAAGCCGGATCAGGGTCCCTGCCCAGCACAGGCCTCCCACTGAGGGCAGAGAGCATTCTTTGGAGTGGTATGGTTGCCAGACCAGATGACAAATGTGCCTAGTGGTTAGACCAGAGACCCCAGGTCTGCAGCCCAGCTGCACCCCCAATTTCACGGGAGGCACTTTAACGCCAGAAACATCTGGAAATTATTCCAAAAACTGGATTCCAGCCTTCGCCTTTGGAAGTTTAGCTGCCCCTGTGGAGGGTGGAAGGCCAGTGGTTCCGCAAGGCTGGAGCTGGGGCTGAGTTTCACAAGCAATTTGGCCTCATGGGTGGAAGGTTCATGCCACTGTGGGGCTGGCAGCACCTGGTCTCCTCCAGCGGCCCCGGCTGATCCACTCCAGCTGCCCCCGCCGGTCCCCCCACCCCGCTGTGCCCCTGCCTGCTGGCACTGTCCACTCAGGCCCCCGTGCCTCTGAGTGTGGCTCCTGATGGCCAGTCTTGAGATGGTGAGGGTGGTCATCCTAGAACTGTGTGTGTGCATGTGTGTATGTCAGTGCAGGTGTGTGCACATGGGTGTGTGTGCACGCGTGTATGTCGGTGCAGGTGTGTGCACATGGGTGTGTGTGCACGCATGTCGGTGCAGGTGTGTGCACATGGGTGTGTGTGCACGTGTATGTCGGTGCAGGTGTGCACATGGGTGTGTGTGCGTGTATGTCGGTGCAGGTGTGCACATGGGTGTGTGTGCACGTGTGTGTCAGTGCAGGTGTGTGCACATAGGCGTGTGTGCAGCGTGTATGTCGGTGCAGGTGTGTGCACATGGGTGTGTGTGCGTGTATGTCAGTACAGGTGTGCACATGGGTGTGTGTGCATGCGTCGGTGCAGGTGTGTGCACATGGGTGTGTGTGCACGTGTATGTCAGTGCAGGTGTGCACATAGGGGTGTGTGTGCATGCGTCGGTGCAGGTGTGTGCACATGGTGTGTGTGCACGTGTGTATGTCAGTGCAGGTGTGCACATAGGGGTGTGTGTGCATGTATGTCGGTGCAGGTGTGCACATGGGTGTGTGCACGCATGTGCCGCTGCAGGTGTGTGCACATGGATGTGTGTGCACGTGTGTATGTCGGTGCAGGTGTGCACATAGGGGTGTGTGTGCATGTACGTCGGTGCAGGTGTGTGCACATGGGTGTGTGTGCACGTGTGTATGTCAGTGCAGGTGTGCACATAGGGGTGTGTGTGCATGTATGTCGGTGCAGGTGTGCACATGGTGTGTGCACGCATGCCGCTGCAGGTGTGTGCACATGGATGTGTGCACGTGTGTATGTCGGTGCAGGTGTGTGCACATGGGTGTGTGTGCATGTGTGTATGTCGGTGCAGGTGTGCACATGGGTGTGTGTGTGCATGTCGGTGCAGGTGTGTGCATGCACGTCGGTGCAGGTGTGCACATGTGTATGTCGGTGCAGGTGTGTGCACATGGGTGTGTGTGCATGTGTGTATGTCGGTGCAGGTGTGTGTGCATGTGTGTATGTCGGTGCAGGTGTGTGCACATGGGTGTGTGTGTGCATGTATGTGGTGCAGGTGTGTGCACATGGGTGTGTGTGCACGTGTGTATGTCAGTGCAGGTGTGCACATAGGGGTGTGTGTGCATGTATGTCGGTGCAGGTGTGCACATGGGTGTGTGCACGCATGTGCCGCTGCAGGTGTGTGCACATGGATGTGTGTGCGTGTGTATGTCGGTGCAGGTGTGCACATAGGGGTGTGTGTGCATGTACGTCGGTGCAGGTGTGTGCACATGGGTGTGTGTGCACGTGTGTATGTCAGTGCAGGTGTGCACATAGGGGTGTGTGTGCATGTATGTCGGTGCAGGTGTGCACATGGATGTGTGTGCATGTCGGTGCAGGTGTGCACATAGGGGTGTGTGTGCATGTGTGTCGGTGCAGGTGTGCACATGGTGTGTGCACGCGTGTATGTCGGTGCAGTGTGTGCACATGTGTATGTCGGTGCAGGTGTGCACATAGGGGTGTGTGTGCATGTATGTCGGTGCAGGTGTGCACATGGGTGTGTGCACGCATGTGCCGCTGCAGGTGTGTGCACATGGATGTGTGTGCACGTGTGTATGTCGGTGCAGGTGTGTGCACATAGGTGTGTGTGCATGTCGGTGCAGGTGTGTGCACATGGGTGTGTGTGCATGTGTGTATGTCAGTGCAGGTGTGCACATAGGGGTGTGTGTGCATGTATGTCGGTGCAGGTGTGTGCACATGGGTGTGTGTGCATGTCGGTGCAGGTGTGCACATGGTGTGTGTGCAGTGTGTGCACATGGGCGTGTGTGCACGTGTATGTCGGTGCAGGTGTGTGCACATGGGTGTGTGTGCATGTGTGTATGTCGGTGCAGGTGTGTGCACATGGGTGTGTGTGCATGTGTGTATGTCGGTGCAGGTGTGTGCACATGGGTGTGTGTGCATGTGTGTATGTCAGTGCAGGTGTGCACATAGGGGTGTGTGTGCATGTATGTCGGTGCAGGTGTGTGCACATGGGTGTGTGCGTGTGTATGTCGGTGCAGGTGTGTGCACATGGGTGTGTGTGCATGTGTATGTCGGTGCAGGTGTGTGCACATGGGTGTGTGTGCATGTGTGTATGTCAGTGCAGGTGTGCACATAGGGGTGTGTGTGCATGTATGTCGGTGCAGGTGTGTGCACATGGGTGTGTGTGCACGTGTGTATGTCGGTGCAGGTGTGCACATGGGTGTGTGCACGCATGTGCCGCTGCAGGTGTGTGCACATGGACGTGTGTGCACGTGTGTATGTCGGTGCAGGTGTGTGCACATGGGTGTGTGTGCATGTGTGTATGTGGTGCAGGTGTGTGCACATGGGTGTGTGTGCATGTAGGGGTGTGTGTGCACATAGGGGTGTGTGTGCACGCGTGTATGTCGGTGCAGGTGTGTGCACATGGGTGTGTGTGCGTGTGTATGTCGGTGCAGGTGTGTGCACATAGGGGTGTGTGTGCATGTATGTCAGTACAGGTGTGTGCACATGGGTGTGCACATGTGTATGTCGGTGCAGGTGTGTGCATGTAGGGGTGTGTGTGCACTTAGCTGAGGCTGCACCATTGGGGTGAGGAGCTGGTGAATGCATACACACACACACACACACACACACGTATGTACTGGCGCATTTCAGCTCCTCCCCGCAGGGTGCAGCTGAAGCTAAGCCACCTCCCCCAGCCCCACCAGAGCAGGAGAGGAGCCACAGAGGGGACCTCAGGGGGTGACCCCAGCCCCTGGGGGTCATGTGAATGGGCCTCCACCCAGGCCAGGAATCCTACAGCACTTTTGTTCCATTTCACAAAGGGCAAGCAGGACGCCGCCCATCTTAGTCTCACCGCTCAGTGGGTGTTACAAACCCTTTCCAACTCGCTCTGCGCTGCCCGACTGCAGCCGGCCAGGAGGATCCGTCGGCTTCCACAGCTCCACTTGGCAAAGAAAACAAACTCAGCAGCGAGGAGGTTCTCCTTGGACGCTCCGGCTGTGCTCTCGAATCAGCAGCCAGCCTGTCCTCAAAGGGGTCTTGGCTCACAGACGTCCTATGCTGCTTCGTTTTCTGCCAAATTTCAGTCTACGATGTAAAAGTGGAGAAACCAGAAGCACTGAAAGTGAAAATAAAATAAAGGGAGACACCACGAGTGGGAGGAAAGTCTGAGAAGCGACCAGCACAGCAGGAGGGACACCGGTGCCCCCACACCCGGAGGAGCCGGGGTCCACACCCCACAAGTCCTGCCTCCCCTGGAAGCCCCCACCCACCAGGCTGCTGCTGCTGCCTCCACAGACTCCTGCTGGCCGGAAACATGGAGTCAGGACCCCGTCAGCTGCACCTGGGGCCAGAAGGAGCAGAGCCACCACCAAAGACCACTGCCTCCCAGTCCAGGGTCCCGCTGCCCTCCCCCACTCCCTCAGCATCCTCAAATACTGAGTCTGAGAGTGACCCCCAGCAGGGGCTGGGCAGAAGTTTTGATACACACACACGACACGCCCACATGCACACCCGCCCACCCCACATCTACATACAGGACACACCCACATGCACACCCACCCACCCTCACACCTACATACAGGACACACCCACATGCACACCTGCCCACCCCACACCAACATACACATGCAGACACCCACATGCACACCCGCCCATCCCCCACCTACACCCATACACCCACATGTACACACCCACCCACCTACACACACATGCACACACCCACATGCACACTCACCCATCCCCCACACACGCACTCATGCACACCCACCCACCCCCACACCTACACACCCACATGCACACCCACCCACCCCTCATACCTACATACACATGCAGACACCCACATGCATACCCGCCCACACCTACATACACCCATACACCCACATGCACTTTCCCACCCACCTACACACACACACACACACACACACACACATGCACATCCGCCCACCCCATACCTATACATAGGCACACCTACACACATGCACATCTACACCCACGCACACACCCCACCACCCACACGTGCACAACCATACATGCACACCTCTGCAAACCTACACACACATAATATACACATGCAGACACACCCACACACCTACACACAAGAACACAAACGTACACATACATGCACACACACCCCTACGTGCACACAGAGGCATACACACACACATGCACACCCCATATACATATGTGCACAAACTCGGACAGCCCTACACACACCTACATGCGTGCACACACACGTGTGTTGTGCACATGCTGGCACAGAGCTGTGATGTACAGCCACATTTCCCAGGCTGCTTGAGGTCTAGGTGGCTGCGTGTGGTGCCTTGTGGCTGGGGTGTGCCCCAAGGGGTCAGGAGGGGCTGGGCCACACTCTGAAGGGTCCACACACTGAGGGCAAAGGCAGCATGGAGGACCTCGCCCAGCAGAGGCAGGCCTCCCATGCACGGTGTGCAGGCTGCAGGGGAGCAGGGCCTTGGTTTCCCCGACTGCAGCCACAGGCCTGAGCGTGTCTATCCCGACAGCGCCTGCCAACACCAACACTGACAGTCTGGACGGCTCCAGTGACCACTGGCTCTGTGAGTGATGACTCACACCCATCACTCATCCCCTCCTGAGTCAGCCGAGGGACCCTCTGCAGGGAGGTGTGCGCGTCATCGAGGTGATGCAACCCCTGCTCGGTCACTTGTTGACTCATGGATGCCCCCCGCCCCAGCCCAGGGCCTCCCCTTCCATCCCAGACAGGCATGGGATGAGCTGTGGCCAGGCTGGGATGGCAGAGCAGGGGCAGGGACCTGGGGGCAGAGAGGCAGCCAGGGTCCGGTGGCGGGAGCAGGGCCGCTGTGAACCCAGCCTCCCACCCTGCTCCACAGCACCCACTCTGCTCCCTTGCTTGGTCTGAGGGACTCTCTGAAGCCCCATTCTCCAGGGCTCATGCAGCTTGAACCAGCCACCCCGTGGTCCCCAGTGGCGCTGAGCTAGGCTGAGCCTGGCCCCGCCCATCCTAGTGTTCTGGCGCCAAGCCTCCCAGCCCACCCCAGATGCAGGTGCGAGCCCTCTGGTGCCCAGGCCTGAATTGCAGACAGCCCTGGGCTCTGCAGGCTTAGGGTCACATTTCTCAGTGTTTCTGTGATGGCAGAAAAGACATTTCCAGAGCCTGGATTCCTGAGGTTTCTGAAGGTCCCTGACTCCAAGCACTGTATTCTTTCCAGCGCTCCTGAGTTCCTGCAGCCACGTTTCCCCTCCCCTGGGGACAACGCTGGTCTGAAGGTCTGGAGCAGATGAAGGTCTCATAGGTCCCCCCTCCCTAGCTGCCAGGGCAGGTGCCTGCTGCTCTGAGGGACTTGGGGAGCCCCAGCCCCCTGCCAGGCATGTGAGGGGCCTCCCGGCCTCACACGTTCTGTGAGGACGGAGCTGGGTCCTGCGTTGCTTTCTGCGGTCTGGACGGCTGGGAATGGAGCCGGGCGTTCTCTGCTCCGCCAGAGCTGGAGCTGGTGAAGGCCAGTCCTGTGCTGTGAACCCTGGTGGGGCCACCTGGCAGGGATCCACAAAGCAGCCCACTGACTCGAGTGTTTTCTGCTCCCGCGGTCAGATGGGCTCTTGTGAAAGCAGTTTTCCAGGTAAAGATGGCGAATATTTAAGTCTACTACGTCTGGAAGAATGAGGAGTGGACCTGCAGCCCCTGTCCCACCTCACAGGCAGCTTTGGAGAAAATCTGTTCTGCCCCTGGAATCACCCGGCCCTGTCTGGGTGCTGCCACTGGCCCAGGCCAGCTCCCGAGCTGCCCTTCTGCGGGACTCCGAGAGGGGCTGAGTGTCTGCTCCCAGCCTCAGACCCCTGCCCCGTGCCCACCACCTGAGACTGGACAGACCCAGCCACGTGTCTGAACGAACCCGACCCTGAGAGGCATCTGAGCAGAGCCCCTCCCCACAATGCAGGCCAGGGGTGGCCTCTGCTCACCTGGAGAGTCAAGGTTTTGTTATGACTTCCGGTGGCTCTGGCTGTCCTCACTCCGGTGTCTGTGTGAGCCCCTGGTGCTAACGGCAATGGCCTCCCTCCCCTCATGGTGGGAACAGCAGGTCCCGGCCCCTGGGGTCCCGGCTCTGCACTGCTCTCTGCTCAACAGCCCCAGGTGCTTGAGGCCAGAACAAAGCCAGGGTGGGGACATCCGTCTCCAGCAGGCACCTGCCCTGTCCTGGCATCACGGCGGAGGTGGCCACGTGTCTGCGGCAGGCCAAGAGCACGGCCAATCCTAGAAAGCACCGGAGTTCTGAACAGGGGTGTGAGTGTGTGCAGCCCCCGTGCACACAGCTAGCGGAGAAGTCCCTGTTGTGGCAGCTGGGAGCCGGTATCAACGCTAACATCGTTAACTTTCCTTTACGTGTGGAATTCTTTCCTAGCTGGAAATCACAAACGGCACTGTTGATGGGGGTGTGGGCAGAAGGGGCCCTGAGGGATGTGGTATGAATGGGTGCAGCGCCCTACCGGGGCGGGTGCCGGGGCTGTCCGGGCGTTGTTCTGTGTGCTGCATCTGCAATGCTGGTCATCCCTATTTGGAGATGTGGGGGCCTCTCCAGGGCTTCAGAGATGTACTTGTGGGCAGTGGCAGGACCTGAGTTTGGAGCCTGGTGGGGGGCGGCCGCCGAGCTGCCTTTCGAGGGAGGCTCTCCGGGAATCCGCTGCCTCCGAGAGCAAGGCTCAGTCCGGTGCCCTCTGCCTCCAAGCCCTTCCCGAGCCGTGCCTCCCGGCCCCACTCCAGCGTGAAGTTGGTGTGCAGTCTTGGATTTACCACCGAAGAATTTTAGGAATTTCCTCTAAGTCTGAAAAGAAAACGGGTTCAAAACCTCTCTCTGTGTTTATAGCCGCTTGGGTTTGAACGCGTTCTCGTGCTCTCCTGAGCCGCAGCAGAGGCTTCCGGGCACCCAAGCTCGCACCTGGGGAGGGGATTCTGTGCTTTCAGGCTGCCGGACCCCAGCTCCCTGTGATTTGGGGTCCAGGCCAGGTCAGTGGCAGGGTGCCACCCGGGAGGCGGTGAGATGCATGTGGTTCCTCCTGCCTGGCAGTGGGTGGGCATACCTGCCTGGAGGTCCGTGCGGAGGCGGAGGCGGAGGCGGGGGACCTCGGAGGAGACTCAGGCCTGGGTGCAGGGACTTGAGCGTCCCTCGGAGGCTGTGAGCGTCCAGGCGAACGCCGGCTGCAGGGGCATCCACTGTGACAGGTCCGCAGGGTGACGGGGCCCATCTCCTCCCAGCCTGCCCACTTCCTGAGCCCGGCTCCTCCTGGCCTTCCTGTCAGTTCTGAGGGCTTACTGCCTTGTTCTTTCAACAAAATCAGGTCTGCTGGGGCTGGCGCTGGAAGCCCAGGGCTCCCCCTCCCCAAGGAGCCTGTTTGCTGTCACCCACCACAGGCCCGGCTCACCTGCTCCCGGGTTCCCAGTGCCAGGCCTGGGGCAGGACAGCCCCACTCAGGCGCTGTGTCCTGGCGGTGCCTTCACCAACATCCAGTCATCACCCTCTCCCGGCAGCCTGCAGGTGTTTACTGTGCTGCAGTTGGGAAAGCAGTTCGAGCCGGATATTCTTTCACTTTTGAAAAACACATCTAGTGATTGTAAACCAATACCTCGCTTCACACTATTCATCCATGGAGATTTTCAAACTAGGAGTGAGATTTCTGCCAGATGGCAGCCGGTTGCACTCCTCGAGGTGCCTGCCAAGGAAGGCCAGCCCCAGCCGGCTGCCCTGGGAGGCGGTTCAGGTGAAGAAGGCGGGGAAGGGCAGTGGCGGTGAAAACAGTCCAGGTGGAGGAAAGGGAAGGCTGCTCCCAGGGCGGGGCCCCAGCATCTGTGGGGAGCGTCTGCTGCCCCTGGGGCTTCGTGCCAGCCAGAGGGGCCTCAGTATGAACTCGCTCCCATTAGAAATGGAAGCACGCCGAGTGCTCCAGACAGACGCCCGTCCACTACAGGAGCTCCTGTGGGTGGATCTGCCTCGAGCGTGCACTTGCACCCAGGTGACCCAGCTCAGTTAGACTGAAGGGCCTCCCGGAGCACCAGGCAAGATCCTTGCGCCTCTCCGCCTATCCAGTGGGAGGTGCCCACACAGGGGTCTCCTGGGAGGGTCCCTTTGGAAGGCTGCTGTGTGCGGCAGAGGCTCGGATGTGGCCAGACACCCACTCTCCTGGGCTGGGGGCCGAACGCTGGCCATTCCAGCCACACGTGGCTGCTTCTGCTTTGCAGTGAGAGACTTTCTCAACCAGGCCTGGCTGTGGCTCTCCACACGCCAGTCTCTTAGGCTGCAGGAGAGACCCCCAAATGTCCCAGCCCAGTGGCATCGGCCACTATCTCCTTCTGTCCCTGTCCCTGACTTGTACCCAACCCGGCCCCAGCGCTGCCCCTCGGCCTCCCACCTGCCGCCCTTCCCCATCTTGGCCAGGCTGGGGCCATCGCTCACACCCTTCCTCGGCATATGAGTCCATTCCCACGCTGCTATAAAGAACTGTCCAAGACTGGTAATTTATACAAGAAAGAGGTTCAATCGACTCACATGGCTGGGGAGGCCTCAGGAAACTTACAGTCATGGTGGACGGGGAAGGAGAAGGAGGCACCTTCTCCACCTTCCCCACAGGGCAGCAGCGGGGCATGAGTGCAAGCAGGGACACGCCAGATGCTTATGAAACCATCAGCTCTCCTGAAGCTCACTCACGCTCACGAGAACAGCATGGGGGGAACCGCTCCCACTCACTATCACGAGAACAGCACGGGGGTTGGGGGAACCTTCACTCACTCTGACGAGAACAGCATGGGGGGAACCACCCCCGTGATGCAGTCATCTCCACCTGGTCCCACCCTTGACATGTGGGGACTATGGGGAGTACAGTTCAGGGTGAGACTTCGGTGGGGACTCAGCCAAACTCTGTCACTCAGCTTCCCTCAGGTTTCCTGCCCTCTTCTCTGGCACTGCCTCCCAGCGTAGCCGGCAGCTCCTGCCCAGGGGCCTGGGGCCACAGTTCCTGGCTCCAGTCAGGAACTGACTCAGGCAGGCGATGCTCAAGTCCGTCTCCTCACTGACGCCCTCCTCTGCAGCAGCACTGAGCCCTGCTCCCCAGCCCTGTCCTGACTCTTCGGGGAACTGTTGGAATCCTGGTCACCCTTGCCCCTCCAGGCCTCCCAAGCTGTCCCCTCCCCTCCAACCCCCAGCACCAAGACCGGCCTCCCGCTCCCTTGGACTCCTCGGCCTTGCTCACCTCCCGCTGTCCCGGGACAGGGTCTTTCAGGCACTGCCTGCTCATGGCTTGCTCAGGGTCTCAGCCCCCGGCCTCCCTCTGTGCCCAATGTGTTCCATCAGGTGCTGGGCACGGCGCCAACACGGAAGCACTGCCTGTCTGCCCCTCAGCGTGCCCCCTGCAGCTTGGCTGGTGAGTGCCAAAGTGTGGAGGAGGCTGGGGCTGGCAGGAGATGCAGCCCAGGAGGACCCCGGGCTTGGCTCGCCCGCTGAGGATGATGCAGTGCCACTCACAGCTGTGCTGCTGTGACTAGGAGAGGAGGCCCCGGCGCCTCTGGGAACGAAACGCACAGTCGTGGTTCACTCCTGTGACTGCAACAGCTCACGCCGTGCAACAGCCCAAAGTGTGACCCAATTTTTTTTTTTTTTTGACAGAGGTCTCACTCTGCTGCCCAGGCTGGAGTCCAGTGGCGCAATCTCGACTCCCCGAAACCCCCGCCTCCTGGGTTCAAGTGATTCTCCCATCCCAGCCTCCGAAGTAGCCCACCACGCCAGGCTAATTTCTGCATTTTTAGTAGAGACGGGGCTTCGCCGTGTTGGCCAGGCTAAGTGTGACAGCATTTTTATTAAAATGAAAACAAAGGACCTCAGTCCCACAGTTCTGGGAGGTGCTGTGCTGAGCAGAGGTGGAGGCCTGGGGACGCCCCTCGGCCAGTCCATCTCCAGGCACCTGCCACGAGGATCAGAAGCCACGACGGCAGCGAGTCAGTGGAACACTTCGTGCCTACTGGAGTAAAACGCCGATCGCACTCGAAGCACCCCCCGGGCACGCCTGAGTGCCACGCATCGAGCCCCTGAGAAGTTCGCAGTCGGTCCGTTTCGGGTCCATGCTGTGCACTTGCTTCTGAAGGACGTTTGGGGCCTGCACCTCCTGTAGAAACAAGGATCCAGGGTAAGGACTCAGCCGATGGCTCGGCGTGGTCTCTGCCAACGGCAGCTCTGAGTCCCGGCCTCCGCCGCCACGTCCCGGCCTCCGGTGCCCTCCTGGGCAACAAACCCAGCCGGGCTCAGCCACCGCGCGGGCTCCTCGGTCCAGCGCCCCCTGGCGTGGCCGGCCGGCATTGCCACAGAGGCCGCGGGCCGCTCGGGTGGGACCGGATGGAAATGTGGCTGAGGCCACTGCTGACCCGGAAGTATTTTCCCGCGTTTGCACACCGGCGATGAAACTAGGCACTCTCCCACCGCCGGCAAAACGACCGTTTTTCATTTAATTTGCGTACAACGGCTTTACTGACAGCAAACATCGTGAAGGAAACAAAGTGCGGTCAAGTTGAGCAAACCGCACTGTTTTCCCAAAGAATGCTGCGTGAACTCGGGGCTCTGTCGGCATCCGTCAATCCAGGGAACGGTTTCTTTGCTCTTGGCTGAGTTCCTTCCCCAGCGTTACCTCCAAATCCTGCCCAGCAGTAGTGACATCTGTCTATGAACACTAGTCTTAGTCTCAAATATATTTTTCCCTCAAAACTCAGAAGCTTAGCAAGAAAAGAAAAATTACAATGAGAAATGTGTTGGCCAGGCGCGGTGGCTCACACCTCTAATGCCAGCACTTTGGGAGGCCAAAGCAGGTATATCACAAGGTCGGGAGTTCGAGACCAGCCTGGCCAACATGGCGAAACCCCGTCTCTCCTAAAAAAAAAAAAAAAAAAAAAATTAGCCAGACGTGGTGGTAGGTGGCTGCAACCCCAGCTACTCAGGAGGCTGAGGCAGGAGAATTGCTTCAACCTGGGAGGTGGAAGTTGCAGTGAGCTCAGATTGCACCACTGCACTCCAGCCTGGGGGACAGAGCAAGACTCCATCTCAAAAAAAAAAAAAAATTGCTTGAAAAAAATCCTACTTGGATAACTGTGGTAATTCTAGAAAAAAAAAAAAGTAAAAAGAAAAAAAAAAGAGAAATGTGTCCACTCCACCAGCACTTCTGGACTTCCCGCAACACACAGAGAGCTGGAAACCCACGCTCTTGTTGGCAGCTGCCTCCCCATGTCGTTGCGCTGTGCTGGCTGATGAGACAGACGTGGTGCTCAGACGGGCAGGTGACGTGGTTTTCCTGTGTCCTTACCCAGTCTCATCTGTGGCTCCCATAATTCCCACGTCATGGGAGGGACCCGGTGGGAGGTAACGGAATCATGGGGGTGGGTCTTTCCCGTGCTGTTCCTGAGTCTCACGAGACATGACGGTTTTGTGAGAGGAGCTCCCTTGCACCTGCTCTCTGCCTGCTCCTTCCTCGCCTTCCGCCGTGAATGTGAGCCCATTAGACCTCTTTCCTTTATACGTTACCCGTCTTGGTTGGTTGTCTTTGTTAGCAGCGTGAGAACAAACTAATACAGCAGGGAACCACTTTTTCACCAAAAAAGGCAATTTAGTAAAACATCCAGACAGTGGCACAAACCTACTCCGTGGATAGAGGCGACAGACGCACTGCTGAGGCGGGACTCCCACCTGTCCCCATGCAGCACACGCAGCCCAGAACAGCAGCGCAGGCCAGAGGGAAGATGTGTGAGTGTGCACAGCTTGTGGGGCCTCAGCCCAAGGTCATTTCCTGGCCCTGAATCACAGCTACCCCGTGAGTAGTGGAGACAGTCCCCACTGCCTGCAGCACAGCCCATGAGGCACCACCAGGCAGGACAACTCATGGGCAGTGTGTGGGGGCAGGGGTGAGGGCCTGGCTGCTGTGCATCCACATGGGAGCAGCGGAGCCTGCAGATGAGGCACCGCCCACTTCTAGCCCAGGATGCACATGAAAAACTGAGGGCACTGCCCCTTCCTCCGCAGTCCTGCCCCCTGCCAGCCTCTGTGCCCCATCACAACCGCACAGCTGGCCCTGGACTCTCTCGCTTTCACACAGCTGGCAGCTTCCTGCATCATCCCTCAGGCCTGCGCCAGGCTGAACGTGGGTTTCACGCATGGCGTGAAGACAGGTGGGAATCCCGCCTCAGCAGTGCGTCTCTGGCCTCTATCCACGGAGTAGGCTTGTGCCACTGTCTGGATGTTTTACTAAATTTTGCCTTTTCCGGTGACAATTACTGGAAAGGAAAGACAGGTGTGCTGAGGCAGGTCAGCAGCAAATCCAGGCATGGGGCTGCCCTGGTGAATGTCTGACGGAACCAGGGGCTGCCAAATGCAGGCTCAACTGTGAAAAACAACAAAAGTAAAGAACAGGAAATGCTACAAGTATGGCCACAAGTTATGTCTACAAAGGTGAAGTGATGGAAGAAACGGAAATTTTAAAATCAGGGGCCATCATCAGCCCCAAGACAGAAGCAGCTGGCACTGCCTGAAGAGAGGGTGAGGCAGTGGCAGGTGGCCCGGGGGGGAATATTTCTGGGCAGAGTTTTCAAAGACATCCCCTAAGGAACACCACAGGCATGAGGACAGTCCTGGCCACACTCCTTCACAGGGCCAGCCCCACAAATCCACCTGCCAAAACCAAGGCAGCTGCTGCAGACCCAGGCCCGTGAGGTGAACCGTGAGAATGGTGGCTGAGGGAAGATAATGGGTCTCCATGGCTTATATTTCACCTGTAGCCTAGAGCTTAACACATGACCTCTCATGCGCAGATCACATGACATGCACAGGTCACATACACACAGGTCACATAACATGCACAGATCACATGACACATCGCATGTCAGACCACCTGACAGGCACAGGTCACATGACACAGGTCACACGACAGGCACACAGGTCACATGACAGACCACATAACACATGGATCACATGACAGGTCACATGACAGGTCACATGACAGATCACATGACAGATCACATAACATAGGCCACATAACATGCACGGATCACATGACATGCAAACAGCACATAACAGGTCACAACACAGTTCACATAATACACAGGTCACATACGGGTTATCACATAACATGCACAGGCTACATAACAGATCACATAACAGATCACATGACACAGGTCACATGACATGCAAAGATCACAACACAGGTCATATACAGATTAACACACAGGTCATATAACACAGTTTATATAAAATGCACAGATCACATAACATGTACAGATCATATGACACAGGTCACAGGTCACATGACAGGTCACATAACACAGATCACATAAAATGAACAGATCACATAACACACAGGTCATACAGCACACACATCACATAACAGGTCACATGACATGCTCAGATCACATAACATGTACAGGTCACATGACATGCTCAGATCACATAACATGTACAGGTCACATAACACACTGGTCACATAAAATGCACAGGTTACATAACATGCACAGGCCACAACATGCACAGATCACATAACATGCACAGATCATATGACACACAGGTCACATGACACACAGGCCACATACACACAGGCCACATGACATGCACGGGCCACATGACACACACAGGTCACATAACACAGATCACATAACAGGTCATACAGCATGCACAGATCACATAACAGGTCATGTAACAAGTCATAACATGCACAGATCACATGACACAGGTCACGACACAGGGCACATGACATGCAAAGGTCACATAATGGGTCACATGACATAACATGTATAGGTCACATAACATGCACAGGTCACATAACACACAGAGATGAGACATTGATGCGAAAATTCGATTCACGATTTTACAACATTTTGAAATTTCTGGAATGAAACTTAGAACATGAACATCACCACAGGATTTCTGCACATCTGGCTTCAGCACAAGTTTTCAGGACAAAGTAAGCTAACGGAGGGGACAGCCGTGAGTGTGCCATGGCTTCTGGAAGAACCGAAGGCACATGGGGCAGCCCAGGTGTCCTGGCATCTAGAGGGCCCCGGGGAGGCGAGGGAGGCTGCCGTGAAGGCAGGTATGACAGGTGCATGCTTTGGCTGCAATAAAGTCTCTGTGCAGCCTGCAGTGCCACAGCTCCACCTGCAGTGAAGGTGAGAGTGCTCCTGCCCCATGGGGTGCTCGGGTGCTGTGAGACCAACTTGAGTGAGACAACAAAGTTCTTTGACACTTTTTAGGTAAATGCAAACTAAAAGATGAGAACTAACCCCAGGAGCTTCTTTTCCAACCCAGTATGGTCCAGACCGGTGGGAGAGACCCGGGGTCTGAGGTGTGTATCCCGCAGGGGTCCCACCCACCTGACGGAGGAGGAGGCTCCCTACATGCAGGGCATGCCTGCAGGGTGAACTCAGGTCCAGAATTAATCTCTGGACCTGACAGAGATTCCCCCACTGAACCTGGCGTCACACGCCAGCTGTGAGCATTGTGAGAATAGAATGTGTCATCACTGGGTAACACAGGGCGTAGCGGAGCTGACCCACGCTGTGCGTGCACCTCACAACAGACCTGCCTGCCCATCCCTGCACTGCCTGCACCGCTGTCCATGCCCGCGCCGCCTGTCCCACCAGAGCCACAGCTGGAACCTTCTCGCAGTGACCTAACAGGCAGGCGTTCGTCTTGCCTCCAGCATCAACATTTTCAGGAAGTTTCAAGGTGTTACAAGCAAAGTTTAAACGTATTGCATACATGCCACCCCGATAATCAGAGATACTTTATTCAGCTACATTAATTATTTCATCAGGAGAGAAAGGACAGGTGCACGGCTGGAGGGCAGGAAGGCGGTGGAGCGGGTGGGGGCTGCTCATCCTTCACGCCTCACTGCCCCAAGGTGGGCGGGTCCTGCAGGAAGCATCGAGTCACAATAAAAAGTCAGCTCTGTCTCCGAAAGGGCTTGCAACTTCACACTGTGGAGGAAAATGAGGGTGCACGGGTTACACACAAAAAATAAGGTGGGAGAAGAGTTCATTCACTCAAATGAGTATGTTAAAAATCCAGATGTTATCTCAGTGTTTTCATAGAGTATTATCAATATGTTTAAGTCATAATTTTTGGAAATTCACAATGAATATAAAAGTGGACATTACTGTGTTTACTACGGCAGAGCTCAGAAACACAACTCTTGAGAACATTTAGAGCTCCGTGTCTGCCCTCGGCACACGCTTAGTTGAAGAGTTCCTCGACACATGCACTTTCCCAAGAGCGTTCTTCCGAGGCTGGCAGAGCACTTGCCTGAACACTGCCTCTGCAGCAGGCTTGAGATGCTGATGGGCGGCTTGGGGGGCGGCCCAGCCTGGGAGCCCCCGAAGCTCGGAGAGCCGCCTCTTGCCCCTCTATTTGGTAACTGTGGTGTTGGTGTTAGCGATGGTCCCTTGTAGGGGATTTGCAGAGGTGGAATCCTAAGAAATTCAAGAAACACACAATCACGAATGTTTCGAGCATCTTTGGTGACATGACTATGAGAGCACCGGTCATTCTTCGGTTTTAAAGGCTGGGATTAAAAAGCACCTCTGAGTACCTCGGACCAGCAGGGCCCGTGTAATGCCCGGGGCTGATGGCCACATTGGCAGCCTCTCACTGGCTGTGGCGGGGGAGGCCCTCTCTGGCAGGACCTACAAGGAGGGCTCCTGAGAGGGTGGTCAGCGGGCACTCCTACTGGAGGCCTCCCTGCACGGTGCTGACAGAGTCCAGTTACAGTCGGTGCCTTCTCCCCGGGCCAGTATCACTAAGAGGCTGGGCAGAAACGATAGAGAAGGCACCCAGGGTCTCCGCCGACCCCCTTGCAGGGTACACCCAGACCTGCACTTCCGTCCCCAGGAGTCGGCGGAGACCACGGGGTCCCCTGGCCTGTGGCTGCCGTTGTACCAGGCTCTGACTCTGACTCCTCATCGAGGCCCTCACTCCGTCTTCCCCCACAGCCATCCTCTACTCGCCCCTTAACCTCAGGGTCCTCTCAGTTTCCACTCTCAGCACTCCCAAGGCTCTGGAAGCTTCTGCGGCAAGCTTCTCCATCCCATGCTTCTGACTGTGCCCTCCAGGTGATGAGTCCTGAATCATGTTCCCAACTCACATCCAGCCTCAGCCTCCTCCCAGGGCTCTGTTTCCTCGCCTGATTTTGCTGCTCTATCAGTCTTTTCTGTATTTTATGATGGTTTGCTGTCTTGGGGTCTTGCTATTCCTGAAAACGCAGGTCTGTCCAGAGCTGGCTAATTCCTGGAGGTGGTCAACGGTATTCATGAACACACTGTTCCCAGGCAAGACCCCGGCCCAGGGCGCAGTCCCTAAGCCCCTCCCTCCTCTCATTCTCACCAAGCCACGCTCCCCTGCCCTGCAGACTGGACATGAAGGACTGCCTCCGTAGCCAGATCCACCACACAATTCCACACAGACGACCCTGAGCCACTTGTGCTGCCCTGCCTTTCCCAGGACACACAGCAGGGCCTGCGCACAGGCCCCTCGCCCCTGCCTCCTGGAGGAATTGCGAGGGAGCTCCCTACAAAGCTGCTGCACCTGCTGTAACCCTACGATATCTGATTCCAAGAAGAAGCCTGCTTTGTTTCAAAACACTTCTGTGGACAGCTTTGTGTTCAACCAAACTCGTCTCGGCCTTGCCAAGACCCGCATTGCCCGTGCCGCCTGTCCACTCCCGTGACGCCCGTTCATCCCCAGGCCGTCCACCCATCCCCACGCTGCCTGTCCATCCCCACGCCTCCCGTTCACCCCCGAGCCGCCGGCGCTGCCCATCCATCCCCGTGCTGCCCATCCATCCCTGCGTCCCTGTCCATCCCAGCGTCCCCATCCATCCCTGCACTGCCTTGTGCTGCCCACGCCTCCCGTCTATCCCTGGGTCCCCGTCCAACCCCACGCTCCCCATCCATCCCCGCGCGGCCCATTCATCTGCACGCCCCTCATCCATCCCCGCGGCCCACATCCATTCCTGAGCCGTCCGTCCATCCCCGAGGCCCGCGTCCATCCCCACGCCGCCCATCTATCCGCACACCACCCGTCCATCCCCGCGCCCCTTTCCATCCGCCCGCCCCCGTCCATCCGCACGCCTCCCGATCTGCGCGCCACCTGTCCATCCCCGTGCCCCCCGACCATCTGCGCACCCCCTGTCCATCACCGTGCCCCCCCATCCATTCGCCCGCCCCCTGTCCATCCCCGTGCCACCTCATGCTGCCTGTGCGGCCCATCCATCCCAGGGCTGCCTGTCCATTTATGCTTCCACTTACTAGAGGGAGACAGAGGCCAGGGTGAGGGGCTGCCACGGCAGGACCCTGCCCTGGAGGGTGAGGGCAGCCGGTGGCGGACGTGGCAGATGCCACAGGGCCTGTGGGCACCCAGGAGGGTTGACAGCCCAGGGCAGTGGGGGCAGGAGGTGAGGGCGTGAGAGAATGCTGATGCCTGCAGGCAACCCAGGGTGGACTGGACCACAGGCAGCAAAAAGCATTCCAGGGCTCTGCGGGGGCTGAAGCGGGAGTCTGCCTTTTAGAGACCGCTGGACCTTGGAACAGTTGAGCTCTGTTGACAGAGACATCGGTGTGAGCTGAACTGTGCAGCAGATGAGTGGAAGCCACCCAGAAGTCTGAGAAGAGGAGCACGGGGAGGTGAACTGGGCTGGGGCCGGGTCCAGCCTGCCACCTGCTTTAGTAAATGAAGTTTCACTGGAACACAGCCACGCTCTTTAATTTACACGCTGCTTGCCGCAGCCTCCTCAGTACAGAGGCAGAGCTGAGCAGCTGCCCAGAAAGCCGGGAGTATTTCTACCTGCCCTTTTTAGGTGCACCTGCTGAGCCAGGCCTGTTCCTCTGGTAAAAGAGCATGCAGCATGACATGGGTCTTGTGAAGTTTCCAGCAACAGGGAAGATGCCTACGTGATATCTTAGCTTCAAAACAGCAGACTATAAAGTGGCATATACAGCAAGACCTCACTCCAAGTGTGTAAAAATAGGGTTGAAAAGCAACATATTGAACTTTTAGAGGTAATTCTCTCTGGTGCATGAGATGATGAGCAGTTTTATTTTGCCGGTGATTTCCTTGAAGACGCAGTAAGGTACCTGAGAGGCTTTCCCACGCTCCTCTGACTCGGCGTCAGGTTGGGATGCTCGGGGCCCCGGGAGGAGACACTGCCTGTGGCGGAACAAGAATAACACATGAGCCGTTTGTGTTCACACGTCCTGGTGCTTTCAGCATCACCACCAGGCCAGCCTGCCACGCTTCCTGGTAGCTGTCTCTCCCTCCCCACCACGAGGGCAGCAGCAGGCGGAGCCGCAAACCGCAAACCGAAAACCGGTCCCTCAGGTCGCTCACGCCCTGGTGGAAACGCGACACCCTGAGAAGCCCTGGGTCTCCCCAGTGAGGGCGTAAATATCCTGCATTTTAACCTTTTAGGCACCTCTGCAGCTTAGTGACCATGTAAGCCATGTGAATCACTGGCAGCTGGACAGCGAGGCCTGAAAACGAACTGGCCAGTCCCGGCTGAGTTTCAGCCTCACTTAGGGGCTCTCGGCCTGTGGGCTCCTCAAGGGGGGCCTGCCTGTCACGTGTGCAGCCGTGGGCACACAGAGCATGCCTGGCGTACACAGGTGCTCCACAAGCATCTGTAGCGGGAGCTCCTCCCCTGCCTCTCCCAGGCCTTGCTCCTGCTACCCGGAGAACTGCCGGACTGAAGGCAAAAGCGCATCCAGAGTTCTTTCAGCGGCTGACCCGGGCTTTGCCTTCTCCAGGCGCCTTGTGACATGAAAGGGGAGATGTGGCGACTTGGTTCTCAAGTCCCTGCTCGTGGATCAGCAGACCCCAGGCTGGGAGAGCCCTGGGCAGGGGAGCCCGAGCCTTAGGCTTCCCCAGCACCGTGGCTGGTGACTGCCAGTGCCCTGCCTGCTGCGTCACGTTGGGGGATGCTGGCCTGCGGGGCAGGAGGCCCCGAGCAGAAGGCAGCCTCCACACCCCTGACTGCGTCTTGTCTTTGCCCCATGCAGGGGCAAAGGTGCAGAGCTTGCGAGGAGGCTGCCTGTGAGAGGCCCCACAACTCCCGAGTGTGCAGGTGAGCCTGAGAAGACCCCAAAGAGCAGCTAAGAACAAGCGGAAAGCCGTGCGAGTCCAGCCCTCACGTCGTATGGCTGTTTGGCGTCGGGAGGCTGTGCACCTGCAGGGACTGTCCTCCTAGGACAGCCTGTTCCCAGAGGCAGGAGGCCACGGTGAGCACACCTCTGCTATGAAAGCCAACAAATCCACAGCCCACGTCCAGAGCCACTCCCAAGCCTGGACGGCCTGTTCCGCCCACCCGCCCGATCCCCAATGAGAACCGCAGCGATGCTCTTGCTAGGTCTCCCCTCACTCCCCACCGGGGGCTCTGGGGAGCCTCGGGGGAAACTCCTTTCCTCACAGCCATTGCCTCCTCATCTGCTGGCCTCACACCACCTGATGAAAACGAAACCCTACACATTTAACACACAGAACCACAAATAACAATGACAGGTATCTTTTGTTAACTTATGCTTAATACTACATCGTTATTTGAAACTGTTTCCTATTTACTCAATGGGAAGTTTCTGAGATAACTATTATCAACAGAGATGAAGAGACTGGGGATCCGAGAAGCCAACAACTCCCCCGGGGTCCGGCAAGCAGGCTCAGAGAGCCAAGTGTGGGCTGTGGGATCTCGGACCCAAAAGAGCCCGCTGCTCAGGCCCCTGTGTGTCCCACGGGGTGCCCGGAAGGTTCTGACTGAGAATCAAGTCACACCAGGCATCTTCTCAAAGAGCAGTGACTCAGAGAAAGGGGCCCTGGAATTGTTAGAGGAAGGCCCGAAAGGGGCCCTGGAATTGTTAGAGGAAGGCCCGAAAGGGGCCCTGGAATTGTTAGAGGAAGGCCCGAAAGGGGCCCTGGAATTGTTAGAGGAAGGCCCGAAAGGGGCCCTGGAATTGTTAGAGGAAGGCCCGAAAGCCACCCAGAGCCGGGCCCCTCTTGAAAGCACAGCGTGCAGGTGTGGGAGGAGCTCCTCAGGGTGCCGAGGGTGCCATATTTCAGCCCCACTAAGAGGTGGGTGAGCAGAGGGATGATCCATCCCCGCGACACCTCCCAGCGCTGTGCAGAGACCTCCACTCAGGACGGTAACGTGACGTGATGCATTTCACAAAGACGCCCATCTGAACAATTTAAAAACATGCTGACATTTGAAGAGGGTAAGTTTCACGATCTGGGTGTGGAACAGTCTGCTTCCCAGTGCCATGTTGGAGGGGACTGTGTGCTTCAGAGTGGGTGCCCTGCGCCCCTGCCGACAGGTCAGACAGCGCCACACACTGTGCAGTGACCGCAGGGCAGATGATGACAGAGGGCCTGCCTGCTGCTCCGGCACGTGAGGGGTCCCTAACTCAGTCAACGAGGCTTGTTGAGGAGGACTGCTGGCTACGGTGGAGTAGAATCAGCAAATTATCTCTATGAGACTGAACAAAATGGTAGAAACAACAGTTCAGGCCTCTGGAAATCAACTCAAGGCAGAC
The DNA here is from genome assembly GCA_021498475.1 of Saguinus midas. Lineage (NCBI taxonomy): Eukaryota > Metazoa > Chordata > Mammalia > Primates > Cebidae > Saguinus > Saguinus midas. The sequence goes on along the minus strand of CM038393.1, from coordinate 135,422,642 downwards.
AACAAACCGAAAAACACTGACTCCTGAAATCCACTGCAGCTTTCCAAAGAGCAGGACTGGGCTTCCTGGCCTGAGGCTGCTCCACCTGCCCCGCCTTCACGCTGCCCAGTAAGAGCACAGCTGCGCCAGGGTGGATGGCTGATGACCAGCAGCTTTGCTTCCAGAGCGGGTGGGCTCAAGGTGGGAGAACACTTTCTTCAGCCACGAGGGGTCCACTTGCAGGACCCGGAGAGGCCCACAGCCCTGGCTGAGGAGGGCTGGGGAGAGGAGGGACTAGTCAGAACAACAGCGGGGAGATGCTGAGAGCCAGAGAGGCAGCTCCCGGAACCCTGGCCGACAGAAGCAGCACAGACAAGTGCGGGGACCCAGCGCAGCAGAAGTGACCACGGGGCCGGAAGCAGCTGGGTATCAGCTCCCCACACGCACAGATCGTCGGCCGTGGGGAGCTGCAGGAATGTGCACTATTGGAGCACAACTACAGACAGAGCAGGGGCCGGCTGCTGAGCTGTAAAGACGAGCAGACCCCGGCTCAACACCGACAGCAGAAATCGCGTGAACACGTCTGCGGCCGCGTGGACACAGATTCTCCAGTTTAGGTCCAGGTAAAATACCCAAGCAAACGAAAACCAATCAAACAACCTCATATAAAAATATGAGAATCCAGACTCGCTGAAATACAGTACCTGGACTGTCCAGACTGCAGCCCCAAATTATGGGAGCAGCAGACACAGAAGTGTGGCCACACACAGGAAAAGGCCGACGGCAGAAGCCCACACTGGGGGCCCAGCTTGCGTTTCCTAAGGACTCCAGAGCGGCTACTGCAAATGAGCCTAAAGAATTACAGAAAAGTATGATGATTGTGACTCAGCATACAGGGCTTTCAACACAAAGACAGAAACATTAAAAAAAAAAGAACCAAGAAGGGAACATTTTCTACGAGGACAGGATGAGGTCCTGGTACCAAAACCGGACAGATGTTAGAAGGAAAGAACGCTGCGGAGCAGCATCTCATGAGTACAGACGCAAAATTCCTGAACAAAATACTAGCAAGCCAAACCCAGCAGCAGGTAAGAAGGATCGTACGCCATGACCAACTGGGATTCATCCCAGGAATGCAGCTACCTCAACATACAGAGGTATTAACATACACACTAACATACATATTAACACACACATTAACACACAAACACACACAATAACATACACATTAACACATATTCACACATTAACATACACATTAATACACACATTAATATACATATTAACACATATTCACACATATTAATACACACATTAACACACATTAACACACATTCACACATTAACATACACATTAACACATATTCACATTAACACACATTAACACATATTCACACATTAATATACATTAATAGACACATTAACATACATATTAACACATATTCACACATTAACATACACATTATGCGCCAGGGTGGATGGCTGATGACCAGCAGCTTTGCTTCCAGAGCGGGTGGGCTCAAGGTGGGAGAACACTTTCTTCAGCCACGAGGGGTCCACTTGCAGGACCGGAGGCCCACAGCCCTGGCTGAGGAGGGCTGGGGAGAGGAGGGACTAGTCAGAACAACAGCGGGGAGATGCTGAGAGCCAGAGAGAGGCAGCTCCCCGGAACCCTGGCCGACAGAAGCAGCACAGACAAGTGCGGGGGACCCAGCGCAGCCGCAGAAGTGACCCCACGGGGGCCGGGAAGCAGCTGGGTATCAGCTCCCCACACGCACAGATCGTCGGCCGTGGGGAGCTGCAGGAATGTGCACTATTGGAGCACAACTACAGACAGAGCAGGGGCCGGCTGCTGAGCTGTAAAGACGAGCAGACCCCGGCTCAACACCGACAGCAGAAATCGCGTGAACACGTCTGCGGCCGCGTGGACACAGATTCTCCAGTTTAGGTCCAGGTAAAATACCCAAGCAAACGAAAACCAATCAAACAACCTCATATAAAAATATGAGAATCCAGACTCGCTGAAATACAGTACCTGGACTGTCCAGACTGCAGCCCCAAATTATGGGAGCAGCAGACACAGAAGTGTGGCCACACACAGGGAAAAGGCCGACGGCAGAAGCCCACACTGGGGGCCCAGCTTGCGTTTCCTAAGGACTCCAGAGCGGCTACTGCAAATGAGCCTAAAGAATTACAGAAAAGTATGATGATTGTGACTCAGCATACGGGGCTTTCAACACAAAAACATACAGGGCTTTTCAACACAAAGACAGAAACATTAAAAAAAAAAGAACCAAGAAGGGAACATTTTCTACGAGGACAGGATGAGGTCCTGGTACCAAAACCGGACAGATGTTAGAAGGAAAGAACGCTGCGGAGCAGCATCTCATGAGTACAGACGCAAAATTCCTGAACAAAATACTAGCAAGCCAAACCCAGCAGCAGGTAAGAAGGATCGTACGCCATGACCAACTGGGATTCATCCCAGGAATGCAGCTACCTCAACATACAGAGGTATTAACATACACACTAACATACATATTAACACACACATTAACACACAAACACACACAATAACATACACATTAACACATATTCACACATTAACATACACATTAATAGACACATTAACATACATATCAACATACATATTAACACACATATTCACACATATTAACACACATTAACACACATATTCACACACATTAACATACACATTAACACACATTCACACATTAACACAGATTAACATACATATTAACACACATATTCACACACATTAACATACACATTAACACACATTCACACACATTAACATACACATTAACACACATTCACACACATTAACACAGATTAACATACATATTAACACACATATTCACACATATTAACACACATTAACACACATTCACACATTAACACATTAATATACATATTAATATATTCACATATTAACACATATTAACACATTAACATAGATATTAACATATTCACACACATATTCACACGCATAACACTAACACATATTCACACACATTAACACACATATTAACACATTAACATACATATTAACATATTCACACATATTAACACACATAACACACATTAACACACATATTCACACACATTAACATACATATTAACACATTAACATACATATTCACACATATTAACATACATATTAACACACATTCAACACACATTAACACACATTAACACATTAACATACATATTAACACACACATTAACATATACATTAACACACATATTCACACATTAACACACATTAACAGACACATTAACATACATATTAACATACTCTGTCAGTGGATGAAATGACACCTGAGAACACATAACCGTCAGAACAAAGAACAAAGCCTGACGATCATCTCGAAAGATAAAAAGGACCAGAGGGAACTCAGCCCTCTAAAGGGTGCCTCCAGGAAACCCCCGGTGACCACCACGTGCCATGGAGAGAGGCTGAGCGTTTCCTCCTGAGACCAGGAACGGAACAAAGACAAGGATACCTGCTCGTGCCACGTGTATTCCACACGGAGTTGAAGTATGTTCTAGCGAGGGCAGTTAGGCGAGAAAAATAAATCAAGTCCCGTAGTGGGATGGGAAGTGAAAAAATAAACTAAAAGATAAATAAAAGGCGCTGGGGTTGGAAAGGAAAAAGTGAAACAATCTCTAGTTGCAGATGACATGATCTGACATACAGAAAACTCTAGGGAATCCAGAAAAAGTCCCCGGAGCTAATACATGAACTCAGTACACTGCAGGGCACAAGATGCATCTATAAAAATCAGCTGTATTTCTAGGTACTAGCAATGAAAATCTGAAAACAATTCTATTTATAATAGCACCAAAAATAACAAACTACTTAGGAGTAAATTTCCTCTTCACTGAAAACCACAAAACACCGTCGAAAGAAATCAAAGGCCTAAATACAGGCAAAGCTATTCCAACATTCAGAGATCAGGAGACACGGTATTAGTACTGGTGGCAATACTTCCGGAATCGATGTGCAAGGTGAATTCAACTCTACCACTTGCTTTGCCTGCAGAAATGGGAAAACTGATCCTAAAATGCATATGGTAATGCAAGGAACTCAAAATAGGCCAAAAAAACCTTAAAAAAGAACAAAGTTGGAAAACACACACTTCATGATTTCAAAAATTACTAAAAAGCTATAGTAAGTGAAAGACAAAAAGAAAATTACTGAAAGCAGCAAGAGAGAAGCAGCTCATCACCTACAGGAGAATATGATTAACAACTGCCTTCTCATCAGAAATAACGGAAGTGGCTGCGTACGGTGGCTCATGCCCGTAATCCCAGCACTTTGGAAGGCCAAGGCTGGTGAATGGCTTGAGATCAAGAGTCCAAGACCAGCCTTGGGAAACATGACGAAACCCTGTTTCTAGAAAAAACTGAAAAATTGGCTGTGAGTGGTGGCTCATGCCTGTAATCCCAGCACTCTGGGAGGCTAAGGTGGGCAGATCACCTGAGGTCAGGAGTTCAAGACTAGCCTGGCCAACATGGTAAAACCCTATCTCTACTAAAAGAATAAAAATTAGCCAGGTTTGGTGGCGGATGCCTGTAATCCTGGCTACTCCAGAGGCTGAGGCAGGCGAATCACTTGAATCTAGAAGGCGAAGGTTGCAGTGAGATCATGCCATTCCACTCCAGCTTGGGCGACAGAGTGAGACTCGGTCTCAAAAAAAGAAAAGAAAAATTAGCTGGGTGTGGTGGTGCGTGCCTGTAGTCCCAGCTACTCAGGAGGCTGAGGTGGCAGGATCGCTTGAGCCCAGGAGGTCCAGGTTGCAGTGAGCTACGGTCAAGCCACTGCACTCTAGCCTGAGGGTCAGAGTGAGACCGTCTCGGAAAAGAAAAGATAACAATGGAAGCCAGAAAGCAGAGGAATGACACCATATACCAAGAGCTAAAAAGTCAACCAAGAAAATCTATATTCAGTGAAATTATCCTTCAAAATGAAGACAGAGACATTCAAATATGGAAAAAAACGATGAAGAGAATTCACTTCTACCCAATCTTCTCTGCAAGAAAAACAAAAAGCACTTCAGTTTGAAAGGAAGTAACACCAGATAGTAACATGAATCCACGGGAAGGAATGAAGAGCTCTGGAAATGGTTAATATGCACGCTGCAGATATAATACAAAATGTAATAACAGATTTTTTTCTCTTAAGGGCTTTAAAAAACATGTTTAATTCTGGAAATAATTACAACACCATATTGTTAGATTTATGAGATATACATCACGTGTACATGTATATAAATAAGTATTCCAAAGCAGGTGGGAGGAAATGGAGCAATGTGGGTATGTTTCACTGGAATGAAGTCAGTGTAACCTCAAGTATACTGTGATACGTTCAAGCTGCATGCGCAATCTCTGGAGGAATCACTAGGAAAATAAGAAAGCACGCAGAGAAAGTATCAACAGAACTAAAATGTGTGTTAGTCAGCTTGCGTTTATGTAACAAAATACCACAGACTGGGCGGCTTACACAACAGAAATTTATTTCTTGCAGTTCCCAGGTGGCTGATGCGGGTCCTGGCTTGCAGACGGCTGCCTTCTCACTCTGTCTTCCTGTGACCTCTTGTGTGTGTCCAGAGTTAGTGAGCAAGCTTGCTGGTGTCTCATCTTGTTTTTTGACAATGATTTTATTATGATAAAAGTTGCCGCCTTATCCATTTTCAATGTACAGTTCAGTGGCATTAAATACACTCCTAACGCCGGGCAACCATCACCACCATCCAGCTTTGTAAAACTGAAATCTGGTTCCCGCTAAACAGAAACTTCCCATTCCTCCATCCCGCAGCCCCTGGAAACCACCATTCTACTCTCTGCCTCTGCGATTTTGACTTCTCTGAGTACCTCACAGAAGTGGAATCACACAGCATTTGTCTTTTTGCGACTGGCTTATGTACTTAGCATAACATCCTTCAAGTTCATCCGCGCTGTAGCATATGCCGGAATCCCTCAGGCTCGGTACTAGTCCACTGTATGGATGCAGAGGTTTTGCCTGCCCATGCATCTGCTGATGGACATGGAGTTTGCTTCCATGTTTTAGCACGGTCATGTGAATCCTACTATGATCTTGGGTATACAGGCGTCTCTTCGAGACCCTGGTTTCAATTCTTTTGAGCATTTACACAGAATTGAAATTGCAGGATCAGATGGTAATTGCTTTTAATATTTCGAGGAACTGCCACACTTTCCCACAGCGGCTGTGCCATTTTACATTCCCACCAACAGCACACAAGGCTCCAATTGCCCCGTGTCCTCAACAACACTTGTTATTTTGGGTTTTTAAAAATGATTACAATAACATTTATTTGAAGTAAAACGTCTGCAAACCAAATAATTCTTAAATTAAGATTGTTTCAGGTTTAACCATCTTCATAAAAATACTTTGAGGACAGCGGCATCCACAGACTCCAACTATGTGATTACCTCTTTGTCCATTCTTCTCTCTCTTTCTTTTTTTTCTGAGACAGGGTCTCACTCTGTCACCCAGGCTGGGGTGCAGTGGTGTGATCACGGCTCACTGCAGCCTCAACCTCCCAGGCTCAGGCGATTCTCCTACCTCGGCCTCCCGAGAAGCTGGGACCACAGGTGTACACCACCATGCCTGGATAATTTTTTGTAGAGAAGGGGTTTTGCCCAGGCTGGTCTGGAACTCCTGGGCTCAACCTCAGCCTCTCAGAGTGCTGGGGTTACAGGCATGAGCCACCTCGCCCGGCCTCTTTTTCCCAAATAGCCTCTTTCAGTGTGGTTCAAGGTAGAGTTTATCCTCTTCTGTTTGGTCCACTGCTCACTAGGCAGGACCTGCTGCCTCACAGTCAGGCCCGCTGCTCTCTAATGCGAAACATCCTGTCATTAGAAAGGTTCTCAGGAAGGCTTCTTGTGGCTGTTTGTACGTCTTCATACTTTTAATAGCGTATCAGCATGCATTAACCACAGTTTATTCAGTCCTGCAGCACTGTGATACCATTTTTGAATACCATCTAGCCATGAGCCTGATGCTTCAACAGCTGCCAGCCAATCTGATCTGAAAGCCTGTTTTGGTTTTATTTTACTTTTTTTTTGAGACAAAATCTCACTCTGTTGCCCAGGCTGGAGAGCAGTGGCGCGATCTTAGCTCACTGCAACCGCTACCTCCCGAGGTTCAGGCGATTCTCCTGTCTCAGCCTCCTGGGTAGCTGGTATTACAGGTGTGTGCCACCACATCGGGCTAATTTTTGTATTTTTAGTAGAAACACGTTTCACCATGTTGGCCAGGCTGGTCTTGAACTCCTAACCTCAAGTGACTGTCCACTTCAGCTTCCCAAAGTGCTGGGATTACAGGCATTTGTGCCCGGCCTGTTTTTAAGAGACAGGCTCTCCCTCTGTGGTGCAAGTTGGAGTGGAGTGGTGTAATCATAGTTCACTGCAGCCTTGCACTCCTGAGCTCAAGCAACCCCACCTGTGTCCCGAGTGGCTAGGACTACAGGTGTGATTTTTAAAATATATAGTAGCCATCCTAATGGGTGTGAGATTGTATCTTGCTGGGTTTTTTTCTCCTCTTGGAAATGAGGTCTTGCTATGTTGCCCAGGCTGGACTCCATCTCCTTGGCTCAAGCAATCGTCCCACCTCAGCCTCCTGAGTAACTGGGACTACAGGCATGAGCCACCATACCCAGCTCTGTCCATAGTTTTGATTGGATTGCTCTAATGATTATCGATGAGCATCTTTTCATGTGCTTATTGACCATTTGTGTACTTTGCTCATTCAAGTCATTTGCCCCCTCCCCCTGCTTTTTTGTCACCAGGCTGGAGTGCAGTGGTGCAATCTCAACTTACTGCAACCTCTGCCCCCCCAGGCTCAAGTAATCCTCCCACCTCAGCCTCCCATGTTCCTGAGACTACAGGTATGTGCCACAATGCCCAACTACTTTTTAAGTTTTTTTTGTAAAGATGAGGGTTTCCTCATGTTGCCCAGGCTGGTCTTGAACTCCTGAGCTCAAGCCATCCTCTTGCCTCGGTCTCCCAAATGATGGGCTGACAAGCGTGTGCCACCGCGCCGAGCCGCTGCCCATTTTTGAATCAGGTCGTTTGTTGTTAAGTTTTAGTTCTTTATTATTCTGGATTGTAGTCCCTCATTAGATACACATGATGTGCAAATACTTTCTCTGATTCCACAAGTTGCCTTTTTACTCTATTGATAGTATCTTTTCATGTGCAAAATTTTAAAATTTTCATGAGGTCAATTTGTTTAATTTTTTGTTGTTGCTGCCTGTGCTCCGGTATCATATCCAGGAAATCACTGCCAAATCCAACATGATGGAACTTTTGCTCTATGTTTTTTTCAGAGTTTTATATCTTTAGGTCCTTGATCCATTTTGAGTTAATTTTTGTACACGGTGTTAGGTAGGAGTCCAATTTCATTATTCTGCAGTGGATATCCAGTTTACCCAACACGGTTTCTCAAAAAAACTGTCCTTTCCCTCACTAAATAGTATCTTTCTCCATTGAATAGTATCTTTTGTTTTCAGGACATGAATCTTTTTTAAAAAAAATGATTATACATAGCTCCTATTTGGGTATTTTGGCTTTTGTTGCCAATGCTTTTGGTGTTTTGGTCAGAAAGTCCTTGCCTATGCCTACAGGACATGAATCTGATTGAATTAGGGCTCCATCCTTATGACCTCCTAAAGGTTCTAACTCAAAATAAAGCCCTAATCCATTGGAGTGCAATTGACTCTTTCTCTGTTACTCTGTGAATGTTTATTTAGTCTTCATTTTAAAAATGTTAATTTCACTGGATACAAAATTCCTGGTCGACATTTTAAAAATGCATTTTGAACATGTCCATATCTGGGAGGATTTGAGCAGAAAATACAAACCTTTGAACAAAACAGAAATCTATGAATCTGGCTAGGTGCAGTGGTTCACATATGTTATCCTAGCAGTTTGGGAGGCTGAGAGAGGTTGATTGCATATGCCCAGGAGTTCAAGACCAGCCTGGACAACACGGCAAAACTCCATCTCTACTAAAAATACACACACACAAAATTAACCACGTGTGGTGGCAATTTCCTATGGGCCCAGCTACTTGGGAGGCTGAGGCACAAGAAAACCTTGAACCCAGAAGGCAGAGGTTGCAGTGAACTGAGATTGCACCACTGCACTCCAGGCTGAGTGACAGAGGGAGACTCTATCTCAAAAAAAAAAAAAAAAGAAAAAGAAATCCATGAATCCATATTGTTATAAATTAGTGAATATATAGATACCTGAATGGGGTAAAAGAAAAAGCTCTCCTTTATAGTAGAGTGACAATTAGTACATATAGAAGGAACTGTGGAAATGGAAAAATTGATGAGGCAGTCATCAGAGTGGTGGCTGATTGTGGAGGGGTGAAGCATGATGAGGAAAAAGGTATGGGTGCCATTTGGACTCTCTCTCCATAAGACACTCATCCATTATGGGGAACATAGTGACTACAGTGGGGAAGGCTGATAGGTGCCTGTGTGGTCAGGTGAGCAAGGTGAACATCCTCCTGGAGGCATCAGGAGACCAAGGTGAACATCCTCCTGGAGGAATCAGGAGACCAAGGTGAACATCCCCCTGGAGGGATCAGGAGACCAAGGTGAACATCCTCCTGGAGGGATCAGGAGACCAAGGTGAACATCCTCCTGGAGGGATCAGGAGACCAAGGTGAACATCCTCCTGGAGGGATCAGGAGACCAAGGTGAACATCCTCCTGGAGGGATCAGGAGACCAAGGTGAACATCCTCCTGGAGGGATCAGGAGACCAAGGTGAACATCCTCCTGGAGGAATCAGGAGACCAAGGTGAACATCCTCCTGGAGGGATCAGGAGACCAAGGTGAACATCCTCCTGGAGGGATCAGGAGACCAAGGTGAACATCCTCCTGGAGGGATCAGGAGACCAAGGTGAACATCCTCCTGGAGGGATCAGGAGACCAAGGTGAACATCCTCCTGGAGGATCAGGAGACCAAGGTGAACATCCTCCTGGAGGGATCAGGAGACCAAGGTGAACATCCTCCTGGAGGGATCAGGAGACCAAGGTGAACATCCTCCTGGAGGGATCAGGAGACCAAGGTGAGTATCCTCCTGGAGGAATCAGGAGACCAAGGTGAACATCCTCCTGGAGGGATCAGGAGACCAAGGTGAACATCCTCCTGGAGGGATCAGGAGACCAAGGTGAACATCCTCCTGGAGGGATCAGGAGACCAAGGTGAGTATCCTCCTGGAGGAATCAGGAGACCAAGGTGAGTATCCTCCTGGAGGAATCAGGAGACCAAGGTGAGTATCCTCCTGGAGGGATCAGGAGACCAAGGTGAACATCCTCCTGGAGGGATCAGGAGACCAAGGTGAACATCCTCCTGGAGGGATCAGGAGACCAAGGTGAGTATCCTCCTGGAGGAATCAGGAGACCAAGGTGAACATCTCCCTGGAGGTAGGGCATTCCTGCCAGTAGAGGATGGTCTGATCTCCTGAAGAAATACCAGACAACCCAGAGTATGGGTAAGCCTTTAGAATTTTTTTTTTTAAAAAAAAAAGAGAGAAAAAAAGAAAAAGAAAGAAATAAAAGGCCAGGTGCAGTGGCTCAAGCCTGTAATCCCAGCACTTTGGGAGGCCGAGGCAGGTGGATCATGAGGTCAAGAGATCGAGACCATCCTGGTCAACATGGTGAAACGCTGTCTCTACTAAAAATATAAAAAATTAGCTGGGCATGGTGGTGCGCGCCTGTAATCCCATCTACTCAGGAGGCTGAGGCAGGAGAACTGCCTGAACCCAGGAGGTGGAGGTTGCGGTGAGCCGAGATCACACCATTGCACTCCAGCCTGGGTAACAAGAGCGAAACTCCATTTCAAAACAAAAAAGAAAAGAGAGAAAGAAAGAAAGAAAAGAATAAAAGAGAGAAAAAAAGAGGAAGAGAAGAGGGAGAGAAAACGGTAGTCTTCCTTTATTGCCCAGGCTGGAATGCAGTCTAAAAATGGGTACTGAAAACCTCTTTTATGCCAATAATTGCGCTTAGCAATGGAGGCAGGAAGGAATAAGGGAGGAAAATAACAAACAAGCAGCCAGCCAATATTTCATTTAAACCTGTGAAATGCGGGCCGGGCGCGGTGGCTCAAGCCTGTAATCCCAGCACTTTGGGAGGCCGAGGCGGGTGGATCATGAGGTCAAGAGATCGAGACCATCCTGGTCAACATGGTGAAACCCCGTCTCTACTAAAGATATAAAAAATTAGCTGGGCATGGTGGTGCGTGCCTGTAATCCCATCTACTCAGGAGGCTGAGGCAGGAGAACTGCCTGAACCCAGGAGGTGGAGGTTGCGGTGAGCCGAGATCGCGCCATTGCACTCCAGCCTGGGTAACAAGAGCGAAACTCCATTTCAAAACAAAAAAGAAAAGAGAGAAAGAAAGAAAGAAAAGAATAAAAGAGAGAAAGAAAGAGGAAGAGAAGAGGGAGAGAGAACGGGAGTCTTCCTTTATTGCCCAGGCTGGAATGCAGTCTAAAAATGGGTACTGAAAACCTCTTTTATGCCAATAATTGCGCTTAGCAATGGAGGCAGGAAGGAATAAGGGAGGAAAATAACAAACAAGCAGCCAGCCAATATTTCATTTAAACCTGTGAAATGCGGGCCGGGCGCGGTGGCTCAAGCCTGTAATCCCAGCACTTTGGGAGGCCGAGGCGGGTGGATCACAAGGTCAAGAGATCGAGACCATCCTGGTCAACATGGTGAAACCCCGTCTCTACTAAAGATACAAAAAATTAGCTGGGCATGGTGGTGCGTGCCTGTAATCCCAGCTACTCAGGAGGCTGAGACAGGAGAATTGCCTGAACCCAGGAGGTGGAGGTTGCGGTGAACCGAGATCGCGCCATTGCACTCCAGCCTGGGTAACAAGAGCGAAACTCCGTCTCAAAAAAAAAAAAAAAAAAAAAAACCTGTGAAATGCTATGCGATTACTGAGGAATGATTTCCTTCCAATTATGTAGTCACTCTCAGAGTAGGTGCGATGTGGTGCTGGTAAGAATGTATGTTTTGTGGATTTGGGGTGGAGAGTTCTATAAATGTTTATTAAGTTTACTTGTTCCAGGTCTGAGTTCAAGTCCTGGATAGCCTTGTTAATTTTCTGTCTCGTTGATCTGTCTAATATTGACAATGTGATGTTAAAGTCTCCCACTACTAATGGGAGTCTAAGTCTCTTTATAAGTCATTAAGAACTTGCCTTATGTATCTGGGTGCTCCTGTATTGGGTGCGTATATATTTAGGATCATTAGCCCTTCTTGTTGCATTGATCCTTTTACCATTATGTAATGTCCTTCTTTGCCTCTTTTGATCTTTGTTGCTTTAAAGTCTATTTTATCAGAGGCGAAAATGGCAACTCCTGATTTTTATTTATTTATTTATTTATGCTCTCGATTTGGTTGGTAAATCTTCCTCCATCCCTTTGTTTTGAGTCTTTGTGTATCCTTGCATGTGAGATGGGTCTGGATGCAGCATACCGATGGGTTTTGACTTTTATCCAATTTGCCTGTCTGTGTCTTTTGATTGGGGATTTAGTCGATTTAAATTTAGGATTAATAATAATGTATGTGAGTTTAATACTGCCATTTGATGCTAGCTGGCTGTTTTGCCCATTAATTGATGTAAATTCTTCATTATGTTGATACGCTTTACCTTTTGGTATATTTTTGGAAAGGCTGATACTAGTTGTTCCTTTCGATGTGTAATGCTTCTTTCAGAAGCTCTTGTAAAGCAGGCCTAGTGGTGATGAAACCTCTGAGTACTTGCTTGTTCACAAAAGATTTTATTTTTCCTTTGCTTATGAAGCTTAGTTTGGCTGGATATGAAATTCTGGGTTGAAAGTTCTTTTCTTTAAGGATGTTGAATATTGGCCCCACTCTCTTCTGGCTTGTAGGGTTTCTGCTGAGAGATCTGCTGTGAGTCTGATAGGCTTCCCTTTGTAGGTAACCTGACCTTTCTCTCTGGCTGCCCTTAGCATTTTCTCCTTCATTTCAACCCTGGTGAATCTGATGATTATGTGCCTTGGGGTTGCTCTTCTTGAGGAATATCTTTGTGGTGTTCTCTGTATTTCCTGGACTTGAATACTGGCCTGCCTTGCTAGGTTGGGAAAGTTTTCCTCAATAATATCCTGAAGAATATTTTCCAGCTTGGATTCATTCTCTTCATCACATTCAGGTACACCTAGCAAACATAGATTAGGTCTCTTCACATAGTCCCACATTTCTTGGAGACTTTGTTCATTCCTTTTTATCCTTTTTTCTCTAATCTTGTCTTCTCGTTTTATTTCATTGAGTTGGTCTTCAACCTCTGATATCCTTTCTTCTGCTTGATCAATTCAGTTGTTGAAACGTGCATACTTCGTGAAGTTCTCATGTTGCGTTTTTCCGCTCCATTGATTCATGTATATTCCTCTCTAAATTGTCTATTCTCATTAGCATTTCATCAAACTTTTTTTTCAAGGTTCTTAGTTTCTTTGCATTGGGTTAGAACATGTTCTTTTAGCTCACAGAAGTTTCTTATTATCCACTTTCTGAAGACTGATTCTGAGAATTCATCACACTCATCCTCCATCAGGCCTTGTTCCCTTGCTGATGAGGAGCTGCAATCCTCTGAAGGAGCAGAGGTGTTCTGATTTCAGATGTTTTCAGCCTTTTTGCGCTGGTTTCCTCCCATCTTTGTGGATTTATCCACCTGTCGTCTTGGTAATTGCTGACTTTCAGATTGGGTCTCTGAGTGCACGTCCAGCTTGTTGGTGGTGATGTTATTTCTGTTTCTTTGTTTTCCTCCAGCCAATGCCCCTCCCCCACAGAGCTGGACCTTCCTGGATTCAGCTGTGCTTGCTGTGAAACTCTCAACTGTCAGCGTTTCCAATTGCTGTTTTTTTGTGGGGTAAGGGACCAGCTGAGCCCAATCACCTGGCTCCCCGCCTTGGAGCCCCTGTTTTTCTTTTCCTAATTGAATGGTCAATGGTGCCAAAAGGGAACCAGGATCTATGCAATTTCCCATGCAGCGACCGCGCCGGCTGAAACAGCGGCACTGAGATTCGTAGTGCTTTCCTGCCTGGGAATCTCCTAGTCGGGCTCCCGGCTTCAGTTCCCCCTCAATCAGCTAAATGGGTTACTCTGCCTTCTTGGAGCTCCAAATGCCAACTAAGGGGCACCCAGTCCCGCATACTCTGCACTGAGAACTGCCGCGCCGGGACTCCGGCAAAACAGCTGCACCAGCCAAGAGAGTCGCGCTGGTGACCCACAGGGCTCCTCCGTTGGGAATCTCCTGGTCCATAGGCAACAAAAATTCGTCTGGAAGTCTGGCATCCACTCACTCCCTGTGCCTTCACTGGGAGCCGCAACCCTGAGCTGCTGCTAGAAGGCCATCTTGTATCTCTCTCCCACCCTTTAGAATTTGAGGCCATTATTCTTCAAAACTATTGAGGACAAGAAGAAGTAAGAAGGAATGTTCCAGTCTAGAGGAGACTGAAGAGATGTCGCAGTTGGATGTAGCTCATCTTTCCTGGAGATTCCGGACCAGAGGAGAAGAGAGACTCTGTGGCGACAGCTGATGGGATGGCAGACCTGTGTCAGTGTGAACGCCTGGCCTGAGTTGTGGGTGGTTTTGTAGAACTGTGTTCCTGGTTTTCTAGAGGTGCTAGGGCGCCACGTAGGTAATATGCTCAGTGGTTCAGAGAAATAACAATGATGATAGATAGGGAGCAAATTAACAAAATGTTAACAGTTGGGGAATCTGCACAAGGGAGACATAATAATAATACTATTCTTACAATTTTTTCTGTGTGCTTGAAGTATTTTAAAAATAAATTATTAAAAAAAACAAGTTAGATGCTCATTTTACAACATACCTCAAGATAAACTCCAAATCATTTATAAGGTAAACATTAAAAACTAGAAGAATTCTGTTCTGTGAAAGATAATGTCAAGAGAATGAGTGAACAAGCCACAAAATGGAAGAAAATATTTTCAAGACGCATATATAGCCGATAAATAAATTCATAAAAAAGACAACAAAAAAGAAATATCATCCAAAATAAACACAGGACTCTTAAAACTCAACAATAAGATAACAATCCAATTTAAAAATGGGCTGAGTACCTTAACAGATACTTCAGCAAAGAAGATGCAGATGAAAAATCAGCATAAGATGCTCCTAGTCACACGTTATCAGCAGAATGTAAATTAAAAAAGCAAGATGGCACTACACACCTAAGATGTCCAAAACCCAGAACACTGACAAATGCTGGTGAGGACGTGGAGCAACAAAAATTCTCATTTATTGCTGGGGACAGGAAAAGCTGCTGACACTTTGGAAGGTAGTTTGGCAATTTCTTTCAAAACTACACACCCTCTCACCATCTGATCCCGCATTCACATGCCTTAGTATTTACCCAAAGGAGCTGAAACACGTTGCACAAACCCCTGCACACGGACATCTATAGCAGTTCATTCATAACTGCGCACACTTGGAAGCAACCAAGATGCCCTTCAGTAGGTGAACGGATAAACGATGATATATCCAGATCGTGGCCTATTATTCAGTGACTAAAAAGATGAGCTAGCAAACCATGAGAAGAGATGGAGGAACCTTAAGTGTGCACTGCTAAGTGAAAGAAGCCAATCTGAGAAGCCTACATTCTGTATGATTCCAACTCCAGGAGGGTCTGGAAAAGGGAAAACTAGGGGACAATAAAAAGTGGCTGCCAAGGGTTGGTGGGAGGTGGGGGAGGGATGAACAGGTGGGGCACACAGGATTTTTAGGGCAGCAGCATTATTCCCATGCTACTACAATGGCGGGGGGATACATGTCACTACTTGTTCAAACCCATAGAACATACAACACCCATGGTGAACCCTGGTGTAAACCATGGACTCTGGGTGATAATGATGTGTTGATGTAGGACCATCCGTTCTAACAAATGGAGTGCTCTGGTGGAGGATGTGATGATGGTGGGGGTGTGCATGTGTGGAGTCATGAGGTATATGGGAAATCTGTACCTTCCTTTCAATTTTTCTGTGAACCTAAAACTGCTCTTAGAAAAAGTTTTAAAAACCCCCAATTAGAAGACAGTGATTGGCTGGGTACAGTGGCTCATGCTTATAATCCCAGCACTTTGGGAGGCAAAGCGGGCAGATCACTTAAGGTCGGGAGTTCAAGAGCAGCCTGGCCAACATGGTGAAACCTCATCTCTGCTAAAAATGCAAAATTAGCCGGGTGTGGTGGTGCACACCTGTAATCCCAGCTACTCGGGAGGCTGAGGCCAGAGAATCGCTTGAACCAGAGACGGAGGTTGTGGTGTGTGAAAAAATCCTCCCTAAGCATAAGAACCTATGAAATAAAAAGGATAATAACAATAGATTTGAGTACACAAAATATTAAGTCTCTAAAATTCAAAGGTCAAATATGAAATTACAAAGCAAAGCAGGTAAAAGGTTAATATCCTGCACATAGGGACTTCCACACAAACAGCAAAGGAATAAAGCAGATAATTCATAGAAAAAACACAGAGGAATAGGTTTAAAACATTTGGAATCATTAATAGTCACATAAATGCGATCAAAATGACTACTTCCTTTCAGATTGGCAGAGAGGAAACGATACAGACACAGTGGGTGTTCTGAGCGTGTCCAGGGAGCCCTCAGCCTGCTGGGACAGAAACAAGCTGGCCCTTTGTAACTCAGCACATACTGGAAGCTTTCAGAGAGCTGGTGTGTTCCCTGTGCCTTCTAGAATTGAATGCTAGGAGGAACATCCAGTGCGGACGGACGTCTACACAGAAACACAGTGAACCTCTGGAAACCGCACACTCCGGGAACAGGGGGCTTAGACAAGGTCGACCATGGGAGGAAACAAAAGCTGCTAGACCTGGCCCCGTGGGAAGACACAGGAGACAGCATGTGGGGAGATGGCCTGTGCCACTGAGGTTGAGGTGGTAATGGAGGTGTTTACTTTGAAAACAGACCAGCGATTCAAAGCCAATTACCAGGAAGCAAATCCGGTGACACTATTTTTGTTTAAAACCTCCTGCGACTTCTGAACATGGTCATCAGGAGCTTCTCCCTGGAAGGACTCAAAAGCTGCACCATTTTGGTAAGTATGTAGCCTCCCATGCTGACCTGGTGGAAGGACCACACCCACGTGGGTAAGTTCTGACAGCTTTGATTAAAATGACCTTTCGGGGAATATATTTTAATTGATACGTGCATCGGTGTGAGGTAAGGTTACGGGAAATTTTACTTACCCATGCGTCCATCTTGAGGTGGACTAATCATGGAGATTCTCGAAGGGCCAGCTGCTATCTCGGGCTAAGTATGAACAAGAAAACAAGGATAAAACTCCAATACTGCCACTTCCAAGACTCCAACTCCCACTGCTCGTTTAGGAGCGCGTTCCCAGAACTCCATCTCCCTCATCTTTATCGCCTCTGACAAGCTCCATCCAGCTTCATTCCATGTTCGTGTATCTCCTGACTGCCTGCTGGTGGTAAGGAGGGTGTGGTGGGTATTACCTGTTTATTGCCTCTGTTCCACCAGGGCCTAAAACAGTGAATGGAGAAAGGGCTCTACTAGGAATTCCAGGAGAAAAAAACAAAGTTTGCAGCTGATGTTACAGAATGTGAGATCCTGAGGAAATCATCTTGGGTGCCTAACTTTGTCACCCTGACATCCACATGCTGATGGACGGTGGGAGCTAATGCTGCGTGGAGCTGTGTGCGCCGGGCCCAGCTCTGTGCTCACCCTTCCCCCTGCCCAGCAACCACCCCTCCTCAACCCTCAGGAACCTGTGAGCCCAGAGCTGCCAGCTCCGGTTCTGAGACTGGTGAGGGAGGCTGCTCTGCTCTGAGCCCGTCTTGCCTCAGTATGACCTATGGGCGTGGCAAGGTGCTTTCTTTTTTTTTTTTTTTTTGATATGGAGTCTCGCTCTGTGGCCCAGGCTAGACTGCAGTGGCACAATCTCCGCTCACTGCAACCTCTACCTCCCAGGTTAAGGATTCTCCTGCCTCAGCCTCCTGAGTAGCTGGGACTACAGGTATGTGCCACCACACCCAGCTAATCTTTTTATTATATTTTTAGTAGCGACAGGGTTTCACCATGTTAGCCAGGATGGTCTCGATCTCCTGACCTCATGATCTATCCTCCTTGGCCTCCCAAAGTGCTGGGATTACAGGCCTGAGCCACCACACAAGGTGCTATTTCTAGTGGCCGCTCCTCCCTGGGCTCACTCCTCTGGCTCTCCACTCACTGCTGGCATCTCCTGTTCACAGGCTCTTTGCCTCACCCTGCTGGTCCCCAGGCTCTGCTGTCATCAACTGTAACCCACCAAGACCTCTACTGCACATCTTCCTGGCCCCTGCCCCTGGCACAGCCACCCCACAGATCCTTTAACCCACAGGCCCTTCCAATATACCCTGGAAACCCCTCTGCATCCTCATGTCCTCTCTACCAGCACAGGAGTGCCCTGCTCCAGGGGCACTCTCCGCCACGCCCTTGGCCCCACCCTGCCAGTCCTCTGCTCCTGCTCACTGGCAAGACTCTTAATTTGGAAGGACGGAGTCCCCTCCGCTTGGCATGGCCCTCTGTACTGCCTGTGGGCCAGCTTTTTCACAGAGCTGTCCACTGGGCACATTTCCCATCCACCTGAAGCTCATGACCTCATGACCTCATTCCTACCCCCACCAAGACAGAATCTTGTGAAATCAGGAGCTTTGTCTCTGTACCTTCAGCCTCTGCCTGCCACTCTGTGAACATCAGACATGCTCCTGCCTCATCATGACAGGCTCAGGTACTTCCTCTCACCTGCCTGGAGTGCTGCTATGCCATCATTTCTGGGTCCTTCCCACCTGCTATGATGTCTGCAACATTAGAGTCATCCTAAGAATCCCCTTGACATCACCGCCCCTTGAACTATGCTCCATTTGCCACTCCATTCAGAGAACAGCTCCTCCACAGAGTGCTGGAGTGCTGGCGTCTCTGCCCACCCGGTGCAGCCTGACAGCTGTGAGTTGCAGGAGAGAGTGGTGCAAGCCTGTCTTGTCCATGGGCCACGGTGGACTTGGCTGGGCACAGACACTGGTCCTGCCGCGTGAGGAGCTGTTCCCATCGGCGTGCTCACATCTGCAGTCCTGGCTACTTAAGCGCGTGTTTGCTCTTTGGATTCCCCTTTAAACCAGTTTTCTATTTGACTGGCATATTAGGCCAGTCTTGCACTGCTATAAGTACCAGAGACTGTGTAATTCATGAAGAAAGGAGGTTTAACTGGCTCATGCTTCTGAGGCTGTACAGGAAGCATGGTGGCATCTTTTTCTGGGGAGGCCTCAGGAGGCTACAATCAGGACAGAAGGCAAAGGAGGAGAGGCACGTTGCAGGGTGAGCAAGCAAGCGACTGGGGGGCAGTGCCACATGCTTTTAGCCAACCAGATCTTGTAAGAACTCACCCACCACAGCAAAGACAGCACCAGCCATGAGGGATCTGCCCCCATGATCCAAAGATTGGCTGCCAGACCCCAGCTCCAGTACTGGGGATTATAATTCAACACGAGATTCGGGCAGGGACACAGATCCACATGATATCAACTGGTTTTCCCTCATTAACTCATAACCTCTTCTTTTTTTTTTTTTGACAGGTTTCACTCTGTTGCCTAGGCTGGAGTGCAGTGAGGCAATCACAGCTCACTGCAGCCTCGACCTCTGGGTGGTGATCCTCCCACCTCAACTTCTCAGTAGCTGAGACTACAGGTACACACCACCATGCCCAGCTAATTTTTTGTGAAGATGGGGTCTTGCTGTGTCACCCAGGCTGGTCTCAAACTCTTGGGCTTAGGCAATCAGCCTGCCTTCAGCCTCCTGCACCTCCCTACCTCACACCCTGTCCTCAGTGTGGGTCAGTTGCCTAGGGATGGGGTGCACTCATGAGGGAGTGTGTATCTCTGGAGGCACAGCTCCAGTGCTGCCGGTGGGTGTGGGCATGGCCATGAGCATGGGGAAGTGAGCTGGGCAGGAAGAGGACACATGTGTTTGACCCAACTGCCAAGGAACTGGCGTTTCTCCTTCACCAATGCTGTGACGGCTCTTTGTTCCCTACTGAATGCAGTTCTGCCTTCTGACTCTGGACTCCAGCTTCCTCCATCATCTGGCTCTGGGTGATCTCCCTGGAAACGGGTGTGATTACTCACTTCACAGGGCTTGCCAATGAGTCACACTGTGTTGCACAACCCTAAGCAACACATAAATCAAATAAGCCAATACTGGGCACTGTGGCACACAGACACCCCTGCCTCCAGAACCCACTCATTTTTCCTGCCCTTTCTCCGTGGCCCCCTTCTGCCCCACAGGCTTCTCATGCCCTGAGCCCTCCCACGGGTGCAGCTCACTCTGCCGTGAGTCCTTCCCAAACTGCCTCCTCTCTCCCGTTGCCGAGATGCCTGGTGTGTGCTGATGTAGTGCACCTGGCGCTGAGCTCTGCCCACCCACACAGATGACTGGAGAGCCGGGCGTGGGGTCTCCCTGAGTTCTGGTCAGGTTTCCTCTGGTCTTGCTTCTCTCCAACTCGAAGGTGTGGCTTTCTGTTTCCCAGAGTGCTCAGCTTTTCTGGCCATTTCTTTTCCTGGGCTGACAAAGTTTACTGTTGTCTTCTTCAGCACTGTTTGTCCTTC
This sequence comes from Saguinus midas, assembly GCA_021498475.1. Lineage (NCBI taxonomy): Eukaryota > Metazoa > Chordata > Mammalia > Primates > Cebidae > Saguinus > Saguinus midas. The sequence goes on along the minus strand of CM038393.1, from coordinate 135,401,937 downwards.
TCCAGACAGCAAGTAAAGGCAGGTAAAGCACAGGGCCGCCAGCTTTGCTGCTATTTCTCCTTGACACCAATGGGGACCAACAGGGACCAGCATGGGACCAGCACAGGATCAACACAGAATTAACATATGACCAGCACAGGATCAACATGGGACCAGCATGTGATCAACACAGGACCAACACGGGAACAGTACAGGATCGACATTGAACCAACATGTAATCAACACAGGACCAACATGGGAACAGTACAGGATCGACATTGGACCAACATGTGATCAACACAGGACCAACACGGGAGCAGTGCAGGATCAACATTGGACCAACATGATCAACACAGGACCAACAAGGGACCAGTACAGGACTGACATGGGACCAACATGTGATCAACACAGGACCAACATGGGACCAGTACAGGACTGACATGGGACCAACATGTGATCAACACAGGACCAACATGGGGCCAGCATGGGATCAACCTGGGACGAATATGAGACCAACGTGGGACCAAAACAGGACCAACATGGGCCCTGCACGGGGACAACACAGGACCTGCATGGGACCCTGCCACACTCTGCATTTGCTTTTGTGTTTCCAGATGCCACTGTGGTCCCAGCTATTCAGGCAGAACAGGAGCTTTCTCATAATGGTATTTCAGGACCCAGCTTATGCCCACAGCCCAACCCTCTCGCCCGCTGGGGCAGGCACACAGTGCACATCCAAACTACATGAACTCCGTGGGAAAGGACGAAGCCTGTCTACTGCTGCACGGGCGGCTACGTTTTTCAGTGCTGAGGAAAGTGGCAAATGTATGTAGCGAGCATACGGGCAACGAGGAACACAGCAGGAGATGCACTTACCTTTCTAACTGGAGAAGGAGAGAGATCAACGTCCATCGACTCCACTCTGTTAAACACACAGTCAAGTGCTTTGAGTGAGCCCAGGACTTACCTTTAACACCAGCGTAAACACACACGACAAGACCAGGCAGAAGTGTCTAACTCTTGCTCTAGCTTCGTGCCACAGAGCTTAGTCAAGTAGGCATCTGATCACGGTCCTTTCCCTCCCTCTTTAGGGCCACCCGCCATCTGTACTGGGAAGCAGCTACTCCAGGACAGAGGCCGCTGGCCGGCCGGCGCTGGCTGAGGTCTCCCTGGCGTGCCTCTCCTGTGCCTCTGCACACTCGGCTTCTCCCTCCAGACCACCCGTTCTCTTCTCTCTGCCAGCACCTGCCTGGAGCCTGCAGGAGTACGACCTCCTGAGAGTGGGACGCCAAATTGACTTCTATTGTCACTCACTGCCTGGCCACACATACCACACCATGCACGCGCAATACACTTGAGTTCCTGCATTTGCCAAAGGGAGACAGGAAAACCTCATTTGATTCATTTTGAGCTGGCCCTACCCTGGCCCTGCCATCCTTACGGCTCGTGGTCTCCGCGGAAAGACTCACTCTTTACCAACAGCTCCAGCGAGAGTCCCAGGGATGACTCCCATTACTTCAGCCTGGCTAGAGTGAATTTTTATAATTTTAGGTGGCCTCAGCATCCATTTTGAATACGGGTTTAACTTTTTATTTTTTATTTTTTATTTTTTTGAGACAAAGTCTCACTCTGTTGCCCAGGCCGGAGTGCAATGGCGCGATCTTGGCTCACTGCAACCTCCGCCTCCCGGGTTCAAGCGATTCTTGTGCCTCAACCTCCTGACTAGCTGAGATTATATTCTCGTGCCTCAGCCTCCCGAGTAGCTGGGATTATAGCACTGGCCATCAAGCCCGGCTAATTTTTGTATTTTTAGTAGAGACGGAGTTTCACCATGTTGACGAGGATGGTTGCAAACTCCTGACCTCAGGTGATCCACCTGCCTCAGCCTCCCAAAGTGCTGGGATTACAGGCGTGAGCCACTGTGTCTGGCCAGGTTTAACTTTCTCATAGCAGAAGCAGGGCTCAGTCACCTTCAACAGGTTCCAGTTCTCCATCTGCTCCCAGTGCCTCATCATGGTCCATCCAGACACCTGGCTTCCCCCACTGCCTCCTGGTGGCCACCTCCCTGTGGAAGACTGGACGCAACCCACTTGGCTGGCCCCGCTGACCCCTCATCCTGCATGGACCATGCAGATATGCACAGTGACACCCTCTTAGTTACAGTGGGACCCAACGGAGCTTGTGCTTGCCTGCTCTAAGCCCACCAATTAAAGCTCCCCATGGGAAACCTGCCTGGATGATACCCTGAGCCCCAGTAAAGTGTTGCTGGCCCATGGGGCCACCCCTCTCTGCCTGACCCTTCATTCCTGCCTCTTGCCACCTGTGCACCGAGCACTGTCCTCCCCACGCATGGTGGCTTCCAGGACCATGTAATAACAAATCTGAATGTGTTTCCTAAATTTGTGCTTCCATCTGAAGAGCTGGGAGCCACCCCAGGCTGAGTTTTCACTGGGACACTGGAGGGAACATGAGGTTGGGCTCCCTGTGCCAGAGCTATGGCCAGGCAGGCATAGCCTGGACACAGGGCAGACATAAGCCACAGGCATCTGTCAGTATAGACAAGCTTCCTGTGTGAGGGGCCTCCGGCCATGGGTTTGGTAACTGGGGTTCAGGCTATCCACCACTTGAAAGAAGGTCCCATGAAAGGCAGTATGTCAGCCCCTTCATTTCCTGTTAGGGCAAGGCTGCTGGGTCACTGGGACCCCAGCTTAGCTGGGGACACGATCATTCCCAAACCAATCTCTGTGGCTGCAGGGATGGAGTGCTCTGATTGGCCAGCCTGGATCACACACTTGGTTTGGGACCTGAGCCTCCCCAGGACAGGAAATAAGTACCAAAGTGAGCTGGACTCCACTCAATCGTCTGGATTAGAAAAATCTGGGGGCTTGGAGAGGGGATGGGGTTGGGATGGGAGGAGAGATGCAGGAGCGTCCACAGAAAAGAACTGCGGGTGCCGTGATTACTGCGGGTGCCGTGATTTCTGCAGGCTCCCCGCCTCCCACCCGACCCACACACCTGTCGGGCTTTGATGAGTGAGGTGGCAGCAGCAGGCATCCATGCGGTTTTGCTGGAAGAGCAATGACAGAAATCCTAACGTCAGTGCACACAGTGTGATTCAGCAACCTGCATCTCTTTATTTTTTTCTCTTTCTGGCATTATTTTACTTACTTGAAACTGAATTTTTTATTGTGCTGAAAGCTGTTTGTTGTGATGATCTCATACTAAATAGATGGAGAAAAGGTACTGAATTAAACATAAAAACTGACTGCCCCCTAAGTCATTCTGACTGAACGTATAAGAATGCTCTGAATCAGTGAAATGTTCTTACTGGGTTTGCAAAGGGAATTTCACATGAATTCAACAGTTCCCAAAGCGTCCTGTGAGGCCCTGCTCTCCCCAGTGCTGAAGCAAAGTGCAATCAACACTCGCTACCATTTACTTCACTGGCTCTTGCAACTGCAATTGTCACTCAGCAAATGGCCACTGCTGGTGTAAAGGTAAGAAATGAAGACCTGACAACAGGAGCCAGCGACGCACCAGCTTTTCGAGGCCAGTAAGAGGCCAGGTGCCTCACGCCCATGGTCCCAGCACTTTGGGAGGCAGGGCTGGGAGGGTTGCCTGAGCCCAGGAGTCGAAGCGTGCACTGAGCCGTGATTATGGTACTGCACTCCGGCTTGGGCAACACAGCAAGAACCCATCTCAGAAAAGAAAATGGGGAAAGGAAACGGAAAGATAAAAGAAAATAGAGAAAATCAGGCCAGCAAGGTAAATATGGAAAGTTACTTGGTCATGTTTTCCTGTCTAGCAGCCCTGGCTGATCTCCATGATGGCCAGTAGCAGAGGTGGCCTGCTGTGTCCTGTGACTCCGGCCATAGAAGGCTGCCACAGCTGGGTCCTCTCTGCCTCACGGGGCCTGGTGGACATGCTGAGATACACGTGCAAGACTGGGGGAGCGTGTCTGTTTCTGCAGACACACTGAGGTACAGGACTACAGATGAGGAGGGGGCTGTCTCCAGGCACCCTGAGTGCCCGTCTGTGCTGGCCAGGCTTTTGAGATATGAACAGTCTGCCCTTAGCAACTGGGACCAAACTAGCTAGAAATAGGCAGCTGTGCAACATTTGAACCACTTGGGCCTCCGCTCTGCAGTCACCTCCTAGAGCCCATCCCTGGAACTCCCCCTCAATCTCCTCACCCACAGTCACTTACTCCGGCAGCCTGTGTCCCAGCCTGACCTACAGGTTCACTTTCTACCTCCTTTCTCCCAAACAGAAGTTCCCAGAGGATGGGCACTTGGCTTGTTTGGCTTACTCCGAATTGCCAGCGCCCAGAAGAGCACTGATGCGGCTGGTGCTCAGACAAGACTGGCTGCTGCCAGGTGGACCATGATGGGTGGAAGCACCTGAGTCTCAGCATCGGGCAGGGCTGTGGTGGGTGTAAGGGGCTGAGTCTGTGTCTGGCAGGGCTGTGGTGGGTGTAAGGGGCTGAGTCTGTGTGTCTGGCAGGGCTGTGGTGGGTGTAAGGGGCTGAGTCTGTGTGTCTGGCAGGGCCGTGGTCGGTGGAAACACATGGGCCTCTGTGTCTGGCAGGGCTGTGGCCTGGGTCCTCTGAAGGGCCCTTGCTCCTGCTTCCAACTAGTCTAAAACATACTTTGTTTTGTGGGAGGAAGATGACAATGAGAACAAGATGACAAATGTGGGCAGAATGAATGTCACCCCAGTGAGGCTGGCACGACGGGAGGGGCGCAGTGTTCCAGGGTAGGTCAGCTGGGCTGGCACAGCACATGGGAGCTCTCTCTGCAGGAAAATGCAGACGATAGCAGATATGTAGAAAGTGAGATTGACATGTGCAACCTCAGCAGAGATCTCAAGAAATATACCTCCTCGAGTGAGAGTGGAAGAAAAGAGGGCAGATTTGGATCCCTGAGGGTATCAGGTAAGGGAAATGAGAGGGCTGCCTGTGAAATGACTACATGAAAGACGAAAATGCAACAAGAAGCAAGGACTATTTTCCAAATGGTGAAATGAGCAGGAATGTTCTAGAAATGTTAACTGTAATGGACAGAACAAAAACTCAACGGGGATCTGGCGTGGTGGCTCACGCCTGTAATCTCAGCACTTAGGGGCGCCGAGGCAGGAGAATCACCTGAGGTCAGGAGTTCCAGACCAGCCTGGTCAACATGGTGAAACCCCATCTCTACTAAAAATACAAAAATTAGCCAGGTGTGGTGGCAAGCACCTGTAATCCCAACTACTCGGGAGGCTGAGGCAGGAGAATCACCTGAGCCTTGGGAGGTTGAGGCTGCAGTGAGCCGATATCATGCCTGCACTCCAGCCTGAGTGACAGAGCAAGACCCTGTCTCAAAAAAAAAAAAAAAAAAAAGAAGAAGAAGAAAAGAAAAAAGGAAAGGAAAGCGAATACACTGCAGGCTGCATTTGGCCTGGAGTTTGCTGACACCTGGAACATACCCTTCACAAGACAAGTCCGTGGCGACCCTCAGAACCCAAACTAGTAACAGGAAAGAAGCTCCTTTTCACCAGAGGAATCAGAACCTCGTATCAGGAGCAGGTCACCAGCCAGTGTGACTGGCATCCCCAGCTTCCCTCAGGCCCCATCGCCCCGTGCCATGCTCAGCTGCCTGGCACAGCAGGGAGGCGGGCACCTGCCCACACGCTGGAGGCTCACCTGCCCCTGCACACACAGCTGGTGGGAGACAGAAGTACCCACATGGCCACTGACTCCTCAACCTCCAAGTTAGTGTGCAGCCACCGAACGGGGACTAGTGACTATGCAAAACACAGCTTATAAAATCCAAGGCATCGCCAGACCTGAGACGCACGGCATCTGTGCAGCACTGCGTTATCGGACTTTGGCCTGTTACTGATTCCAAATTCCAGAGGCGCTGAATGCACTGCAAGCGCACTCGGAACGGATGCAGCAGGGCAAAGGCGCGGGGAGGGTTTCAAATGGCTAGATGCTCTAGATACTGAAAGCTAATGCTTTTAGTCCCCATTGTGGTTAATCCTAGCAACTCGGGATGTTTCTTCCTAAGATGCATCACCCTTTCACAGCAGTGCCTTTACACACAGAACATGCCACATATTCATACCTTTCACAGACGCTTTGACTGCTGCAGAAAGCAGGCCGCCAGGTGCAGGTGGATTCCAGAGGTCCCTTGCTGCAGGGCCACCCTGGCTGTGCTGGGTCACTCTGGGGAGGCCAGGGGTGCCTGCTGTTCTCCCAGGCCCTTCCCACTGCCTCAGGAATCACTGGGGCGCCTGCCCCGAGGGGAACCATTCACGTCTTTTTCTTTTTTGTCTCCCTTCTTTCCTGCAGTTTTCCGACAGCATTTTTGCGCTGACACGAGTTTCCAGTAAGTGAACGAGCTCTTTCCTCTGCATCTGCTGTCATCTTTCCTTCCTGATCTTGGACAGCCAGATACCCAATGCCCATGGCAGTGGCTGCTTCGTCTGCACTCACCCAGGGGAGGCGTGGGCCTTACCTTTGTAGCTGTTCTATCTGCAGCACTGACTTCCTAAGGGATTCTTCCAACCTAGAAATCTAAACAGAATTACACAACCTCTCGTTAGCAGACTGGCTATGCTGAGTGACAGTGACCCTCTACATTTCTTGAACTGTGAATCTGAATGTAGGCTACTCTGCATGGAGTCACCCTCACGCTGTTTATGAGTAAACCTGCCTTGAGTCCGGTCTATCAGGTACTCAGGAAATGGGCCTTGGGGGCCGTGCAGAGCTAAGTCAAGGCCAAGCCCAGGAGACGAGTTTCAGTGCAGCACCCTCGACAAGCTGGCATCATGGGAATTCAGCGTCAGCCCCGGGGAGCACCCAGCCTCAAAGTCAGACACAAGTACCTTCCACATTCCATCACTGCCAGCCTCTGCTGTCAGGCTGAAACCTGGCCCTGTGTGTGGCAGCTGCGAGACCCCAAGGGAGTGACTAGATTCAGGGATCCTACTGTCCTGTCTGCAAATATGGCTCATGACCATCCTCGAGGTTTGCTGGGAGCATTAGGAGGTAACATACACAAAATGTGACAAAATAGCCCAGGCTGGCCCCTGCAAGAAGTCTCCAGGCAGGATATTGGGTGGCTGTCAAGGAGTACGATGGGGCTGTGGTGGCCTGCAGGGGTGGAGGAGAGAGGATGGCATGGGGGTGGCAGGACAGCAGTGGTTATGAGAGGATGGGATGGGTGTGAGAGGATGGATGGGGATGAGAGGATGGGGCTGGGGAGAGAGGATGAGGTGGGGTGAAAGGATGAGGTGGAGGAGGGAGGATGGGGGGAATGAGGAGATGGGGTCAGTGTGAAGAGGATGAGGTGAGAGTGGGTGTGAGAGGATGGGGTGGGGATGACAGGATGGGGTAAGGGTGACAGGATGTGGTGGGGGAGAGAGGATATGATTGGGGATAGATGGGTAGGTGTGAGAGGATGGGATGAGGTGAGAGGATGGGGAGGGGGTGACAGGATGGGGAGGGGGTGAGGATGGGGTGGCGGTGAGGATGGGATGGGGTGAGGATGGGGTGGGGGTGAGAGGATAGGGAGGGGTGAGAGGATGGGGTGGGGGTGAGGATGGGGTGGCGGTGAGGATGGGGTGGGGGTGAGGTTGTGGTGGAGGTGAGGATGGGGTGGGTCTGAGGATGGAGTGGGTGTGAGAATTGGGTGGGTGTGAGAGGATGGGGTCAGGGGAGGATGGGGTGGGGGTGAGGATGGGGTGGGGGTGAAAGGATGAGATGAGAGTAACAGGAAAAAGGGGGTGACAGGACTGGGGAGAGGCTAACAGGACAGGGTAGGTGTGGCAGGAGAGGGAGGGTGATAGGATGGGGTAAGGGGGCAACAGAATGGGGGTGAGGGGTGACAGGATGCAGTGGGGGTACAATATGGTTTGGCCATGTCCCTACCCAAAACTCATCTCAAGTTGTAACCCCATGTTTCAAGGGAAGAATCTGGGGGAGGTGATTGGATCATGGGGGTTCCCCAGGCTGTTCTCATGGCAGTGAGTTCTCACAAGATCTGATGGTTTAAAAGTGTTTGGCAGTTCCCTGCCACCCCCTCTCCTGCTGCTGTGTAAGTCGTACACTGCTCTCCCTTTGCCTTCTGCCATGATTGATAGGTTTCCTGAAGCCTTGCAGCCATGTGGAACTGAGTCAATTAAACCTCTTTCCTTTGTAACATCCAGTCTCGGGTAGTGCTTTCTAACAGTGTGAAAATGGACTAATACAGAGAATTGGTAACGGCAGAGTTAGGTACTGCTATAAAGATACCTAAAAACGTGGAAGCAACTTTGGAACTGGTAATGGGCAGAAGTTGGAACAGTTTGGAGGACCCAGAAGAAGACAGAATGTGTGAGAAAGTTTGGAACTTCCTAGAGACTTGTTGAGTGGGTTTGACCAAAATGCTGATGGTGACATGGATGGCGAAGTGCAGGCTGAGGAGGTCTCAGATGGAGATGAGGAGTTTATTGGGAACTGGAGCAAAGCTCATTCTTGCTATGCTTTAGCAAAGAGGCTGGAGGCATTTTGCCCTTACCTTTGAGATCTGTGACTTGAGAGGTGATTTAGGGTATCTGGCAGAAGAAATTTCTAAGGAGCAAAGCATTCGAGAGGTGACCTGGCTTTCTCTGAAAGCATATACTCATATACATTCACAAAGAGATGATCTGAGATTGGAACTTATGTTTAAAGGGAAGCAGAACATAAAAGTCTGAAACAATTGCAGCAGGACCATGCAGTTGCACGGAAAAACCCATTTTCTGGGGAGAAAGTCAAAACAACGGAAGAAATGTGCAGAAGTAACGAGGAGCCAAATGTTAATCACCAAGACAGTGGAGAAAATGTCTCCAGGGCATGTGAGAGACCCTCACAGCAGCCTCCGCCTCCCCATCATAGGCCCAGTTTTATGGGCCAGGCCAAGGCCCACTGCCTAACTCCTGTGCAGCCTCAGGGCATGGTGCCCTGCATCCCAACTGCTCCAGCTCCAGCCATAACTAAGAGGGTGCAAGGTACAACTGAGCTGCTGCTTCAGAGACTGCAAACCCCAAGCACTGGCAGCTTCCATGTGGTGTTGTGTCTGCATGTGTGCTGAAGACAAGAGGTGAGGTTTGGGAACCTCCACCTAGATTTCAGAGGATGTACGGAAATGCCTGGATGTCCAGGCAGAAGTCTGCTGCAGAGGCAGAGCCCTCATGGAGAACCTCTGCTAGGGCAGTGCAGAAAGGAAATGTGGGGTGGTTGATCCCACACAGAGTCCCCACTGCAACACTGCCTAGTGAAGCTGTGAGAAGACTGCCACTGTCCTCCAAGCTGCAGAATGGTAAATCTACTGACAGGTTGCACTGTGTGCCTAGAAAAGCAGGCACTCAACCACAGCCCAGAAAGCAGCCACTGGGGCTGTACCATGCAAAGCCACAGAGGGGAGTTGCCCAAGGCCTTGGGAGCCCCCACCACTTGCATCAGCATGTCCTGGATGTGAGACATTAGGTAAAAGGAGATTATTTTGGAAATTTAAGATTTAATAGCTGCCCTGCTGGGTTTCAGACTTGTATGAGGCCTGTAACCCCTTTGTTTTGGTCAACTTCCCGCATTTGGAATGGGAACATTTACCCAATGCCTGTACCCCATAGTACCTTGGAAGTAACTCACTTGTTTTTTATTCTACAGGCTCAGAGGTAGAAGGAACTTGCCTTGACTCAGATGGGACTTTGGACTCGGACTTCTGAGTTTATGCTGAAATGAGTTAAAACTTTGAGGGACTGCTGGGAAGATATGATTGTGTTTTGAAATGTGGGAAGGACATGAGATTTGGGAGGGGCCAGGGTGGAATGATGTGGTTTGGTTCTATGTCCCCACCCAAATTTCATTTTGAATTGCAATCCTCATGTGTCAAGGGAGGGACCTGGTGGGAAGTGATGGATCATGGGGGCAGTTTCCCCCATGCTGTTCTCGTGACAGTGAGTTCTCACGAGATCTGATGGTTTAAAAGTGTTTGGCAGTTCCCCCTGCCCTCTCTCCAGCTGCTATGTAAGATGTGCCTTGCTTCCCCTTTGCCTTCTGCCGTGATTGTAAATTTCCTCAGGCCTTCCAAGCCATGTGGAACTGTGAGTCAATTCAACCTCTCTCCTTTATAAATTACCGAATCTTAGGTAGTTCTTCACAGCAGTGTGGGAACAGACTGATACAGGGTGACAGGACAGGGTGGGGGTGACAGGATGAGGTGAGGGGTGACAGGATGGGATGTGGTGACAGGACAGGGTGGGGATAGCAAGATGGGGTGAGTGGTGACAGGACAGGAGCGGGTAACAGGATTGGGTGGCAGGATGGGGTGAGGGGTGAGATGGGGGTGACAGGAGAGGGCAAGGTGACAAGACAGGGTTGGGTGACAAGATGGAAGGGGGTCACCAGTTGGCAAGCCAGGCAGGGATGACCTGTCCCCTCCAGGTCTGGGTGTACATAGAATGTTCAGCCACAGACAGGAGGCAACAGGTTCACAAGCTGGCTTCCAGACTCAGGGAAGTGACCCCAGGGTCCCTTGTCTTTAAAGCTGGGTTCCTTACTTTACCTACTACATAACCTTCAAAGTTTTTTGAAAAGGACTTATTTTTTAAAATGAGATGGTTGAGCAGAGAAGCCTTTAAGCTGCCTCCCAAGCTCCAAAGGACCCAACAGCACCCCCAGTGGCTGAGGGGGAAAGGGTGGCTGAGCGGGGAGGCCCATGGGTGCTGCACCCGAGGGGCCACTTGGTGAACTACAGACAAGGGTTGGGCAAACAGGCTGATGGCCAGAAGGGGACTGAGACAACATCTCCACAGCTGGAAACACAGAACAGATGCTGCCTCTAGCAGCCTGTCCCCTTTGAGAACAAGGTGTTAATTAACAAGTCTGACATTTAAATCTAAAGGTGAAAAAAATTCAAGTGGCAATGAATCAACTTGACTTACCTTTTCTCTATAGAAGGCTAACAATCTCTTCCGGTGATTTTCTTGAAATTCTGAAATCTGAAAAGATGATACGTTTCAGCTGCTGACAGGTGCATGGTTTCTGTGGCTGGAATCCTGCTGGGGGATGAGGAGGCTGGAGGGAATGTCAAGACAGCTCACAGTGCCTGTTTTATGTGTGTCCTGCCCTGGGCAAATGCCCCACACAGGTGGGCAGAAACAGCGTGAGCACCAGCAGGCAGGGCCAAGTGCAAACACAGGTGAGGCTTAACCGGCACCACAGCAAAGTCTCTCCAGCAACCTGCTCTGCTTGAGTTGTGAGTGGTGCTCCTGCCAGGCCAACCACAGGCTGCTGTCCCTCTGATAATGGCAACTGGTTTAAGGAACGGCCTCCTGACCAAACGGTGCTGGACCAATGTCGGGAGCAGGTGGAAAGAGAGCCGGCCAAGAATGAGGCCAAGCGAGACCCGCAGAGCAGGCAGATGTCTAGTGGGCCTGTCTGCACTCCCAGAGCCAGCCATGCCTGACACCGGCACCCTCCCTGGTCTTTCCGGTTACAGGAGCCCCAGATTCCATGGCTGTTGTCTAGACAGCTTGAACTGAGTTTCTGAGAGTACCAACATAAAGAAGAAAGAGAGGCCTGCAATTTACTCAGAGGAAGAGAGTCAAGTGTTCAAACAGCGGTGCCTTCCCTCTGGAAAGACCAGGCTGGAAAGGCCGACAGATAACAGGGCTAACTGTGGCTACACTGGTGCTGAAAGTCGGCGTCCCACAGCTCCATTCCCTACTTCACTGCACCCCACCATCTGCCTGCGATGGTAACAAGCAGGAGGGAGGGGCCTGCGTCTGCCCACTGCTCATGCCCGGTGCAAACACCGGGCAGGCTTCTTCCCTCTGTGGAAAGGCGGGCCCAGCACAGGCTGGCCTTTGTTCCCATCCTCCTCCAGGGGAGGCCATCTCCAGAGGACAGGGCTGCACAGGAGCCCCTCTCCAGGACAGCAGGGACAACAGCCTCATGGTCTCCTGGCTGCTGCATCCTCGGAGAGACTCGGAGCTCTTGAAATCTCCCCTACTCAACAGGGGACTCTCTCCCCACCAAGGAGGGAAGCCAGTCCCAGGTGCTGCCCCATGGGCTAGGAAGAGGAGTGGACAAAAGACTCTTCCGGCTGCCCTGACCGCAGTTCTCATGAACATCACCAGCCACAGCCAGGGCACCTTTACACCAGTGCCCATGCTTCTCAAGTCCTGCGGCCTGTCGGAGGCACCGGCATGTGCCCCTCAAGGCTCCGCTCAATTGTGCCTGTTGTGAAGCTTCTCCCAAGCACCCTCAATGGGAACATTCCACCCTGCAGGCGAGGGCCTCTGCTCCTCAGCTTCACATGCTCGCGGAGGGACCTGCAGGCAGATGCACCTGATCCGGACTGCAGGGGGTGCCCAGTCTGGCTGTTCTTAGAGAAAGGCCTTGGTGAGATGACAGTCAGTCTGGCTGGCCCTGATTTGGCATGGCAGGCATGGCTGCAGCAAGGACTGGGCTGCAAGGGAGGGCTCTAAGGGCACCCGGGCAGCAGATGCGATGAGTGCTACTGAGTGCGGAGCTGGGGAGCCTCTCATGAGCTGGGGGGCAGCTGAGGTCCGTGTGTTGTGAGGTCTGCTAGGGGAGCCACACAAGCCTGCAGCCTCATGAGCTGGGGGGCAGCTGAGGTCCGTGTGTTGTGGGGTCTGCTAGGGGAGCCACACAAGCCTGCAGCCTCATGAGCTGGGGGGCAGCTGATGTCCGTGTGTTGTGGGGTCTGCTAGGGGAGCCACACAAGCCTGCAGCCTCATGAGCTGGGGGGCAGCTGAGGTCCGTGTGTTGTGGGGTCTGCTAGGGGAGCCACACAAGCCTGCAGCCTCATGAGCTGGGGGCAGCTGATGTCCGTGTGTTGTGGGGTCTGCTAGGGGCCACACAAGCCTGCAGCCTCATGAGCTGGGGGCAGCTGAGGTCCGTGTTGTGGGGTCTGCTAGGGGAGCCACACAAGCCTGCAGCCTCATGAGCTGGGGGGCAGCTGAGGTCCGTGTGTTGTGGGGTCTGCTAGGGGAGCCACACAAGCCTGCAGCCTCATGAGCTGGGGGGCAGCTGAGGTCCGTGTGTTGTGGGGTCTGCTAGGGGAGCCACACAAGCCTGCAGCCTCATGCTGCCTCTGGGGTTTGTCTGAACTCTGACCAATGTTGGGCCCCAGAGACTTGAGACACTGTGTGTGGCCTCAGAAGAGGGTAAATTTTAAAACAATAAAACAGTTTAAAAAGAACAGTGAGTATTTATCTTGCAGAGAATATGCCTCTTGAACTGAGCCAGAGAAACAGGTCAATGAAATTACTGCGAAACTCCAGGGCTGGGATGGTCATGGAGGCTGCGCTGGGCCAGGTCGGCCCAGGGCCCCAGGGAAGAGCTGTCCGGTGACCACACATGCTTTGCCCACATCCCATCAACCAGGGGGCAGCGAAGGCCTGAGAGTGAAGGCAGTGGATGAGAGCACAGGTCACTCACGCAGACTCTCGTGATGCATTTGTGCCAAGAGGCCAGGAGAGGCAGCTGCCTGGTCCAGGCACTCTTCGGTTCACTACCAGTTCTCCATGAGTGACCTGTGCCTGCATTCGTCAACATGAGCTCCTGACCAAGCCAGGACCAGGGGCTGCAGGCTCAGTGCTGACAAAGCCTGTGGAAGGGCAGAGGCTGGGTGGACAGCACGGATCTTAGAGGGGTTACCAACTAGACTAGGAGGGGTGACTGCGGCAGGCAGGCGCTGAGGTGCTTTGTTGACAGTGTCCCAGGGTGGGTTCCAGAGCCTGGGCCTTGGGGCTCAGAGTTTCGGTCTTGGGCCAGTTTTGCACTTTTAAAAATCACTGAGGACCCCAAAGAGCTTTGCTTATGTGGGTTTTATCCGTCGATTTTTACCCTACTAGAAATTAAGACTGAGACAGATTTAACTGTATTTATTCATTTAAGAATAACAATAAATCTATTTTGTGTTAACATATTATAACAAATATTACAATATTTATGTTACGTTGATAGAAGAGCATAAATATTACAGTATCACGTCACGCAGCTGCTGGAAAATTCCACCTTGTGCTTGTGGCGCCTAGCTCTGCAGTGTGACTGCCAAACAGTGGGCTGTGAGGTCGCTGGGCAGACTGCTGCCCAGGCTGCAGGTAGCCATCTCCACCGTCCAGGCCTAAAGGCCGAGAGGCAGAGCAGACGTGGTGGCTGGAGGGGCTGGCCTGGTCCGCTGGCTCTTCTCTCCTGAGACAGCACCTGTCCTCTGCGGAGGCTGCTCTGGGAAGGCGACTGCACTTGGCAAAACTACACTGGAGCATGAGCCTGTGGCTCTGATGTCTGTGATAACGTCTATGATAACGTCTGTGATAACGTCTGTGTTTCATGAACTCAGTGACTTCTGGCCCCAAGGTGACTTGTCTTGAATGAGGGTCCTGCTGGGACTGAGCAAGGTGGGCAGGTGAGGTGCGTCCTGGATGGTGTTTCCATGGGAGTCTGGCTGGGCTCTGGATCCCAGCGTCCTGGTCTGGGTGTCTTGTTGTGCTGGCCCAGTGTTCTCTGGCATCTCCAGCTGCTGCTTGGCTTCCATGTGTTGAGGCTCTGAGCACCTCCCTGGAGGATGTGGCTGGGCATAACTTGAGATGAGAACAGCCCCAGACAGCCTGAGATACTGTGGGTGATTCAGGCTGTTTCAGAACAGCCCCGGGACAGCCTGAGATACTGTGGGTGATTCAGGCTGTTTCAGAACAGCCCTGGGACAGCCTGAGATACTGTGGGTGATTCAGGCTGTTTCAGAACAGCCCCGGGACAGCCTGAGATACTGTGGGTGATTCAGGCTGTTTTGTAACTTGCTGCAGGAGGACAGCCTCCCAGAGGAGAGAGAGGATAGTCCTGGTGACCTGGCTGACCGCAGCCCAAAGGCACAAGCCTGGGAAGGAGAGTGACATGCTGGGGTCCTTCCTCAGCCTCCTGCATCAGCTCCTGGCTGCCCCGACTAGGTCTCTTTCCCCACAAGGCAGGTGGGAGGTGGCCAACGGTGGGATCTGTACTCTTCACAGAAGAAGGAAAGGAAGTGCAGGGTGGGGGCCAGGGGAAAGGCCCCTTCCTTTCCTTGTAGCTTTCCCCCAGACTGGTGGACTGCAGCTGTCCAGCGACAACCGAGGAGGCCTGAAGTGCCGCTCAGCATGTGGGTGGGCACAGAGGACAACGACCTGCATCAGTAGCTGGGGGTGGGGAGGCTCGGCATGCAGGTGTGTGCTGACTGGGAAGAGGGTCAGGAAGAAACAGGTAGAGGATGGACAAGCCACAGCCGTGAGGACTGGCACAGCAGCTGGCAAAGCTGTCAGCATGGGGACCACGGAGCCAACACTGCCACATGGGGCTCAGTGGGAATCGCAGGCCTGGCCGGCAGAAGGCCCGGGCAACTGTCAGGAAAGGACAGTGTCAAGAAGAAACCTGAACCCAGAGAGCCCTGACCTGTGAGGAGGACTCCCAAGCCTGAGATTCTAAGGTGTGAATATGGGGAGGGGGTGTCTTGCCCAAAGGACCCCAGAGCTAACTGAGACCACTTTGTCTCAATGGACACCAAAAGCACAAATGACAGTAAAATAGATCAAATGGACTCTGTCAAAACCAGAAACTTTTGTATGTAAATGTATCACCATCAGAAGAGTAAACACACAACCCACAAGTATTTTGGCAGAAAATATTGCTGCTGAAACATCTTCAAAGGAACTTGCCTCCAGAACATGTAAAACACATGGTCTTGGGGCAGTGCACCTGGCTCACCACAGAACCAAGCCGCACCTCCACACTCACCTTTGAGGTTTCCCTGGAGTACTTCCTACACAGACTGTCTATGCTCATGAAGAATGCCTGGATATCTGAGTCAGTCTGAAAGAGAAAGAAATCACTCTACATTTCTTGCGTCTAATAAATCCTTCCGGCCACCAGTTAAAAACCGTACTTCAAGACCTAGAACTAGCTGTAGATGACTCAGTACATTGTGAATGGCCTCTCAGGGGCCCTGCCAGGGACAGCCCCTCATCCTGGCTGCATCCCTCTGAGGGCTGGGCTGGGCAGTGGTGAGGGCTGGGAGACAGAATGGCCTGGTGGCTGCTGAGCCTCTGGGCTACAACAAAGACGTGCTCCCTCCTCAAAAGGCTCTTGGTGAGGGCAGAAGGTCGCCGTGAGTGAAGGCCTCCAGCGCAGTGGACACATACTAACATCAGGGTGATGGTAAGCTGACAAGTGTAACTTACCACTGTGTTGTCACAAGTCCATGCTGAGTTATTTAAAAAGCAAGTGTAAGACCTTAAGAAAGGATGCAGGTTTAAGAAACAGCATCCGGTTATGAGCCCTCATGCAGACACTCCCAACTTCCTTCTAAAGTGCCTACAGTATGCCCTGCCTCACCTCCTCACACCCCTGGCCTTCCCTCACTTTCCCTACCCAGGACCACATTAACACAAAGCACCCAGTGACAGCTGTCCTAGGCATGGAGCTGACATGAGCCAGAATCTCGAGCAGTCCAAAGAAAAGGGGCTCATGCCTGTAATCCCAGCATTTTGGGAGACCGAGGTGGGTAGATCGTGAGGTGAGGAGTTCAAGACCAGCCTGGCCAACATGGTGAAACCCTGTCTCTAACAAAAATACAAAAATTACCTGGGCATGATGGCAGATGCCTGTAATCCTAGCTACTCGGGAGGCTGAGGCAGGAGAATCGCTTGAATCTGGGAGGTGGGAGGTTGCAGTGAGCCAAGATCACACCACTGCACTCCAGTATGAGCCACAGAGCAAGACTCCATCTCAAAAAAAAAAAAAAAAAACAAACCCCAAAACCAAAACAAATAAAGGGACAAACACCAGAATGACAAGATGTAGAAAGAGCCTGGTGCCTCCTCCCATTCTGTGGTTCAGGACGGTGAGTGCATAGAGGGTCCAGACAGTCATCTGAGTTCCTCCACCTACCACCTGTGGCTCCCCAAATCTCACTGAAATGACAGAAAAATTAAATTTAGGAAAAAGTCTCAATTTGTGATAGAAAACAGGAAATGGTATCTTGAATCGAGCAGCCTCTGAGGAGTTCTGGAAGACAGAGTATAGACTGGCTTAGATCAGGGTTAAGGCACCAGCTCCAACACCCGGGCAAGTGCAGGCGAACAGGTCCTGGAATCCACTCCAGAACCCACTCCCAGGCCCCTAGAGGCAGAGGCCAAGCAGAACATCATGGAGGTGAGCTCCTCTGCAGGAGGGACTGAGACCCAGCAGAGGGAGGCCTGCTCTGGCTCGGACGGGGTTTGAGCTCCTGCATAGCACCCTCCTGTACACACCAAACTGCAAAGCACAGGCAGTGTATCCAAGGGGACAGGGCCAGGAGCTCAGAGTCCAGCCTAAATCCAGCTCTGCACACCTTTCACTTGCAACCCTGGTTCTTCACCTAACTCCTCCATACCTCAGTCTCCCCGTGTATAAAACAGAAGCAGAAACAGTATCCCCTCACCCCTGGCCATGGCAAGCACCGAGTGACACAATACAGGAAAAGTGCCCCCCGCACAGCGTGGCCCATGTGCGTGCACATGGAGCGAGGACTGTCACTGTTATCTAAGGTATATTATAAATAAACAGATGCCTCGAAAACAAGACCAAGGGCTCCATGGACCAGAAATGGGTCCATGGAGCAACTGAAGAAGCTGTCACAGATCGATCTGGCTCCGTTGCCTTCTGGGTGAAGGGAACTGAGTCATTCTACACATGACAGAGACCCCAGAATGGTCCAGGAGATGAAGTGGAGACAGAACAGCCAAGAAGTCTACACAACTAACAAATGACATCACAGCAGATGCACAGACCTCAGGGAGGCCTGAGCAGGAAAACACGGACAGCCATTCCTCCAGCCCCAGAACTCATGTCACAGAGAGCCAGCCAGAAGCCAGGGGCTAAGGTGCATTTATTTTCAACAAAGAATTCTAAAGTCTATGAAAATGAGCTTCAAGAAAAAGAGGCATTTTTTTTTTCAAATAAAACTGAGAATTTGTTACTAACAGCCCAGCACTAAAATAAATAATAAAGGAATCTCTGTAGGTAGGAAAAATAGTTCCTGATAGAAGCACGGAGATTTGGGAGGCAGTGAGAAGCAGGGAAGAGAGGAAAACGGGGAAGTCTAAATGAGTATTAGCTGTCCATGGCAGCACTGCATTGTGGGGCTTTAGCGCAGTGAGCCAGTGCGGCTGGAGGAGCAGTGTGGGAAAGGCCAGCAGAGGGAATCTGGTAAGAGCTGAGGTCCTCGCATCACCAGGAAAATCTAATTTACGTTAGACTTCTAAAAGTCAAGATTGTTTGCACAATCCCTAGGAAAATCATAAGCTAATATTTTCGTTTTGTATTTGGCTTTTAAAGGGGGGTGTGTGCTCCACAAAGGTAGACTAACGAGGATACACAATTAAATCTCACAGCCTGACCGAAGGCCTTAGTGGAGAAAATCAATGCTGGTGCTGACCAGTTGAGGCCCCTAGGGCCCACGGCACAAGCGGAACGGGGGCACCACAGCGCTGGGTCCACAGAACTCTCCTCACGCAGCTATAGAGGCGTGCTGTCGGCGATTCGCTGTCAGACACGGGAACGGGGCGCTGCACAAGAGCACTGTTACCGTCAGGAGGGCTGACTCAGCCACCCCAAGCAGCAGGAGGCGGGGTTCTCTGCCTAGGAATGCCAGCCCTAACTTACTGTCTTGAAATAGACACAGATTGTACTGGCTACAGCATGATACCTTCCTTGGGGTACCAGGCTTATGGGGTGCCAGGCCTATACAGGATTTTGTTGGAGTCTTGGCTGTCAACGCTGATTTCATTTTCTTTTGCTTGCTGCTTGCACAGACTTTGCATGGCTTCAGAATTGTGCAAAGCTTGTTTTCCGGTGACACTTCTAGGGTTACGTCTCATTTTGTGTTTCTGTCAAACATTCTGAAGTTATTGTTAAGACCCAGTCACAACCCTGTCAGATCCAACAACATTAAATTTGTCAGACATGTGGTCATTTTCACACAGTGCAGTTTACTTCTGAGCTACTCATGCACCTGTTACATTTCTATAGGCATTTTCCATATATGTATATATATATATACACACACGCACACACGCACACACACACACATACATACACATTTATATACGTGTGTGTGTGTGTGTGTATATATATATATATATATATATATATATATATATATTTGAGATGGAGTCTTGCCCTATGGTCCTGGCTGGAGTACAATGGTGTGATCTTAGCTCACTGCAACCTCTGCTCCCCAGGTTCAAGCAATTCTCCAGCCTCAATCTCCCAAGTAGTTGGGATTACAGGGGTGCACTACTGAACTAATTTTTGCTATTTTCAGTAGAGATGGGGTTTCACAATGTTGGCCAGGCTGGTCTCAAATCCTGACCTCGGCTTCCCAAAGTGTTGGGATTACAGGCGTGAGCCACTGCACCCGGCCGTGTTTCACATATCAAAGTTCCAACTTTTGACTAACAAATGGTCTCTATCTTCATATTTGACCACGATGGCTGAATGTTACATCATAAATAAAGATGATTTCAGACAAAAATGACCCGTCACTAGAATCATCAGGTTCTTCAGTGTAGAATGCCTATCACAGAGGGCAGACGCTGTCATGTCACATGAGCAAATGGTTCCTTTACTGCTGCTAGATACAGATGTGTGACAGCTGTTCACATGGAATTCTGTGGCTGAAAGCATTAGTTAACTCTTCCATATTGTCAGGCTTGATAGCCACAATATTAAAACTCCTGTCTATAATTTCCAGATGCCAAAGATTTGATTTAAATCTGCAGATAAATATGTTTCAAAATCACTAGCGGCAGGAATTGCGTAGATGTGACAATACGAGCGCCGGCAGATGCCCTCGGTGGAGTGCCCTCGACCACTCGACCCATGGGCCTAAAGACTGGCGCTCACAATGCAGTAACCGCGGCAGCTTCTCTACACATGCCATCTTCCTCTTCAGGCTACCTCCTCCTGGTCTTTTGTCCCTTTCACTGACTTTCCATAATTTCACTGTTTCATTACTGGCAGACCATCAAAACTAAGCAGAAGTTCTCTCAGGTAACCACCTAGTTTTGTTGAACTTTTTCTTTTCTTTCCAAACTTTTCAAGTGGTCGAACCCTGGCTCCTGGTTCTGAAAGGTGCCGTAAACACGGTGTTCCCTTCTGCTTAAGGTGAGATTTTGTTCATTTGCTCCTGTTGAAGGATTACGACTGTGCCACGTTTATCTCCAGTTCCCACTAATTCTCCAGAATGATTACATTCTATTAGGGAAGAAAAACACTAATGAAATAGTTATGGTCAATAGTTACGGAAAAATTAGCAAAATTCAACACCACTCATGCCATCAGCTGCTACATCATCATTTATTGCTCTTTTCACCTCAGAAACTACTACTATCATTTCCTCCTCCAGCTCCTGCGGTGGGGAAACAAAAATGCACAATGCCCTCCCTACGTTTTACCTTGTGAAGTGCTCATCCTTCTCAGTGCAAAAGTAACTGCATACACACCTAATAAAGCTTGCAGCAGGAGGCGAAGCTACTTTCCTTGCCCTAAATGCTGATAACAACCTGATTGTGAAAACTTTACTAGGTAAACACTTACAATGTGTGTACTTGTCTATGTGTTTTACTTCAACGAAAGTTCATAGAAGTTATCACTAAAAATTTGCAAATATTTAAAAATTAATAGACTTCTAGGTAACACATGGGTCACAGGAGAAACTGAGTAGAAATTTCAAAATTGACGATAAAAATATAACATCATCAAATATGTCTACTGTAGGCAAAAATGAACAGAGGGAAAATTATGACCCTATCATGTAGATATTATAAAGAAAAGGTTGAAAATTAATCCTAAGCACCCATCTTAAAGAACAAATTAAACCCAGACAAAAAGGAAATGATAAAGAGAATTAACAAAATCAGAATCAAATATAAAAGGGACATGAGCAATAGAGCTGAAAATACAGTTGTCTTTCAGTATATGAGGGGAAGCTGCTTCCAGGACCCCGAATGTGCCAAAATCCAAGCATACTAAAGTTCCACAGTTGGCCTTGTAGAACCTGCATACAGAACAGGTCAGCCCTTCATCTGAGCAGGTTTTGTATCCCATGAATACTGTATTTTTGATCTGCATCTGACTGAAAAAATATCTATGTATACATGGATCCACACGGTTCAAACCTGTGTTGTTCAAGTGTCCACAGTACCAATGAAAATCGCTAACATTTGGCACAACTGGTCGAGAGAAAAGAGAATTCATAACAGCCACTATTCAATGAGGGGCATCATTACAGATCTTCTAGACATGAAGAATACGAGAGGATTACAAGCAAACTGATGACAACAAATTTGAAAATTCTGATGAAATGCACTAATTCTAGAAAAACACAATTTACTTAAATTGACCCAAGAATTAGGAATTTAATTAGGTGCATGTCTAATAAAGGTATTAAATCCCTAGTTTAAAATCTTTCCACAAAAAACTTACCAGGCCTAAATAGTGTCACTCCTGAATTCTACCAAACATTTAAACAAATAACCCCAATCTTACAAAAAATTTTCCAGAAAGAGAAATAAAAATAATTTACAACTTGTTTTATGAAACCAGAATAGACCTGATTTGCCAAAACGTGAAAAACGCATAACAAGAAAAAAAATGCACAGGTCCAGCTCTCAAATGAACAAAGGTACGAAAAACCCATGCAGAACAGCAGCCAATCGGTTTTACTTACATACACAAGCTGTCCTACATCACTACAAAGTTGAATTTGTTCCTAGAATCTAATGTGGGTTTCAAATTCTAAAAATAAATGCAATTCACCACATTCACAAAATAAAGCAGAAAAATTAAATGATACTCTTGCCAGCTGTAGAAAAAGCTAATAAAATATAGTCCAATAATTATAGAAAAATTAACAAAGTTCAATACCATTCATGATGATTTTAAAAAAATCCTCAGCAAAAAAACTTGATGCACACATAATACTTGATCAAATGCTGAAAGCTTGACCCTGAAATCAGGAAAACGACAAGGGTGCCAGCTAATGCCAACCATTTCTACTCAGCACTGAACTGGAGAAAAAGGAAGGAAGGATTAGAAAGAGAGATCTAAAGCAGTCCTTATTCAAAGATAACATGTTTGCATTATGTAAATATTCTAGCAGAATCTACACAAAAACCAACAGAGTTATCAAGTAAAATTTTGCAAGGTCACTAGTGAAAGTTAAGAAAATGAATTTCATTTTTATATACTAGCAATAAGCAATTGAGATAATTTTTTTCAAAACTACAATAGTGCCGGGCACAGTGGCTCATGCCTGTAATCCCAGCACTTTGGGAGGCCGAGGTGGGCAGATCATGAAGTCAGGAGTTCAAGGCCAGTCTGGCCAACGTAGTAAAACCCTGTCTCTGCTAAAAATACAAAAAATTAGCTGGGTGTGCTGGTGTGCGCCTATAATTCCAGCTACTTGGGAGGCTGAGGCAGGAGAACCATGTGAACCCTGGAGGTGGAGGTTGCAGTGAGCTGAGATCATGCCACTGCACTCCAGCCCAGGCAAAGAGTGCGAGACTCCGATTAAAAAAAAAAAAACTAACACTGATGTCCAAAGCCTCTCTAAAGAACAGTAAGTGCAAAATAAAAATCCCAACAGGGTTCTGTGTGTGTGGAAATTGATGAGTTGCCTCCAAAAATGTATGTGGACATGCGAAGATAAATGTAGGCCAATTGCTGTATCAGATAACCCCAAATCTCAGTGGCTTATTGTGGGGACACTTGTTTCTTGTCCATTCAACATTTCAAGACCAGTGGGTGGCCTTCCACACAGGCCCTGGGCCCAGGTCACCTGCCCCAGCAGCTCTGCTCTGTTCTTCTGGACATCTGTGGTGAGGGAAGGGAGGTGGAGGGCTGTTCAGGGGGCTGTTTTTATGGGCCAGTCCTGGAAGTGGCCTTCATTGCTCTTGCCTGCATTCCAGCATGGGAAGGCAGGTGGGGAGAATGAGTACAGCCAGGTGTCCAGGAACAAAGGAAGCAGGTGTGTGGATGACCTCCCAGCCTGGCCCAGTCTGCCCTTCGGGTCACTGGTATCCACATCACTCCTCCCCTACACAGGAAGCCACTCCCCAAGAGCAGAATGCCCCCAACACCACCATCACTGTCCATGCCATAGCTCAGGTTCTTGGGCAGCAGGTGGTCCCTTCCCTCAGGTCTTGATCTCGCCTGCAATCTATGAGCTAGAAAGACAAGGAATGTGTCTGCATCCTCGCCATAAGCTGACGTTTGATGGGGGCATGGGGCAGGACAACTAAGAAACACTCCCAGCCACACCAAGAAAGAAGGAAGAACACAGGTCCATGTCATGAGGCACGTAAGGACAGACGCTGTGGGGCTCCTCCCCTGGGGAGAGGCTCGGCTGGACTGCAGCTCTGTCTCCTGGGGGAGATCTTTTGACCGCTGTCTCCAGACCCTGGTTCTGCTTCCTGGGGTTCCCCAAGTGAAGTGAGGCAGAAGTGCTGCCTCAGCCTTTGGGGCCCTCACCCCTAGAGATGCATCTCTTACCACTTGGAGTTCAAAAGTAACTGGCATGTCCATGAATGTGGGGCATCCTCGTCCTTCATCTCCTTCCTGTAGCTACTCCTTTCCACATTTGTGTAAAAACCAGCCTGGTCTCGCCTATGCTCTCCCTCCTCAAGGAGGCGGATGCTGGGGAGCACACCCCTGCTCTGCTCCGTGCTCACCGGGGTCTTCCTTCCTGGCGCCCAGCCGCCTCCTGCATCCCACAGGCACCGGCTTCAGTCTGCCCTGCTCCCTGGCCATCCACCACCTGGCCAACATGGTGGTGCCCCGTTTCATGTGTTCAGTGGAGTAATGGAGGATTTTAATGACAAACAAATCAATATATAAATATATCTCAGGTGGTGACACATGCTGTGAAGCAGAATAATGCAGGTCCAAGGACACAGTGTTGGAGGGTCAGTTTTACACGGTGGTGTCTGTCACAACACGGGTCTGGGGAAATCAGCTTACAACATGTTTTATTTTAAAGAACAAGCAACATGAGAATAGAAAGCATCAGAGGGCACTGTACTTAGGGTAAGAACTGCTTTGTGAAACTGCTTTCACGGATGTGCTCACACACGGAGGCCTCCACGTGCAAATGCACACGTTGCCACGATATTAAGTGTCCTTTCTGACACAGGTCAGAGTCAAAGAAGCCACCATGACACAGAGCAGTTGGTGATGTCTCCCGACATTCCACAGACATCCACGCTGTGGCCACCTGAGAGGACACTCCAGTGAGAGTGAGCAGGAAAGCCAGGCCCTGAGGTGGAAGACCCTGGCTCCTGGAGAGGCTGCAGGCCAGAGGTGCTGCCTGGCCACAGGGCCTGCAGGCGTGGGGGACTTTGGCATTTGAGCAGACTCCTCTGGCTGCAGGGTGGAGAAGAGGCTCTAGCAAGCCAGAGTGAGAGGAGGGGGAACCAGCGCCTCCCATGAGGGTAGAGCGACAGGGAAAGGAGGACCTGCTTTGAGGAAAGACTCCTGAAGAAAGAGCCCACACAATCTGTGATGGTTTAGAGAGAGAAGCAGAAACGACTTCCACATTTTAAACAACTTTACTTACACACACGCACAGACACATGCACACACACATGCACACGCACACACACACACACGCACAGACACAGAGAAAAAAGAACACATGCTTTTTTTAAACACACATTAAATAAGAACGATTACCATGTATTAAACCGCAATGAAAATACTGATAATTACAATAACACACAGAGCCATATTCTCTCATCGGAATGCCATAGGACTAAAAATTACCGATGAAAGTGACAGGGGACCTAAAATCTAACCACTTGGAAATTATAGCATATTCTTTCAAGTAATTCTTGAGTTAAAAAACTAAAAAGATTAGAGATTATTTAGAAACGATGCAGAAAAGCAGTACTCAAAGTGATACAGAATAGCGGTGCACGGAAGGAAATGGATGGGCTTAAATATACTTACTAGGAAACAAGAAAGTGAGTAAATGACCTCAACATTCAAGCCAAGCTAGAGAAAAGCTAAGGGCTCCTTCCACCAGCCTTCAGCCCAACCATGTGACAGGGCTTAGTGCGAGGAGCAGAAACAGGCAATCACTGGGCCTCCGAGCTGCCACACGTTTTCAGGAAAAGAAAGCATTTTCTGTTAAAAGTGTAAACTTTTAAATCTTTTGCCTTTGCTTTTTCATCACTTCAGGAATTTATGCCACAGAAATATTCTTACAAATGTGGAGAGATATTGGCTAAACATGTTCACTGGAAGGTTGTTTGAAACAGCGAAAAACAAAAAATCCAAAGGCTCTCCGACAGGAAAATAGTAAAATACAACACAGTCGTTATAAGAGTGAGTGTGCCCAAAATATAATCTCAACCGAGAAGACACCATTTTTATGAAAAGGTAAATCACAATAACACACATAGAACAGGTGCCAAACTCCTGGTCACGGTCATCTCTGGGAAATAGCATCTGGGGACTTTCACATCTGCCATTATACTTCTCTGTGTTTTTTGAATGCTAAGTATAACTTTGTATTATATTTGTCATCAGATTAAAAACCGATTATTATGTTTGAAATCATCAGACCAAATGCACATTTTGGAGATCTGGCATGGAAGAGACCAATCCTTTGTTTACATCAGTAACAAGTTAAGCTGAACCTTTTATAGAGCAAACAAAGGCATTGTTTTAAGCCTTCAACAGTAATTGATTTTAAACTTACTTTATGAACAACACTTTTTTTTTTGAGACAGAGTCTCGCTCCGTCACCAGGCGCCAGGCTGGAGTGCAGTGGTGCTATCCCGGCTCACTGCAACCTCCGCCTCCCGGGTTCAAACATCCTCCTGCCTCAGCCTCCCGAGTAGCTGGGACTACAGGCGTGCGCCACTATGCCCAGCTAACTTTTGTATTGTTAGTAGAGACAGGATTTCACCATGTTGCCAGGATGGTCTCGATCTCTTGACCTCGTGATCAACCCGCCTCGGCCTCCCCAAGTGCTGGGATTACAGGCGTGAGCCACCGCGCCCGGCCCGAACAACCCTCTTAATTATATATGACCCCTATACAAATCCAAACTCTATCACCCTCTCAAGGAGCTTCTATTGTGCTGAAGAAATCTATTTAACCCACTTTCATTTCCAGGAACACAGCATGATTCAACAACCTAGGACTAAGGTCAATCTGTAGCTAAGAAAGAAAGTTGTAGCGAAGTTTAAAAGCCAAACCCTAACTGCATTTTGATTACTCGGTTATCTTTGTTAACATAGCACAGTGACAGAAAATTTTAGACACCACAAATGACTAAAAATTAAATATCAAGTTTGAAAGGAAATACGATTGTGATTAAGATGCAGATATTACATATTTCAACTTACATGTTTTGAAAGTAAAACTGTACGACAAGGAACTTTACAAATCAAGCATTCGTTCTTTTCACCTGTAGAATAAAAATAGGTTTTATTATATTACACTGACTACTGCTTTTAAATATGTATGCATGCAGACTTTACAATGTTTACTCAAGAACTAGACAGGGTTACACCACAGGCGTTCATGTTCCGACAGGATGAAGCTGTGGGTATGAGTACAGTTGCAAGGATTTATGGAACTAACATCCTTTTCCCCTCTGCAGATATGCACAAAAATAGTGACCATAAAGGTTAACAACACTAAGGCTAAGTCTATCCCAGGTATTTATTAAAATTAGGCTTTTTAAAAATTAAAATTAAAAAATTTTTTGAGACAAGGTTTTGCTCTGTTGCCTGGGCTGATATGCAGGTGGCATGATCACAGCTCACTGCAGCCTTGACCGCCCCCCTGCCCCAGCTCAACCATCTTCCCATCTCAGCCTCCCTGAGTAGATGAGACCACAGACATGTGCCACCATACCCAGCTCATTTTTAATTTTTTTGTAGAGATGGGGACTCACTATGTTTCCCAGGCTGAGCTCGAACTCCTGGGCTCAAGCAATGCTCCCACCTCAGCCTCCCAAAGTGCTGGGATTGCAGGCGTAAGCCACTGTGCCTGACCATAATTAGTTTCTTATTTTTTTGAGAGAGTCTCACTCTGTCACCCAGGCTGGAGTGCAACGGCACGATCTCGGCTCACTGCAACCTCCACCTCCTAGGTTCAAGTGATTCTCGTGCCTCAGCCTCCCAAGTAGGTGGGATTACAGGCGCCTGCCACCATGCCCGGCTAATTTCTGTATTTTTAGTAGAGATGGGGTTTTGCCATGTTGGCCAGGCTGGTCTTGAACTCCTGACCTCAGGTGATCCGCCTGCCTCGTTCTCCCAAAGTGCTGGGGTTAACAGGCATGAGCCACCATGCCCAGCCCATAATTAGGCTTTATAGTGATATCTTAAATCTAAAATTTTTAACTATTCAAAATGAATCTCAAGCCTGAATTTCTCACTAGTCAGCTTAGAGCCCAGGACTGATCAGGCGCTATGAGCCTTCACACTCCTGTGTTTCTAGGGAGGACACCAGGCCCAAACCTGATCAAGCCCAGTGGCGCTCTCCCCTCCTCTGGGCCAATGCGGCTAAGAACTAGAAACAAACATCCCTTAAGTGAGAGGTGGATTCACAGACTTGCAGATTCCAACGCTGCTGAGTCATCAATGCTGCCGGGCAATCCTGCTTTCCATTTCCCATGGGGCTGTTCAAACCAGGCACCCCATAGCACCTACTGAGGAGAAAGAAGCCCTGGCCCATGAACACCCTCAATTTCTCTGCCCTCTCCTCTAGACTGACCCACCCCAGAACAACCCGCCTGACTCTACCACCTTCCTTTCTGCCTCAGAGGGAGCATCTCTCCAGCCCAATCCCATGCTTCGCCTGTGTATCCACATTCACCTGAGTGTCTGCAGCGCCCAGCACACAGAATGCTGTCCTACTGTGGAATGGGGTCCCCTTCTAACAGCCTCCAGAATTGTCTCTTTTTTTTGGCGATGGAGTCTTGCTCTGTTGCCAGGCTGGAGTGCAATGGAGCAATGTCGGCTCACTGCAACCTCTGCCTCCAGGGTTCAAGCAATTCTCCTGCCTCAGTGTCCCGAGTAGCTGGGATTACAGGCACGCACCACCACACCCAAGTAATTTTCTGTATTTTAGTAGAGATGGGGTTTCACCATGTTGGCCTGGATGGTCTCGATCTCCTGACCTCGTGATCTGCCTCAGCCTCCCAAAGTGCTGGGATTACAGGCGTGAGCCACCGTACCCAGTCTCCTCTCTTCATCAAGTTGCCTTCATCCTAAAAACCTCTACCCTTGACAGTGTGTCCCCTCCCTTCTAGCTCTTTGACTAGAAATTCTGGAGCAAGAAAATTTCTCTTAAGCACCATCACAGCCAGAAATCATGCAGTAAAAGATTAACAGAGCTGACTCATAAAAATCTACAAGTTCTTACAGGGGAGGAGGATTCACAGACACGACAGAGAGGAAATCATGTGCAGCTGATAGACAAAGGGATTGATACCTGACCCATAAATAGTGCCTACAAGTCAACCAAAAATAAACACCCCAATAAAAGGCTGTGAGGAGACCTCAACAGACACAGGAAAAAGTGCAAACAGCCAATGTACACATACAGTGAAGGTCAAGGTCACTATTAAGAGACACCAAAGAGAACAGAACAACAGGTGCTCAAGTGTCACTGCCGTGAACAGAAGCAGGCACACCCCTTGTGAGAACACCCCCAGCCCAGCCACTCCACCTCTAAGAATACATTCCAAAGGAAAAATCAAGTAAGAGAACAGGTGGTATCGCATAGCAGTAGAGCAGAAAATATGTTTTTTAGTAGGGAATCAAATAAATTATGGTATGATAACCAAAAGATATATCATGCAACCACAGGAATGATGATACTGACTTATTTTACCACAAAAAGAGGTCCCCGTGTAAGTAATAAAAGCAGATTACTGAATGGTAGACACACTGTATTGTGTCTGTTCTAAAAATTGGCATCTACAGGAAATGCTTGGAAGGATATACACCAGAGTTTTACAAGGGCTTCCGTCTAAGTAACACACCACTGGACAGCTACGGAGCTAGTCAGGGCTCTGCCCAGAGCCTCCAGCCCTTTTCAGCATTTTTTGTGTGTCCTCGGATTTGGTGTGGTCCCAACATGCAGCATCTGTGGCTTTTTGGAGGAATGCACTCAGGCCACTAGAAGCTGCGTTGACCTCAGGCTTTAAGAGCTAGACAAACCTGTGAATCTACACCTGCCCCAGGCCCTTAACCAGTCACCTGCCAACATATGGTATGCCAACCTCAAAAGTTATGACACTCAGCCCTGTCTTCACACTTCCCAACGCCATGAAGGCACACGTCTCCATCACTCCCAACAACATTATCTTCAGGGAACATTACCTTGGGTCCCCAGTGCCCTCCTCACTGGCAATGGGCACTTACAAACCAATGCTTTGACTTCACTGGGATGTCCAGTCATCAACATCTTTCTTTTTTACCTGACATCCTTCTACCTTCCGTACCTCCCTCAACAAATGCTCTTTCCAAGAAGACATCATCTTCTAGTTTCCTTCGCCTTTGGGGCTCTCTACGCTCCAGTATCTGGGATTACTATCCCATGCTGATGGCTCCCCAGATGCGTTCCTGGCTGTCTTGAGTTCCAGACCCACATGTGCAGCTGCCTCTTGTCTCCCCCTGGATGGCTCTCACAGGACACATGCCACGTCCAGAGGTGAGCTCAGGGGCCCTGCACCCCATCCTGCTGCACCCCATCGTGCTGGGTTCCCTCCCACTGGGCTCCTCTCCAGCGTTCTGTCTAGCAGCGAAAACCCCGTCCAGTTCTCCAGCCCTTGTCTAACAGTCTGCTGAATCTACCTAACTGCTTTTTTTTTTTTTTTTTTTTAGACGGAGTTTCGTTCTTGTTACCCAGGCTGGAGTGCAATGACGCGATCTCGGCTCACCGCAACCTCCGCCTCCTGGGTTCAGGCAATTCTCCTGCCTCAGCCTCCCGAGTAGCTGGGATTACAGGCACGTGCCACCATGCCCAGCTAATTTTTTGTATTTTTAGTAGGGACGGGGTTTCGCCATGTTGACCAGGATGGTCACGATCTCTTGACCTCGTGATCCACCCGCCTCGGCCTCCCAAAGTGCTGGGATTACAGGCTTGAGCCACCGCACCCGGCTCTACCTAACTTCTGAATCCCTCACTGCTCCCCATCACCTCTCCTGTGCTCATCTGCACAGTCCCTCCCACAGTTTCTATCTCCCTCCAATCTACTTTTCACCAGCTGCCAGAGAGACTTGTTTTTAAATACACACCTGAAATTAGCAACTCCACTCCTAATTACACACCTAACAGAAATGTGTACCTAAGATCACCAAAGACAGAAGCAAGAAGGTTCACAGTAGTGCTATTTCTACAGCCAAATCTGCAAACAACCCGAATGACCATGGATGGTGGAAAGGACGAGGAACTTGGGTGTGTCCACACAATGGAATACCACATAACAACGAAAACAGATGGACTACTGTTACATACAAAGACGAATTTTGCTGATCCCACACTTCAGGAGGCCAAGGCGGGTGATCATTAGAAGACAGGAATTTGAGGCCATCCTTGGCAACAAAGGGAGACCCCTCTCTGAAAAGTTTAAAAATCTGGGTGCCTGGCTGCACATACTTGTAGCCCCTGCTACCCGGAAGGCTGAGACATACCTGTAGCCCCTGCTACCCTGAAGGCTGAGGCAGCAGGATCACTTGAGCCTGGAAGGCGGAGGCTGCAGTGAGCGGAGATCCCACCACCAAACTCCAGCCTGGGTGACAGAGCAGAGCTCTGCCTTGAAAGAGAAAGGTAAGGAAGGGAGAGAAAGGAAGAAAGAGCGGTGAGCCACGGAGACTGGCTCTGCTGTAGGGCTGGTCTCAGGGCAGGTTTCACCAATACCCCGTGGGTCTAAGGCCATCTCTGAGGATGGAGGTCAGCACAGCGGGGTCCCCGGGGGCTGGAGGGCTGTGAGCCACCGGCACCCAGCTGGGTGCTTTCACAGGGAAATTTGCTTGGTAAAAGCTCCATGAGCTTTCGCTTCTGTTCTTGTATAAACATCACTTCAACACAAGATTTTCATAGAAAGAAAAATAAACACCTCCTTGACAATGCAACTGCCAGCTTGACACCAGGGCCCAGAGCTCCCCACTGAAATACCCTAGCTTGGCTGTAATTAATACATTTCAAAGAAACCTGCTAACTCCATTTTGCCCACCCTGAGCTATGTAGGGCATTCTGTTCTGACAGCTTGTGGTTTGAGATACCTGGCATCTTTGTAACCAATTTTCTGAGAAACAGGGCCCACTGGCCTAGAACTTGCAAAACCGTGCAACTGCTTACTCCCACGTTCTGAGTAAAAAAACAACTTTAAGTAAACTTTTTTTGTTAGGCATCCCCCTTTCCCCTAACCTGCTCCTTCTGCTCTGTAACAGTCTGCTTACCGCCCCTTGACCCTGAACTGATAGAAAAATGTTGACCGCCCTTGGTTCGTGGCCGAGAGGTTTGAGCCGTAGCTGACTCTCAGACACTGGTGTTAAAAGTGGACTCGCAACAAACACAGAGCGTGGCGCTTCTGTTTAAACTCGCTGGGGTGTAACACCGTGGCACAGGGACAGGGTCCTTCACGGGCGCATGGCTGCCACCCACCCGCCACCTGCCCCTTCTCCCCCAGGTCCTCCACGTGGGACCCGCAGCCCTCAAGCCAGAGCCCCCGGCTAACGGACCGTGGCCTGACACCCTCCTCCTGGCTGCCCCTTCCTGCGGCGGCCCCCTCCTGCCTACGTCCCCTCCCGCACACCCCTCTCCCCCAGCATCCCCTTCCCCCTCATACCCCCTCACATCCCCCGTGGCCACTCCCCTGGCGTCCCCCTCCTCCCTGCACCCCCCCACCACCTTCGGTCTCCCTTCTTCCCCACACCCCAGCCCCTCACTCTCCTCACCCTCCTCGCCCCTAACCCGCTGTCCCCTCTCCCCTGCGGCCCCTCATCAGGACCATGGCCCCTCTCCCCAGTGGCCCTTCCTCTGAATCCCCGTTTCCGTGGTCCCTCACCCCCCATTCCACGCGCCCCCACGGCCCTCCCGCCTCTGGCCTGCGTTTGGGACGCCCTGACCTTTGCCGAGGCAGGCGTCGCAGTACACGTGCCCGCAGTTGGTGAGGCTGAAGCACGAAGTCCTGTGGGGCGGCTGGAAGCAGCGATTACAGAACACCCAGTTGGCCATGCCAGGCAGGCCCACTCACGGCCCACGCGAGGCTGGGACCGGGTTCCACGCGCGGGCCAGAGGCGGGCAGCTCCGCGCCTGCGCAAACCCGACGGGAGCTCCGCGCCTGCGCAAACTCGACGGGAGCTCCGCGCCTGCGCCCTGGAGCTCGCGCCTTCCCGCCAACCCTGAGGGTTGCACTGCAGCACCCGAGGGCGCGTCTGACGCCTCTCCTAGGTCTGTTTCGGCTGGAGTAGGCGGAGGAATGCACCGCGAGCACCGACGTGCCGCCCCTGTCGTTGGGATCCTCAGGTGTTCTGTGGAGGCCCGGCCTGGGTGGTGGGCGCGGGGAATGGCGGCTGAGCTGAGGAGGCGTCGGGCGCGACCGCAGCGGGAGAGGGGTTGGGGGAGCACCTGGGCGGGGGAAGCGCCGAGGGCAGGTGGCGCGGGCAGGCCCACCACGAGGGCTGGGAGCTGGACTGGAGGCCGGGGTGGGCACGGGGAGGAGTGGGGAGAGTGGGAGGATGGGAGGGAGGGTGGGGCGTGGGGCGTGGGGCTAGTGTCCAGGTGGCTGCCTGCGCGGAGACCTGACCGCGGGAGGCCCTGAGCCTCCTTCCCGTTGAAACAGAGGATGTAGCGGGAAAAGGGCCTCTGCTGCTTCCAGCTTCCAGGATGGGAAAGTGACTTTTTACAGAATTGCCCTCCGCGTGGTGCTGGGAGTTTCCACCCGGGAACGCTACGCAGTTCGGATCCTCGAGAGGCTCAGGCATGTGCTTGTGCGGGGAGAGCATGGGCGTTCCTGGTAGCTGCCGCCAAGTGGCCCCGTGCCCTGAAAGGCGTGGGTAAAATACAGCTGTTTCCAGGGCTTCCTAGGAAAAACATCTTAGT
Source organism: Saguinus midas (assembly GCA_021498475.1). Classification (NCBI taxonomy): domain Eukaryota; kingdom Metazoa; phylum Chordata; class Mammalia; order Primates; family Cebidae; genus Saguinus; species Saguinus midas. The sequence goes on along the minus strand of CM038393.1, from coordinate 135,368,783 downwards.
AATTTTGTATTGATTACATGTTAAAATGATATTTTTGGGCCGGGCGCGGTGGCTCAAGCCTGTAATCCCAGCACTTTGGGAGGCCGAGGCGGGTGGATCATGAGGTCAAGAGATCGAGACCATCCTGGTCAACATGGTGAAACCCCGTCTCTACTAAAATTACAAAAATTAACTGGGCACGGTGGCGCGTGCCTGTAATCCCAGCTACTCAGGAGGCTGAGGCAGGAGAATTGCCTGAACCCAGGAGGCGGAGGTTGTGGTGAGCCGAGATCGCGCCATTGCACTCCAGCCTGGGTAACAAGAGCAAAACTCCATCTCAAAAAAAAAAAATGATATTTTTGATATATTAGGTTAAATATATATCACTAGCATTGATTTTACCCTTAAAAAAAATCCTTTTTAATGTGGAGTCTAGAAAACTTAGAATTACATGTGGGTTGGGTATAGTGGCTCACGTCTGTAATCCCAGCACTTTGGGAGGCCGAGGCGGGTGGATCATGAGGTCAGAGATCGAGACCATCCTGGTCAACATGGTGAAACCCGTCTCTACTAAAAATACAAAAATTAAGCTGGGCATGGTCTCAGGCACCTGTAATCCCAGCTACTCAGGAGGCTGAGGCAGGAGGTGCCTGAACCCAGGAGGCGGAGGTTGCGGTGAGCCGAGATCGCGCCATTGCACTCCAGCCTGGGTAACAAGAGTGAGACTCCATCTCAAAAAAACACAAACAAACTTAGAATCATATATGTAGCACATTTTTATTTCTGTTCAACAGTGCTGATTTATTTACCAAGTTTAAAATATTAAGACCAGCAACATGGCAAAACCTCATCTCTACAAAAAATATAAAAATTGGCTAGGTATGGTAGTGGGCTCCTGGGGTCCCAGCTACTTGGGAGGCTGAGATGGGAGGATCGCTTGGGCCCTGGAGGTTGAGGCTGTAGTGAGCTTGACAGCACCTGTGCAACAGAGCAAGACTCTGTCTCAAAAATAAATAAGAATAGGGTGAGGTGCCTAATCTATCAAATTCAGAAGCTGCATTTATAAAAGTAACCTTCTATCAATGTTGCAATGATGTAACATAAATTTCAATTTCTGGTATCTTTGAAATCATTACAGTAATACACATTTATGCAGGTATTTTGATTTATTAACTAAAACATTATGCAAATTATTTGTACTTATTGAGAATATTTTAAACAAGCTTCTTAGCTATAAAGAAGTCTTTCAGGTACTTCATTTGGAAAATGCCGACTGAGATAAAGATTAGTGTTTGTGCAAAAGCCCACCATAAAACATTGCTGTTTGTATCTTCGCTGATCATTCGAAAATTTTCTTCACGGTCCTGTGCAGAAAAGAAATAGGCAGGTTTAGTGTCATAAAGTACTTAACTCATCATTTCGAGGGGAGGGTTGTTGTGGGCAATTCAAGGTATTTAATATCTTACACCGACATAGATGTGCTGTCTGCTTTTCTAAGCCAGAATCTACTGCTTAGCCAAGTATAAGAGAGTCAAAACCAATCTTATAAAAGATGTTTTCGTATTTTGGTGTAAAATATCAGGAATTTGACCTATTTATATGTTCTGTTTGCTACCATCAGGCAAAGTGAACTAAAGTAACCCAATAGTGACAGATTTAATCATTTGAGTCCAGCCTTTATGTCAGGCATTAGGCCAAGCACTTGCATGCCTTATCTGATTATACCTGTCCTTATCTTTCTGATAAGGACACTGAAGCTTAGAGATGACACAGATTACTGACAGGTATATCAGATTTAAGCCCATATCTGACCAGCATCCACTTAGTGAAGTGACTCAGAAAGCACCTAATGTCATAAGAATGAAATTGTGATTTGGAAAGCGAGCATCCATGAGCCTCTACAAATATATGGGATGCATTTGGAAGCATATATTCATTCTGCAAGCTCACACCGTGTGCTACTGGGCACTTTGTTAGGCATAGGGCATAAAAAGATGAATGACTGAAATTCTCTTTCCTAGAGGAGCTCATGGTCCAGCAGACAGAGTGAAGAAAGATTGCTCTCTCCATTCCCTGTGTCCACACAGTTCTACCTCAGAGAGAGAGAGTGAGAAATAGGCAGCTCATTCTTTCCTTGGTCCAGGGGCTTTGTGTTGAGAAATGCATTGCTGGCAGCAAGAGATAAAATAAGCTGAATAGGCAGACTGACCCTTTGATAGTTTTGTTCTTTGACTATTTGCTTAATTTGTTCAATTAGATGTTCAAGCTGGAAGGTAAGTTCATTAACTTTGTCCTTTGCCTGAGCAATGGCTGCATCAAGGTCGTGTTCTCCAACTCGAATATCTAAGTGGATCCGCTGTATCAACAGTAAGAAGGAAAAACGGCATGTTTTTAAAAACAGCTCCACTCTTTTTCCTTACTTTCTCCCTCTTGTATCCTCCCATTCCTCTCTTTCCTCTTTCTCCCTTCACCCTTGTCATAAGCAGGGGCACTGCTTCATTCTGGAGCTCCCTTTTTCCCTCGTTGCCACTCGATTCCTTATCCTACTTGGTAGTCTTTCTTGTAGTAATAATGCATTAAGTGGTAAATTACTGACCTTATAGTATATTTATACCTTCCTGAACATCAAATTAACTATTAGGTAAATGACTTTGGTGTGAAGAAAATTTGATTAATGTTCTGAGGGAAATTTTCTTTACGTATAACTAAATTTCCTATTTAGTACAAATTGTTTTCATCAGTTCTGAACCCATTTAGAAAATAGCCAATCACCATCTACTGTATAAGAGTTTTATTTATTGAAATTCCATTATTAATTCACCCTTCAGCCTTCACTTGTTTTCAAGCCTCAATAATCACAGTTCTTTTAACGTTCTCTCACAGCTCTTATTTTTCAAACCCTTTAATCAACTTCATGGCTCTCCTTTGAACCCCTTCCAAGCTCTCCAGCTCCCTCTTTGGTCACTGTGCTGAGATCTGGACATAGGACTTTAATAAGTTTCTAGCTAGTTTGAGTGTAATGGTTCTGCATACCAATGTCATGCTTGAATAGTGCTGACGCTGTGTTTATCAACAGGGACATGGGAAGCATATACTCACCAGCCTACTCCCTCCAAATGACACAAGCTTTGTAGAATTAGATTCTAAGCAAATGATGTGTTCACCAGGTGAATGTGAAGTAAAATGGAAAGTTCCTTGTGGGCCGTATAACTTCGACAGTATTACCTAGGATTAAGGATTTCCATAGATTGAGTTTATTATTTTCTAGGTTCCATTCTTAAAAATAAAACTACTTTATATTATCTAGTTAAAAATTGCAAAGTTTCCATAGAAGAAATCAAATGGCTAATAAACAGGAAAAATATTCAGCCTTGCTAGTAATTAAAAAAATTCAAACTGTAGTAAGATAGCCCTTGTTCATTGTCAGACTGACAAAGATTTAAAAGTATCCAGGGATAGTGTGGAAAAATAAACACTCCCCCACTACTGTTGTCCCACAGAATACCCGAGAACTGTGGGACAATTAACTACAAAAGGTGTAACTTGACACATAATGGGAGTACCAGATGGAGGAGAAACAGAGAAAAGAAGAAATATTTGAAGCAATAATGACTGAGAATTTTCCCCCAAATGAATGTCAGATACCAAGCCATAGATTCAGGAAGCCCAGAGTATACCAAGCAGGATTAATCCCCTCAGCCCCCAACTCCAAAATGAAACCCAAAACTACACCTAGGAATATCTCATTAAAACTGCAGAGAAGCAAACACAAATAAAAAATCTTGAGCCAGGGGTAGGGGGTGGGGTGGGGTGGGGAACCTTACTTACAGAGCAGCAAACGTAAATATTGCATCTGACTTCTCAGAAGTATGCAAGTGAGAAGAGAGTAGAGTAAAATATTTAATGTATTGGGAATAAAGAGCCACTAACTAGACCTCGGCATCCTGCAAAATTATCCTTCAAGAGATAAGAGGGAATAAAGCCCTTCTTAAACAAAAACTGAAGGAATTTTTTGCTGGAAGATTTGTGTAAGAAATGTAAGAAGTTCTTCAGAAAGAAGGAAAATGATGTAGGTCAGAAACTCAAATCTACATAAAGAATGAGCATTAGAAAACGAGTAAATGGAGGTAAAATTAAAACTTTCTGTTTTCTTATTCTATGACCTAAGAAATGCCACTTTATTCAAAATAATAGAAACAATGTTTCCAATGATCACAGTTTACATGTAAGTGAAATTAATGACAGCCTTCATATATGGGCAGCAGGGAAGAATTACGAATATTTTGTGATTAAAAGGCACTTCTGGCCGGGCATGGTGGCTCACGCCTGTAGTTCCAGTACTTTGAGAGGCCATGGCAGGCAGATCACCTGAGGTCAGGAGTTCAGAATCAGCCTGGCCAATATGGCAAAACCTGTCTCTATTAAAAAATACATAAAAAAAAAAACCAAAAAATTAGCCGGGCATGGTGGTGGGCACCTGTAATCCCAGCTACTTGGGAGGCTGAGATAGGGAGAATTGCTTGAACCTGGGAAGCAGAGGTTACAGCGAGCTGAGATCACGCCACTGCACTTCAGCCTGGGCAACAGAGCAAGACTCTGTCTCAAAAAAAAGGGGGGGGGGTTCTTGCACTACCTGTGAAGTGGTATTTAAAAGTAGACTTGGGCTAATTATAAATAGCAAACTCTAAGGCAAGTTGATATGTTAAGAGAGAGAATGGAATCAGAAAACGCTCAATTAAAACCACAAAAAGCATGAAAAGGAGGAGAAAAGAATGGGACAAAGAGTGAGGGCAGTGAATGGAAAATGGTAACAAATATAGCAGATATTAATCCAATTTTATAAATAATCACTTTAAATGTTAATGATCTGTGTCTTTGGCCTGGGTAGAGTGGCACCTGGTTGGTGGTGCCCATCTTATCTGCCAGGGACAAAGCAACCCCTTGTTCATCCCAGCTTAGCTTTTGATCTGTACCCATACCTGGTTCGTGCCTTGGACACATGGAAAAAAAAGGTCGATGGTCTAAATACACCAGGTAAAAGATAGAGTGGGCCAGGTGTGATGGCTCACACTGTAATCCCAGCACTTTGGGAGGCTGAGGTGGGCGGATCACATGAGGTCAGGAGTTCCAGACCAGCCTGACCAACATGGAGAAATCCTGTCTTCTACTAAAAGTACAAAGTCAGCCGGGCATGGTGGCGCAGCCTATAATCCCGGCTACTCAGGAGGCTGAGGCAGGAGAATCGCTTGACTCCAGGAGGTGGAGGTTTGGTGAGCTGAGATCGCGCCATTGCACTCCATCCTGGGCAACAAGAGCGAAACTCCGTCAAAAAAAAAAAAAAAGAGTGGATCAAGAAATGAGACCCAACTATATGTTGTCTATAAGAAAATCACTGGAAATGTAAAGATCATAGATTAAAAGTGAAGGGATAGGGAAAGATATGCCATGTTAACCTTAATCAAAGGAAGGCTGGAGTAGCTTTGTTAATTTCAGGCAAAGTAGACTTCAGAAGCAATATAAATTATCAGGTATAATTACATAATGGAGCAGTACATATGGTAGAGGGGTTAATTCTCTAAGAAGGCATTAACAATCCTCAATATGTATGTACCTGACAATAGAGCATGAAAATATGTGAAGTAAAGCCTGATGGAACTGCAAGGAAAAAATAAATGAGCACTCTATTATAGTTGGAGTTTTCAACCCCTCTGTCAGAAATGGACACATCCAGCCAGCGGAAATCAGTAGGGACATCGTTGAACTCAGTAACACCATCAATTGACTGGACATAATTGACACCTATGATTACTTTATCCAATGATAGCAGAGGACACATTTTTCTCAAGTTCACATAGAACATTCACCAAGATAGATGGCATTCTGGGCCATGTATCATACCTTAACAAATTAAAAATAACAGAAATCATACAATGTATGTTCTCAGACCGCAGTGGAATTAAACTGGAAATCAGTAAAAGAGAGGTAGCTGGAAAATCCCAAAATACTTGGAGGTTGAACAACACACTTCTAATTAACACATGGGTCAAAGAAGAAATCTCAAGACAAATTGAAACTACTTTTCAAAATGTGTGGGATGCAACAAAAGCAGTGCCTACAGGGAAACTGAAAGCATTGAATGCATATACAGTTGGCTCTCTGTATCACCACGTTTCACCTCCATGGATTAAACCTGCCATAGATTGAAAATATTTGAAAAAAAAATAACAAAAATAATACACATGAAAAACTACAGTGTAACTATGCAACATTTACATTGTATTATAAGTAATCTAGAGGTGATTTAAATTAATGGGAGGTTGTGTGCTGGTTAGCTGCAAACTACACCATTTCATGTAAGTGACTTGAGCGTCTTCAGAATTTTATATGTTTGGAGAGTCCTGAAACCACTCCCCCATAAATACCAAGGGATGACTATATTAAAAAAACAAGATCTAAAATTAATAATCTAAGCTTCCACCTTAGGAAACTAGGAGAAGGAGAGGAAATAAAATGCAAAGTAAACAGCAGTAGAAAAATAATAAAAAGTAAACCAGAAATCAATTAAAAACAAGAAATAGAAAAAAATCAGCAAAATCAAAAGCTGATTCTTAGAAAAGATTAATAAGCTTTTAGCCAAGCTAAGAAAACAAGATGACACAAACTGTAAATACCAGAAACATAAGAGGGGACACCATTACAAATCCCATGAACATTAAAAGAATAATGAATACTATGAACAACTCCATGCCCACAAATTTGATAACCTAGGTGAAACAGAACAATTCTTGAAATACACAATCTAATAAAATATAAGAAGTAGACAATCTGAATAGGCCTATGTCTAGTAAAAAATTGAATCAATAATTTTTTGAAGCAGAAAGCACCAAACCCAGATGGGTTCACTGGTGAATTCTATCAAACATTTAAGGAAGAAATTATGCCAGTTCTCTACAGTCTCTTCCAGAAGACACAGAAGGAATACTTCCTAATTCATTTTATGAGACCAGCAGTACCCTAATACCAAAACCAAAGACATTGTAAGAAAACTACAGATCATAATATGTCATGAATATAGATGCAAAAACCCTTAACAAAATATTAGCAGATGAAAATCCAACAATATGTAAAAAGACTTATATACCACAATCAAATGGGTCTTATTGCAGATATGCAGGGCTGGTTTGACATTAGAAATCAATTAGTGTAATCCATCACATTAATAAGTGAAAAAAAAATCACACGATCCTATAACTAGATGGAGAAAAAGCATTTGACAACATCCAACACCCATTTGTGATAAAAATGCATCCAACTGGGAATACAGGGGAACTTAATTTGTTGAAGAACATCTACAAAAATAACCTACAGCTAATATGCTTACTGGTCAGAAACTAGAAGGCTCTTCTTTGTGCACTGGAAGTCCTGGCTAATGCAGTAGAAGGAAATAAAACATAAGGAGTTTGGGAAGGAAGAAATAAACCGTCTTTGTTCACAGGTGACATGACTTTGTGTATAAAACCCAAGATAATTGACAAACTGCTAGAACTAAGTGATGATAGTAAGGTTGCAGGATACAAGATGAATATAAGAAAGTGAATCACTTTCCTGTATACTAACAATGAAAAAGTGGAATGTGAAATAAAAAGTACAGTATCATTTATATTAGCACCCTCTCCCAAATTACTTATTTATAAACCTAACAGAATATTTGCAAGACCTATATGAGGAAGACAAAACTGTGGTGAAAGAAATAAAAGAGCTAAATGAATGGAGAGAAGTCCATGTTCATAGGTCAGAAGACTTGATGTCAAAATCTCAGTTCTTCCCAACTGGATGTATAGATTCAAGAGAATTCCAATAAAATCCTTGCAAACTATTTTGTAAATATTGACAAGCTGATTCTAATATTTATATGGAGAAGTGGGCCCACAATAGCCAACACAATATTTAGGGAGAAGAATAAAAGAGGACTGAGACGACTCAACTTTAATATTTACTATAAAGCTACAGTAATCAAGACAGTGTTATTGGTGAAAGAATAGACGAACAGATCAATGGAACGGAAAAGAGAGTCCGGAAATAGGCCCACATGAATATGGTCAACTGGTCTTTGACAAAGAAAGGAAATACAATGGACAAAAGATGTTTTCAAAAAATGATGTTGGGTCTGGGCATGGTGGCTCATCCCTGTAATCCAGGTAGTTTAGGAGGCTAAGGAATGAAGATCACTTGAGCCCAGGAGTTCAAAAACAGCCCTGAAAACATGGTGAAATCTTGTCTCTACAAAAGAAAAAACAAAATAAAACTCTGGAACAACTGGACAGCCACATGCAAAAGAGAAAATAAGAATCTAGACACAGACTTTATATCTTTTACAATATTAACTCAAAATGGATCATAAACCTAAATGGAAAATGGAAAACTATTAAACTCCTGGAAGATAACATAGGAGAAAACCTAGGTGATCTTGGTTCCCTGCTGACTATTTAGCTACATTCCCAAAGGCAAGATCCATGAAAGAATTGATAAGCTGCACTTAAGAAGTTAAAAACTCATGCTCTGCAAAAGACATTGTCAAGAGAATGAGAAGACAAGCCACAGGATGGGAGAAAATATTTGTTAAAGACATCCCTGGAAAGGATTATTATCCAAAATACACAACAAACTTTCTTTTTTAAGAGTCTCGCTCTGTCACCCAGGCTGGAGTGCAGTGGCATGGTCTTGGCTCACTGCAACCTCCCCTTCCTGGGATCAAGCGATTCTCCTACTTTAGCCTCCAGTGTAGCTAGTATTACAGACACCCGCCACCACCCCCAGCTAATGTTTGTATTTTAGTAGAGACGGGTTTCACCATGTTGGTTAGGCTGGTCTTGAACTCCTGACCTCAGGTGATCTGCCTGCCTTGGCCTCCCAAAGTCCTGGGACTACAGGCATGAGTCACTGCATCCAGCCAACAATGAACCCTTAAAACTCAGATGCTTTGTTGCATATCTGTAGTTCCAAGCAACTCAGGAGGTTGAGACAGGAGGATCACCTGAGCCTAGAAGTTAGAGGTCAGCCTAGGCAGTATAGTGAGACCCCATCTCTCTCTCTGTCTCTTTTTTTTTTGAGGTGGAGTGCAATGGCACAATCTCGGCTCTCCGCTGCTGGGTTCAAGCACTTCTCCTGCCTCAGCCTCCCAAGTAGCTGGGATTACAGGCCTGCATCACCACACCCTGCTAATTTTTTTGTAATTTTAGTAGAGATGGGGTTTCTTCGTGTTCGTCAGGCTAGTCTCAAACTCCCAACCTCAGGTGATCCATCCACCTCAGGCTCCCAAAGTGCCAGGATTACAGGCATGAGCCACCGTGCCCAGCTGAGACCCCATCTCTTAAACACACACACACACACCCCAAACAAAAACCCCTCAATAATAAAAAAGCAACCTAATTTTTAAGTGACAAAAATCTGAACAGACACCAAGGAAGAAGACCAAGAGATGGCAAATAAGCATGTGAAAAAATGCTCAACACCATTAGCATTAGGGAATTGAAAATTAAAACCATGAGAAACCATAACACATCCATTAGAATGGCCAAAATCCAAAACACTGCAAACACCAAATGCTGACAAGGATGTGGAGCAGCAGGAACTCTGACTCCTGCAAAATGGAAGAGCCACTTTGGAAGACAGTTTGGCAGTTTCTTTCAAAACTAAACCAACTTTTGCCTTATGATCCAGCAATCATAATTCTTGATATTTACTCGAACTTAGGTCCATACAGAAACTTGCACACAGATTTTATAGCAGCTTTATTCATAATTGCTCAAACTTGGAAGCAACGAAGGCATTCTTTTGTAGATGCATATCTACATAAACTGTGGTGACTTCTGACCGTGGAATACTATTCAGCAGTAAGAAGAAATGAGCTCTTAAGCCATGGGAAGACATGGAGGAGCCTTAAATGCGTACCAAGCGAAAGACATCACTCTGAAAGGACTGCCTACACACTGTATGATTCCAACTGTATGACACTGGGAAAACGGAAAACTATGGAGACAGTGAAAAGATCAGTGGTTGCCGAAAGTTGGAGAGAGGGAGGGATGAATGGGCAAAGCAGAGGATTTTTAGGGTAGTGAAATTATTCTGTGTGATACTGTAATGGTGGATACAAGTTATACACTGTCCAAACACACAGAATATACAACACCAAGAATAATGTAATGCAACATAATGCATTGTAAACTATGGAGTTTGGATGATAATGAGTGTCAGTGTAGATTCGTCAGTTGTAATGAACAGACCTCTCTGGTGAGGGATGTTGATAGTGGGGGAGGCTGTAAGCGTGTAGGGGCAGAGGAAATATGTAAACTAATTTCTCCTCGGTTTTGCTGTGAACTTAAAACCGCTCTAAAAAGTGAGGTCTATGAAATCATTTTTAAAAAGGAAAATATTACAAACAGAGAAATGCAATAAAGATTATCCTTTTTAAAACCTATTTTGAAGAATCTTCACATGTACTTAATTTTCTTTAATTGACAATTGAAAGGGAAATTTTGTAAAATAAAACTGAATTCAAAGGTCAGGTTTTATAGTTAATTTTATTTTTGTATGAATAATAACTCCTCCCTGAAAAAACATTGTGATCAGTTATTACCTGGTAAATTACATTTCTGAAATTTAATTTCATATTCAAGGCTCTACATAGTCTTGTTCCAGTGAATATTCAAGTCAGCAGACATTTTTTGAATTCCTGTTAGCTTGATGGGTTGGAAAAAACATACTTGAGTTTAAATCTTAGTGTTGCCAGTGTGACCTTGTATTTCACATCAGAACCACAGATTCCTCTACAAAACTGGATAGGAATAATGGAAGTGGAGTGATGGAAATGGAGAATGGAGCATAGAATGTATGAGTTTTTATGATACATGTCTATTGTTGTTTCTGTACCCACCACAGCAGCCATGTTATTCCCTTGGGCTGCCACAAGAAGGGGTACACAATCAGGTTGATAGCTTAGAGTAACCTGTGCTCCTAGAAACATTGACAGAAAAAGTCAGAGTACTTGCCAGGTACTTTTGAGGATCTTAAAAGGGAACATCAGGTTGTAAGAAATGCTTCAACTCGAGCTGTTTCTTGTCATCTTACCTGCAAATGGAGAGAGCCTTCCTGAGAATAAGGCCTATAGTGAGAATTGTCTCTCTCCTAAACTAAGAAGAGTTTGGAATATATTAGTCCCATAATAAATATTTGTTGAATGTTTGCAGAATGAATGAAAATATTTTTCCTCTCTTCTAGAAAGCGCTATTTCAGGCAATTTCAATTTTCAAAGAATAAGTCTTCTATGTCTTTTTAAAACACTGAATGGGTTTTAATATGATAGTTTTTGGTCCAACTAAAATTTGGCTCCAGGTTTAATATGCTTTGGGAACATTTTCAGATTGGTCATTAAGGATTATTGGGAAGGTACAAAAGAGAATTGGGTTTTGATATAACAAGGAACAGCAAGTATGGGTTAGAAGCAGAGAGGTGGGTGCGTAGGGAGGAGAGGGAGATGTGTCTTCAGGTGACTGGGGCTAGGACAACAGTCCCAGTGGAACTATTGTCAGTGAGGTGCCAAATGTGCCAAGAGAAAACTGTTGAACAGGTGAAAATCAAGTGTCCAAAACTCCAACTGCGTTGGAGTCTTCAACAGCACAGCTCTCTGTCTCCACATAAATGGGGGAGGTCACCGTGTCTTCCTGAGCTTGGGCCAACCAACTGTCCAGTTTCAGGAGAATGGGAGTCGTGTCCTGCCTACTTTAAGCACCCTTTTCTTGCCAGCTAGAGAGAGGCCTGTTCTGCTCCACAAGTCTTTGGTCCACCACCGTTCTGCTACCCCATGAGCACAGCTCCTGGACAACTAGGTTTGAGTTAATGGACTGAGCAATTCATTTTCTTGAGCTTACATGCTGGGGGATGGATCTCTCTGTTATATTCATTGTATATATGAGAAAACAGCATCAAAGCCAAATAACCTGCCCAAGGTTTTAGCTTGTATGTGACAATCTATGCTTGAATTTGACTCTGACTCCAAAATCCATATTCTTTTCACATTACCTGGTGACTTTTCTACTGCTCTGCTAACTGCTAGTGAGTAAAAGGTATATAAGACCAGACAGTCCCAGAAGCTGCTGCAATACTAGAGAAAGCACATGCCAAAATGGGAGGAAGGAGGAGTAGACTCATCTGACCCCTGTGCTTGGGTAGGGCTGCAGCACCAGCAAAGCACATGGGGCCTGGCTGGTGCAAAACCACACGGATGCTTTGGCCCTAAGGTCCCTTCTGCCTAGCAAGGTCAGCAGACCTCAAGATAACAAATACGAGGCTCCATATTTTATTTCTTTAAGCCTTTTATGTTTTGAAGCCTGTAACTGCTTCTCAACTAAACTATAGGCTCATTGAGGGCAGGCATTTTGTTTGTTTTTGTATCATGCTCTCATTCAATGCTATACGCATTAAAAATTATTAATGCTGGTTAGTGAGTGCTTACATAGAGGCTTTAAAACTGGGCCATATGATACCTGAGTTTTTGGCAAGTGAAAAATTTTAGTCAGAAAGTATAAAATAATGTTTTACCTCATCATTGTAAGTTGTAATAGTTACGAACATTCCCAAACCAGGAGCAGATTCGAGGAACATATGTCTGCCTGTGTCCCACTGCTGTATCTGGAAAGTCCCTGTTTCAAAAATAGAAGACATTACAAAATGTAAGAAACAGTAAGACTGCTTATTGCGTGTTACTGCTAAATTAAATGAATTTTTCTTTTCCAGTTTAAATCATAAAGCACTCTTAGTCTGAACAGCTATGGCTTGGTAATTAGTATCTAACAGAGTAGAGGCCTCTGGAGTACAGAGGAAGACCTGAGTTCTTCGCTCATTTCGCATTCTTGTTAACCAGGTGACCTGACAAATTATTTCACTGCTCCAAGCCTCCTCGTTTCCGATTCAGCAAAATGGTAGTAATACATTTTCCTCTCAAATTATTTCACTACTCCAAGCCGCCTCGTTTCCGATTCAGCAAAATAGTAGTGATTCATTTTCCTCTCAGTTCTCAGAGTTACGAAAACTACCAAAAATAAGCCTATGAAAGGTTCCCACCTAGAACGTAAACCCCCTGTGAGCTGCCCCTGAGAGACAGAACTCTTAGTCCTTTTCCGATATCTCCCTAGTACTCTCCCCTTTAGCTGCTTCCTCTTTCAACTTCATGCCATACACTTCTGGCAGAGTTCCTTGCTAAAACATTGGTGTCGTCATGTCAAATCTTTCATTTCATTGTCTCCCGAGGTTTCTGCTGAAATTTGGATCTGAAGGAACCTCCAGCTTCTCCCGTTAGGATGTGGCAGCTGTCATGTGGCTTAACTCCCCCTTGTGCCCTTGAAAGGTACAATGGGAATGAAAACCCAGCTAACATTTGTTGGACCCATAGTATTTGCCAGGCACTGTGCTAAACACTAAACATGCATCATTCATGTATAGATTTATATAACTATAATATATACTTATAAAGTACAAATATTATACAGTTTTATAAGGGTAAGGGAACAGGCACTACACTGCCTGAGTTTGAATCCTGACTCTACTGCTTGCTAGCTATATGGGCAAATTAATTTTTCTATACTTTAGTTTCATTGTATCTAAAATCATTATAAAGGTAAAAGTAGTATTTACCAGCTGGGCACAGTGGCTCAGGCCTCTAATTCCGGCACTTTGGGAGGCTGAGGTGGGCAGATCACTTGAGGCCAGGAGTTCGAGACAAGCCTGGTCAACATGGCGAAACCTTATCTCTACTAAAAATACAAAAACTAGCCAGGTGTGGTGGCACAGGCCTGTAATCTCAGCTACTCAGGAGGCTGAGGCAGAAGAAAAGCTTGAACCTGGGAGGTGGAGGCTACAGTGAGCTGAGACCGCACCACTGCACTCCAACCTGGGCGACAGAGCAAGACTCTGTCTCAAAACTAAAAAAGGTAGTATTTACCTATGGGGGGTTATTGTTATGAAGATTTAGATGTTTGTAAATTGCTTCATTAGAATGGCGCTTGACACAATTAGCACTGAATAAATGTGTTATATACAAATATATACACATACATATAAGTTATAAATACATATATACAGTTATGCCCCAGTGTCCATGAGGGATTGGTTTCAGGATGTCCTAGGGCATCAGAATCCACAGATGCACAAGTTCCTTACATGAAATGGCATAGTATTTGCATCTAACCTATGCACATCCTCCCATTTACTTTAAATAATCTCTGTTATAAGGCCTAGTACATAAATGCTGTGTAAATAGTTGTTATACTGTATTAGCTTTTTATTTGTATTTTTATTGTTGTATTGTTACTGTTTTTTCCCCAGATAAGGAGGGCCCCCTGTATACACTCACACACTTTTTAGTAACCAAGGTGATTTTTCCCTTACCAACACATCATGCTATCTCCATCTGGAGAAAGGAAACGCCATGCAGGAACACATATGCAAAAGTCCCGAGGGCAGGAGCATGCTTGGAGTATTCAAGGAGAAGCAGAATGGCTGGAGTGAGATTAGCAGGGAAAGAATGGTAGGAGGTGGGGTTGAAGAGGTAGCAGGGGCCAGATCACAGAGAGTCCATGTGTCCATTGTAAGGGTTTGGGGAAGCAGTTGGGTAGAGGAGTGACACGATATGACTTTCCTTTTAAGTTGCTTATTGTTGCTGTTATGTGGAGAACAGGATGAAGAAGGGTCAAGGGTGGAAGCAGTGACACTGTTGTAATCTAAGTGGCTTAGACTATGTGATAATGGTAGAGGTTGTAAAAAGTGTTGGTTTCTGTATTATTGTCCCCATCTTACAGGTTGGAAACTGGTTCTCAGATAAAGTCACATAACCAAGAAGTTGTAGAGGCAGAGTTAGAACTCAGGCAGTCTGATTCCAAAGCCTGGGACTGCTAGCTCCATTATCACAGTGCGTCTTTGGGAGGCGAGAGAGACAACTCCCTGACGGGCTTAAGAAGGGAATGTGACCCTGGATGTTGGCCACGGCGGGCATCCCACGGAATCTGTACTACTAGCTCCATTATCACAGTGCGTCTTTGGGAGGTGAGAGAGACAACTCCCTGACGGGCTTAAGAAGGGAATGTGACCCTGGATGTTGGCCACGGCGGGCATCCCACGGAATCTGTACTCTTTCGGAGACAACTAGAGGGAACACTTATCACTTATCACTTCCTTATCACTTATCACTTCCAGGGATAAGAAAGCTTCAACTAGGCCGGGCGCGGTGGCTCACGCCTGTAATCCCAGCACTTTGGGAGGCCGAGGCGGGTGGATCACGAGGTCAAGAGATTGAGACCATCCTGGTCAACACGGTGAAACCCCGTCTCTACTAAAAATACAAAAAATTAGCTGGGCACGGTGGCGCGTGCCTGTAATCCCAGCTACTCGGGAGACTGAGGCAGGAGAATTGCCTGAACCCAGGAGGTGGAGGTTGCGGTGAGCCGAGATCGCGCCATTGCACTCCAGCCTGGGTAACAAGAGCGAAACTCCGTCTCAAAAAAAAAAAAAAAGCTTCAACTAACTTTCAAGCTCTGCCTGCACTTTAGAGTGACTTCAGTCTTAGGCATCTTTCAAATAGTTCTGGCACACCTTCCCCACCCTGCATCCCAAAGTTTGTTAACTGTATGTGTGATGTGTATTCAGTACTTTTTAGTATTATCCATTTTAATAAGATTTTTAAAATGTATCATTGATGGTTCTGGACAAGATGGGATAGGTCCATTCCACCCTATTTTTCCTGCTGATTACAAGTAAAAATTCTTGGCAAAATGTATAAAGCGACTTCCAGAAGACTCTGAAAGGTGGAGAAAAGAAGATAGAATTGCCGAGGACCCCAGGACTCACAGCACAGCTCAGCAGCGGGTTATCTGTTTGTGTTCCTCCTCCTGTATATCCTGGCCTGGGTGCTATGGTAGTCTGCAACCTACAACTGCAGACCAAATTTTTTAAAAGAACCTAATGTCTCTAGCCGAAAGATCTGGAATAAGATGCCCTGCAAGATGAACCTTCTTTGAGTATACCTCCCTGTACTAGGCGGTTCTTGCATTGCTATAAAGAAATATCTAAGACTGGGTCATACAGGAAAAAGAGGTTTGGCTGGCTCATGGTTCTGCAGGCTTCACAGGAAGCATGGTGCTGACATGTGCTTCGTGTCTAGGGAAGCCTCTGGAAGCCTGCAAGCCTGGGGCTGTCATGTGCCTCATGTCTAGGGAAGCCTCTGGAAGCCTGCAAGCCTGGGGCTGTCATGTGCCTCATGTCTAGGGAAGCCTCTGGAAGCCTGCAAGCCTGGGGCTGTCATGTGCCTCGTGTCTAGGGAAGCCTCTGGAAGCCTGCAAGCCTGGGGCTGTCATGTGCCTCATGTCTAGGGAAGCCTCTGGAAGCCTGCAAGCCTGGGGCTGTCATGTGCCTCATGTCTGGGAAGCCTCTGGAAGCCTGCAAGCCTGGGGCTGTCATGTGCCTCATGTCTAGGGAAGCCTCTGGAAGCCTGCAAGCCTGGGGCTGTCATGTGCCTCATGTCTAGGGAAGCCTCTGAAGCCTGCAAGCCTGGGGCTGTCATGTGCCTCGTGTCTAGGGAAGCCTCTGGAAGCCTGCAAGCCTGGGGCTGTCATGTGCCTCGTGTCTAGGGAAGCCTCTGGAAGCCTGCAAGCCTGGGGCTGTCATGTGCCTCGTGTCTAGGGAAGCCTCTGGAAGCCTGCAAGCCTGGGGCTGTCATGTGCCTCATGTCTAGGAAGCCTCTGGAAGCCTGCAAGCCTGGGGCTGTCATGTGCCTCGTGTCTAGGGAAGCCTCTGGAAGCCTGCAAGCCTGGGGCTGTCATGTGCCTCGTGTCTAGGGAAGCCTCTGGAAGCCTGCAAGCCTGGTGAAAGGTGAAGGAGGAGCAGGGACGTTACATGGCAAAAGCAGGAGCATCAAGACCAATGAAAGTCTCAGTAAAAAATGAAAAAAGCAGGAGCAAGCAAGAGAGAGAGTAGGGGGAGGTGCCACACAGTTTTAAATGACCAGATCTTTTGTGAACTCGGAGTGAGAGCTCACTTACCACCAAGGAGATGGCCCGAGCCATCATGAAGAATCTACTCACACAGTTTTAAATGACCAGATCTTTTGTGAACTCGGAGTGAGAGCTCACTTACCACCAAGGAGATGGCCCAAGCCATCATGAAGAATCTACTCACACAGTTTTAAATGACCAGATCTTCTGTGAACTCGGAGTGAGAGCTCACTTACCACCAAGGAGATGGCCCGAGCCATCATGAAGAATCTACTCACACAGTTTTAAATGACCAGATCTTTTGTGAACTCGGAGTGAGAGCTCACTTACCACCAAGGAGATGGCCCAAGCCATCATGAAGAATCTACTCACACAGTTTTAAATGACCAGATCTTCTGTGAACTCGGAGTGAGAGCGACTTACCACCAAGGAGATGGCCGAGCCATCATGAAGAATCTACTCACACAGTTTTAAATGACCAGATCTTTTGTGAACTCGGAGTGAGAGCTCACTTACCACCAAGGAGATGGCCCGAGCCATCATGAAGAATCTACTCACACAGTTTTAAATGACCAGATCTTTTGTGAACTCGGAGTGAGAGCTCACTTACCACCAAGGAGATGGCCCAAGCCATCATGAAGAATCTACTCACACAGTTTTAAATGACCAGATCTTTTGTGAACTCGGAGTGAGAGCTCACTTACCACCAAGGAGATGGCCCGAGCCATCATGAAGAATCTACTCACACAGTTTTAAATGACCAGATCTTTTGTGAACTCGGAGTGAGAGCTCACTTACCACCAAGGAGATGGCCCAAGCCATCATGAAGAATCTACTCACACAGTTTTAAATGACCAGATCTTCTGTGAACTCGGGTGAGAGCTCACTTACCACCAAGGAGATGGCCGAGCCATCATGAAGAATCTACTCACACAGTTTTAAATGACCAGATCTTTTGTGAACTCGGAGTGAGAGCTCACTTACCACCAAGGAGATGGCCCAAGCCATCATGAAGAATCTACTCACACAGTTTTAAATGACCAGATCTTCTGTGAACTCGGAGTGAGAGCGCACTTACCACCAAGGAGATGGCCCGAGCCATCATGAAGAATCTACTCACACAGTTTTAAATGACCAGATCTTTTGTGAACTCGGAGTGAGAGCTCACTTACCACCAAGGAGATGGCCCGAGCCATCATGAAGAATCTACTCACACAGTTTTAAATGACCAGATCTTTTGTGAACTCGGAGTGAGAGCTCACTTACCACCAAGGAGATGGCCCAAGCCATCATGAAGAATCTACTCACACAGTTTTAAATGACCAGATCTTTTGTGAACTCGGAGTGAGAGCTCACTTACCACCAAGGAGATGGCCCGAGCCATCATGAAGAATCTACTCACACAGTTTTAAATGACCAGATCTTTTGTGAACTCGGAGTGAGAGCTCACTTACCACCAAGGAGATGGCCCGAGCCATCATGAAGAATCTACTCACACAGTTTTAAATGACCAGATCTTTTGTGAACTCGGAGTGAGAGCTCACTTACACCAAGGAGATGGCCCAAGCCATCATGAAGAATCTACTCACACAGTTTTAAATGACCAGATCTTTTGTGAACTCGGAGGAGAGCTCACTTACCACCAAGGAGATGGCCCGAGCCATCATGAAGAATCTACTCACACAGTTTTAAATGACCAGATCTTTTGTGAACTCGAGTGAGAGCTCACTTACCAAGGAGATGGCCCAAGCCATCATGAAGAATCTACTCACACAGTTTTAAATGACCAGATCTTTTGTGAACTCGGAGTGAGAGCTCACTTACCACCAAGGAGATGGCCCGAGCCATCATGAAGAATCTACTCACACAGTTTTAAATGACCAGATCTTTTGTGAACTCGGAGTGAGAGCTCACTTACCACCAAGGAGATGGCCCGAGCCATCATGAAGAATCTACTCACACAGTTTTAAATGACCAGATCTTTTGTGAACTCGGAGTGAGAGCTCACTTACTCAAGGAGATGGCCCAAGCCATCATGAAGAATCTACTCACACAGTTTTAAATGACCAGATCTTTTGTGAACTCGGAGTGAGAGCTCACTTACCACCAAGGAGATGGCCCAAGCCATCATGAAGAATCTACTCACACAGTTTTAAATGACCAGATCTTTTGTGAACTCGGAGTGAGAGCTCACTTACCACTCAAGGAGATGGCCCAGCCATCATGAAGAATCTACTCACAGTTTTAAATGACCAGATCTTTTGTGAACTCGGAGTGAGAGCTCACTTACCACCAAGGAGATGGCCCGAGCCATCATGAAGAATCTACTCACACAGTTTTAAATGACCAGATCTTTTGTGAACTCGGAGTGAGAGCTCACTTACCACCAAGGAGATGGCCCGAGCCATCATGAAGAATCTACTTCCATGATCCAAATACCTTTCACCAGGCTCCACCTCCAGCACAGGGGATTGAAATTCAACATGAGATTTGGCTGGGGACAAATATCCAAACTACATTACTGCCCTGCTCCAGAGGAACACCTTAAATAACTGTATCATGGAATTCTACTCATCCGTAAAAAGGAATGAATTAATGGCATCTGCAGCAACCTGGATGAGATTGGTCAGCATTATTCTAAGTGAAATAACTCAAGAATAGAAAACCAAACACTGTATGTGCTTTTATTATTTATTTATTTATTTTTTTTTTTTGAGACGGAGTTTCACCCTTGTTACCCAGGCTGGAGTGCAATGGCGCTGATCTCAGCTCACCACAACCTCCGCCTCCTGGGTTCAGGCAATTCTCCTGCCTCAGCCTCCTGAGTAGCTGGGATTACAGGCAGGCGCCACCATGCCCAGCTAATTTTTTGTATCTTTAGTAGAGACGGGGTTTCACCATGTTGACCAGGATGGTCTTGATCTCTTGACCTCGTGATCCACCCACCTAAACACTATATGTTCTTAAAGTAGGAGCTAAGCTATGAGGATGCAAAAGCGTAAGAATGACACAATGGACTTTGGGGACTCAGGGGAAAAGGGTGGGAAGGGGGTGAGGGATAAAAGACTACACATTGAATGCAGCGTTTACTGCTTGGGTGATGGTGCACCAAAATCTCACAAATCACCACTAAAGAACCTACTCATGTAAACAAACACCACCTGTTCCGCAATAACCTATGGTGAAAAATTTTTACAAAGAAATTATAACATTGTCTGATGTGCTTTTCAGTGTATATAGAGGTAATAGTTAAGACAACTATATTATAAAGAATGGGAGAGCAAAGGGACTTAAATGGTGTTAAGGTTTCCGTATTTCTCTTGAAATGGTAAAATATTGATATTACTAGGCTGACAAGTATGTGTATGATAATCCCTAGAGAACCACAAATAAAACTTGGAAAAAGATAAAGCGAAAAACACTATAGGTAAGCAAAATGGAGTATTACAAATGTTCCAGTAGCCCACAGGAAGGCAGGAAATGGAAAACGGGAATACAAAACAGGGAGAGAATAAAAATGAAATAGTAAAATGGCATAAGTCTTGACATCTGTCATCACATTACATGGAAGTAGTCTAAACAGATTAGACAAATATTGTCGGAATAGATTTTTTTAAATGACCCAATTATAATGCAGTCTACAAGAAAATCACTGAATATAGTGCTACAGCCAGGTGAAAAGTAAAAAGATACACCACTTTGACATGGATTTCTGAAAATCTTGAGTGGGTATATAAATATCGGACAAAGCAGGCTTCAGGGGCTATGTGTGGGGGCTCATACCTGTAATCTCAGTGCTTTGGGAGGCTGGGTCTGGAGAATTACTTGAGGCTAGGGTTTGAGAACAGCCTGGGCAACATAGCAAAACCTCGTCTCTACCAAAAAGTTTAAAAATTGGCCAGGTGTGGTGGCATGCACCAGTAGTTCTGGCTGCTCAGGAGGCTAAGGTGGGAAGAGCCCTTGAGCATCGGAGTTCAAGGTTAACAGTGAGCTATGACTGAACCACTGCACTCCAGCCTGGGCAACAGAGTGAGGCCCTACCAAAAAAAGAAAAAACAAGTTCACTTCAGATCAAAGAAAATCACCGGGAATAAAAGGAGACATTACACAATAATGGCATCGCTTCACCAAGAAAACACAACCACCCTAAATGCACCAAACAGTAGCTTCAAAACGTGGAGTAAAACTGACAACCGAAAGGAGAAGTAGACAGATCCCTACTTTCAGTTGACACTTCTGTAATCCTCTCTTGGTACTTGATAGAACCAGACAGAAAATTAGCAAGGACACAGAAGGACTGAGCAGCATCATCAACCAACAGGACCTACTTGCCACTTTGTGAACGTTCTGTGTAGTAGAATACACATTTCTTTTAGAGTGCATTTGAAACATTTCACAACACAGACAACACAGCCCTAAAGGTGATTAGGTACCTTTGCTGAAGCAGCTGAGTGTTCCTGGAGAAAAGCACACAGCCAAGCTTTCCAAGTCTCTTTCCAAATTTATGACCACCTGGAAATCACTGTTACGTGTGCTCACTATTCTCTAAAACCGCGTTCATGTGTGTCTTTTCTCCTTAGCCTATTCCAGCACCTTCCTGCCCCACTCCAACTTCTAAAGTGGTTACCTTGCTTCTTATGGAAATGGTAAGAGTCTCCACCTGTTGTGGCTTGAAAGGCTCCCCCAGAGCTCATGTTGCTATTTAATTGCCATTTTACCAATATTTGGGGTGGAGTCTTCAAGAAGTGATTAGATCACGAAGCCTCCACTCTCAGGAAGGGATTAAACCGTTATCGTGGAAGTGAGGTCCTAATAGAAGCATGTGTTTGGCCTGCTTCTCTCGCTGTCTCATGCACTGACTTGGCCTTCCACCATGGGCTGAGCCTTGCCAGATGCTGGTGTTACGCTCTTACACCTTCCATCCTTTAGAACCGTGAGCCAAATAAACTTTATAAATTGCCAAGTCTGTGGTATTCTGTCATAGCAGCATAAAATAGAATGAGACACCAAATGTCCTAGCCCCCCACATTTACCCGTTCTGGCTCCCTCTTGTTGGGATGGGTGGGGGTTCCCTGTTCTGTCAGTGGCCACCCCGTCTTATTTTCTAGGACTCTGCTTTTCTTGCTGCCCCGACTTGCTCGTATGGGGCTAATCTTGTCAACATACCAACATGTTCTGGTGGCCCCTAGCCTGTATTTTGTAAGGTACTGGAGAGCAGGAGATGTATTTTATTCCTTTCTTTGGCTGTCTAGAGCCTGGCAGTAAGCCTGGCGTGGTGTCTGGCTCCTTTGTAGGGGACCAGTACATCTTTGTGGAATGAATGTGTCCTACAACACTGTGTGTCCTACAGTACATGCTCAGCAAATGATTTTGAATGAGTGAGTGCCAGTTTCCCCTCCCTCCATTAAAATGCCAGTATTCCTGGCATACTGCCTTGACTTAACAGAATGGAAGAGGAGAATTTCTGCTTGATTTTGCCAAGATCCTCCAGCCCTAAGCACACGCCCCTGCAGGTGTCATGCCCCACAGTTGCCACCAGATGGCAGAAGAGAAGCATTGCTCCTGGGCTGAGTAAGCCTGGGAGAGAGCTCAGTGCAGTGTAGATGAAATATTCGTGACAGGAGGTGTGTGTACAGAACACAGACATCCACAGATGAGATGCTGTGTCATGCTGCCTACTGCGTGACGAGAGCCTGCAGGGTTTACTGCTAGGAACTGGGACGGAGCTTACTAGCTTTGTCGTCTTGGACAAACACCGAGCTGCTCAGTGCCCGTTTCCCCACCAGTAAAGCAAGGATAATCATGGCGTAACTCATGTGGGTTAATATTTGTGTGCTATTTAACACAGAGATTAGCACCTTGGAAATGAAGCTCCATGTAAGTACTTGATACATTTTTTTTTTTTTTTTTTTTGAGACGGAGTCTTACTCTGTTGCCCAGGCTAGAGTGCAATGGCATGTCTCGGCTCACTGCAATCTCCTCCTCCCAGGTTCAAGTGATTCTCCTGCCTCAGCCTCCCGAGTAGCTGGGATTACAGGTGCCTGCCACCACACCTGGCTAATTTTTGTATTTTTAGTAGAAACGGGTTTCATCACGTTGGTCAGGCTGATCTCGAACTCCTGACCTCAGGTGATCCACCCGCCTGGGCCTCCCAAAGTGCTGGGATTACAGGCATGAGCCACCACGCCCGGCCCAGCCTGGATACATAATTCTTTACATTATTATTAGGCTTTTAACTCACAAAGTTTTTCTATCGACAGTCCCATTTAACCCCATAACGCTGTAAAGTGGGTCTAGCAATATCCAGCTTTACAGAGGAGGGGCTTGAGGCCTGAAGAGGCTAAGATGACCTATCTAAAATCCAGATAATGAGTGGCAGCACCAAGATGAGAATTTAGCAGGGTTGATTCCCCAGTTCAGGGCATTGGCCACCAGAAGCTACACCGCCACACCTTGCAGACTTGGATGTGATGTGTGTGTTATAAACCCACCCACATGTGGTTCTTGCAGATCCTCCAGGTAGAGGCCTTACTCCTCTTGGGTGTTCAGTAAACATTGGGCACCTACTGCATGCCAGGAGCATCCGGACCCTGTGGGAGGGGAGCTGGCCCAGGGATGCAGATGCCGTCCCCCAGGCTGCATCTCTCCTGGTCTGCCTGGTACCCTGTGCTCACCCTTAATAAGGCAGCCAGCCTTTCCCTGTGATCCCTGGCGTGGCTGCCCCATTGGCTCCAGACGATGAGTCCTTGAGGCTGGCACTGTGGGTCATTTGGGTTGGTATTAGAAAAATAAAATACATTCATTATAGGGCTTTAGGAAGTAAAATCTCCTCCAGAAGTTTTTGGTATTTCATATTAACCTTTTAGCCTTTTTCCTATAATTACATTTTTATATTTTATAAAAAATGAGATCATACTGCACATAGTATCTGCAGATCGATTTTTCTGCCCAATGTTTTGTGACTGTCTTTCTGTTTTAAATATTATTCTGTAATGTAAATCCAGGTCTATTCAGAGGGCTGAAGAAAGACTCAACACCATCTTCCCAGTGCTGATTACGAACTCGGTGTGGCAGACACTGAGGGTCATTCTGTGCTTGAGGAAAGGATGAGGGAATGGGAGGCCCTGCCACGTGGTGGTTTAAGGCGGAATTATCTGGTTGACCCTGGCTCCAGGGAGGTGGCTCCACCACCTCCAAGCTGTGTGATCTCGGGTGACTTTACAAAACCTCTCAGAAGTAAGAGGAGGAGGAGTAGCAGGCTCTGTGGAAAGTAATCAGTGCATTCCCTGAGAACACTGCCTGCCTATAGTAATCACTCAGGATATGCTAACGACAGTTAATTCATGCCCACGTAAGGCAGAATGGGGTAAGTGACAGAAGAGGGATGATAGCTGCTTAATTTCTTCAGTGTCTCCTTGTTCTCAGAATGAAATCGGATTCACTAAAGAGCTCCTCAGGCCTCTAGGACGTGGCCCTTTTTTCTCATTGATCATACTGTCTACTCCTGTTTTGGGGGGTCACAAGAGCCTTGAGGAGAGTGAGTGAAAATTAGACTGAGACTCCAAAGGTGAGGGGAGACTTCCAGGCTGGAGGACGAGGTCTGTAAACTCCCACTGTCACGTGGCAGGAAAGATCGTCCGGCAGGTCCTGAAGTTGGCCGCACATTGGCGCCATCTGGGGACCTTTACGTGCTGCTTATGCCCAGCTCCTGCCCCACATGCCCTGATTTAGTTGGCAGGGTGGAGACCTGGGCATAGAAAGCAATTGCTTTCGAGAGTAGCTGTGAACACGCTGAACTCTTGTACAATGTCCCCGTTTCCCAGGGGGACCTTCTGCTCCCCTGTAATGCTTGGAGACTCTCAGTAGAGGAAGCACGTGGCTGACAAAAAGATGGAGTACAGCTCAGCACATTCTCACAGACAGAACCCCCCGATCCAGACAGCAGCATTCCAGATCACCACCCCCAGCAAAGGAGGCTCAGCACATTCTCACAGACAGAACCCCCTGATCCAGACATCAGCAGCATTCCAGATCACCACCCCCAGCAAAGGAGGCTCAGCACATTCTCACAGACAGAACCCCCCGATCCAGACATCATCAGCATTCCAGATCACCACCCCCAGCAAAGGAGCCATGACGCTGACTTCTGAGGACAGACGGTTTTGGTACTTTACATAAAAATGTATGCTCTGTCTGGCTTCTTTTAGTCGACGCTTTGTGAGCGCCATCTGTGTGGCTGTACGTCCATGCAGATCCCTGGCGTTGCTGTTGAATACACAATGTATTCTTACACATTTTCCTATTGATGGACGTGTGGGCAGTGTCCAGCTTTTGGCTATTACGCCTCGTGCTGCTATGAAGATTCTTGTGCATGTCTTGTGGACCAATGCATGCATTTGTGTTGATCATATCCTGTGTTTATCCATCATGGGATGTGCCCGTGTTCAACTCGGTAGACACAAAAACGGTGGTGCCCGTTTACAGCCCACAGTGCGTGAGGGCTCCACATCTGCTTGTACGTTTGTTGTTCTCCGTCTTGTTCGCTTTGGCATTTGTTGAGTGTGTACTCATATCCCAGTGGGCTTTACTTTGTGTTTTTCCTGACGATTAACAAACTCAAGCGCCTTCTCATCTACTTCCTGGCCATTTAGGTCTCCTCTCATGTGAAGCATCTTGATCTCCTGTTCATTTTTCTATCCTGTGAATATGGGATAGCCCTCCATGACCGGTTTGTTGTTTTCAGTGTAGGCATTGTACATATTTACCTTACATTTATTCTTAGGTGTGTGGCATTTTTCATCACCAAAGAGAAACAATTGAAAGGGCAAACACTTTCCCCAAGTCAGCATCTTTAGAAACCATGAGTAATTTGCAAAGGGCCTGTGGCAAGGCAAGGTATCAGCAACACTCCTGAGGTGAGAGCACTTTTCCTTGGCCACAGAGAAGACAGCTGCCATGACTTGGGCCCACAGGGCTGTGGTGGCCACTGCTGATGGCCCCCTGGCCCTTAAGTTCCCTCCCTGCTCTGTAGCCACCCCTGGCTTTGGTGTTTTTGGCTGCAGCCTGTGGCCTTAGAAGAGGCCTCGGGTGCCAAAGCCATACGCCCCACAGAGGACAGGGAGAGCCTGAGCAGGGTCTGAACTGCCCCAACCTGAACCAGTGCCAACAAATGCCGTGCAAGTACAAATGTCCAGCTCCTTTGCCTAGAGGTGGGACAAGCTCTGGCATGTCCAGATTTTTTTTTAATGTTTTTTTAAGATGTGGTAAAATATATATAACAGAAAACTTACTATTTTAACCATCTTAAGTATACAATGACATTAAGTATAGTCACATTGTTGTGTAACCATCACTACCATCCATTTCCAGGATGTTTTCATCTTCCTGAGCAGAAGGCCTACCCACTTAAGCAATAGCTCTCATCCCCCAACTCCCGATAGTCTCTGTTTGTCTCCACGGATTTGACTGCTCAGGTGCCTTACATGGAGTGTCACACAGTAGTTCTCTTTTTGTGTCTGGCTTATTTCACTCACCATCATATTTCAGGGTTCATCTATCTGTGTTGTGGCAGGTAACAGATTTCCTTCGTTTTATGGCTAGATTATATTCCATTGCATGGATGGGCCACCTTTGTTTATCCATTCATTTATTGATGCATGCTTGGGTTGTTCCCACTTTTTGGCTGCTGTGAGCATTGGTATGCAAAGATCTGAGTCCCTGCTTTCAGTTTTCTTGGGTATGGATCCAGGAGCACAGTTGCTGGGTTTGTAGTTATCTCGTGCTACTGGGCTCCTCCAGGGCTTAGAATGAGTCTGGGGTTAATCTGAAACAATGCCCTTGCTCGGCTTCTTCCCCTCCCTTCTTCTAGGAGCACTTTCTTAGCATATCACTTACACTTGAATCCTTGGCTCAGGGTCTGCTTTGCAGACCACCCAACCCAAGACAATGCAGAGAGGGCATGAGGTCTCCCATGAAGACAGTAGTGGAGTCTGCCCCAGTGGAATGATGAAGGATGATACCCATTTAACTCACTCTCCTTTTCCCCTTCTAGTCTCTTAAGACGTTGAAAAATAAAACTATGGATATTTTGCAGAATGTTTGAGGTAGATCAGGGGACCCTTTGAAAGAGAGCATCCAGGAGCAGATGTTTTAGCTTATTAGTTTTGAATTTAAACATTTTCTTTTTAATCAACAGTCTCCTGCATTATGATCACTATGCTGCATGGCACTTCTCCCTTTTTAACAGTCCTTGCTTTTTATAAGGGACTAACAACTTTTTTTTAAAATGCCCCAAGGACCAAGTCGCTTTAAAGGCTTTAAAACTAAAACATGGCCAGGCATGGTGGCTCACGCTTGTAATCCTAGCAGTTTGGGAGACCAAGGCAGGCAGATCACCTGGGGTCAGGAGTTCAAAACCATCCTGTCCAACATGGTGAAACCCCGTCTCTACTAAAAATACAAAAATTAACTGGGCGTGGGGACACATGCCTGTATCCCAGCTACTTGGGAAACTGAGACAGGAGAATTGCTTGAACCTGGGAGGCAGAGGTTGCAGTGAGCCAAGATGGTGCCACTGCACTCCAGGCTGGGTGATAGAGGAAGACTCCATCTCAAAACAGTAAGTTAAAAAACAAAGAAAAAAACTAAAACTCACTAGACAGGTGGGAAGAACGTACACAGTTACCACCAGAGTCTTCCCTCCTTGTTCCTCTCATCTCTACCCCCAAACTTACCATCAAAGTTGCTTTATCCCTTTTTTCAAAAAAAAATTCAAGGCAATTTGGAATTTATTGTTAAGGGACATTAATTAGAAGGCCTAAGAGAAACAAGATAAAAAAGTACAGAATATATTTGGCTTAGGAACTTTCAAGTAAGTTTACAGGGCAAGGCTTTCTTACCCCAGGTTTGTCAGCTGGTGCTGTTGACAGGAGCACAAGCCCTGTATCGCCCCCTCTCAGTGTCCAGTCAGGGAGTGCAGGCCTTTCTCTGCTTCTGGAGCAGCTTCTCTTCCTTTCAGAGAGAGCTTTGAGTGAGAGTCAGAGCCACACCTGCTTTCTAGCAGTCTTACGCTACCCAGGGGCCAAGGTAAAGAGAGCATGGGAACCCGCACTGATGGAGCACCTGCAGCACTGCCAAGGATGTGCCAAGTGCCCTGTGCTCTGCTGCTCCAAGTCAGATGTTATCTTCAGTTTACAGAGAAGGAAACAGATTCAAAGTCACCTGGCTATTAGGCAATTAAGGTGGATTTCAAGGCTTGTGTTTTTGTCTACAAAGCCTTTACTCTGGAGCTTTCAGCTACCTCCACTTGGGGAAGATGGAAGACCAATTCCTTAAAAACTATTTTTAGTCCCAATGAGAAAAAACAAACTTTTAGGTAGATTTTGATGAATGGCTCTAAAGTCATCTCTCTTGAATTTTCTTTTTTGAGATAGGGTCTTGCTCTGTCGCCCAGGCTGGAGTGCAGTGGTGCAATCTCGGCTCACTGTAGCCTCTGCCTCTTGGGTTCAAGCAATCCTCCCACCTCAGCCTCCCAAGTAGCTGGGATTACAGGTTTTGCCACTATGTCTGGCTAATTATTGAATTTTTAGTAGAGATGGAGTTTCACCATGTTGGCCAGGCTGGTCTCAAACTCCTAACCTTAGGTGATCCACCCGCCTCAGTTTCCCAAAGTGCTGGGATTACAGGTGTGGGCCACAATGTCTGGCCTCAACATTCTTTTAAATGAAATTCATATCAGCTGAGTAGGAGGCACCCCCTAAACATTTTTCTGTTATTAAAACCAACATTGGTGATTTGTGTACCCCTTTAACTCCAGTAATATTTATTTTCTTAAAGTCTACTTACACTATCTTTCTTTTTGTTCTTATTTGCATGGTATATCTTTTTCTATTCTTTTACTTTCTGATATTTAAAGTTTTCTTTTGGAAACAGTATGTAGTTGTTTTTTTAAAATCTAGTCTGACAATCTGGTCTTTTAATTGGAGTGTTTTGTCCATTTACACTTCATATAATGTAAAATATGTTTAGGTTTAAGTCTACCATATTGCTGTTTGTTTTTCATTTGTCCTATTGGTTCCTTTATTCTTTTCTTGCCATTCTTTGGATTACATATTTTTTTGTTTTTCGCTTTTTCTCTTTTAGCATATTAGTTTGCATTCTTTTAGTACAGTATTCTTTTCCTGATCACCTTGGCAATCATAATATGCAACCTTGTGCTACCTTCTTCCTTAAATTAGCATATTTACCACTTGCTGAACATTGCGCGACTCTTCAGCTGTTTAACTCCATTGACCTGCTTTCCTCCTTTGTGCTATTGTTTTTATATATTTTACTGCTACATGTGTTGTAAACTCCGCAAGCCAATATATGTATACTTTAAGAGTTCCCTTCGTATTTCTTGTAGTAGACATCTGATGGTGAAATAATCTCTTGGCTTTTGCTTGTGTGAAAACATTTTTATTTCACTTTCATTTTTGAAGGATATTTTCATTGAGTACAGAAATCTAGAAATCTAACTTTGTATTTTTTTCTTTCTTTTTTAAACTTTATTAGGTTTATTTTATTGTGGTCAGAACACAACATGAGATCTACCCTCTTAAAAAAATTTTAAGATTACAGTACAGTATTGTTGACTGTAGGTACAATGTCATATAGTAGATCACTAGAACTTACTTATCTTGCTTAACTGGAACTTTACACTCATTAATTAGTAACTTTTCATTTCCCCCTCCCCCCAGCCCATGGCAACCATTTCACTTTTTGATTGTATAAACTTCATTGTTTTAGATACTGTATGTAAGTGGAATCTTACAGTGTTTGTCCCTCTGTGACTGGCTTATTTTACTTAGCATAGTATCCTTAAGGTTCATCCATGTTGCTTAAGATTGCACAATTTCCTTATTTTTTAAGGCAAAATAATAATCAATTATATGAATAGACCATATGTTCTTTAATCATTTGTCTATCAATGGACATGTAGGCTGTTTCTACATTTGGACTATTGTAAATAGTACTGATGTGAACATGGGGTGCTAATATTTTTTTGACTCTCCTAAATATACATGCACCCAATACAGGAGCACACAGATTCATAAAGCAAGTTCTTAGAGGCCTACGAAGAGACTTAGACTCCCACACAATAATAGTGGGAGACTTTGACACACCTCTGTCAATATTAGACAGACCAACAAGACAGAAAATTAACAAGGATATTCAGGATTTGAACTTAGCTCTGGACCAAGTGGACCTAGTAGACATCTACAGAACTCTCCATCCCAAATTGACAGAATATACATTATTCTCAGCACCATATTGCACTTATTCTAAAATTGACCCCATAATTGGAAGTAAAACACTCTTCAGCAAATGCAAAAGAACAGAAATCATAACAGTTTCTCAGACCACAGTGCAATCAAATTAGAACTCAGGATTAAGAAACTCATTCTAAACCACACAACTACATGGAAACTGAACAACCTGCTCCTGAATGATTACTGGATAAATAATGAAATGAAGTCAGAAATAAGTAAGTTCTTTGAAACCAATGAGAACAAAGACACAATGTACCAGAATCTCTGGGACACAGCCAAAGCAGTGTTTAGAGGGAAATTTATAGCACTAAATGCCCACAAGAGAAAGCAGGAAAGATCCAAAATTGACACCCTAACATTATAATTAAAAGAATTAGTGAAGCAAGAGCAAACAAATTCAAAAGCTAGCAGAAGACAAGAAATAACTAAAATCAGAGGAGTACTGAAGGAGATAGAGACATAAAAACCCTTCAAAAAATCAGTGAATCCAGGAGCTTGTTTTTTGAAAAAATTAACAAAATAGATAGACTGCTAGCCAGACTAATAAGGAAGAAGAGAGGAGAATCAAATAGACACAGTAAAAAATGATAAAGGGGATATCACCATTGATTCCACAGAAATACAAATAACCATCAGAGAATACTATAAACATCTCTATGTAAATAAACTAGAAAATGTAGAAGAAATAGATATATTCCTGAACACATACACCTTCCAAAGACTAAATCAGGAAGAAATCAAATCCCTGAATAGACAAATAAGTTCTGAAATTTAGGCAGTAATTATTAGCCACTAACCAAGAAAAAAAGCCCAGGACCAGATGGATTTACAGCTGAATTCTACCAGAGATATAAAGAGGATCTGGTGCCATTCCTGCTGAAACTATTCCAAACAATAGAAAAAGAAGAACTTCTCCCTAACTCATTTTATGAGGCCAGCATCATCCTGATACCAAAACCTGGCAGACACACACACACAGAAGAAAATTTCAGGCCAATATCCCTGATTAACATCAATGCAAAAATCTTCAATAAAATACTGGCAAACCAAATCCAGCAGCACATCAAAAAGCTTATCCACCATGATCAAGTTGGCTTCATCCCTGGGATGCAAGGCTGGTTCAACATATGCAAATCAATAAACGTAATCCATCACATAAACAGAACCAATGACAAAACCACATGATTATCTCAATAGATGCAGAAAAGGCCTTAGATAAAATTCAACACCCCTTCATGCTAAAAACTCTCAATAAACTAGGTATTGATGGAACATATCTCAAAATAATAAGAGCTATTTATGACAAACCCACAGCCAATATCATACTGAATGGGCAAAAGCTGGAAGCATTCCCTTTAAAAACTGGCACAAGACAAGGATGCCTCTCTCACCACTCCCATTCAACATAGTATTGGAAGTTCTGGCCAGGGCAATTAGGCAAGAGAAAGAAATAAAGTATTCAAATAGGAAGAGAGGAAGTCAAATTGTCTCTGTTTGCAGATGACATGATTGTATATTTAGAAAATCCCATCATCTCAGCCCAAAATCTCCTTAAGCTGATAAGCAACTTCAGCAAAGTCTCAGGATACAAAATCAATGTGCAAAAATCACAAGCATTCCTATACACCAATAATAGACAAACAGAGAGCCAAATCATGAGTGAACTCGCAATCAAAATTGCTACAAAGAGAATAAAATACCCAGGAATAAAACTTACAAGGGACGTGAAGGACCTCTTCAAGGAGAACTACAAATCACTGCTCAAAGAAATAAGAGAGGACACAAACAAATGGAAGAACATTCCATGCTCATGGATAGGAAGAATCAATATTGTGAAAATGGCCATACTGCCCAAAGTAATTTATAGATTCAATGCTATCCCATCAAGCTACCATTGACCTTCTTCACAGAATTAGAAAAAACTACTTTAAATTTCATATGGAACCAAAAAGAGCCCATATAGCCAAGACAATTCTAAGCAAAAAGAACAAAGCTGGAGGCATCACGCTACCTGACTTCATACTATACTACAAGACTACGGTAACAAAAACAGCATGGTACTGGTACCAAAACAGATATATAGACCAATGGAACAGAATAGAGGCCTCAGAAATAACACCACACATCTACAACCATCTGATCTTTGACAAACTTAACAAAACAAGCAATGGGGAAAGGATTCCTATTTAATAAATGGGGTTGGGAAAACTGGCTAGCCATATGCAGAAAACTGAAACTGGACCCCTTCCTTACACCTTATACAAAAATTAACTCAAGATGGATTAAAGACTTAAATGTAAGACCTAAAACCATAAAAACCCTAGAAGAAAACCTAGGCAATACCATTCAGGACATAGGCATGGGCAAAGACTTCATGACTAAAACACCAAAAGCAATGGCAACAAAAGCCAAAATTGACAAATGGGATCTAATTAAACTAAAGAGCTTCTGCACAGCAAAGAAACTATCATCAGAGTGAACAGGCAACCTACAGAATGGGAGAAAATTTTGCAATCTATCCATCTGACAAAGGGCTAATATCCAGAATCTACAAAGAACTTAAACAAATTTACAAGAAAAAAACAACACCATCAAAAAGTGGTGAAGGATATAGAGACACAAAAACCCTTCAAAAAATCAATGAATCCAGGAGCTGGTTTTTGAAAAGATTAACAAAATAGATAGACTGCTAGCCAGACTAATAAAGAAGAAAAGAGAGAGAATCAAATAGACACAATAAAAATGATAAAGGGATATCACCACTGATCCCACAGAAATACAAACTACCATCAGAGAATACTATAAACACCTCTATGCAAATAAACTAGAAAATCTAGAAGAAATGGATAAATTCCTGGACACATACACCTCCCAAGACTAAACCAGGAAGAAGTCAAATCCCTGAATAGACCAATAACAAGTTCTGAAATTGAGGCAGTAATTAATAGCCACCAACCAAAAAAAGCCCAGGACCAGATGGATTCACAGCTGAATTCTACCAGAGGTATAAAGAGGAGCTGGTACCATTCCTTCTGAAACTATTCCAAACAATAGAAAAGAGGACTCCTCCTAACTCATTTTATGAGGCCAGCATCATCCTGATACCAAAACCTGGCAGACACACAACAAAAAAAGAAAATTTCAGGCCAATATCCTGATGAACATCAATGCAAAATCCTCAATAAAATACTGGCAAACCAAATCCAGCAGCACATCAAAAGCTTATCCACCATGATCAAGTTGGCTTCATCCCTGGGATGCAAGGCTGGTTCAACATATGCAAATCAATAAACGTAATCCATCACATAAACAGAACCAATGACAAAACCACATGATTATCTCAATAGATGCAGAAAAGGCCTTGATAAAATTCAACACCCTTCATGCTAAAAACTCTCAATAAACTAGGTATTGATGGAATATATCTCAAAATAATAAGAGCTATTTATGACAAACCCACAGCCAATATCATACTGAATGGCAAAAGCTGGAAGCATTCCTTTGAAAACCTGGCACAAGACAAGAAATAACTAAGATCAGAGCAGAACTGAAGGAGATAGAGACATGAAAACCCTTCAAAAAATCAATGAATCCAGGAGCTGTTTTTTTGAAAGATTAACAAAATAGATAGACTGCTAGCCAGACTAATAAAGAAGAAAAGAGAGAGAATCAAATAGACACATAAAAAATGATAAAGGGGATATCACCACTGATCCCACAGAAATACAAACTACCATCAGAGAATACTATAAACACCTCTATGCAAATAAACTAGAAAATCTAGAAGAAATGGATAAATTCCTGGACACATACACCTCCCAAGACTAAACCAGGAAGAAGTCAAATCCTGAATAGACCAATAACAAGTTCTGAAATTGAGGCAGTAATTAATAGCCTACCAACCAAAAAAGCCCAGGACCAGATGGATTCACAGAATTCTACCAGAGGTACAAAGAGGAGCTGGTACCATTCCTTCTGAAACTATTCCAAACAATAGAAAAGAGGACTCCCTAACTCATTTTATGAGGCCAGCATCATCCTGATACCAAAACCTGGCAGAGACACAACAAAAAGAAAATTTCAGGCCAATATCCCTGATGAACATCAATGCAAAATCCTCAATAAAATACTGGCAAACCAAATCCAGCAGCACATCAAAAGCTTATCCACCATGATCAAGTTGGCTTCATCCCTGGGATGCAAGGCTGGTTCAACATATGCAAATCAATAAATGTAATCCATCACATAAACAGAACCAATGACAAAACCACATGATTATCTCAATAGATGCAGAAAAGGCCTTTGATAAAATTCAACACCCTTCATGCTAAAAACTCTCAATAAACTAGGTATTGATGGAACATATCTCAAAATAATAAGAGCTATTTATGACAAACCCACAGCCAATATCATACTGAATGGGCAAAAGCTGGAAGCATTCCTTTGAAAACTGGCACAAGACAAGGATGCCCTCTCTCACCACTCCTATTCAACATAGTATTGGAAGTTCTGGCCAGGGCAATCAGGCAAGAGAAAGAAATAAAGGTATTCAAATAGGAAGAGAGGAAGTCAAATTGTCTCTGTTTGCAGATGACATGATTGTATATTTAGAAAACCCATCTCAGCCCAAAATCTCCTTAAGCTGATAAGCAACTTCAGCAAAGTCTCAGGATACAAAATCAATGTGCAAAATCACAAGCATTCCTATTTGCCAATAACAGACAAACAGTTAAATCATGAGTGAACTCCATTCACAATTGCTACAAAGAGAATAAAATACCTAGGAATACAACTTACAAGGGATGTGAAGGACCTCTTCAAGGAGAACTACAAACCACTGCTCAAGGAAATAAGAGGACACAAACAAATGGAAAAACATTCCATGCTCATGGATAGGAAGAATCAATATTGTGAAAATGGCCATACTGCCCAAAGTAATTTATAGATTCAATGCTATCCACATCAAGCTACCATTGACTTTCTTCACAGAATTAGAAAAACTACCATCAGAGAATACTATAAACACCTCTATGCAAATAAACTAGAAAATCTAGAAGAAATGGATAAATTCCTGGACACATACACCTCCCAAGACTAAACCAGGAAGAAGTCAAATCCTGAATAGACCAATAACAAGTTCTGAAATTGAGGCAGTAATTAATAGCCTACCAACCAAAAAAAGCCCAGGACCAGATGGATTCACAGCTGAATTCTACCAGAGGTACAAAGAGGAGCTGGTACCATTCCTTCTGAAACTATTCCAAACAATAGAAAAGAGGACTCCTCCTAACTCATTTTATGAGGCCAGCATCATCCTGATACCAAAACCTGGCAGAGACACAACAAAAAAGAAAATTTCAGGCCAATATCCCTGATGAACATCAATGCAAAATCCTCAATAAAATACTGGCAAACCAAATCCAGCAGCACATCAAAAAGCTTATCCACCATGATCAAGTTGGCTTCATCCCTGGGATGCAAGGCTGGTTCAACATATGCAAATCAATAAATGTAATCCATCACATAAACAGAACCAATGACAAAACCACATGATTATCTCAATAGATGCAGAAAAGGCCTTGATAAAATTCAACACCCTTCATGCTAAAAACTCTCAATAAACTAGGTATTGATGGAACATATCTCAAAATAATAAGAGCTATTTATGACAAACCCACAGCCAATATCATACTGAATGGGCAAAAGCTGGAAGCATTCCTTTGAAAACTGGCACAAGACAAGGATGCCTCTCTCACCACTCCTATTCAACATAGTATTGGAAGTTCTGGCCAGGGCAATCAGGCAAGAGAAAGAAATAAAGGTATTCAAATAGGAAGAGAGGAAGACAAATTGTCTCTGTTTGCAGATGACATGATTGTATATTTAGAAAACTCCAGCATCTCAGACCAAAATCTCCTTAAGCTTATAAGCAACTTCAGCAGTCTCAGGATACAAAATCTGCGCAAAAATCACAAGCATTTTTATTTGCCAGTAATAGACAAACAGCTAAATCATGAGTGAACGTCCATTCACAATTGCTACAAAGAGAATAAAACACCTAAGAATACAACTTACAAGGGATGTGAAGGACCTCTTCAAGGAGAACTACAAATACTGCTCAAGGAAATAAGAGAGGACACAAACAAATGGAAAAATATTCTATGCTCATGAATAGGAAGAATCAATATTGTGAAAATTGTCATATTGCCCCAAGTAATTTATAGATTCAATGCTATCCACATCAAGCTACTATTGACTTTCCTCCCAGAATTAGAAAAAAACTACATTAATTTCCTATGAAACCAAAAAAGAGTCCATACAGCCAAGACAATCCTAAGCAAAAAGAACAAAGTATGAGGCATCACGCTACCTGACTTCAAACTATATGACAAGGCTACAGTAACTGAAACAGCATGGTACTGGTGCCAAAACAGATATATAGACCAATGGAACAGAACAGAGAGGTCTCAGAAATAACACCACACATCTACAATCATCTGATATTTAACAAACCTGACAAAAACAAGCAATGGGGAAAGGATTCCCTATTTCATAAATGGTGTTGGGAAAACTGGCTAACCATATGCAGAAGACTGAAACTGGGCCCCTTCCTTACACTTTATAGAAAAATTAAGATGGATTAAAGACTTAAATGGAAGACCCAACACCATAAAAACCCTAGAAGAAAACCTAGGCAATACCACTCAGGACATAGGCATGGGCAAAGACTTCATGACTCAAACACCAAAAGCAATGGCAACAAAAGCCAAAATTGACAAATGGGACCTAATTAAACTAAAGAGCTTCTGCACAGCAAAAGAAGGTATCATCAGAGTGAAGAGGCAACCTACAGAATGGGAGAAAAATTTTGCAATCTATCCATCTCACCAAGGGCTAATATCTAGAATCTACAAAGAACTTAAACAAATTTACAAGAAGAAAACCAACACCATCAAAAAGTGGATGAAGGATATGAAGAGACACTTCTCAAAAGAAGACATTTATGTGGCCAACAAACATATGAAAAAATGCTCATCATCACTGGTCACTAGAGAAATGCAAATGAAAACCACAATGAGATACCATCTCACACCAGTTAGAATGGTGATCATTAAAAAGTCAAGAAACAACAGATGCTGGAGAGGCTGTAGAGAGAAGGGGACACTTTTATACCGTTGCTGGGAGTGTAAATTAATTCAACCATTGTAGAAGACAGTGTGCCGATTCCTCAAGAATCTAGAAGCAGAAATACCATTTGACCCAGCAATCCCATTACTGGGTACATACCCAAAGGATTATAAATAATTCTACTATAAAGACACATGTACACATATGTTTATTGCAGCACTGTTCACAATAGAAAAGACTTGGAACCAACCCAAATGCCAGTCAATGGATAAAGAAAATGTGGCACATATACACCATGGAATACTATGCAGCCATAAAAAAGGCTTAGTTCATGTCCTTTGCAGGGACATGAATGAAGCTGGAAACCATCATTCTCAACAAACTAACACAAGAACAGAAAACCAAACATCGCATGTTTTCACTCATAAGTGGGAGTTAAACAATAAGAACACATGGACACAGGAAAGGGAACATCACACACCGGGACCTATTGGGGAGTAGGGGACTATGGGAGCAATAGCATTAGGAGAAATACTTAAGGTAGATGACAGGTTGATGGGTGCAGCAAACCACCATGGCACGTGTATACCTATGTAACAACTCTGCACATTCTGTGCATCTATCTCATAACTTAAAGTGTGTTTAAAAATTGGAAATAAAAAGGATAAAAGAAATGTCTTTCAGTTCACTAATCTAATCTCTTTCACTAATCTTCTTTCCTGGTCTTTTGTTGACTCTATTCAATGAGTTCTTAACTTCAGACGTTACACTTTTCAGCTCCAGAATGTCCACATGGTTTTTCAAAAATAAATCCTAATTGTTGAAATTCTTCATCTTTTCATCTATGTTGTCCATCAATTTCTCTATTTTCTTTAACATATTAATGGTAATTTTAAAGTCTCTCTCTGAATCATCTGAGTATCTCTTTCTATTGCCTGTTTAATATTTTGGCTTCTGGTCAGTCTTTCTTTTTTTTTTAAAGCATGCCTCACAATTTGGGAATAGATGCTGTATACCATATAGGTTTTCGTTTTTGTTTTTATTTTTATTTTATTTGTATATCATAGGGGATTTGAATAATGCTATACTCCTCCAGCAAGGGTTATTTCCTGCTAGCAAACAGGGCTGGTCTATTTCAGTTTTGTCCTTATTTCTAGAATGTATCCTGTTCCTGGATATTTCTGCTTCTGCAGCCTTGTGGCATATAAAGTGTGGATTGTACCAAAAGCCTTCTCATGGTCAAATTCAAAGTCTGTCTGTGGTTGTGGACCAAGGCGCCATGATGCTGATCCCCCAGCTTTACCTTCTATCCTCCAGCTGGTTCAATCTCACTGGCTGCCTTCTTCTTCCTCAGATACACTCCAAGCCTTCAGTTGTTAAGAGAGCTTGAAATTAAGTCCCAGGCAACTGTGGCAGTTTCTGAGTGTTGAGGAAGACCTGCAGCGAGCCCGTGGCTTCAAGAGCAGGCTGTGCTGTGCAAGTCTCATTCCTTTCTTTGTTAGGGAATACCGACAGCGAGAGCTTAGAACACTGTGGATATCATGGAAATGATACCGACAGCGAGAGCTTAGACCACCGTGGATATCATGGAAATGACACCGACAGTGAGAGCTAAGACCACCGTGTATATCATGGAAATGATACCGACAGGGAGAGCTTAGACCACCGTGGATATCATGGAAATGACACCAACAGGGAGAGCTAAGACCACCGTGATATCATGGAAATGATACCGACAGGAGAGCTAAGACCACCGTGGATATCATGGAAATGATACCGACAGGGAGAGCTTAGACCACCGTGGATATCATGGAAATGACACCAACAGGGAGAGCTAAGACCACCGTGTATATCATGGAAATGATACCGACAGGGAGAGCTAAGACCACCGTGGATATCATGGAAATGACACCGACAGGAGAGCTTAGACCACCGTGGATATCATGGAAATGATACCGACAGGAGAGCTTAGACCACCGTGGATATCATGGAAATGACACCGACAGGAGAGCTTAGACCACCGTGGATATCATGGAAATGATACCGACAGGAGAGCTAAGACCACCGTGGATATCATGGAAATGATACCGACAGGAGAGCTTAGACCACCGTGGATATCATGGAAATGACACCAACAGGGAGAGCTTAGACCACCGTGGATATCATGGAAATGATACCGACAGGAGAGCTAAGACCACCGTGGATATCATGGAAATGACACCAACAGGGAGAGCTTAGACCACCGTGGATATCATGGAAATGACACCGACAGGAGAGCTTAGACCACCGTGGATATCATGGAAATGACACCGACAGGAGAGCTTAGACCACCGTGGATATCATGGAAATGACACCGACAGGAGAGCTTAGACCACCGTGGATATCATGGAAATGATACCAACAGGGAGAGCTTAGACCACCGTGGATATCATGGAAATGATACCAACAGGGAGAGCTAAGACCACCGTGGATATCATGGAAATGACACCGACAGGAGAGCTTAGACCACCGTGGATATCATGGAAATGATACCGACAGGAGAGCTTAGACCACCGTGGATATCATGGAAATGATACCAACAGGGAGAGCTAAGACCACCGTGGATATCATGGAAATGACACCAACAGGGAGAGCTTAGACCACCGTGGATATCATGGAAATGATACCGACAGGAGAGCTAAGACCACCGTGGATATCATGGAAATGATACCGACAGGGAGAGCTTAGACCACCGTGGATATCATGGAAATGATACCGACAGGGAGAGCTTAGACCACCGTGGATATCATGGAAATGATACCAACAGGGAGAGCTAAGACCACCGTGTATATCATGGAAATGATACCAACAGGGAGAGCTAAGACCACCGTGGATATCATGGAAATGATACCAACAGGGAGAGCTAAGACCACCGTGGATATCATGGAAATGACACCGACAGGAGAGCTAAGACCACCGTATATCATGGAAATGATACCGACAGTGAGAGCTAAGACCACCGTGGATATCATGGAAATGATACCAACAGTGAGAGCTTAGACCACCGTGGATATCATGGAAATGACACCGACAGGGAGAGCTAAGACCACCGTGTATATCATGGAAATGATACCGACAGTGAGAGCTAAGACCACCGTGGATATCATGGAAATGACACCGACAGGGAGAGCTAAGACCACCGTGGATATCATGGAAATGATACCGACAGGGAGAGCTAAGACCACCGTGGATATCATGGAAATGATACCGACAGGAGAGCTTAGACCACCGTGGATATCATGGAAATGACACCGACAGGAGAGCTTAGACCACCGTGGATATCATGGAAATGATACCGACAGGAGAGCTTAGACCACCGTGGATATCATGGAAATGATACCAACAGGGAGAGCTAAGACCACCGTGTATATCATGGAAATGATACCAACAGGAGAGCTAAGACCACCGTGGATATCATGGAAATGATACCAACAGGAGAGCTAAGACCACCGTGGATATCATGGAAATGACACCGACAGGAGAGCTAAGACCACCGTATATCATGGAAATGATACCGACAGTGAGAGCTAAGACCACCGTGGATATCATGGAAATGATACCGACAGTGAGAGCTTAGACCACCGTGGATATCATGGAAATGACACCGACAGGGAGAGCTAAGACCACCGTGTATATCATGGAAATGATACCGACAGGGAGAGCTTAGACCACCGTGGATATCATGGAAATGATACCGACAGTGAGAGCTAAGACCACCGTGGATATCATGGAAATGACACCGACAGTGAGAGCTAAGACCACCGTGTATATCATGGAAATGATACCGACAGGGAGAGCTAAGACCACCGTGGATATCATGGAAATGACACCAACAGGGAGAGCTTAGACCACCGTGGATATCATGGAAATGATACCAACAGGGAGAGCTTAGACCACCGTGGATATCATGGAAATGATACCGACAGGGAGAGCTTAGACCACCGTGGATATCATGGAAATGATACCGACAGGGAGAGCTTAGACCAC
Source organism: Saguinus midas (assembly GCA_021498475.1). NCBI lineage: Eukaryota > Metazoa > Chordata > Mammalia > Primates > Cebidae > Saguinus > Saguinus midas. Next base: position 135,327,301 of record CM038393.1, on the reverse strand, counting down.
CGTGGATATCATGGAAATGATACCTACAGGGAGAGCTTAGACCACCGTGGATATCATGGAAATGATACCGACAGGGAGAGCTAAGACCACCGTGGATATCATGGAAATGACACCGACAGGGAGAGCTTAGACCACCGTGGATATCATGGAAATGACACCAACAGGGAGAGCTTAGACCACTGTGGATATCATGGAAATGATACCTACAGGGAGAGCTAAGACCACCGTGGATATCATGGAAATGATACCGACAGGGAGAGCTTAGACCACCGTGGATATCATGGAAATGATACCGACAGGGAGAGCTAAGACCACCGTGGATATCATGGAAATGATACCGACAGGGAGAGCTTAAGACCACCGTGGATATCATGGAAATGACCGACAGGAGAGCTAAGACCACCGTGGATATCATGGAAATGACACCGACAGGGAGAGCTAAGACCACCGTGGATATCATGGAAATGACACCGACAGGGAGAGCTTAGACCACCGTGGATATCATGGAAATGATACTGACAGGGAGAGCTAAGACCACCGTGGATATCATGGAAATGATACCGACAGGGAGAGCTTAGACCACCGTGGATATCATGGAAATGATACTGACAGGGAGAGCTAAGACCGTGGATATCATGGAAATGATACCGACAGGAGAGCTTAGACCACCGTGGATATCATGGAAATGATACTGACAGGGAGAGCTAAGACCACCGTGGATATCATGGAAATGACACCGACAGGGAGAGCTTAGACCACCGTGGATATCATGGAAATGATACTGACAGGGAGAGCTTAGACCACCGTGTATATCATGGAAATGATACCGACAGGAGAGCTTAGACCACCGTGGATATCATGGAAATGACACCGACAGGGAGAGCTTAGACCACCGTGTATATCATGGAAATGATACCGACAGGAGAGCTTAGACCACCGTGGATATCATGGAAATGATACCGACAGGAGAGCTAAGACCACCGTGGATATCATGGAAATGATACCGACAGGAGAGCTTAGACCACCGTGGATATCATGGAAATGACACCGACAGGAGAGCTAAGACCACCGTGGATATCATGGAAATGACACCGACAGTGAGAGCTTAGACCACCGTGGATATCATGGAAATGATACCGACAGGGAGAGCTAAGACCACCGTGGATATCATGGAAATGACACCGACAGGAGAGCTTAGACCACCGTGGATATCATGGAAATGATACCAACAGGAGAGCTTAGACCACCGTGTATATCATGGAAATGACACCGACAGGGAGAGCTAAGACCACCGTGGATATCATGGAAATGATACCGACAGGAGAGCTAAGACCACCGTGGATATCATGGAAATGATACCGACAGCGAGAGCTTAGACCACCGTGGATATCATGGAAATGACACCGACAGGGAGAGCTAAGACCACCGTGGATATCATGGAAATGACACCGACAGGAGAGCTTAGACCACCGTGTATATCATGGAAATGATACCGACAGGAGAGCTTAGAACACCGTGGATATCATGGAAATGACACCGACAGGAGAGCTTAGACCACCGTGGATATCATGGAAATGATACCGACAGGAGAGCTTAGACCACCGTGGATATCATGGAAATGATACCGACAGGAGAGCTTAGAACACTGTGGATATCATGGAAATGACACCGACAGGGAGAGCTTAGACCACCGTGGATATCATGGAAATGATACTGACAGGGAGAGCTTAGACCACCGTGTATATCATGGAAATGACACCGACAGGGAGAGCTTAGACCACCGTGGATATCATGGAAATGATACCGACAGGGAGAGCTTAGAACACTGTGGATATCATGGAAATGACACCGACAGGGAGAGCTTAGACCACCGTGTATATCATGGAAATGACACCGACAGGGAGAGCTAAGACCACCGTGTATATCATGGAAATGACACCGACAGGGAGAGCTTAGACCACCGTGGATATCATGGAAATGATACTGACAGGGAGAGCTTAGACCACCGTGTATATCATGGAAATGACACCGACAGGGAGAGCTTAGACCACCGTGGATATCATGGAAATGATACCGACAGGGAGAGCTTAGAACACTGTGGATATCATGGAAATGACACCGACAGGGAGAGCTTAGACCACCGTGGATATCATGGAAATGACACCGACAGGGAGAGCTAAGACCACCGTGGATATCATGGAAATGACACCGACAGGGAGAGCTTAGACCACCGTGGATATCATGGAAATGATACTGACAGGGAGAGCTAAGACCACCGTGGATATCATGGAAATGATACCGACAGGGAGAGCTTAGACCACCGTGGATATCATGGAAATGATACTGACAGGAGAGCTAAGACCACCGTGGATATCATGGAAATGACACCGACAGGGAGAGCTTAGACCACCGTGGATATCATGGAAATGATACTGACAGGGAGAGCTAAGACCACCGTATATCATGGAAATGATACCGACAGCGAGAGCTTAGACCACCGTGGATATCATGGAAATGACACCGACAGGAGAGCTTAGACCACCGTGATATCATGGAAATGATACCGACAGGAGAGCTTAGACCACCGTGGATATCATGGAAATGATACCGACAGGGAGAGCTAAGACCACCGTGGATATCATGGAAATGACACCGACAGTGAGAGCTTAGACCACCGTGGATATCATGGAAATGATACCGACAGGGAGAGCTTAGACCACCGTGGATATCATGGAAATGATACCGACAGGGAGAGCTAAGACCACCGTGGATATCATGGAAATGACACCGACAGTGAGAGCTTAGACCACCGTGGATATCATGGAAATGATACCGACAGGGAGAGCTAAGACCACCGTGGATATCATGGAAATGATACCGACAGGGAGAGCTTAGACCACCGTGGATATCATGGAAATGACACCGACAGGGAGAGCTAAGACCACCGTGGATATCATGGAAATGATACCGACAGGGAGAGCTAAGACCACCGTGGATATCATGGAAATGATACCGACAGCGAGAGCTTAGACCACCGTGGATATCATGGAAATGACACCAACAGGGAGAGCTAAGACCACCGTGGATATCATGGAAATGACACCGACAGGGAGAGCTTAGACCACCGTGTATATCATGGAAATGATACCGACAGGGAGAGCTTAGAACACTGTGGATATCATGGAAATGACACCGACAGGGAGAGCTTAGACCACCGTGTATATCATGGAAATGATACTGACAGGGAGAGCTTAGACCACCGTGGATATCATGGAAATGATACCGACAGGGAGAGCTTAGACCACCGTGGATATCATGGAAATGATACTGACAGGGAGAGCTTAGACCACCGTGGATATCATGGAAATGATACCGACAGGGAGAGCTTAGAACACTGTGGATATCATGGAAATGACACCGACAGGGAGAGCTAAGACCACCGTGGATATCATGGAAATGATACCGACAGTGAGAGCTTAGACCACCGTGTATATCATGGAAATGACACCGACAGGGAGAGCTAAGACCACCGTGTATATCATGGAAATGATACTGACAGGGAGAGCTTAGACCACCGTGGATATCATGGAAATGACACCGACAGGGAGAGCTAAGACCACCGTGGATATCATGGAAATGACACCGACAGGGAGAGCTTAGACCACCGTGTATATCATGGAAATTATACCGACAGGGAGAGCTAAGACCACCGTGTATATCATGGAAATGATACCTACAGCAAGAGTGTAGAACACTGGATATCATGGAAATGATACCGACAGTGAGAGCTAAGAAGACTGTGGATATCATGGAATCTGTTACTTCAGTTCTGATTAAAAGCACTCACTCCCCATGTGCCAGGCACTGCTTTGGGTGTACAAAGATTAATAGAAGCGTTCGTGCCTCAAAGAGGTCATTCAGTCCTAATTTACCTTCAAACCTGAAGCGTCCCTACTGACACAGAGCAAAATAACCACTTTTCTGAGTGAAGTGAAACTGGGAGGGGACCCAGATGTCCTGTCCCCATCCCTGTCACCCTGGCACAGGGCCTGTGTCCCAGCTGCTGGTGAACCAAGCAACCAAGGGAAAAGGCCAATTCTGGCTCTTCCCCCAGCAAGCCACACTGCTCGATCTGTGGGAACTCGTGGCCCATTCTGAGGGCATCATATTTGGACCATGACTTACTTGTGGTTGTCTGTTTAATTCATTTTGACGAGTTTGGTTTGCTTTTCTCTCCTTATACTATTTGCCCATTTTCTGTTCTCAGTGTTTCCATATCAGAATAATAATCCTGTTGCTTTATGCCCAGCCACCACTTTTGCCAAAGCCTTTCACCCTCCTGCCTCAGTCTCCACAGCCTGCTCCCTCAGCTTCCTCAGCGGTGAGTCCTTCTTTCTTGGGTTATTTGCTTTGCTGCTTCTCTGCTGGCTGTAGCCAGGGGCAGGGGCAGGGACTTTGCCTGTCCTGCCTTGCGGAGTCTCCAGCTTCCAGCTCTTAGCTTGGCCCAAACGAGATGCTTAATGCATGGGTGTTACAGAGCGGAGTGAAACCACACACTTGGCAACTAAGGAGAGTTAGCCTGCAAAGAGAACTCTGGGGCGAGTGAAATATTTGACTTCAGTTATGAAGGACTTTAAGGGGAAAAAAATTGGATTTATTCTGAGTACACCCAGATATCAGAACAAGGATGACTGGTTACAGTTGTGTAGACGTAGTTCCTGCCACTATGGACAGCTGTGGGCTGTGCTCCCCAGCAAGGAAAAGGTGAGCAGCCACCCCAAAGCCCCAGTGCAGAGGCTCCCTTTGGCACGAGGGTGTAGGGCAGGCGTGGGCTCCTCCACCACAGGGCAGTGGGTGCAGGAGCACCAGACTCACAGGATGGCTTCCAGGACCAGAGTCTGTAGCTCTTGGACTTTAAGGTAATATTGCCTCTTTTAAAGAAAAAACTGCAACCTGATGCCCTTCCTTCCCTCCCTCCCTCCCTCCCTCCTTCCTTCCTTCCTTCCTTCCTTCCTTCCTTCCTTCAGTCTCACTCTTTCACCCAGGCTGGAGTGCAATGGCATGATCTCGGCTCACTGCAACCTCCACCTCCCTGGTTCTACTGATACCCTGCCTTAGCCTCCCAAATATCTGGGACTACAGGCACCCATCACCACACCGAACTAATTTTTGTATTCTTAGTAGAAACGGGTTTCACCATGTTGGCCAGGCTGGTCTCAAACTCCTGACCTAAGATGATCCACCCACCTCAGCCTCCCAAAGTGCTGGGATTACAGGTGTGAGCCACCACGCCTGGCCCAGATGCTCTTTCAAGGTTTTTTGTAAAAATTTTAAGTAGCTGAGCTCTAAATCTAATTGCCCCAAGGATGATGGTTAAGAAGACTGCAGAGTGAGAACAGAGAGGGAGGCTTGGGAAGACCAGGTGAGGAGAAGCAGTCAGAGTCAGGGAAGAGCCTGGCAGGAACTGAGGAGGGAGGAGGAGACAGCAGCGTCCAAGGGAAGGAGGACTCCAGAGGCTCCTGACTCAGGCAAAGGAGCCAGCCATAGCAGGCCCCGGGCTTCCAGCCAAACTGGACTGGTGTCACAGGATCCTCAGGGTGTTGCATTTCTGGCTAGAAACCTCTGTCTGGTGACACCTCTGCCTGAGTTTTGCTTGGGCCCCTGGGCTTGTAATACCCACTCAGCCTGGCATGCTGCACTCAGCTTATGCTATTGGTCTGAATCCCACATCTGCTAAAGATGAGTCAGGCACAGAGCAGTGAGGGGTGTGTGAGCATGTGGTCCAGCCACTGCACAATCAGGCATACCCGCTGCTGCAGCAGGTGGGTATCTCCAGGTGCTGGCATGGGCACTGGCTCTGCAAGGCTGTGGCTGGACCAGGCACACTATAAGCAGCTTCCACAGCTGGTACTGGGGAATGCAGTAGCACCCTGAAGCTTGGAGGTGCCAGGAACCACAGGGCCATAACGAGGGAGTCCAGTTCAGAAAGGGCAGGGCTCCTGCTCGTCTGTGGCTCGAGGGACTCCTAGATCTGGGCTCTCTGGAGGGTTGCAGCTCTTCGCTCCTTCTCTTCCACCCGCAACATGGCAAGAAAGGGGCATGTTTTCAGCCCTGCTTGTGTTACACCAGCTCTTTTAGCCTTGCCATTCAATGGGTCCCAAGTTCTTGTCCTGTGACCAGGAAAAATGAGGTATGCAGACAAGTGGAGGGTGAACAAGATGAAAAGGAGCTTTATTGAGCAATAGAACAGCTCAGAGGAAACCTGCAGGGGCAGCTCCTTTCTGCAGCCAGAGAGTCCCAGTGAATGTTCAGTTCCTAGCACAGTTCAGTTCCTCTGCATCTGGCTGCCCTGGTGTCTGCTCAGCTCTGGCTGAGCCTGGGCTTTTACGGGCCTCTGAGGGGAGGAAGTACACTCTGATCAGTCCATCAGCAGCCATGGGTAAAGGCACCACAAGTTCCCACTCTGATCTGTGGGACTGACAGCCCCGCCCCAAGCCTTTAAGACCTCCCTGGCCTGACGGTGGGGGCCTCACCAGGGACCTGCCCCCTTCCACCCAGGAACTTGTCTGCCTCCTGCTACTGTTTATAGCTCCCAGGCTGTAGGTGCCAAAGGGCGCCTGTAGGCCAGCGCCAAGCTGCCCTCAGCACCCCCTCTTGGCTTCCCTCCTATTGTTGGCACTCAAAGTCTGGAGGGGCTGAGGCAGCAGAGGCTGGCATATCAGCACTGCCCTGAGCATCTGTACACCTGGCCATGCTGTGACAGTGCCCAGGCTTGGTCCCGACTTTACTCTGAGATCAGAGTGGACGCTGACAGCAAGGAGAGGCCAGGCAGCAGGAGGAGGCAATTTGGAACCTGTGAAGATTGGTAGGGCCTTCCTGCGCCCTCAAGAGGGCAGAGATGCCTGGGACCACAGCCATGGTTTGGGTGGATGCAGCTGCACCAAGGAGGGTGGAGCTTCTGTCTGCTCCTGGCTTTCTGCAAGAGCACAGGGATGCCTGGGTCTGCAGCCAAGACTTGGGCAGCTGCATCTGTGCCCGGGGAGAGGATCTCCTGCCTGCTCCATGGAAAAGGAGGCCTGGATCTGCAGCCAAGACTTGAGTCGCTGCAGCCACACCTGGGAGGGTGGGGCTCCTGCCTGCCCTGTGGAACAGGAGGTCTGGGTCTGCAGCTGTGCCCGGGGGAGTGGGGCTCCCATCTGCTCCCAGCCCTGAGAGCACAGAGATGCCCAAGTCTGCAGAAGCTCCCAACCCAGCTCAGAAGGGGCGCCTGCTTGTCCCCAGCTCCTGCCAGTTCCATGGAGCATGCATCCACAGCTGTGTCTCCCTGCTGCCGCTCGCATCATGGCAGCAGCCACTTCAGATGGACCGTGCTGCCATCACTGAGACCCCGCCTTGACACAGCTGTCAGGACACTCTCTAGCCACACTTGCCTTCCTGCCTCCAATGCCTGCATTGCTCAGGTGGCTGCAGCTCCTTGAGACATCCTAATGGATCCTGAGTGAGCCCATCCGGCTGACAGGCCATGAGGCAACAGGGAAGTGGGCAGACCAGCACTATCCCTCTTCCTCTTTTGCCCCTTCGACTGGAGGCTAGAAAATTCGCATTACCAGGAAAACAGCCAGCCACCCAGGGCTATTCACCCTAGGGCCCAAGCCACCCCTGGGATGTGATCGTTGGGCTGAGAGAACATGCTGAGCAAACAGAGTTCTTTCTGGGAGCTGGGTTCGGTTCCAAACGCCGTACAAAGATTAACCTAATCATCAGCACAACCAAAAGAAATAGATTTTTTTTAAATCATCATTTCATTTTCAAATGAGGAAACAGAGAAGGTAAGTCACTTGCCCAGTGACACACAGCTCTCAGGTGGCAGAGCTAGGATTTGGATTCAGGCGGGCTGGTACAGACTCCACCGTCCCAAACATGGCTTCATCCAGTGATGGAGCAGCACTGAGGGCTCGGGGACCACACAGCTCTCCTGGGTATTTTTTCCATTCTACTCAACCCAAAACTTGATCTGCATTGTTCTCTCTTTATCTGCCTCCATGCTTGACGCATTTATTTAATCTTTTGCAGGATGGGTCATTACCTTTTGCAATAGCACACTCAAAGGTAATGACCAAGATAAATTGAAAAGAGAATTCAACACTATTCAATGTAAAATTGAATGGGACATAAAATACGTAATCAGCACTTATGAGAAATGTCACTAGATTCTCCTCCTTTCTTTTTCTTTTCTTTTCTTTTCTTTTTTTCTTTTTTTTTTGCAGTAACACCAGGGAATTTGACGTTGATTCTGAGTTGGATGTGAAGCACGTACTAGATTTCTACACAATTCCAGTACCAAGAGCACTTGTTTCTTTCTCAGAAGGCAGGTTAAGCTGATCTGTGTGGGGCTGTGCTTGGTGGCAGTGTGGAAAATGTGTGAAAGTCACCATGGTGTCAGCAGGTTTTATGAGCGGTTTGCTTGGAAAGCAGTCTCCGATCTGCACTTGCCCACCCGCCCGCCGCAATGCCTTCTCCCCACGGCTCTGTGGGCGCCACAGGGGAGGGTGCAGAGGATGTGCCACTTGTGCTCCCACCTTGCTGCACGGTCTACAGACCTCACTTGCGTTTGGAATGTTCACCCACCATTTGAGCGCGAAATGGCATCCAACATCCTTTTACTTAAGAAAAACTGACACCTGGGAAAACAAACCAAGCTTGTATTTTAGGGAACTGTGTCCAGGTTTCCTGTTTTATCAATTTTACAATTCTCTATTAAGGCTATTTTTATAGGTTTCAATAACTTGATAAACCATCAAGAGAAAGCCATGCAGCGTTGTGGTCACGGCCGAGTAACAGAGGTCCCGAGAGGACTGGAACCAAGGCATCATCCTATAAAACCACCTCTAGAGTTCCGCGTTTAACTGAACACATTCTACTCACCTGTTACCAACGTGTCGCTTGGAATGTCTTCTATTAGACATTTCTCCTCACGTTCCCCTGCGTGGAAATAAAAGGCAATTGAAACTGGAAAGCCAAAACATAAAAGGAATGTTAACATTCGCATTTCTGTTGCTTGAGCCGCTTCTGGTAATACTTCCTTTGAAATGGATCGGTTGCAGGTTCCACTGGTTGCTGAGTGTTTGTATTTCATTGGCTAATTTTGTAAAATTGATTTTTGTGAGAAGTGACACATGGCGCTGACACTGGGCAGATATTTGCAGCCAATCCCATGAACAAGATAAAAAGGCGTCTGAATCTGGGGCTTTTCCGAGCTAATGACGCAGATCCGTCACTTTGTAAAGATACTGAAGTATTCTGATGGGGTGAAGGACAGGTCTCCAGTGAAGATGGTGTCATGGAGGCTGAGGAGTGAGAAGGGGGAGGGAGGCCGGGTGTGGGGAGTGGTGGGGCTGGGCGTGTCAGGGGGAGGCTGGGTTGGGGGAGAGTATGTCTGGAGGGATGAGGCTGGGTGTGGCGGGGGAGGCTGTGTGGAGGAGACTGAGTGTGCAGATGGTGAGGCTGGGTATGTGGAGGGGAAGCTGAATGTGTTAGGGAGGCGGGTGTGGTGGGGAGAGGCTGTGTGTGTGTCGGGGAGGGTGGTGTGAGTGGGGGAGGCTGGGTGTGTGTGGGGAGTCATATGTGTGTGGGAGTCGGGATTTTGGGTGTGAGTGGGAGTCTGGGTGTGTGTGTGGGAGTCTGGGTGTGTTGGAGTTGGTGTGTGTGTGAGTTGGTGTCGGTGGGGGAGGCTGGGTGTGTGTGGATGAGTCTGGGTGTGTGAGGAGTCTGTTTTGTTTTGTTTTGTTTTGAGACAGAGTTTTGCTCTTGTTACCCAGGCTGGAGTGCAATGCCACGATCTCGGCTCACCGCAACCTCCACCTCCTGGGTTCAGGCAATTCTCCTGCCTCAGTCTCCCAAGTAGCTGGGATTACAGGCACGCGCCACCATGCCCAGCTAATTTTTTGTATTTTTAGTAGAGACGGGGTTTCACCATGTTGACCAGGATGGTCTCGATCTCTTGACCTCGTGATCCACCCGCCTCAGCCTCCCAAAGTGCTGGGATTACAGGCTTGAGCCACCACGCCCGGCCTGTGAGGAGTCTGGGTGTGAGTGGGGAGTCTGACTGTGTCGGGGGGAGGCTGGGTTGTAGGGCTGAGGGCCCCACAGGGTCGTGGGGTGAGCCTTATGCTGTGCTGAGGTGCAGGATCTGAGAAATAAAGAGACAGGACACAGAAGTACAAGGAAAATGCAGCTGGGCTCGGGGGGGCCACGCCACCTGTGAGCAGAGTCAGGCGAGGCTCGGAATGTCCAGAAGCCTGAGTATTTATTGTGTATAGGTTAGGGTGGCAGGGCAGTGAGTGAAATCATCTTTAAGGATAGTGATAGGGTCGTGAGCAATAAAACATGGGGTCCACCCCCATTAGGTCACCTAGGCCAGGAGGTGGACAGTGCACAGCACTGAGCCCGTTCCCACGAAGGCAGGGGCCGTGTGCAGTAAGGGGTCCACCCCCATTAGGTCACTGAGGTTTGAAGGTGGGCCGTGTGCAGTGAAGAGGGTGCAGTGTGCAATACTTCTATCTATGGCAAACTAATTCTAAGAAGATTTATAGGAGGATGCTTTAGGTCACACAGCAGTGACACAGCTGTCAGGGTTACTGCCACCTTCTGGCAGCTTCCAGTGGGTTCTATGGGAAGATGCTTTTCAAGCAGCACAGTAGCAAGAGCTGATAAAGTTCACAGTCACCAAGGTGGATTGCTGGTCTGAGGGCGGCCTTCCGCAAGAACTGGAGCAAGGTCCTACGACTCCTTTATCAGGAGGAGTGGCTCTCGCCCCAAGCCTGCCACACAGCGGGTATCTTTACGATACTGAACGCTGCCGCCTGGGCCATGGATTCTTGTCCCAGTATAACTGTTTGTTCCTTAAATCATGCTCTGCACTGTGTCCACTCTAGGCATTCCTCTGATTATAAGCTGCTTATTCCTTAAATCATGCTCTGCACTGTGTCCACTCTAGGCATTCCTCCGATATGAACTAAGATATAATTATAGGTATATATGTAGGGAAATATTCTTTAGGCACTCATACTATCAACTATTATATGGTTATATATAGAGGATTATATGAAGGGATTCTTCAAGCCCTAATTCTATAATTATGTAAAGGATTATATAAAAGGAAATAGCTGAGTGGTAACACTATACAGTGAGATATTCCTCAAGCCCTAACTATGCCAGGGTTCTGCTTAGCTCTCATTCCTCGGGGCCTATATGGGGGGTTACCCACATGGGTGTGTGGGGGGAGTCTGGGTGTGTGTGCAGGAGTCTGGGTGTGAGGGGAGTCTGGGTGTGTGTGGGGGGGCTGGATGTGAGTGGGGAGTCTGCGTGTGAGTGGGAGTCGGTGTGAGTGGGAGTCTGGGTGTGTGTGCAGGAGTCTGGGTGTGAGGGGAGTCTGGGTGTGAGTGCAGGATCTGGCTGTGAATGGGGAGTCTGGGTGTGAGGGGAGTCTGGGTGTGTGTGGGGGGCTGGGTGTGAGTGTGGGGCTGGATATGAGTGGGGAGTCGGTATGAGTGGGAGTCGGTGTGAGTGGGAGTCTGGGCGTGTGTGCAGGATCTGGCTGTGAATGGGGAGTCTGGGTGTGAGGAGTCTGGGTGTGTGGGGGCTGGATGTGAGTGGGAGTCTGCGTGTGAGTGGGGAGTCGGTGTGAGTGGGAGTCTGGGTGTGTGCAGGAGTCTGGGTGTGAGGGGAGTCTGGGTGTGAGTGCAGGATCTGGCTGTGAATGGGGAGTCTGGGTGTGAGGGGAGTCTGGGTGTGTGTGGGGGGCTGGGTGTGAGTGTGGGGCTGGATATGAGTGGGGAGTCGGTATGAGTGGGAGTCGGTGTGAGTGGGAGTCTGGGCGTGTGTGCAGGATCTGGCTGTGAATGGGGAGTCTGGGTGTGAGGGGAGTCTGGGTGTGAGTGGGGAGTCTGGGTATGAGTGGGAGTCGGTGTGAGTGGGAGTCTGGGTGTGAGTGCAGGATCTGGCTGTGAATGGGGAGTCTGGGTGTGAGTGGGGAGTCTGGGTGTGAGTGGGGAGTCTGGGTGTGAGTGAGGGTCTGGGTATGAGTGGGGAGTCTGGGTGTGAGTGAGGGTCTGGGTGTGTGTGCAGGAGTCTGGGTGTGAGTGGGAGTCTGGTGTGGGGGGAAGTCTGGATTTGTGTGGGGAGTCTGGGTGTGAGTGGGGAGCCACGTAGGTTCCGTCTGACCTGCCCTCCCACCAGGTGGCTCCCCGGTGGGATTCCCTGCACAACATTCCATTACCCGATGGCATTCCCCATCGGTCTCCCTCAAACTTCAGTGCCTCAACCCAACAGTGGCTGTCCTCGTGGTATGGGGGCCCCAGAGACTTCTGTGATGGCAGCCATGTAACGACATGTCCTGGTGCCTGAGGCTGGGAGACAGCACAATAGCCTCTCACCTGGGCAGTAAATGTTCTGGCCCCAAAGTGATGCCTGTCCTGCCCCAGGGCCCCCCAGTTCCATGCTTCAGGAGGGAGCAGCTAGATGCGGGCTGTCCACAGGAGTCTCCGACACAACCCCTTCCCCAGCCTTTCAGTGTTCTTACAGCTCACAGGCGCCACAGTAGCACATGGTTCTGTGAGTCTGGTCTTGCGGTCTCTGCTCTTTGGCTGGAGTGTTATGTCCGTCTGTTCAGGCTTCAGTGCACCATCCCATTGTGCTGCTGTGGTGTCTGAGTTTTGAGCTCCTGGCAAGGTTAACTTGGTCAGCATCTTCTCATGGTCATGCCAGCCCCAGTGGCTCAGCAGCTCTGGCCATGGAGTTTTCCATGTGCTCTGACTCAGGAGCATCAGGGATGGTCTGTGTTGTTTGGTGGGTTCTGATTGTGGGTTCATGTTCCTGAACCCTCTGAGTCCCAAGTCCACAGTGTGGGCTCCAGGCAGGGTTTACAGCCACTTCTTCTAGCAGTCTCCTGGCATTATCAGTCCCAGAAACCTTAAGAAAACTTTAAGCCAGGGGTTTTTCAGACCTCCACGTAACCTCAGAACTCATGCACCCGTGAGCTTGGGCTTATGTTCATTGTTTTCAAGGATGGTGGGAGGGGATGGCATGCAGGGTAGTGGAAGCTGGGCCTGGGGTCTGGTTCTAGAAGCATCAGGGCTAGAGGGCCTTAGAGCCAGTTACAAGGAAGGGTTGTCTACCAGGCCTCTCAGGGTGAGGGAAGTGAGCCTCCACCTTACAGTCACTGGGAGAGGACTGAAGGAGAAGCAGCCACCCCCGTAGTCCATCCTCACACCACACACAGCTCCAGCCCAGGCGCTGGGAGACCCCTGGGGTTCCACCAGCAGAGTTGCACTGGTGGGGAGGGCCAGGGACCCTGGCTGCAGGAAGGGCCACGGTAGATCATAGTGAGCTCTTGGGAGACATCTTTGAGGTTGGGGCCTCTGAGCTCAGGTCCGAGGAGGCCTCTGCTGGTGGCCTGATGAGTCTTGGTGGTCAGCACTGCTCCCACAGAGGAGGGGGCAGAGTGAGGCTTCTGCAGCCTCAACCAGGCCTTGAGGCACCCCTCCTCTGATGAGTCTTGGTGGTCAGCACTGCTCCCACAGAGGAGGGGGAAGAGTGAGGCTTTTGCAGCCTCAACCAGGCCTTGAGGCACCCCTCCTCTGAGCTTCTGATTGTCCTGTGGGAAGGCGCCTGCCTGCTGAGTTTGTGGATGCACCTGATGCGCTGTTGGCTGTGTCTTCTGAAACACTGTATGGGCCAGAGGTGGCCTCTGTTGTGGGGAAACTTGTGGGTCTCAAGCCTGCCTCCCCCACATGCACAGCACATGCCTCATGGCCCTGACGGTGTCACCAGGTGCCTTCTGAATGTGTCCCCCATTGGAGCACGTCAGGTGTCCCTGCACTGCGCAGGGCTCAGAACAAGGGCAGGGACAGCCAGTGACATTGGTCAGGAACAGAGATAGTCTTTATTCAAATGCAAGAGATCCGTAGCATGAAAACACGGAGTGAAGTTTCTGAAACTGCCCCATTTATTCATTTCTCAAATGGCCCCCCGCTTGCACGCGTCCTCGGGAGAGTGGGCTCAGCGCTAGCCTGGAGCACCAGATCTGAGGTATCTGCAACTACGTGGGAGCCAGGCCCCTGGACAATGAAGGACAATCTCGTGGAGCAGCAATAACTTATAAGGAGACATAATTTAGAGTAGACGGAGCCTTGGGGATGACTTTATCTGTGCAGGAGGAGGCTGAGAGCAGATGGGATATGGGGACCCCTAAGAAGCAAGGCTGGGAAAGGAAGAGGCTGTTCCCGATCCCCCTCCCGGCCACCAGAGGGCCCTTCAGTGCAGAGAAGGTCGGCCCGGCCTCTCCGCGGTCGGGAACAGCACGAAATCCCCGTGTCCTGAGCCGCCTGCAGCATGAGCCCCCGAGCCCCGGACACCCCACGGCTCCAGGGGGGCCCAGGGGCTGCGGGGCTCTGGTCTTAGACGCAGTTATCAGGGACGCACTCAGCCTCTTCTTCGAGCTCAGGGCAAGGGCTCCCGTTGTTGGCGGGCTGGACACGGACATAGCGAGTCCTGCTCTTGGCCCCCAGCTTCCCACAGGGGCCTCCGCACAGTCCCCAGGACGACCACAGGGAAACTTCGCAGTCCAGCGGCGTTTCTGGAACTGGACCAAGCACAGGACAGACCGAGGTGAACACTCGCTTGAGGCGGCCCTTCCTGCAAACAAGCCCCACCCACCAATGTGCATTCACCAGAGGCCACGCCCACACTGCTTCCCACCAATGAGCATTCATTGGAGGCCACGCCCACACTCCCACCACTGTGCATTCATCGGAGGCCACGCCCACACTTCCACCACTGTGTGCATTCATCGGAGGCCACGCCCACACTTCCACCACTGTGTGCATTCATCGGAGGCCACGCCCACACTTCCACCACTGTGCATTCATCGGAGGCCACGCCCACGCTTCAGGGGCTTTTGGTTTCTCCGCTCAGTTGCAGAGTGAGCGGCTGGATGAATGACACCATGGCAGCCTCGGAAACAACCTAAGGACTGGAGTTGCACGTTTCTACGTGAGAGTCGGGGCTGCCGCTCAAGTCTTTGCGGTGTTGGAACTCCCGCACCGTGGCAGAGTGAGAAGCCGCAGGAAAAGGGTGGACACCGCTGCTGTGGAAAGCTGCTCGCCCCGAGCCTAAACCCAGCTGCCACATTTACTGGAAGAACAGACAGGGGCACCGGGTTAGCCGTCTGTCTTGCGGGAACTGGACCCCCAAGGGGCTCAGACGTTTCCAGTATCATTGTTTCCCAGTGTCCCATCTGGTTTTCATAATTTTCATGAACCTAAAAGTCATCATTTTGGTGTTATGGTTAAGTCACTTGATAATTTCCATTTTTCCAAAGTAAAATGCAAACCTCTCTTTTGCACCCCACAGGCCAAGCCAGCCAGATGGGCATTGTTTCTCTGTGGTGTGGCCCAGGGTGGGCAGCCCAGAGGGAGGCCAGGAGCCCCGCCTCCCTCTGCCGAGCACACCAGGACAGTCAGCAAGGGCTCCGCTCCTAAGGATGGTCAGCCAGGGCTTGGCTCTCCTCAGAAATCTGCGAGCACTCTGCTGCCAGCTTTGTGGCCACTGAAGGATGAGACCCTTCGACAAGTCACAGGCGTTTGAGGAATTCAAGGATGACAGAGAGTGGAGAAGGGGGTCGGTGTGCAGGTGCAGTCCCTACAATGGTCTGGCAGCCCTGGCCAGGCCCACACGTGGAGCAGCCCTCTCCAAAGTAGCAGGAATAGGACTTGCAAAGACCTTGGGCACTGACGCTTTGCAGGGGCCCTGGTGTAGGAGAAGCCTGAGAGCCAGGGACTGGGGCAGCCCACCTGGAGAGCACACAGCCGCTGGGAGGTCCCAGCAGGCCCCAGCTTCCCGACTGGAACTGGGGTGGTGGGAGCACCCCCGCCCTTGCTGTGGTGAGGAGTCAGTGAGCATCTGCAGTGCCAGGTCTGCAGAGGGCCCTACCACAAACCTCTTCAATGCTGCAAAGTTCTGTGAGGAGGAGGCCTGGGGACGGGAGTCCAGTGCATGAGCAGGAAGCTGGAGCAGAGCCAGGCTGGCTTGGCGGGAGCCTCTTGTGTGCCACCCACCACATGCCAGGCCCTGCCAGGCCCAACTTCTGCCCTTGGGAAGCCAAATGTCACAGGAAAGACCCTTGTGGGTGGTAGTCTATGCCCTGTTCCCACAGGGCCAGCATGGCAGGTTCTGGAGAGAGCCTTGAGGGCACAAAGGAACGGAAGTAGGCCAGCTCGTGAGGCAGGTGGACATAGGAGGCACCAGAGAGGGTTGGTGGGAGTGGCTGCAGGCATCCTTCTCAAAGCTACGATGCCCGCAGTGCCCTGGGAATGAGGGGTGCCATGCTACCCAGTGGTACTTGCTGGGACATTGGTGAGGGAAGGTGCTTGGCTCAGTCCTGCTCAGGTGCAGTTTGGGTGGAATTCTCTCTCCCTCCCACCCTCCTCTCCATGTCCTGCCTCCTGCTCTCAGAGCTCACAGCAGTTCCTCCCCACCCCCTGCAATGCCGTTCCTGCTTGTCCTCAGCTGACTCTATCCCCTCTCCTGGCCCGAGGCACTGGCCACGTGCTCCCCTGCCCACTGTGGCCCGGTGCCCCTGACAGTGGGGCACACTGCAGCTCTCCAGACCCTCTGCCCATGAGGGGCTCTTCCCGCCAGACCAGCTATGCACCACAGACAGTGCTGGCACATTTGCCTGTTGGGTAGGGGGCTCAGGCAAATCTGCTTGGAATGGGACATCTACCTGGACACATGAGTGAGGACCTCAAGACTGAGCTGGGCAGGGGCAGCACTGAGGCTGGCACAGGGAGGCCAAGTCCATCCGAAATGAGGAGGAGGGATCCAGGGCTGGGCACAGCCTCTATGTGGGAGTGGTTTCCACCAGCCGTGGGGAGCTCGCTGCCTCCTGTCTGAGCTGCCCTCCCCTTGCCTCCAGGGATGGCTGACAGTAAGCTTGTAATTAATTACTGCTGCTCCTCAAGAAGATATCCGATATCCGTCCCCACCACACCGCTTGGGAGGAGGGGAATGTGTGGGACAGCTCTGCACCTGCCTCAACTTCAGCCAGCAAGGTGGAGGACGATGGGACCCATGGCCACGTAGGTGGGCTCCGGTTCCTCTTGGGGAAAGTCTGAAGTCCACTCTTGTCTGGAGCCTTCCCTGACCCTCCCACACCGTCAGATGAGAAGCAGAGACCCAGAGCCAACAGGTCCCGACCCATGACACAGTGAGGCGTTCCAGGCCACAGGTCTTGCATGGGGCCAGTGGCCACCACCCAGCTGAGCACAGAGGGAACTGCCACTGGGCCCCAGCGTTCCCACCTGCCTGGGGCCAGCAGGTGCCTGGAGGAGCTAGGATAACACTCATCAGTACCTGCCCTGCCCCACACCAAGGCACCTGTGAGCAGAGCCCCAAGCTGTGTGGTGGCGGGGGCCGAGACCCCCACAAGAACCCTCCAGCACAGCTGTCACCGGTAGCCACACAGACGGGGCCATCCTAGCAAGTTTCCTTGTCAGCTGTGACACACAGTTCACCCGTGGGTGCGTGTCTGATGGGACAGTGTGTTTCAGGTACTCTCTGGGGCCTCCTTTCATTCTTTGCTCTAGGCTGTGGGGTGTAAGATGTTTCCAACTGCAGATATTGTGGAAGAGTTACATCTTCAGCATTTGAATCAACAGAATCCTAAATCTTCTCAGCACCAGCTTGCAGCACGGGCTTTGAATTCCTACTTGGAATTTCTCCGAGCCTTAGATTCGGGTTTGGTGGTGGCTCTCTGGCAGGGCTGGGGCAGGTGTGTGTCCGTATGTCCTGTGGGGTGCCAGCCGAAGCTTCTCCCTCACAGGATGAGGCTGTGGCAGACACTGAGTTTCCCTCTGAACCTGAGCACCTCTACCCCTGGAGTGATGCCCCTGAGCTCTGCCGTGGGCACTTTCCACAGCCAGCTCTTCCCCGGCATCTGGAGTGTGTGGGGGATGGGAAGGGGGTCTTTACCTGACGCGCTGTCCACAATCTCGTTGTCCCTGCTGGCCAGGACCGAGGGGGGAGGGATGAACGCCCTGGGGCTCTGTCGCAGCCGCACCAGCGTCACCCTGGCGATGGGAGGCAGGGCCTTCAGCCGCGGGTAGTAGAAGGAGTTGGCCGGGTGGCTGGGAGAGGAGGACGTTATCTGGGGAGGAGGAAGAGAAGAAGGCCACCTTCAGGTGTGCCGTATGGCCTTACTGGGGCCAGTGCCCAGCGTTCAGCACCCTCCGACCCACTGTGGGGGACAGAGTCCCTCGTGCTCCTCTCAGCCGTCCCATGGAGCACGGGCTGGAAACCAAGGCCAGGAAGGGGCGGCCTCCTCAGGACGCGGTCCCACTCACCCCCATGCGGTGCTGCGACCCAGTGGGGCGGGGCGGGCATGGGGGGCGCTGCACCCCCTTGCTCACTGCGCCCCTAGAAGCAGAGCCTCTTTTACACAAAAGCCACAAGCGGCTGTCCTGGGCTGGGAGGAGCGGGCACAGCCAGGCCTCAGCCACGTCCCGACCACGCGGGGCCACAGCAGCCCTGGCGCACGCGGGACGCCCACTCACCTCAGTCACCGTGTCCTGCGGGATAGTGGCGAAGTTGGGGGAGGAGAAGGTGAAACCGCTGTCCGTCCCGGCGTCGTAGGGGTACAGGTCCAGCGCCGCCTGCTCCCGCCAGCGGTCCCCGTCGCACAGGTCCAGGCTGTCCACACCCACGAACCAATCCGGGCTGGGCACGATGCGCACCACGAACGAGACCTGCGGCAGCGGCGGCTCAGCGCGCCCGCCCCGGCCCGGCCCCCGCCCCCGCCCCAGTCTGCCCGCTGCTCACCAGCGAGTGCCTGCGCTGCACCTCCAGCTCCGCCGACGTCTGCCCGGTGCCGCTGGGGACCGCGGGCGCCGAGAACACCGCGTGCACGCTCTGCAGAGCCTCCCCCGCCGCCTCGATCTCCCTCATCAGCGCCCAGGCCTCGCCGCGCTCGGCGAAGTCGCGCAGCCCGTTGCTGACATAGTGGTTCTTCCTCCACATGCTGTAGTCTGAGCTGTGCGCGGCCCCTGCGGGACCACCCGGCCGCGCCGCGGGCCACCGTGAGAGGCAGAGGTCGCGCTCGGATCCCAGCGGGCGCCCCAGGGGATCCCTCCCCGCCGGGAACCAAGTCCCCCTCGTCACGTGGGACCGTGACCTCCTGTGGCTGCCCCTGCCCCGACGCAAGGCTGCGTGGCCACCGCAGCCCACCCTCCCCGTGACCGCCCCCTGCCCCCACGGCATCCCCGGAGCCCAGAACACAGCCAGCCGCACACGGCAGGCGCTCGGCAAACATTTCTTGCTTCAGAGTCTCCTGGACGTGAGCGCGCCCCGGACTGGGAAGCGCTGTGCGGCTGTAGGAGGCTCCGGCGCCGCAGCCCTCCTGGAGGAGCAGGAGTCGAAGAGGGGGCTGCACTCACCCAGCAGCGAAGACCACTGCGCGGGGGGGCGGAACAGGGGGTACTGCTTGGGGAAGGCCGTCTGGCTCCACTTGCCGGTGAAGGTGATGCTGTATTTGGCCGGGGCTCTGGCGGAACAGACAGACTCTCCCCCACGAGGGTGGCCGGCGGCGCCGCCGAGCGTGGCCAGGAGGAGAGCCCAGAGTGCCCTGCCCAGGGCGGCGGCCGGGCTGGGGTTTTCCATCACCTGGAAGCACAGGGGGGAGCAGGCGCGCGCTGGCACCACCGTGCCAGCCTCAGGGTGGAGAGCCGAGAGGGCTCCGGCCGCACTTTGGGCTCCAGGACTGCCTCGTGTGCCCGCACACCCCTCCCTGCTCTGCAAAGCTCTCCGGCGGCTCTTGGGAGACCCCCATCCGCAGAAGGGACGGCGCGGAGTTAGATGCCCGTGCGCCTGCGAGCGACCAAGGGGACCGGGCAGGTTTTCAGTCCGAGTCCCTGCAGCTGGCTGGGCGGGTCGGGGTGCGGCCTTCGGGTGCCGGCCCCTCGCCGCCGCTCTCCCCCCAACCTCCGCCGTCGCGGGGACCCGGGGTCTTGCCTGACTGGCTGCCCCCGCGATTAGACCCGCAAAGCTCGGGTCGCAGCCAGTCCCGGGGGTCCCTCTGGAGGTGCCACAAGGTTCTGAGCCGCGGGGAAAGTGCAGGAGGCCCGGGCCCTCTCTGGGTGTCCCGGGGGCGCGCAGTACTCACCCGGCGGGAGCGGCGGGAGCGCAGCGGGCAGCGGTCGGGTCCCAGCCAGAGCCCAGAGCCCCTATTTAAGCCCGAGGCCGTCTCCCTGGGCCGGCCAATGAGGCTCCAGTTCCTCCCGTCCCCGGAGCTGCACAGCCTGGCCTCCTGCGAGGGGCAGACCGGACGTGGGAGAAAGGAGGAGAAGGGGCTGCGGGGGCTCCAGGGGCTCCGCTTTCCCAACTCGCCCTGCCCAGCGACCTTCCCCAGCCAGATCACTCTCCTCCCGCGCCGCGCGGCCGCACCCCTTTCTTTGTCTGTCTGTCCTGTCCCTCCCCTCCGGTCCCCTCCCCTCCCACACTCCTCCCCCCTCTCCTCTCTCCGGTTCCCTCGAGCGCCTTCCTGGCGCCTCCCTAGGTGCCTCGGAGGGCAGTTCTGTGCCCCAAGCCGGGAAAGCCCAGAGCGTGGGGACGGAGGGGCTCTTGTTTTCGCCTTCTTGAAATTAAAGCCATTGTGCTACACCTTCCCGCAGGGTGTGACCTGGAGGGCCCTGCGCGTGCCCTGACTGGAGTCTAAGTGCTGGAGGTGGCCCGGGGAAGCTCTGGCTCCCGGATAAGGCGCCCCTGGTCTTTGCGGCCCTGGCTTTAAGTCTCTTTCCTGGCATGGCCTAAAACTGCACAGAACAGCCAAGCGGTCTACACTGCGGCCCCAGTGCATCTGCCAGCCATCCCTCACGGAGGGAGGTCAGAGTGGGCTGAGGGTCTGGGGTGGAGCGCGCAGGGAGTCAGAAGGAAGCCACAGAAAGGGGGCACCCTCCCCAGGACTCCGTGCAGGGCTGGGGCTGCAGGCAGGCGGTGTGGGCGGTGTGTGGTGTGTGTGTGTGGTGTGTGGTGTGTGTGGTGTGTGGTGTGTGGTGTATGGTGTGTGTGTGGTGTGTATGGTGTATGGTGTGTGTGTGGTGTGTGTATGTCTGGTGTATGGTGTGTGTGCGGTGTATGGTGTGTGTGCAATGTGTGTGTATGTGTGGTGTGTGGTGTGTGGTGTGTGTGTGTGTGTGTGGTGTATGTGTGTGTGTGGTGTGTGTGTGTGGTGTATGGTGTATGGTGTGTGTGGTGTGTGCGGTGTGTATGTGTATGTGTGGTGTGTGGTGTGTGTGTGGTGTGTATGGTGTATGGTGTGTGTGTGGTGTATGGTGTGTGTGTAGTGTGTGTGCTGTGTGCAGTGTGTATGTGTGGTGTGGGGGTGTGGTGTGTGGGTGTGGTGTGTGCTGTGTGCTGTGTGCAGTGTGTATGTGTGGTGTGGGGGTGTGGTGTGTGGTGTGTGCGGTGTGTATGTGTATGTGTGGTGTGTGGCTGTGGTGTGTGGTGTGTGCGGTGTGTATGTGTAGGTGTGGTGTGTGTGGTGTGTGTGTGTATGTGTGGTGTGTGTGGTGTGCCGTGCAGAACCCTCCCAGGGGCTCTGGGCCTCCCTTCCTTTGGGGTTCCACTAACAGATGCTGAAATTGATTCCTGCTCCATGTCAGGAAAATATTTATAGGTCCCCAGTCATGGGATCTGGAAACCAGAGTGGAGGAAGGAGCGTGGGGATGCTGTTGCTCAATCCTTCCCGGCCTCTGCTCATCGGAATCACCCAGAGGGCTTTTAAGCTTAGACAAAACACTGATTTTTGGAACCCTGTTAATGTTTCACATACTCAAAAAGACAGAAAAAATAAATAGAAGTAACAAGGGCAGAATGCAAACAGAAACAAATGATCTCACCTGTATTTTAAGTGAAAATCACAGACAAGCCAAGCAATGCAGTATTTAGACTCCAGATTCGACCTCGGTGCTTCTCAAATGTTTTGATCTGAGGACTTCACACTCTTAAAAGTCACTGAGAGCCAGATGCAGTGGCTCACGCCTGTCATCCCAGCACTCTGAGAGGCCAAGGCAGGAGGATCACCTGAGCCCAGATTTCAAAACAGCCTGGGTAACATAGGGAGACCTCACCTCTACAAAAAAAAAAAATCAGCTGAGGTGGGGTGGAGTGCACCTGTGGTCGCAGCAACTCAGGAGGCTGAGGCAGGAGAACTGCTTGAACCCAGGAGGTGTGGGTGGTAGTGAGCTGAGATCACTGCACTACAGCCTGGGTGACAGGGCGACTGGGCGACTGGGCGACAGGGCGACAGAGCGGGATTTCATCTCAAAAAAAAAAAAAAGATCATTGAGGAAATTTCTGTTTGTGCGGGTTATACCTATGGATACTTACCATTTTCTAAATCATAACAGCAATGTTCAGAATACTTATCAATCCACTTTAACAAAATACTGCTATTCACATGTTTTATGAAAAACAACCAGACTTTTAAACATGGAAAACCTGGCTGACAAATGTGGCGTGGTTCTGCGTTTCTAGAGATCTTCGTGTCGCCTGGCTTGGCGGAAGCTGGATTCTCACTTCACCTGCTGAGATGTGCTGTTGTTAGCTGAAGTCTGAAGAACGTCCAGCCTTGAGCATGTGTTACCAGCCTTGCCAGATACCTGCTCCGGCCTGCAGCCCTCGAAAACCGCTGTGTGCCCATCAGAGCATGGGAATGGCTCTCATGCAGCCGGCTTCAGTCTCGTCCACCGTCTGGAAGGATCCCAGGCCCGCCACGGGTCCCCACAGCGGGCCTGGTAACCGCTGCTGAGGCCGGACTCAGATCCACAGGGCTTTTTCCCAGAGCAGCTGGGGCAGCAGTACGGCAGCTCCTCTGCCTCCCGGGACTAATCCCTCCTTTCTGGGCAGCTTTCTCCACTGAAAGGAGCTCGGGCTGCTTGGCAAAGCCGCTGGCTCTGGGACTGAGGAGAGGGAGGAGGCGCTGAGCCTGGGGCATGTTCTCCTGTGGGAAGCCGGGGTGCTGCTCCAGAGACTCGCTCAGGCACAGTCCCCTCAGTCCAGTTCTGGCTGTGGCAGTGGCTTCGAGACTCCCCAGGTCTCACAGGAGGCCAAGGATGCTGCAGAACAAGCCAGGGGCCACAGGAGCTCTTTCCTGCTGCCCACAGCCCCTCCCTGGGGTGCGACACAGGCACCCAGGCCTGGCCCAGCAGCCCAACCCTCACGCTGTCTACCTGAGCTCTGCGACCTAGGGCCCCCATTAGGATGTGGCGGGGGGCCAAGGTCTTTGGGGGGCTCCAGCTAGGATGTGGGGTGGTGGTGGGCTGAGGTCTTTGGGGGCTCCAGCTAGGATGTGGGGTGGTGGTGGGCTGAGGTCTTTGGGGGCTCCAGCTAGGATGTGGGGTGGTGGTGGGCTGTCTTTGGGGGGCTCCAGCTAGGATGTGGGGTGGTGGACCGGGGCACTCCAGGCAGGGCCACAGCTGATTTGTGTGGGAAGGGACAGGGCTGGTTTGGAGGGCTGGAGTAGACGCAGCCAGGAGGAATTTCCTTTGGTGGTGGGAGGCCTCTCCAAAAGCACGCCTGCAAAGGCCCCCGGGGCACCACGGGACATGGGAAGTTTCTTTGCTGTGCTCAGAGAGGGGACGTGGGAGGCCTGGGGCCAGGTGGGCTCAGTTTGCCGGATCCTGTGGCGCCTTAGGTTGGATCGGGCTGGGGTCTCAGGCACCGCTGTTTCTGCACCGAAGCAGGGACCCAGGCCAGTGACTGAGTGAGCCTGCGTGACTCTGCTCTCTGGGTCTTGCTGGAAACCCCTCTGACTCTCAGACCCTCTTCTGGGAACCGGAAGTCTCTATCCTACCTTCTGCTGAGGGTCACAGGAGATAGCGCTTTGCAGTGTCCCCCCACCCACACAGGAGAGTTTCTCTGTGCCCACAGGCAGGAGGACCCCCCCACATACACACAGTACATTCATTCATTCATTAACCACATGGTGAGTATTCTTTGCATGTCAGGGATGGGGAAGCAGAAGTGACCCCACTAGACCCAAGGCTGCGGGAGGCTGGGTGGAGCGGATACATTTTGTAAACTGGATTCCCCTATTCAACAAAGTGCTTAGTGAATCAGTTGACAGCAATGCCAGGGTCCTCTGAGGACAGGGCCTTCCTGGAGGTCACTTGAGCCACGTGCCCCAAGGTGGTTTTCAGGGGAGTGTGGCTCAAGGCTGTGGCTGCAGTCGGCGCTCGCTGCCTGTCTGCAGCTGGGCAGAGCAGCCCCTCTTCTGCGTCCAGCTCCACCTGGCTGCCCTGCCACGGCCCCAGCCGGCAACGCCCTTGTCCTTGACGCCTCTTGCTGCCTGCTGCAGCTGGGTAAGTGTAGGCTGTAGTGTGAGTAATCAGCGGCCCCCCTCCCAGGGTGTTGGCAGTGTTTAAAAGTTGTCTGTTAACCAAAATGTGTTGCTAACGTTGGACTTTTGGACAACCGCAAGGTGCTGTGAAGCTCCCAGTCAGGCCTGGGAGGGCGGGGTCTGTGCTGCTGAAATTGGATCTGAGTAGGCGGGTGTGGGGTTTCCATGGGTTTGTTTGTGAGCCG
This sequence comes from Saguinus midas, assembly GCA_021498475.1. Lineage (NCBI taxonomy): Eukaryota > Metazoa > Chordata > Mammalia > Primates > Cebidae > Saguinus > Saguinus midas. The sequence goes on along the minus strand of CM038393.1, from coordinate 135,302,665 downwards.
CGTGGAGCCTACAGCACAGAGGAAGCCCTGGTGAGCCTCCCCTGCCAGTCCTGCCCTGTTCCTAGGCTGTGGCCCCGCCCTGGGCCCCAGAACCCAAGATCCCTCCAGGGGCGCTGGAGTCACAGCTGGGAAGGGAGAGACCTTCTTTGCCTTTCTGCAGGACTCTGGCCGGGGCCCTCCCTCAGGGTCTAGCAGGACAGCGGCTCTTTCAGGGTTTGCCCACAGCCCCTCCCTGGGGTGTGGCGCAGGCACCCAGGCCTGGCCCAGCAGTGCGAGCTCCCAGCCACATCTGCTGACTCAGACTGGGAATCCCCACCCACAGGACACGCAGCCTCCTCCAGAGCGCCCAGACTCCAGATTCAGTTTCTGGCTCCCCAAGGGACGCTGCTGTGCGTTGGAAACCCCCCCTGAAAAGTGCTGCACTGGCCCACGTGGGTGCATCGCACTTGCTTGCCTGTTCACTCCGACATGTTCCCAGGGCCTTGCTCCAGCCAGGCACCACGGGCTCTGCACACACCTGCTCTCTAAAGGCTGCCTCAGCCTTTGAGACTTCAGACTCCCAGGGATGGGGCCACACCATCCAGTGGCTCTCCCTGCCCCACTCCCCCTTCCTCATCCTCATCCTCAGACTCGCAGGGGATGGGGCCTCCAGTGGCTCTCGGCTCTCCCTCCTCTCTCTCTCCTCTCTCCCTCCTCTTCAACATCGGCTGACCTCCTTCCTGCCCGAGACACCCCAGGTTGCTCAGGCCCCAGGGCCTTTGCCCGTGCAGCTCTCCCTACCCAGAGGATTCTTTCCAGACCCCCTTCTTCCTGCCATACAGGCTTCAGGGAGAACAGCTGCAGATGCTCCCCCCCGCACCCCCCCACCGACAGAGGAGTGCCGGATCACACCCTGTCATGCCGGGATTTTATTTTCAATTAGAGCTCCTACAGAGAACTAAGCCTACTGTAAGCAGTGTGAGCAGACAGGGATTTACCATGGGGGTAAGTGGCTTATAGAATTGTGAGGACGGTTGGAGGGAGGCTCTGGACTGAGTGTCCAAGGGTGACCTCCCGCGCCGCACAGCAGGATGGGGCTGCTGGGTGGGCAGCTGGTCCCCCATGCGCAGGAACCAGTCACCCCAGAGCAGATGGCCCCTCGCTCCTGCGTCCCTCTCGCCCACACACCTCCAGTCTGCATTCAGGTTTCTCTGACACTTCCCATTGATTGGCAGAGCCTGAATCAGGTCGGGGAATCCAAGGTTTTGGATTCAGCATTGCAGCCTCTGCAGCCCAAGAGGACACCGGAAGGAGGATGGGGCTGGTGCCAGTGGGCTGAGCCGCAGCCCACACAGTGCTTTCCCCCTGCTCTTCTCTGACTTATTTAGCTGACGCTGGGTGAGGACCTTGCCTCGCTGCTTCACCTCTGGAAGCTCGAAGCTCGACGGCTGCTACCCCCCCAGGCTGACGGGAGGGCAGCACACGCAGCCCTCATCAGATTTCACAGGGGCTCCCCCAGTCCCACCTTGCAAAGGAGGCCGGGTCACTGCTGGTAAGCCACAGATCTGGGAGGAGAATCTGCTGCTGTCTGGTTCTAAATACTGTTTTGTTTTGTTTTTTCCCTCCGGGCAACAGTTGGCCTCCCTCGAACAGGAGCCTGTCCATTTTCAGCGGCACTTGACAGTAGCTTTTTCTATCAGCAGTAAAATGTCAAGAGTGCAGAAAAAGGACAGCACGAAGACCTCTGAGAGCAGTGAGAAAAGTGGCAAAAAAGCCAGAATACATTTTTAAGTACTCTGGAAATTAACCAAAGGCTTGCAGCAATCTATGTAGAGTTATTTTATTTTTTTGAGGAAATAGGCTGAATCTTAGTGAGAACAGCCTGCATGCCCGCCCACCCCCTTCAGCACTGTGGTAGCCTTAAAAATTAACAACCCATATTTATAATAAAAACTAGCAGCCTGGCAGCCACTGGAGCTGCAGCTCTTTCAAAGCCTCGTTTCCAGAAAGTCATGATGGTTTGACCTATCTGGTGGTCCCCTGGAAGACGCCCCTTGCAATCTGTGTGTTTCTGACTTGATTCAGAGCTCACCCAGCATGAAAAGAGTTTTCTCCTGGGGCTATTGTTGAAAATAATTATAGGCAATTGATGAAGTTTGCAGTTGCCCAAGGTGCTGGCTAACAGCTGGGCAAGTAACACAACAACTAAAAAAATAAATAAAGGAGAATCTGGGAAATGAGATGTCCACGGGGAGCTTTGAAAAAGACAGAAAAATCCAACATATTCCTAAAAATCTAGAAGGCCACACATATTCCCAGGTCTGAGTGCACGCTCGGGAAAGACCTCAGAAGGCACTGAGCCATCCTGCCAGCTGGCCTTGAGGCTCTGTGCACGCGGGAAGTGAGGGCTAGTGCAGAACTCTCAACTGCCATGGAACCTCAAAACAGAAACTGGAAGATGCTTCTGAGCCTTCAAGGAAACCTCTGTCTGCTCATTAACTGACCACTAAGGTAACTGAGGACAGACTCAGTGGCCACACATGGCAGATAACACAGATTTTGCCTAATTAATTCAGAAACGCTAATAATAAACAAATCACAACAAAGCCTGGGGGCAGGGGAGGTATCTGATTTCTGGAGTTGCCACTTTATACTATTTTAAATGTTCATTTTTAAATGAGAAGGTACGGCCTGCACATGGGGAAGAAAGCAGTCAGCAGAGACCGTCTGGGAGGAAGACAGGGTCCTGCAGGTACCCGACAGATACTTTAAAAAATGGTCTTAAGTATGTTCCGAGAGCAAAGGAAAATTTTTCCAAATAATTTAAATTATGAGCGTATGTTTCACCACACAGAGAATATCAGTAAAGGACAGAAATTATAGAGAACCAAGTAGAAATTCAGGAGTTGAAAAGTACAGTAACTGAATTTAAACTCTCACTGGAGAATCTCAGCAGATTTGAGCAGGTAATATGAAGGGTGAGTAGAAAAGCAAACAGGTAAGTGGAAACGATCCAATCTGAGAACAAAAAGAATGAAGAAAACTGAGCAGAGACTCAGAGACCTGTGTGACATCATCAAACATGGAAACAAATGCATAACTGAAGCCCCGGAAAGAGAGGAGGGAGATAAAGGGGCAGAAAATTATTTGAAGAAATAATGGGCCAGGCGCGGTGGCTCACGCCTGTAATCCTAGCACTTTGGGAGGCCGAGGTGGGTGGATCACCTGAGGTCAGGAGTTCAAGACCAACCTGGCCATGATGGTGAAACCCCACCTTTAAAAAAAAAAAGAAATAATGGCTGAAATTTCCCAAAGATAAAGATGTATCTACACAGACAATAGCTTAACCGATTCCAAGTAGGGAACATCAAAGAGATAGCCAAGCCATCCCAGCCAAGGACAAAGAGAGGACCTTGAAGGCAGCAGGAGAGGAGCAAGTCATCTCACACAGGGGATCCTTTACCAGAAAGCACGGAGGCCAGTAGGCAGCTGCATGACATATTAAACGTGCTGGAGAAAATACTGTCAACTAAGAATATCTGAAAACTTTAAGGTGAAATTAAGACATTATCAGGTCATCAACACCAGCATTTATCACCAGGAAACCTGTCCTACAAGAGATTCGGATAAGAGTAGCCTAGATTGAAATGAAAGAACACAAGACAGTAACTCAAAACCACGTGAAGAACACCAGAGCATGGGCAAAGGCAATGACATAGGTACATAGATAGAAAAGGCGTCCTGGGAAGATTCTGGGAAGACGGTGGAGAAATAAGCACCAGAAATTGCACTGGCAGAATCTGATGTAACAATTTTGGAGTTCTGGAGTCTATTGAAGAATTGCAGCTTCCAGGAGTAGGTTTAGGTGGCAAAATGTAATTGATTTTGGCACCATAGCTGTCACCCATCCTCCCCACCAGCCCCAGGACAGACAGGTGGCCACTGTTTCACCTCCCTCCATTGCTGCAAGCTCGCCGGCACTGGATGAAGTGACTTTATTTTTCTCCTTTCCCCTTTTTGGAAGCCAGACATGAAAGACTAGGGCACTCAAAAGCAGCTGCATGTATGGGGAAAATGAGAAAGTGATATTGCATGCCCAGGGAAAGGCTCGGAGAACACCTGAAGTTTGTACCTAAGACTGACCCTTGGCACAGAGAACACCTGTAACAAAACAGTAACGAAAAGCAGCAAACCCTGGGGAGGGGAAACCTGATTTTCAGAGTCATGATATTACATTCAAATGTCTGACTTCCAAGGAAAAGAATCCCAAGACACAGGGAACAGGAAAGTACGGCCCATTTAAAGGAAGAAAGTCAGTAGCAACTGTCCCTAAAAAGACCTCCGTACATATCTGCTAGAAAAGCCCTTAAAACAACTGTCTAAAGATGCTCAGAAGATTAAAGGAAGATGTCAAGACAGTAAACAAGAAAAGGACCAAATGGAAATATTCACAAAAGATGTAAAAACTGAAAAGAAATTCTAAAACTGAAAAGTATCATCATGGAAATGAAAATTCACTAGAGGGATTAAAAAGCAGATCCGAGCAGCTGGAAGAAAGGATCCGTGAACGTGAAGGCAGGACAGGGAGATCACTGTCTGGGGAACAGAAAGGAAAGTATTACAGTGAACAAACCCTAAGACACCTGCGGGACACCATGATACGGGGCAACACGTGCGTTGAGAGAAGAGAGACCGAAAGGGCAGGAGAACATTTGAGGAAATAATAGTGTGAAACTTCCCAAATCTGAGGAAAGACATGTATAGAAACATCTAAGAAGCTCAGTGACTCCAGGTAACATGAACTCAAAGAACCCACACGAAGACACATTATAATCAAATTCTGGAAGACAGAGAAGACAGAACCTTGAAAGCAGTGGGAATTACTTATCACAAACAAGGGATTGTCAACAAGATTAGCAGGCCGGGCACGGTGGCTCACGCCTATAATCCCAGCACTTTGGGAGGCTGAGGAGGGTGGATCACGAGGTCAAGAGATTGAGACCATCCTGGCCAACATGGTGAAACTGTCTACTAAAAAGACTGTAGATTGAAATGAAAATTAGGTGGGACTGGTGGCGAAATGCCTGTAGTCCCAGCTTCTCGGGAGGCTGAGGCAGGAGAATTGCCTGAACTCAGGAGGCGGAGGTTACAGTGAGCCAAGATGGTGCCATTGCACTCCAGCCTGGGTAACAAGAGCGAAACTGAGTCTCAAAATGAAAGACTGTAGAGGAAATGAAAGACTGTAGAGTGAAATGAAAGACTGTAGGGTGAAATGAAAGACTGTAGAAATGAAAGACTGTAGGGTGAAATGAAAGACTGTAGATTGAAATGAAAGACTGTAAAAGTGAGAGGGTTGGGCATGGTGGCTCACTTCTGTAATCCAAGGTGTGGTCAGGAGTTTGAGACCAGTCTGACCAAGATAATGAAACCCTGTCTCTACTAAAAATACAAAAATTAGCCAGAATTGGTGGCGGTGAAATGAAAGACTGTAGAGGAAATGAAAGACTGTGTGAAATGAAAGACTGGAGGTTGCAGTGAGCTGAGATCATGCCACTGCACTCAAGCCTGAGTGACAGAGCGAGACTCTGTCTCAAAAAAAAAAAAAAAAAATGACTGAGGGAGTTCACTACCACTAGGCCTGCCCTGAGAGAAATCCTCAAGGAAGTCCTATAGGGTGAAATGAAAGATTATAGGGTGAAACGAAAGACTGTAGGGTGAAATGAAAGACTGTAGAGTGAAATGAAAGACTGTAGGGTGAAATGAAAGACTGTAGGGTGAAATGAAAGTCTGTAGAGTGAAATGAAAGACTGTAGAGTGAAATGAAAGACTGTAGAGTGAAATGAAAGACTGTAGGGTGAAATGAAAGACTGTAGAGTGAAATGAAAGACTGTAGGGTGAAATGAAAGACTGTAGAGTGAAATGAAAGTCTGTAGAGTGAAATGAAAGACTGTAGGGTGAAATGAAAGACTGTAGAGTGAAATGAAAGACTGTAGGGTGAAATGAAAGACTGTAGGGTGAAATGAAAGACTGTAGATTGAAATGAAAGACTGTAGATTGAAATGAAAGACTGTAGGGTGAAATGAAAGACTGTAGATTGAAATGAAAGACTGTAGAGTGAAATGAAAGACTGTAGGTGAAATGAAGACTGTAGAGTGAAATGAAAGACTGTAGGGTGAAATGAAGACTGTAGTGAAATGAAAGACTGTAGAGTGAAATGAAAGACTGTAGAGTGAAATGAAAGACTGTAGGGTGAAATGAAAGACTGTAGAGTGAAATGAAAGACTGTAGGGTGAAATGAAAGACTGTAGATTGAAATGAAAGACTGTAGGGTGAAATGAAAGACTGTAGGGTGAAATGAAAGACTGTAGAGTGAAATGAAAGACTGTAGAGTGAAATGAAAGACTGTAGAGTGAAATGAAAGACTGTAGAGTGAAATGAAAGACTGTAGGGTGAAATGAAAGACTGTAGAGTGAAATGAAAGACTGTAGGGTGAAATGAAAGACTGTAGATTGAAATGAAAGACTGTAGGGTGAAATGAAAGACTGTAGAGTGAAATGAAAGACTGTAGAGTGAAATGAAAGACTGTAGGGTGAAATGAAAGACTGTAGAGTGAAATGAAAGACTGTACGGTGAAATGAAAGTCTGTAGAGTGAAATGAAAGACTGTAGGGTGAAATGAAAGACTGTAGAGTGAAATGAAAGACTGTAGGGTGAAATGAAAGACTGTAGGGTGAAATGAAAGTCTGTAGAGTGAAATGAAAGACTGTACGGTGAAATGAAAGTCTGTAGAGTGAAATGAAAGACTGTAGGGTGAAATGAAAGTCTGTAGGGTGAAATGAAAGACTGTAGATTGAAATGAAAGACTGTAGATTGAAATGAAAGACTGTAGGGTGAAATGAAAGACTGTAGATTGAAATGAAAGACTGTAGAGTGAAATGAAAGACTGTAGAGTGAAATGAAAGACTGTAGAGTGAAATGAAAGACTGTAGGGTGAAATGGAAGACTGTAGAGTGAAATGAAAGACTGTAGAGTGAAATGAAAGACTGTAGAGTGAAATGAAAGACTGTAGGGTGAAATGAAAGACTGTAGAGTGAAATGAAAGACTGTAGGGTGAAATGAAAGACTGTAGATTGAAATGAAAGACTGTAGGGTGAAATGAAAGTCTGTAGGGTGAAATGAAAGACTGTAGAGTGAAATGAAAGACTGTAGAGTGAAATGAAAGACTGTAGAGTGAAATGAAAGACTGTAGAGTGAAATGAAAGACTGTAGGGTGAAATGAAAGACTGTAGTGAAATGAAAGACTGTAGGGTGAAATGAAAGACTGTAGTGAAATGAAAGACTGTAGGGTGAAATGAAAGACTGTAGAGTGAAATGAAAGACTGTAGTGAAATGAAAGACTGCAGGGTGAAATGAAAGACTGTAGAGTGAAATGAAAGACTGTAGAGTGAAATGAAAGACTGTAGGGTGAAATGAAAGACTGTAGGGTGAAATGAAAGTCTGTAGATTGAAATGAAAGACTGTAGTGAAATGAAAGACTGTAGGGTGAAATGAAAGACTGTAGAGTGAAATGAAAGACTGTAGAGTGAAATGAAAGACTGTAGACTGAAATGAAAGACTGTAGGGTGAAATGAAAGACTGTAGGGTGGAATGAAAGACTGTAGAGTGAAATGAAAGACTGTAGGGTGAAATGAAAGACTGTAGGGTGAAATGAAAGACTGTAGGGTGAAATGAAAGACTGTAGAGTGAAATGAAAGACTGTAGAGTGAAATGAAAGACTGTAGTGAAATGAAAGACTGTAGAGTGAAATGAAAGACTGTAGGGTGGAATGAAAGACTGTAGAGTGAAATGAAAGACTGTAGGGTGAAATGAAAGACTGTAGGGTGAAATGAAAGACTGTAGAGTGAAATGAAAGACTGTAGAGGAAATGAAAGACTGTAGAGTGAAATGAAAGACTGTAGAGTGAAATGAAAGACTGTAGGGTGAAATGAAAGACTGTAGTGAAATGAAAGACTGTAGAGTGAAATGAAAGACTGTAGGGTGAAATGAAAGACTGTAGATTGAAATGAAAGACTGTAGGTGAAATGAAGACTGTAGGGTGAAATGAAAGACTGTAGAGTGAAATGAAAGACTGTAGATTGAAATGAAAGACTGTAGGGTGAAATGAAAGACTGTAGAGTGAAATGAAAGACTGTAGGGTGAAATGAAAGACTGTAGAGTGAAATGAAAGACTGTAGAGTGAAATGAAAGACTGTAGGGTGAAATGAAAGACTGTAGAGTGAAATGAAAGACTGTAGGGTGAAATGAAAGACTGTAGAGTGAAATGAAAGACTGTAGGGTGAAATGAAAGACTGTAGAGTGAAATGAAAGACTGTAGGGTGAAATGAAAGACTGTAGGGTGAAATGAAAGACTGTAGTGAAATGAAAGACTGTAGGGTGAAATGAAAGACTGTAGGGTGAAATGAAAGACTGTAGAGTGAAATGAAAGACTGTAGGGTGAAATGAAAGACTGTAGAGTGAAATGAAAGACTGTAGGGTGAAATGAAAGACTGTAGGGTGAAATGAAAGACTGTAGAGTGAAATGAAAGACTGTAGAGTGAAATGAAAGACTGTAGGGTGAAATGAAAGACTGTAGAGTGAAATGAAAGACTGTAGGGTGAAATGAAAGACTGTAGGGTGAAATGAAAGACTGTAGGGTGAAATGAAAGACTGTAGGGTGAAATGAAAGACTGTAGATTGAAATGAAAGACTGTAGGGTGAAATGGAAGACTGTAGAGTGAAATGAAAGACTGTAGAGTGAAATGAAAGACTGTAGATTGAAATGAAAGACTGTAGGGTGAAATGAAAGACTGTAGAGTGAAATGAAAGACTGTAGGGTGAAATGAAAGACTGTAGAGTGAAATGAAAGACTGTAGAGGAAATGAAAGACTGTAGGGTGAAATGAAAGACTGTAGAGTGAAATGAAAGACTGTAGGGTGAAATGAAAGACTGTAGGGTGAAATGAAAGACTGTAGAGTGAAATGAAAGACTGTAGGGTGAAATGAAAGACTGTAGAGTGAAATGAAAGACTGTAGAGTGAAATGAAAGACTGTAGAGTGAAATGAAAGACTGTAGAGTGAAATGAAAGACTGCAGGTGAAATGAAAGACTGTAGAGTGAAATGAAAGACTGTAGAGTGAAATGAAAGACTGTAGAGTGAAATGAAAGACTGTAGAGTGAAATGAAAGACTGTAGAGTGAAATGAAAGACTGTAGAGTGAAATGAAAGACTGTAGGGTGAAATGAAAGACTGTAGAGTGAAATGAAAGACTGTAGGGTGAAATGAAAGACTGTAGATTGAAATGAAAGACTGTAGGGTGAAATGAAAGACTGTAGAGTGAAATGAAAGACTGTAGAGTGAAATGAAAGACTGCAGGGTGAAATGAAAGACTGTAGAGTGAAATGAAAGACTGTAGAGTGAAATGAAAGACTGTAGGGTGAAATGAAAGACTGTAGAGTGAAATGAAAGACTGTAGAGTGAAATGAAAGACTGTAGAGTGAAATGAAAGACTGTAGGGTGAAATGAAAGACTGTAGAGTGAAATGAAAGACTGTAGGGTGAAATGAAAGACTGTAGATTGAAATGAAAGACTGTAGGGTGAAATGAAAGACTGTAGAGTGAAATGAAAGACTGTAGAGTGAAATGAAAGACTGTAGGGTGAAATGAAAGACTGTAGGGTGAAATGAAAGTCTGTAGGGTGAAATGAAAGACTGTAGATTGAAATGAAAGACTGTAGGGTGAATGAAAGACTGTAGGTGAAATGAAAGACTGTAGGGTGAAATGAAAGACTGTAGATTGAAATGAAAGACTGTAGGGTGGAATGAAAGACTGTAGGGTGAAATGAAAGTCTGTAGAGTGAAATGAAAGACTGTAGGGTGAAATGAAAGTCTGTAGAGTGAAATGAAAGACTGTAGAGTGAAATGAAAGACTGTAGGGTGGAATGAAAGACTGTAGGGTGAAATGAAAGACTGTAGAGTGAAATGAAAGACTGTAGGGTGAAATGAAAGACTGTAGGGTGAAATGAAAGACTGTAGATTGAAATGAAAGACTGTAGGGTGAAATGAAAGACTGTAGGGTGAAATGAAAGACTGTAGGGTGAAATGAAAGACTGTAGGGTGAAATGAAAGACTGTAGAGTGAAATGAAAGACTGTAGGGTGAAATGAAAGACTGTAGGGTGAAATGAAAGTCTGTAGGGTGAAATGAAAGACTGTAGATTGAAATGAAAGACTGTAGGGTGGAATGAAAGACTGTAGGGTGAAATGAAAGACTGTAGGGTGAAATGAAAGACTGTAGATTGAAATGAAAGACTGTAGGGTGGAATGAAAGACTGTAGGGTGAAATGAAAGACTGTAGAGTGAAATGAAAGACTGTAGGGTGAAATGAAAGACTGTAGGGTGAAATGAAAGACTGTAGGGTGAAATGAAAGACTGTAGTGAAATGAAAGACTAGAGTGAAATGAAAGACTGTAGAGTGAAATGAAAGACTGTAGGGTGAAATGAAAGACTGTAGGGTGAAATGAAAGTCTGTAGGGTGAAATGAAAGACTGTAGATTGAAATGAAAGACTGTAGGGTGGAATGAAAGACTGTAGTGAAATGAAAGACTGTAGGGTGAAATGAAAGACTGTAGATTGAAATGAAAGACTGTAGATGAAATGAAAGACTGTAGGTGAAATGAAAGACTGTAGAGTGAAATGAAAGACTGTAGGGTGAAATGAAAGTCTGTAGAGTGAAATGAAAGACTGTAGAGTGAAATGAAAGACTGTAGGGTGAAATGAAAGACTGTAGGGTGAAATGAAAGACTGTAGAGTGAAATGAAAGACTGTAGGGTGAAATGAAAGACTGTAGGTGAAATGAAAGACTGTAGAGTGAAATGAAAGACTGTAGGGTGAAATGAAAGACTGTAGGGTGAAATGAAAGACTGTAGATTGAAATGAAAGACTGTAGGGTGGAATGAAAGACTGTAGGGTGAAATGAAAGACTGTAGGGTGAAATGAAAGACTGTAGATTGAAATGAAAGACTGTAGGGTGGAATGAAAGACTGTAGGGTGAAATGAAAGACTGTAGATTGAAATGAAAGACTGTAGGTGAAATGAAAGACTGTAGTGAAATGAAAGACTGTAGAGTGAAATGAAAGACTGTAGAGTGAAATGAAAGACTGTAGAGTGAAATGAAAGACTGTAGGGTGAAATGAAAGACTGTAGAGTGAAATGAAAGACTGTAGGGTGGAATGAAAGACTGTAGAGTGAAATGAAAGACTGTAGGGTGAAATGAAAGACTGTAGGGTGAAATGAAAGACTGTAGAGTGAAATGAAAGACTGTAGGGTGAAATGAAAGACTGTAGGGTGAAATGAAAGACTGTAGAGGAAATGAAAGACTGTAGAAGACTGTAGGGTGAAATGAAAGACTGTAGAGTGAAATGAAAGACTGTAGGGTGAAATGAAAGACTGTAGGGTGAAATGAAAGACTGTAGTGAAATGAAAGACTGTAGGGTGAAATGAAAGACTGGGTGAAATGAAAGACTGTAGATGAAATGAAAGACTGTAGGGTGAAATGAAAGACTGTAGTGAAATGAAAGACAGTGAAATGAAAGACTGTAGGTGAAATGAAAGACTGTAGAGTGAAATGAAAGACTGTAGGGTGAAATGAAAGACTGTAGAGTGAAATGAAAGACTGTAGATTGAAATGAAAGACTGTAGGGTGAAATGAAAGACTGTAGGGTGAAATGAAAGACTGTAGGGTGAAATGAAAGACTGTAGATTGAAATGAAAGACTGTAGGGTGAAATGAAAGACTGTAGGGTGAAATGAAAGACTGTAGATTGAAATGAAAGACTGTAGGGTGAAATGAAAGACTGTAGAGACTGTAGAGTGAAATGAAAGACTGTAGGGTGAAATGAAAGACTGTAGAGTGAAATGAAAGACTGTAGGGTGAAATGAAAGACTGTAGAGTGAAATGAAAGACTGTAGGGTGAAATGAAAGACTGTAGAGTGAAATGAAAGACTGTAGGGTGAAATGAAAGACTGTAGGGTGAAATGAAAGACTGTAGAGTGAAATGAAAGACTGTAGAGTGAAATGAAAGACTGTAGAGTGAAATGAAAGACTGTAGGGTGAAATGAAAGACTGTAGTGAAATGAAAGACTGTAGTGAAATGAAAGACTGTAGTGAAATGAAAGACTGTAGAGTGAAATGAAAGACTGTAGATTGAAATGAAAGACTGTAGGGTGAAATGAAAGACTGTAGATTGAAATGAAAGACTGTAGGATTGAAATGAAAGACTGTAGGGTGAAATGAAAGACTGTAGGGTGAAATGAAAGACTGTAGGGTGAAATGAAAGACTGTAGAGTGAAATGAAAGACTGTAGGGTGAAATGAAAGACTGTAGAGTGAAATGAAAGTCTGTAGAGTGAAATGAAAGACTGTAGAGTGAAATGAAAGACTGTAGGGTGAAATGAAAGACTGTAGAGTGAAATGAAAGACTGTAGAGTGAAATGAAAGACTGTAGAGTGAAATGAAAGACTGTAGTGAAATGAAAGACTGTAGAGTGAAATGAAAGACTGTAGGGTGAAATGAAAGACTGTAGAGTGAAATGAAAGTCTGTAGATTGAAATGAAAGACTGTAGAGTGAAATGAAAGACTGTAGATTGAAATGAAAGACTGTAGAGTGAAATGAAAGACTGTAGATTGAAATGAAAGACTGTAGGTGAAATGAAAGACTGTAGAGTGAAATGAAAGACTGTAGAGTGAAATGAAAGACTGTAGAGTGAAATGAAAGACTGTAGAGGTGAAATGAAAGACTGTAGGGTGAAATGAAAGACTGTAGAGTGAAATGAAAGACTGTAGGGTGAAATGAAAGACTGTAGATTGAAATGAAAGACTGTAGGGTGAAATGAAAGACTGTAGAGTGAAATGAAAGACTGTAGAGTGAAATGAAAGACTGTAGGGTGAAATGAAAGACTGTAGATTGAAATGAAAGACTGTAGGGTGAAATGAAAGACTGTAGGGTGAAATGAAAGACTGTAGAGTGAAATGAAAGACTGTAGAGGAAATGAAAGACTGTAGGTGAAATGAAAGACTGTAGAGTGAAATGAAAGACTGTAGATTGAAATGAAAGACTGTAGAGTGAAATGAAAGACTGTAGGGTGAAATGAAAGTCTGTAGATTGAAATGAAAGACTGTAGGGTGAAATGAAAGACTGTAGGGTGAAATGAAAGACTGTAGAGTGAAATGAAAGACTGTAGGGTGAAATGAAAGACTGTAGGGTGAAATGAAAGACTGTAGGGTGAAATGAAAGACTGTAGAGTGAAATGAAAGACTGTAGGGTGAAATGAAAGACTGTAGAGTGAAATGAAAGTCTGTAGAGTGAAATGAAAGACTGTAGAGTGAAATGAAAGACTGTAGGGTGAAATGAAAGACTGTAGAGTGAAATGAAAGACTGTAGGGTGAAATGAAAGACTGTAGAGTGAAATGAAAGTCTGTAGAGTGAAATGAAAGACTGTAGAGTGAAATGAAAGACTGTAGGGTGAAATGAAAGACTGTAGAGTGAAATGAAAGTCTGTAGATTGAAATGAAAGACTGTAGAGTGAAATGAAAGACTGTAGATTGAAATGAAAGACTGTAGAGTGAAATGAAAGACTGTAGATTGAAATGAAAGTCTGTAGGGTGAAATGAAAGACTGTAGAGTGAAATGAAAGACTGTAGATTGAAATGAAAGACTGTAGAGTGAAATGAAAGACTGTAGATTGAAATGAAAGACTGTAGAGTGAAATGAAAGACTGTAGATTGAAATGAAAGTCTGTAGGGTGAAATGAAAGACTGTAGAGTGAAATGAAAGTCTGTAGATTGAAATGAAAGACTGTAGAGTGAAATGAAAGACTGTAGATTGAAATGAAAGACTGTAGAGTGAAATGAAAGACTGTAGATTGAAATGAAAGTCTGTAGGGTGAAATGAAAGACTGTAGAGTGAAATGAAAGACTGTAGATTGAAATGAAAGACTGTAGAGTGAAATGAAAGACTGTAGATTGAAATGAAAGACTGTAGAGTGAAATGAAAGACTGTAGATTGAAATGAAAGTCTGTAGGGTGAAATGAAAGACTGTAGAGTGAAATGAAAGACTGTAGATTGAAATGAAAGACTGTAGAGTGAAATGAAAGACTGTAGATTGAAATGAAAGACTGTAGAGTGAAATGAAAGACTGTAGATTGAAATGAAAGACTGTAGAGTGAAATGAAAGACTGTAGATTGAAATGAAAGACTGTAGAGTGAAATGAAAGACTGTAGATTGAAATGAAAGTCTGTAGGTGAAATGAAAGACTGTAGAGTGAAATGAAAGACTGTAGGTGAAATGAAAGACTGTAGAGTGAAATGAAAGACTGTAGATTGAAATGAAAGACTGTAGAGTGAAATGAAAGACTGTAGATTGAAATGAAAGACTGTAGGGTGAAATGAAAGACTGTAGGGTGAAATGAAAGACTGTAGGGTGAAATGAAAGACTGTAGAGTGAAATGAAAGTCTGTAGATTGAAATGAAAGACTGTAGTGAAATGAAAGACTGTAGGGTGAAATGAAAGACTGTAGAGTGAAATGAAAGACTGTAGATTGAAATGAAAGTCTGTAGGGTGAAATGAAAGACTGTAGAGTGAAATGAAAGACTGTAGGGTGAAATGAAAGACTGTAGAGTGAAATGAAAGACTGTAGGGTGAAATGAAAGACTGTAGGGTGAAATGAAAGACTGTAGATTGAAATGAAAGTCTGTAGGGTGAAATGAAAGACTGTAGAGTGAAATGAAAGACTGTAGATTGAAATGAAAGACTGTAGAAATGAAAGACTGTAGGGTGAAATGAAAGACTGTAGGGTGAAATGAAAGACTGTAGAGTGAAATGAAAGACTGTAGTGAAATGAAAGACTGTAGATTGAAATGAAAGACTGTAGAGTGAAATGAAAGACTGTAGATTGAAATGAAAGTCTGTAGGGTGAAATGAAAGACTGTAGGGTGAAATGAAAGTCTGTAGGGTGAAATGAAAGACTGTAGAGTGAAATGAAAGACTGTAGAGTGAAATGAAAGACTGTAGGGTGAAATGGAAGACTGTAGAGTGAAATGAAAGACTGTAGGGTGAAATGAAAGACTGTAGGGTGAAATGGAAGACTGTAGAGTGAAATGAAAGACTGTAGAGTGAAATGAAAGACTGTAGAGTGAAATGAAAGACTGTAGGGTGAAATGAAAGACTGTAGAGTGAAATGAAAGACTGTAGGTGAAATGAAAGACTGTAGAGTGAAATGAAAGACTGTAGGGTGAAATGAAAGACTGTAGGGTGAAATGGAAGACTGTAGAGTGAAATGAAAGACTGTAGAGTGAAATGAAAGACTGTAGGGTGAAATGGAAGACTGTAGGGTGAAATGAAAGACTGTAGAGTGAAATGAAAGACTGTAGGGTGAAATGAAAGACTGTAGGGTGAAATGAAAGACTGTAGAGTGAAATGAAAGACTGTAGAGTGAAATGAAAGACTGTAGTGAAATGAAGACTGTAGAGTGAAATGAAAGACTGTAGGGTGAAATGAAGACTGTAGAGTGAAATGAAAGACTGTAGGGTGAAATGAAGACTGTAGGGTGAAATGAAAGACTGTAGGGTGAAATGAAGACTGTAGTGAAATGAAAGACTGTAGGGTGAAATGAAGACTGTAGGGTGAAATGAAAGACTGTAGAGTGAAATGAAAGACTGTAGGGTGAAATGGAAGACTGTAGAGTGAAATGAAAGACTGTAGGGTGAAATGGAAGACTGTAGGTGAAATGAAAGACTGTAGAGTGAAATGAAAGACTGTAGGTGAAATGAAAGACTGTAGAGTGAAATGAAAGTCTGTAGAGTGAAATGAAAGACTGTAGGGTGAAATGAAGACTGTAGGTGAAATGAAAGACTGTAGAGTGAAATGAAAGACTGTAGGGTGAAATGGAAGACTGTAGAGTGAAATGAAAGACTGTAGGGTGAAATGGAAGACTGTAGGGTGAAATGAAAGACTGTAGAGTGAAATGAAAGACTGTAGGGTGAAATGAAAGACTGTAGAGTGAAATGAAAGTCTGTAGAGTGAAATGAAAGACTGTAGGGTGAAATGGAAGACTGTAGGGTGAAATGAAAGACTGTAGAGTGAAATGAAAGACTGTAGGGTGAAATGGAAGACTGTAGGGTGAAATGGAAGACTGTAGAGTGAAATGAAAGACTGTAGGGTGAAATGGAAGACTGTAGGGTGAAATGAAAGACTGTAGAGTGAAATGAAAGACTGTAGAGTGAAATGAAAGACTGTAGGGTGAAATGAAAGACTGTAGATTGAAATGAAAGACTGTAGGGTGAAATGAAAGTCTGTAGAGTGAAATGAAAGACTGTAGAGTGAAATGAAAGACTGTAGAGTGAAATGAAAGACTGTAGGGTGAAATGAAAGACTGTAGATTGAAATGAAAGACTGTAGGCAGTAACTTAAAGCTATATAAAGAAATAAAGATCTCATTAAAGTAGGTATGTCACTATAATGATGAAGGTTAGCATTATGGCAACATCGGCTTGTAACCGTACTTTTTTATTTTCTAAATGATTTAAGAGAATGCGTTTTTAAAAGCATGAGTCAAAAAGCTAGTGTTCTCATCACTTTGGTTTTTAACTTCAAGTCTTGTTCTGTTCATACTTTGAGTCTAATAGATTTGAAAGAATGATTAATTTGTGTTTTGAGACATGCAGTGAATTAAGATGAAATTCTGTGACATCAGCAAGTGAAAGAAGTAGGGTACAGCTGTACAGGAGCCAGATTTATCGAAATTAAGTGGGCATAAATTTAAATTAGAGTTATAACATTAGAATGTTAAATGTCATCCCCATGGTAACCACAAAGGAAATAGCTATATCATGTATACGAAGGGAAATGATAAAGGAATTTAAATATTTCACTTGAAAAATAAACATACAAGAAGACAGCAATGCAGAAAATGGAGGACAAAAAAGTTTTAAGGCAAATAGAAAGCAGCAAAATTACAGCTGTGAGTCCCTCATTACCAGCGATTACTGTATTTATGGATTTCGTTAGTTATTTTGAGACAGGGTCTCACTCTGTTGCCCAGACTAGACTGCATGGCATGATCATGGCTCACTGCAGCCTCGACCTCTCGGGCTCAGGTGATTCTCCCACCTCAGCCTCCCAAGCAGCTGAGACCACAGGTGCATACCACACATCCAGATCAGTTTTATATTAACAGGCACATGCCACCACACCTAGCCAATTTATGTATTTTTAGTGGAGACGAGGTTTCACCACAGTGGCCAAGCTGATCTGGAACTCCTGACCTCAGATGATCCGCCACCGGCCTTCCAGAGTCCTGGGATTAATCGTGTGAGCCATCGCGCCTGGCCAGAATGGTCTTTCTGACAAATGGTGTTGGGAACTGACAAGCCCACGCAAAAGAATGAAGTTGGTCAAGCCTGTAATCCCAGCATTCTCGGAGGCTGAGGCGGTGGATCACCTGAGGTCAGAAGTTCGAGACCAGCCTGGCCAACATGGTGAAACCCTGTCCTACTAAAAATACAAAAATTATCTGGGCATGGTGGCGTGCCTGTAATCCCAGTTACTTGGGAGGCTGAGTCAGGAGAATTGTTTGAACCTGGGAGGTGGAGGTTGCAGTGAGCTGAAAGACTGTAGAGTGAAATGAAAGACTGTAGGTGAAATGAAAGACTGTAGAGTGAAATGAAAGACTGTAGAGTGAAATGAAAGACTGTAGGGTGAAATGAAAGACTGTAGAGTGAAATGAAAGACTGTAGAGTGAAATGAAAGACTGTAGAGTGAAATGAAAGACTGTAGGGTGAAATGAAAGACTGTAGTGAAATGAAAGACTGTAGGGTGAAATGAAAGACTGTAGGGTGAAATGAAAGACTGTAGTGAAATGAAAGACTGTAGGGTGAAATGAAAGACTGTAGAGTGAAATGAAAGACTGTAGAGTGAAATGAAAGACTGTAGGTGAAATGAAAGACTGTAGGGTGAAATGAAAGACTGTAGGGTGAAATGAAAGACTGTAGGGTGAAATGAAAGACTGTAGGGTGAAATGAAAGACTGTAGGGTGAAATGAAAGACTGTAGAGTGAAATGAAAGACTGTAGAGTGAAATGAAAGACTGTAGAGAAATGAAAGACTGTAGAGTGAAATGAAAGACTGTAGAGTGAAATGAAAGACTGTAGGGTGAAATGAAAGACTGTAGAGTGAAATGAAAGACTGTAGGGTGAAATGAAAGACTGTAGGGTGAAATGAAAGACTGTAGAGTGAAATGAAAGACTGTAGGGTGAAATGAAAGACTGTAGGTGAAATGAAAGACTGTAGTGAAATGAAAGACTGTAGAGTGAAATGAAAGACTGTAGGGTGAAATGAAAGATCTCATTAAAGTAGGTATGTCACTATAATGATGAAGGTTAGCATTATGGCAACATCGCTTGTAACCGCATTTTTTATTTTCTAAATGATTTAAGAGAATGCGTTTTAAAAGCATGAGTCAAAAAGCTAGTGTTCTCATCACTTTGGTTTTTAACTTCAAGTCTTGTTCTGTTCATACTTTGAGTCTAATAGATTTGAAAGAATGATTAATTTGTGTTTTGAGACATGCAGTGAATTAAGATGAAATTCTGTGACATCAGCAAGTGAAAGAAGTAGGGTACAGCTGTACAGGAGCCAGATTTATCGAAATTAAGTGGGCATAAATTTAAATTAGAGTTATAACATTAGAATGTTAAATGTCATCCCCATGGTAACCACAAAGGAAATAGCTATATCATGTATAATGAAGGAAATGATAAAGGAATTTAAATATTTCACTTGAAAAATAAACATACAAGAAGACAGCAATGCAGAAAATGGAGGACAAAAAAGTTTTAAGGCAAATAGAAAGCAGCAAAATTACAGCTGTGAGTCCCTCATTACCAGCGATTACTGTATTTATGGATTTCGTTAGTTATTTTGAGACAGGGTCTCACTCTGTTGCCCAGACTAGACTGCATGGCATGATCATGGCTCACTGCAGCCTCGACCTCTCGGGCTCAGGTGATTCTCCCACCTCAGCCTCCCAAGCAGCTGAGACCACAGGTGCATACCACACATCCAGATCAGTTTTTATATTAACAGGCACATGCCACCACACCTAGCCAATTTATGTATTTTTAGTGGAGACGAGGTTTCACCACAGTGGCCAAGCTGATCTGGAACTCCTGACCTCAGATGATCCGCCCACCTCGGCCTTCCAGAGTCCTGGGATTAATCGTGTGAGCCATCGCGCCTGGCCAGAATGGTCTTTCTGACAAATGGTGTTGGGAACTGACAAGCCCACGCAAAAGAATGAAGTTGGTCAAGCCTGTAATCCCAGCATTCTCGGAGGCTGAGGCGGGTGGATCACCTGAGGTCAGAAGTTCGAGACCAGCCTGGCCAACATGGTGAAACCCTGTCCTACTAAAAATACAAAAATTATCTGGGCATGGTGGTGCGTGCCTGTAATCCCAGTTACTTGGGAGGCTGAGTCAGGAGAATTGTTTGAACCTGGGAGGTGGAGGTTGCAGTGAGCCGAGACTGCACCACTGTACCCCAGCCTGGGTGACAGAGCAACACTCCATCTCAAAAAAAAAAAAAAAAGCAGTTGGACATTTTGCCTTATACCATATGCAAAAATTAACTTAAAATTGATCAAAGACCTAAATGTAATACCAAAAACTATAAACCTCTTAAAAGAAAACATAAGACAAATCTGTACAACTTGGATTTTACAATAATTTCTTGGATATGACACCAAAAGCACAGGTAACAAAAGAAGGAAGTAGACAAAGAGAAAGTCATGAAAATTAGAATATTTGTGAATCAAAAGGCAGCAGCAACAGAGTAAAGAGGCAACTCAGAAGACGGGGTAAAGTATTTGCAAGTCGTTTATCTGATAAGGGATTAATGTGCCGAATATAGAGAGGACTCCTAAACTGCTAAGACAGAAAACTCAATTTAAAAATGGGCAGAGGACATAGATGGACATTTCTCCGAAGATGATGCACAAATGGCCAATAAGCAAATGAAGAGATTCCCAACATCATTTATTATTGAGGAAATGCTAATTTAAACTATAATCGGACATCTCACACCTATTAAGATGACTATCATCAAAAAACAATGATTAGTACTGGCAAGGACGTGGGGAAACTGGAACTCTTGTGCGCTAGTGATGGGAATATCAAATGCTGCAGTTGCTACGAAAAACCCTGAGAGTTCCTCAAACTTACAAACAGAATTACTGTATGAGCCCACGATTGCCCTGTGGGATATACCCAAAACAATGGAAATCACGGTCTTGAAAATAGATTTGTATACCCGAGTTCAGAGCAGCGTTATTCACAACAGCTAAAATGCTAAATCAACTCAAGTGCCTACCAATGAACAAATGGATACGCAGAATATTATTTAGCCCTAAAAAGAAAGGAAAATTAGCCTTAATAAGGAAGGACCTTTGCTACAATATGGATGACACTTGAGGACATTATGCTCAGTAAAATAAGCCAGTCACAAAACACAAAGATTGTGTGATTCCACTTACATGAGGTACTTAGTCAGGATCAGAGAGAGAGACGGTGGATTGGTGGTTGCCAGTAGGTGCTGGGAGCAGAAATGGGGAGTTCCTGTTTTTGAGTGTACAGTTTCAGTTTCACAACATGAGGAGTTATGGAGACAGATGGGGGTGACATTTACACATTATGAATGTATTTAATGCCACTCAACTGTACACTTTAAAATGACTAAGAGGGTAAATCTTAGGTTATGTGGTTTGTTTTTTGTTTGTTCTGAGGCAGAATCTTGCTCTGTCACCCAGGCTGGAGTGCAGTGATGCGATCTTGGCTCACTATAACCTCCTCCTCCTCCTGGGTTCAAGCAATTCTCCTGTCTCAGCCTCCTGAATAGCTGAGACTACAGGCACCCACCACCACGCCTGGGTAATTTTTTTTTTTTTTTAAAGTAGAGACGGGGTTTCATCATGTTGACCAGGCTGGTCTCGAACTCCTGACCTCAGGTGATCCACTCGCCTCGGCCTCCCAAAGTGCTGGGATTACAGGCGTGAGCCACTGTGCCCTGCCTGTTATGTGTATTTTATTACAATAAAAAATTGGGGAAAATATTTTTAAAGGATAATGTAAAAATAAATAGTTTCTCTGTGTAGCTCTTTTTTCTCCTATCTGATTTAAAAAACAGCTGCAGAGAGTGATAATTAGACATCTGCGCTTGTAGGAAAATGACGTATAAAGATTACATGACAATGACAGCACAGAGGAGGAGGAGGAGCAGAGCTGTACATGAGCAAAGCGTTTGTATACCATTGAAATTAAATTATAATTAATCTGAGATCAGTTGTTATAAATTAAGATATCAGTTATAATCCCTAGGGCCACCGCTGAAAAACACCTCAAAAGATACAGTAAAAGAAATGACAAATACGTTCAAATGAGACACTAGGAAATATTTATTTAACACCAAAGAAGGCCACGTGGAAACAGAGGAACAAAAAAGATGTAGGACATATGGAAAACGGTGGCCTGAATTCTATTGTCAGTTTCAGTAGTGTGCAGTGTCTGTTACATGTTAATTACACACTCCAGTCAAAAGGCGGTGAACAGAAGAGCAGACGTTTAAAAACCATGATTCAAGGCACATTCAAAGATACTTGGAAATAAAAGAACCAACATGTCACAGTAAGCAGAAGAGAGCTGCAGTGCCTGTAACAATATGAGAGAAAAGAGACCTCAGGAAAAGTTGTTACAACAGACAAGGCTATTTTATCTTCGTGGGAAAAGGGTACATCGTAAAGAAAACATCACCATCATAAATGTGTGTGCACCTGGCATAGAGCCCCCGGATACGTGAAGAAAAATGAAATAACGAAGGGTGAAATGGACAATTCCACAATCGCAGCTGGAGACTTCTAACTTTCAATCGCCCGTTTCCAATAATGGGTAACGCAACAGGACAGAAAATCAACAGTGAACAGAAGACTTCTCTACACATTCTAAACCACCTAGACCTGGCAGACGTCTGCAGAACACTCCACCAGCAACCGCAAAATGCCCATTATTCTCAAGTACACGTGGAATGTCTCACAGAATAAACCCAGTATTGTCAGAAAATAAATCTCAATAAATTTAAAATGACTGAAATCATGCAAAGTATGTTCTCTTACCACAATGGAATGAAATTAGAAATCAATAACAGAAAGAAATTTGGGTAACTGAAAAACATGTTAAAATAAAACACTGAACTCCTTAGTATCCAATAGGGCAAAGAGGAACTCACAAGAGAATTTAGAAGATAGTTTCAGATAAATGGAAATGAAAACATAAGATACTAAAACTTACAGATGAAGCCAAACAGTGCTTACAGGGAAGGGTACAGCTGTGAATACCCACACTAAACCAAAAGAGATCACAAATCAATAACCCAACCTAAAGAAACTAGAAAATGACAGCACACTAAGTCAAAGCAAGCAGAGGAAATAATAAATCGCAGAGCAGAGACAAATTAAAGTAGAAAAATGATTTAAAAGATCAATTAAAATAGGCTGGTTGTGGTGGCTCACACAGGTAATCCCAGCACTTTGGGAGGCTGAGGCAGGCAGATCACTTAAGCTCAGGAGTTCAAGAGCAGCCAGGGCAAATGGTGAAACCCCATCTCTATAAAAATAAAAAAATAGCTGGGTATGGTGGCACACACCTGTGGTCCTAGCTACCCGAGAGGCTGAGGTAGGCGGGTGCCTTCAGCCCAAGAGGTCAAGGCTGCAGTGAGCCAAGATCGCACCACACTGCACTCCAGCCTGGGTGACAGAGATCCTGTCTCAAAAAAAAAAAAAAAGTTTGTTTTTGAAAAGATCAAGAAAATTGAATAGCCAATAGCCAAACCAAGAAAAAAGAGAAGACTCAAATTTACTAAAATCAGGAATGAAATAGAGGACATTACTAATGACATTACAGAAATTAAAAGATTTGTGAGGGACTCTCAAGAATAATGTGCCAACCAATTAAATAAATTAAATAATCTAAATAAAATGGACAAGTTCCTGGAAAGACACAAACTACTGAAACTGACTCATGAAGAAGTGGAAATCCGAATAGACCTAACACAAATGAAGGGATTGAAGTAGAAAACAAGAAACAAAAAACAAAAATCCCACAAAGGAAACCCCAGGATCGGATGGCTTCCCTGGTGAATTGTATCAAATGTTTGAAGGAGAATTAACCAATCCTTCTTAAACTCTTCCAAAGCAAGGAACACTTCCTCACTCATTCACAGGCCAGTCTGATACCAAAACGAGACAAAATCGTCACACAAAAAAGTAAACTTTCCAGAACCTTTTATGAATATAGCTGCAAAATGTTCAACAAAATATCAGAGAACTTAATCCAGCAACATTTTTAAAAAGATTATGCACTATGAATGCAAGGTTGGTTCAATGTGACTGATTAGGCAAGAAAATAAAATGAGAGGCAGCTAGGTTGACAAGGAAGAAGTAAAACTATTTCTATTTGCGGATGACATGATTTTATGCATACAAAATCATCAGAAACCCATGCAAAAAATATTGCAGCTGAGAAATGAGTTCTGCAAGGCTGCAAATGCAAGATCAACATTTAAAAACTGAGTCGCATTTCTAAAACAATGAAGAATATGAAAACAAAATTAAGAAAACAACTCCATTTATAATCACATCAAAAAGAATACACTTAGAAATAAATTCAACGAAAAAAGTGCACAACTTGAACACTAAAATCTACAAAACATTGTTAAAAGAAATTAAACATTTAGATATGTGGAAAGACACCTTGTGTTCCTCAATTAGAATAATCAGTAATATTAACAGTAGTCCCCATATTGGTCTACAGGTTCAATGCAATCCCTAACAAAATTCCAACTGCCTTTTTTTTTTTTCTTTCAGAAATAGAAAGTCTGATCCTAAAATTCATGTGGAATTGCAAAAGGCCTCAGAGAGCCAAAACCTACCTAATGAAAGAACTAAGATGGAGGACTTACATGTCCCAATTTCAAAAATTACTACAAAGCTATAGTAATCAAGGCAGGATGGTGCTGGCTTAAGGCTAGGTATAGAGACAATTTCTTTTTCCCAACAGAACTGAAAGTCCAGAAATAAACCCTTACTTTTATGGTGAACCGGTTTCAACAAGGGTGACAAAATCACTCACTGGAGGAGAGATCAGTGCTTCAGCAAATGGTACTGAGACAACTGGACTTCCCCTTACAAAAGAAGGTATTTGGAATCCTACCTCACACCATATACAAAAAATTAACCATGTACAAAATTGATCAAAGACCTAAAAGTAAAATCCATGAGTTTCGGGCTCACAGGGGTAGACAGATAGGGCTGAGGGGCTGGTCACCCAGTGAAGGTGCTGGAGGTTCCTCAATGTTCTTCCCTGAGAGCTGAGCCGGGAGCCCACTCCTCGGGATGATGGCGCCCCTCCTCTCACGCTCTGGCTCAGAACCCAGCACTGAAATCCACCAGGAAGGCCAAGGGACAGGAGAGAGCTCTGCCTAGTGAGAGTGCAAGGAGAGAGGCCACCTTGGGCTGTGCAGGCCCTGCCTGGAGGGGATACCAGAGCTGTAAGGCACAGGCCTCCCACACACACGTGTGTGCAAGGCAGGGGTTGGACGAGTGTGGAGGGAGGGTAGAGAAGGTGCCCACAAGTGACCAAGATTTGAGGCCAGTTCCTGTCATTCTGCATTCAGGCACAGGGCTCCCAGGACAGCCAGCCCCTCCCCACAGGCCTGCACACCAAGCCTTCAAGCCTTGCCCAGGCTGGTGGCAGCAGACCACTCGGGTCCCCCTTTCCAGGGCTCTGATGGGTAGAAGTGACTCAACCCGTGAGGGGCCGTGAGGGTGCCTCTCATCTCTCCTCCTCAGCAAGGAGGGGCCAGATGAAGCCCCGCGCCAGCCTCAGGGGCAAGGATTCCAGTTCAGGCCCGTCCATGGCTGTGTGGTCTGGCATAAGCCATGATCTCTCAAGGCCTCAGTTTCTCCCTCTGTAGAGTGTGGGATGGGGCAACCTCACCAGATGGCCCCACATGCTTTAGCTCAGAGATAATCCCTTTCCCCATGACCAGGCCAGCCAAGCAGCTCTGCTGAGTGTGGGACTCTGTCCAAGCTCTGAGTCAGCCCCAGGGCTGGCCTTGGCAGGCCCATGCTGGCTGGCCAGGGTTGGCTGTGGATCCAAGGAAAGTGAATTGGAATTCGGGGATTTATGCTTTAAACTTCACATTTTCTTTTTCCCAGTAGAGCTTCCTGCTCTCTGTCTCTGAGATGCTCATCAAGCCCTTTGATGTAGCTAAACTCAGTTGCCATTTTCGGATGGGCATTAGGCACAGGGCAGCAGAGGATGGCTTGGGCTAAGCCAGAGGCGCCTGTCTCCTTGCTTCTTAGCCTCTTAACAAAGAGGCTTGCTGCCCGGATTCTAGGAAGTCTCGGGGGGCACGGCCATCCTGCTGGAAGCCTTTGCTCCTGCAGCCCAGAGAGCACTTGCCCTGGCCCCTCGCACACCCCAGGGAGATGCCACCAGCCAATGGGAGGCTTGCCAGGGGCCCTCAGAGGCAGGGCCAAGTGGAAGGTGGTGCCAGGCAGGGGGCAGAGCTCAGTGTCTAGTGCAGAGGCTGCTGAGGTCCCTTCTCTGCTCCCACCTCATCAGGCACAGGATGGGGCATGGGATGGAAACACCTGAGTACCCACCAGGCCCGCATGCATATGTGGACACGCATGCGTACCACACGTGTGTACACACCTGTATATGTTCGCATGCCCCTGATGTGCACCATGCCAGACACACACCCTATACATGGGTGCACACACACAGCACATGTGCCCACACACGCCATGTACACGCCTGCATCTGAGGATAACCCTGCCTTTGATCTGGAGGATGCTAATGGGTCTTGCGGAAAGAGGGTGTTTGTCATTTCGGTGACTCAGTGGGCGCTGGAGGGTGCAACGTTCCCTGCCCCTCACTGTGCCTCCCCATCGCTGGGTATCTGTCCTGAGGGAGCCCTGCAGGCCAGGCCTGGCCTCTTCCCAGAGCCCCTGAGTCTCACTGGGCCCCACCCGGGGGCTGGGGAGGAGGAGCAGGAGTATAGGGGAGCCAGATGGGGACCGAGTCCTTGCTCCAGGAGGGAAAGGTGTGCGTCCTCACAGCCCCGTGTCACCAGAACCCCTCCCCAGCAACAGGGACCACTCCCGCAGGACCTGCTGCTGACCATGGGACACGAACGTGGGGGGATGGGAGGGGCTGGGAGGAATGGGAGGGGCGTGGGGGGATAGGGGCGTGAGGTGTGAGGGGCGTGTGAGGGACGTGGGCGTGGCGTGGGCCCTGCTCCCTGCCCCTCTTCTTTGAACAAGGCTGCGGGTATATAGAAACGGGGGTGCCCTGTGCCCAGCAGCTGTTCCCACCTTCCCTGTGGCCACAAGCTTTGAAAGTGGCCTTGCCAGAGCCCCCACAGGGCGTCTCAGGGGAACTGCAGCGGGACTTCGGGCCCAGCAGGCAGGGCCTGTCGGGAGAGTCCCCTCCAGCTGGCCTCCCTCCACCCCCAGCAGGCAGGGCCTGTCGCGAGAGTCCCCTCCAGCTGGCCTCCCTCCACCCCCGGCCCACGACGGCGAATGGGCTCCTCCGAGGGTCTTCGGCGAGGTGTCCGGGCCCGTCCTGCAGAGGCCATGTCGTTGGGAGGTGGCCCAGTCAGGGTGGCAGGAAAAAGGACCAACTCAGAGGGCTCGACCGGCAGGTCCCGATAGAGGGACCACTTCAGAGGCGGTTCAAGGAGCGGAGCCCCAGGGTGGGAGGCCTATGACCAGACCCCCGGGGGAGAGCGACCGCCCCGATCTGGAGGGCCTGAGGGAGCAGCTGGCGCACCCTACAGGGGGAGTGGGAAGAAACGGGGAACGCGGGCCCCGGCCGCTCCCTGCTGCCGCCCGGCCCTGGAAATGCAGGCTGCAGGCAGGGATGCGGGGGACAGGGAGGCTCGCCCCGCGCGCCCGGGTGGGCTCCGGCCCCTCCTCTGGGCCAGCCGCGCCGGAGGCCGTAGGGAGATACCCCTCCCTCCGGCCCTCAGGATCTGCTCCCAGCCTGGAAAGTCTGAGCCGGCCCCAGCCTCGCTGGTGGCCTAGTTTCTGCCGGGCGCAGGGGGAATGTGGGTCAGCTTCTGTGCGTCTGGCCCGGGGCCAGAGTCAGTGGAAGGAAAAACACCCAGCGGGGACTGCCTGGCAGAGGCCCCGCCCCACAGCCCGCGGCCCCGCCCCACAGCCCGCCGTCCCCTCACAGCCTGCGGCCCTGCCCCCACAGCCCGCGGCCCCGCCCCACAGCCCGCCGTCCCCCTCACAGCCCGCGGCCCCGCCCCACAGCCCGCGGCCCCCCTCAGAGCCACATCCCGCGGTCCCCCTCACAGCCTTTGTCCCGCCCCCACAGCCCTCGGCCGGCTCACAACTCGTGGCCCCGCCCCGCAGCCAGCAGCCCCGCCCCACAGCCCTCGGCTCCGCCCCACAGCCCACCGTCCCCCTCACAGCCTTTGGCCCGCCCCCACAGCCCTCGGCCTGCTCACAGCTTGTGGCCCCGCCCCACAGCCAGAAACCCCACCCCCACAGCCAGCGATCCTGCCCCCACAGCCAGCGGCCCCACCCCCACAGCTAGAGGCCCCACCCCCGCAGTCAGAGGCCCCACCCCACAGCCAGCGGCCCCACCCCACAGCTAGATGCCCCACCCCCGCAGTCAGAGGCCCCACCCCCCACAGCCAGCGACCCCACCCCCACAGCCAGGGCCGCACTCCAGGCCTGCGGCTGGGGGCTCAGGGCCACAGGGAGGGCGCCCTCGACCCCCGCACCACCTTCTGCTCCGGGTGCAGGGGCGGAGCCCGCCAGTCGCCGGCTCTGCCCCACCGCTGTCCTCTGGAGATGGCGGAGGCTGGTGCCCATGGTTCACCCTCCTGCTCCCACATCTCCTGCAGTCCCATGGCAGGTCCGGCCGGTGTGTGGCCGGCAGCACAGGAAGCCACTTCACTCTCCTGCGTCCACTTCTCCCCAGAGGCAACAGGCTCTGACCCCTGGACCCTCGATGGCCCTGCTTGGCAGCCCCGGCCGCCCCCTGCCCCTCAGAGGCCTGCCAGCTCCCAGCACCCTCCCTGAGCCCTCAGCCCCCTGGAGGGTGCCATGGCACCCGAATCCCCCAGGCTCCAGGCACAGCTCCAGAGGTTGGGCGGGTGGGGCTGCATCCAGGGCCTCACATGGGCAGGCACTGCCGCAGCCCCTGCCCAGTAGCCCTCAGCAAGCAGGGCTGGAGGGTGCGCTCCCTGCAAAATCGCCGTCACAGCCCCAGGGCCGTCAGCAGGCAGAGGCGGTTGTGGCCCCCAGCCCTGGGATGCCCCCGCCCTAGGACCCCCCACCCCAGGAAGCCCCAGGATGCCCACACCTCATCCTCCCAAGTAGTTGGGACACAGGTGTGAGCTGCCACACCCAGCTAATTGTTTTATTTTTGTAGTGAGGTCTCGCTGTGTTGCCCACGCTAGTTTCGAACTTCTGGCCTCTAGCCATCCTTGCTTGCTCTCCCACAGTTCCGGCATTGTGGGCATGAACCCCATGGCTGGCCACGTGCCTTGTTGAGTCGGTGACTTCACCTTTGCTATGGAGATCTGGGTTGGGGTCCCGTGTCTCACATGAGAATTGAGGCTCATGAGGTAGTTCTTGGCACCCTCCACCCCCCGGAAAGCTCACACGGGCCAGGACAACCCCCAGCACACCCTCTGCCTTCTCCTCTGTGAACAAGGAAGCACATTGTCAGGGTGCCTGGTGCCCACCGCAGCCTGCGCTCGTGGAGGAGGCCTTTCTTTAACGTGTCTTACTGGGCACACCCAGAGGCCACATGTTCAAAGGTCGGAGAGACAAGGAGAAATCCCAGCTTCTTCACTCATGGCTGTGCATCTTCAAGAAGGTGACTTTGCCTCTCTGGGCCTCAGCTTCCTCCGTCTGACAGCACAGGGGTCTGCAAATCTCTAGGGGCCACGTGGGCTCCACGGGGACCTCGTCTCTGCTGTGAAAGCAGCTCCGAAGAGTACACGTGAGCTGTGTGGCCTTGTGCTGACCAACACCCTGGTGCCAGGCACCCCAGGCACCTCTGTGTCTTGCAGCCAGCCAGAGGCCACATGTTCAAAGGTCGGAGAGACAAGGAGAAATCCCAGCTTCTTCACTCATGGCTGTGCATCTTCAAGAAGGTGACTTTGCCTCTCTGGGCCTCAGCTTCCTCCGTCTGACAGCACAGGGGTCTGCAAATCTCTAGGGGCCACGTGGGCTCCACGGGGACCTCGTCTCTGCTGTGAAAGCAGCTCCGAAGAGTACACGTGAGCTGTGTGGCCTTGTGCTGACCAACACCCTGGTTCACAGGGGTCGCACCAGGCGCCGCTGAGAAGCAGAGCAGAGGCTACTGCTGTGACCAGGGTTGCTGCCGGCCTGCCAGGCACCCCCAGGCACCTCACTTGGGTCGCTGCCTGTCTCCTCTCCCTCGGAAACCCTATGGGTAGGTGTGCAGCCAGCGCAGAGGGAAGATGTGTGTGTCAGCAGAGAGAGCCGAGGCCTGGAGTTCTCATCTGTGCCACCAGAAGCAGGGGACCGTGAAACGTCATCCATGATCACCAGAGACCGCTCCATCCCAGGCATCCTACTCCAGCCCAGAAATGCCACGGGTAAGCGTGACAGATGTTAGAAGATATGTCATCCATATGGGTTATCCAGAGAAAGTGCCGGAAGGAAGCCAGCCACTGCCCACGAGTCAGAGCAGAGGGCACCCCGCTGACATCAAGGTGAGGCCAAGGGGAGGGGAAGCGAGGCTGAGTAGGGCCTGTGATGTCAGCCTGTGAAGGTGGGCACAGTGGGGGGTCGGTGTGGCTGGCGATGACCCAGATAGACATAAACCTCATGGACCAAACAACATGGGAGCTCAGCTCGGAAGGCAACTGGAAGGGGACGCGAAGAGGGGACTCTCGTCGCAGGAGCTCCCTCTGTGTCTCTCTCCATGATTAGGGATGGTCGTGCTCAGACGGATGGAGAGGGAGGGGCGTGCTCCGACGGACGGAGAGGGAGGGTCGTGCTCAGACGGACGGAGAGGGAGGGGCGTGCTCGGACGGACGGAGAGGGAGGGGCGTGCTCCGACGGACGGAGAGGGAAGGTCGTGCTCGGACGGACGGAGAGGAGGGCGTGCTCGGACGGACGGAGAGGAGGGCGTGCTCGACGGACGGAGAGGAGGGCGTGCTCGGACGGACGGAGAGGAGGGCGTGCTCGACGGACGGAGAGGGAGGGGCGTGTTCGGACGGACGGAGAGGAGGGCGTGCTCGGACGGACGGAGAGGGAGGGCGTACTCGGACGGACGGACGGAGAGGAGGGCGTGCTCGGACGGACGGAGAGGAGGGGCGTGCTCGGACGGACGGAGAGGAGGGCGTGCTCCGACGGACGGAGAGGGAGGGGCGTGCTCGGACGGACGGAGAGGGAGGGGCGTGCTCGGACGGACGGAGAGGAGGGGCGTGCTCGGACGGACGGAGAGGAGAGCGTGCTCGGACGGACGGAGAGGAGGGCGTGCTCAGACGGACGGAGAAGGAGGCGTGCTCGGACGGACGGACGGAGAGGAGGGCGTACTCGGACGGACGGAGAGGAGGGCGTGCTCAGACGGACGGAGAGGAGGGCGTGCTCGGACGGACGGAGAGGAGGGCGTGCTCGGACGGACGGAGAGGGAGGGCGTGCTCGGACGGACGGAGAGGAGGCGTGCTCGGACGGACGGAGAGAGGAGGGGCGTGCTCGGACGGACGGAGAGGGAGGGCGTGCTCGGACGGACGGATGGAGAGGAGGGCGTGTTCGGACGGACGGAGAGGAGGGCGTGCTCGGACGGACGGAGAGGAGGGCGTGCTCGGACGGACGGACGGAGAGGAGGTCGTGCTCGGACGGACGGAGAGGAGGGCGTGCTCGGACGGACGGAGAGGAGGAGGCGTGCTCGGACGGACGGACGGAGAGGAGGTCGTGCTCGGACGGACGGAGAGGAGGGCGTGCTCGGACGGACGGAGAGGAGGGGCGTGCTCGGACGGACGGACGGAAGGAGGGCGTGCTCGGACGGACGGAGAGGAGGTCGTGCTCGGACGGACGGAGAGGAGGGCGTGCTCGGACGGACGGAGAGGAGGGCGTGCTCGGACGGACGGATGGAGAGGAGGGCGTGCTCGGACGGACGGATGGAGAGGAGGGCGTGCTCGGACGGACGGAGAGGAGGGCGTGCTCGGACGGACGGATGGAGAGGGAGGGGCGTGCTCGGACGGACGGAGAGGGAGGGGCGTGCTCGGACGGACGGAGAGGAGGGGCGTGCTCGGACGGACGGAGAGGGAGGGCGTGCTCGGACGGACGGAGAGGAGGCGTGCTCGGACGGACGGAGAGGAGGGCGTGCTCGGACGGACGGAGAGGGAGGGGCGTGCTCGGACGGACGGAGAGGGAGGGGCGTGCTCGGACGGACGGAGAGGGAGGGCGTGCTCGGACGGACGGAGAGGGAGGGCGTGCTCGGACGGACGGACGGAGAGGGAGGGGCGTGCTCGGACGGACGGAGAGGGAGGGGCGTGCTCGGACGGACGGAGAGGGAGGGGCGTGCTCGGACGGACGGATGGAGAGGGAGGGGCGTGCTCGGACGGACGGAGAGGAGGTCGTGCTCGGACGGACGGAGAGGAGGGCGTGCTCGGACGGACGGAGAGGAGGGCGTGCTCGGACGGACGGATGGAGAGGAGGCGTGCTCGGACGGACGGATGGAGAGGAGGGCGTGCTCGGACGGACGGAGAGGAGGGCGTGCTCAGACGGACGGACGGAGAGAGGAGGGCGTGCTCGGACGGACGGAGAGGAGGGCGTGCTCGGACGGACGGAGGGAGGGCGTGCTCGGACGGACGGAGAGGAGGGCGTGCTCGGACGGACGGAGAGGAGGGCGTGCTCGGACGGACGGAGAGGAGGGCGTGCTCGGACGGACGGAGAGGGAGGGGCGTGCTCGGACGGACGGAGAGGGAGGGGCGTGCTCGGACGGACGGAGAGGGAGGGGCGTGCTCGGACGGACGGAGAGGGAGGGTCGTGCTCGGACGACGGACGGAGAGGAGGTCGTACTCAGACGGACGGAGAGAGGGCGTGCTCAGACGGACGGAGAGAGGAGGGCGTGCTCAGACGGACGGACGGAGAGGAGGTCGTGCTCGGACGGACGGAGAGGAGGGCGTGCTCGGACGGACGGAGAGGAGGCGTGCTCGGACGGACGGACGGAGAGGAGGTCGTGCTCGGACGGACGGAGAGGAGGTCGTGCTCGGACGGACGGAGAGGAGGGCGTGCTCGGACGGACGGAGAGGGAGGGGGGTGCTCGGACGGACGGATGGAGAGGGAGGGGCGTGCTCGGACGGACGGATGGAGAGGGAGGGGCGTGCTCGGACGGACGGAGAGGGAGGGCGTGCTCGGACGGACGGATGGAGAGGGGGGCGTGCTCGGACGGACGGAGAGGGAGGGCGTGCTCGGACGGACGGAGAGGAGGGCGTGCTCGGACGGACGGAGAGGGAGGGCGTGCTCGGACGGACGGAGAGGGAGGCGTGCTCACATCCCTCACGGGAAAACAGGACTTCACACGTCCCTCGAGGGAAAACTCCCGATAAGCTCTTGTCTGTTGTGTATTGGCTGCAAAGAAAACCTCAATGAACTAAAAAGAAGATTAATTAAAATGATCCTATTATCCAAATGGGATAAAATAAAGAACGGAAAGTGCCACCTCTTCCCCCGAAACTTAGAAACCGACACATTCCCAGGTAGCCCTTAGGTGAAACAGGATATCAAGTCTGAACGTGTGCTCTCCGAAAAGCCCAGCAACCATAAATATTGATCCAGTGCTGACGGCTCAGCTACCTCAGTGTCCAGAGCCCCCAGTGCTGACGGCTCAGCTACCTCAGTGTCCAGAGCCCCCAGTGCTGACGGCTCAGCTACCTCAGTGTCCAGAGCCCCCAGTGCTGACGGCTCAGCTACCTCAGTGTCCAGAGCCCCCAGTGCTGACGGCTCAGCTACCTCAGTGTCCAGAGCCCCCAGTGCTGACGGCTCAGCTACCTCAGTGTCCAGAGCCCCCAGTGCTGACGGCTCAGCTACCTCAGTGTCCAGAGCCCCCAGCGCACCTACTTTTTAGAGGAAAAAATAAACGTGAGGGACTTTGTGCCACCTTGAGAAAGTAGAACGAGAACAAGAAAAGTGCATTTTAAAAAGTAGGGAGAAATTCCAGGCACAGTGGCTCACACCTGTTATCCCAGCACTTTGGGAGGCTTCGGTGGGTGGATCACCTGAGGTCAGGAGTTCGAGACCAGCCTGACCCATCTCTACTAAAAATACAAAATTAGCCGGGCATGGTGGCACATACCTGTAATGCCAGCTACTCAGGAGGCTGACGCAGGAGATTCCCTTGAACCCGGGAGGCAGAGGGTTCGGTGAGCTGAGATAGTGCCATTGCACTCTATCCTGGGCAACAACAGCGAAGCTATGTCTCAAAAAATAATAATAAAAAAAGTAGGGAGAAATATGAAGATAAAGCCAGAAATTAATGAGGTAGAAAACAAATAAGTAAGAAGGAGAAATGATTATTTTTCTGAAAGAAATAAAATCCCCTTGCCCGGCCCAAAAGCTGCATCAAGTACTGACTGTCTAACCCGGGCGCGGTGGCTCATGCCTGTAATGCCAGCACTTTGGGAGGCTGAGGCAGGCAAATCACTTGAGGCCAGCAGTTTGAGACCAGCCTGGGCAACAACATGGTGAAACCCTGTCTTTACAAAAGTACAAAAATTAGCTGGGTGTGGTGGGCGCCTGTAATCCCAGCTTCTCAGGAGGCTGAGGCAGAAGAATTGCTTGAACCTGGGAGGTGGAGGCTGCAGTGAGCTGAGATCGCACCATCGCACTCCAGCTTGGGTGATAAAGTGAGACTCTGTCTCAAATAAATAAATAACTACCTCTATTCAGAATCTGTGTACATTGAATAAAAAAATCCCACAAACGATTAGGAAAAAGGAGACCAATTATGGAAGGGACAGGGGCAATGAGGAGACTGCAGGCTGCTCAGCCGGGCAGCTGTTTGGAGACTATGGAAGGGACTGGGGCAATGAGGAGACTGCAGGCTGCTCAGCCGGGCAGCTGTTTGGAGACTATGGAAGGGACTGGGGCAATGAGGAGACTGCAGGCTGCTCAGCCGGGCAGCTGTTTGGAGACTATGGAAGGGACTGGGACAATGAGGAGACTGCAGGCTGCTCAGCCGGGCAGCTGTTTGGAGACTATGGAAGGGACTGGGGCAATGAGGAGACTGCAGGCTGCTCAGCCGGGCAGCTGTTTGGAGACCTGAAGCAGCGGGCGATGTTCTCGTGGGTGTAAAGCGCCAGAATGACTTCAGACCAGCGGCACCACGAGAGGAGCACGTGGTGCTGGGGGGGGAGAGCTGAACCAGGCAAGGAGGGCACTGGGAGCAGATGCCCGCAGCTGACGGTGACCTCACTTCCCATGGAAGAAAAGTCATCCCAGGGTTATTCTAACCTTCCCAAGACATGAAAGCGTGGAAAACTGCAATTGGTCTCATGAAACCAGGATAGCTTAATTCAAAAACCTGATGTAGAACAGAAAGAGAAAACCATAGACAAATATCACTTTTAAAAGATGCAAAAGGGGCCCAAAGTGGCTCCGGCCGGATGTCGTGGCGCTTGCGAAGGCGAGGCCAAGAGTTCAAGGCCAACCAACCTCAGCAACCTTACAAGCTCTCATTGATTGGCAAAAAAAAAAAAAAAAGATGCAAAAAAGATCTAAGTAACAGAGCAGCAAGTAGGACCCAGCACGACGTCAGAGGCACCACGTCACGGCCAAGTGGACGAAGGCCAGCCCAGCCCTCAGAGAAGTCACTTCATTAAGCAGTTAGCACAGGAAATTCAGAGAACCCCACCAACAGGTACTGAAAAGAAGATTGGGCACATTCAGCAATCGTCATGAATAAAAGCACTATTTGTATTAAAAGAAAAAAGTGCAAAAGCCTCCTCACACGGCAGTGGCCAAGCTCATTCTACGTTGAAAACACGAGTGTCACCGATACACGGTTGGGTCATGGGCCCTGCTGCTGGCGTGATTGTCCAGCATTTTCTCAGAGGTTCCGGCAAAGTTAATAAGAAAACCGAACAAATGCCACCGACATCAGAAAAAATAAGACGATTTTGTCAATGACCTGATCGTAAACCCAGTGATGCCTCTGTACCCTCATTTAAAAATTAAAACTCAGGCCCGGCGTGCCAGAGACTGGGGGAAGGGTGGATGGGGCGTGGCAGTGACAGGGTCAAATACACCACGTGCCATTCAGGTGGGGCTCAGGAATTTCTGCCACCCGAAGTGAGGTAAGGAGCATAACGCATCGGCACCTTTTCCATACTTACCGAGAAAGAACCAATACATTAAGATTTATGTTACTGTTAGTGATCATCTCTTCTAAGAAAAAAGGAACCAGGGGCAGAAGCAGAACATGAGCGTGGACGTGGACCGTGACCACGGAAGCACAGCCTCACATAGGGACAGTTAAGCCCCCGGATGTCTGCGGGCCTCCCTCACAGCCGTCAGGCCTCACCACGAGAGCTTGGAGAAGCGGAGTTTTCTCCTAACTTCCCCAGGAAGGAGACATCTCGCCATTTTGGACGTCTCCTTCCCTAGCTGGCTAAACAGCGGGCGCTTTCCCAGTGCTGGCGCCGCCGCACAGCCGAGGAGCCCTCCGGCAGCCCTTATGCGGGCGTCACAGAGGGCTTAGAGCATCCTACCTTACTGTCATTCATTTCACAGTGTCGCCCCGGGTCCACACTTCCGACCTGAGAGCCTTTAGTAAAGGAACTAAGATCGCACACGAATAACTAAGTAATATAACTCGGGTTATATTTCTAATTACTCTCTTCTTCATTATATGGAAATAGGCTGAGGCCTTTTGTTCCTGCCTCAGTGCTTATGGGATCTCCCCCCTATATGGCTCCTGCCTGTAATCCCAGCACTTTGGGAGGCCAAGGTGGGCGGATTACCTGAGGTCAGCATTTCAAGACCAGCCTGCCAACATAGTTAAACCCTCTCTCCACTAAAAACACAAAATTAGCCAGGCATGGTGGTGCATGCCTGTA
Organism: Saguinus midas; assembly: GCA_021498475.1. NCBI lineage: Eukaryota > Metazoa > Chordata > Mammalia > Primates > Cebidae > Saguinus > Saguinus midas. Next base: position 135,266,431 of record CM038393.1, on the reverse strand, counting down.
ACCCCAACTTCTCAGGGGACTGAGGCATGGGAATCACTTGAACCTGTGTGCAGAGTTTGCAGTGAGCCGAGGCTGTGCCACTGCACTCCAGCCTAGGTAACAAGAGTGAAACTCCATCTCAAAAAAAAGTTAACATTTAAAAATCAATAAAAAATTTAATACAAGATGAATATACAAAAAGTAGTAACTTCACACTCCTCTAGCAATAATCACCTAAAAATTTTTTTAGAAAGAGTCATGGGCCAGGTGCGTTGGCTCACACCTGTAATCCCAGCACTTTGGGAGGCCGAGGCGGGTGGATCATAAGGTCAAGAGATCGAGACCATCCTGGTCAACATGGTGAAACTCCATCTCTAATAAAAATATAAAAACTTAGCTGGGCATGGTGGTGCGCGCCTGTAATCCCAGCTACTCGGGAGGCTGAGGCAGGAGAATCTCTCAAACCTGGGAGGTGGAGCTTGCAGTGAGCCGAGATCGCCCACTGCACTCCAGCCTGGTGACAGATTTCATCTCAAAAAAAAAAAAAAGTCAAAATATTCCATTTGCCAGGGTGAAGGTCAGGATGCTCTGAGGAGCAGCTCAGGCCGCCGGGACCTCAGTGGAAGCATCATTTCTCTCCCACATGGTGGCTGCGAACAGCTCTGTCACCTGCCACACGCGAGTCTCCACATCACGCCTCTCCTCCCGTCTTCCAGGTGGTTCTTCCTGGCCGTGGGGTTCCACTGGGTGCAGAAATGCCCATGTCCAGCCGACAGGAGGGGCTAGGGCCGGGGTTGGAGCAGGAGAGGAGAAGCCGTGTTTTCCAAGGCCACTGGTGAGGCATGGCCCATGTTGCTACATGTGTTCCGTGATTAGCCCTTGGTCAGGGCCTGGCCTGGCTGGAATCTGGTCTCACCGTGGCAGGGACAGGGCAATGTCATCGAAGGAGAAGGGGCGATGACAGGAACAGCGCCTCCAGGTGACAGAAGCCGCCGACAATTCGGGGAGAGAGGTGGGGGTGGGGGTGAGAGGAAGCAGGGCCCGAGGGCTCCAGCTGGGCGAGCCGGGAGCAGAGCAGCGGAGAGGGCTCCATGAAATTGCCTTCAGACACTGCAGGAGAAACAGCACAGCCCAGGAAAGAAAGAACAGGCAGCTTGGACCCAGGCTCCAATCCTGGCCGCCAGCTACCAGACAGGGATGGCCACGTCGCGTCTGCGTGCCTCGCTCTCCACATCTGCGGCTGGGGTGATGGTTGCGCCTGCCTGGCGGGGCTGCTGTGAGTTAAGGGGTGAGAAACGCCTCCCTGTCCACTGTCTCCAATGCGTTCTTCCTGGGTCACCCCTCACTCAACACCCCCAGAGGCTGGGTGGGCGCAACGGACACTTCAGAAGGTGTCCAGCCCGCAGAATGGAGTCCAGGACCTCGAGAAGCTTCAGGGATGAGCAGGGTGGGTCGGGGCCAGGGAGTCAATGATGGGGAGCGAGCGGAGGGAGGAGGGGGCGTCAGGACAAGGGGTGCGGGCAGGGCAAGGACGGCTGAGTGGCCCTGGTGTCAGAGCAGGGGAGGCTGGGCAGGAGCGGGGGTGACCTCTGCGTTTCTGCCTCCCGGACGCTATGGATCTGGCGGGGAACGCATAAACTATGAGTTCACCCCACAGGAACGTGGCTTCCTCTGGCTGCTCCCCACAACAGCTGTTCCCCATCAGCACCGGCTCCATCCCCCTAGCAGGAAGCTGGGCGGCCGCAGCAGGCCAGGTGTGGACGCCCCTCACAACCTCCCGTCTGCGTGGACATCACTGGACAGGGTGGTAAGGGAGAGACCAGCAGCGAGGAGAGGGTGGGGTACAGCCCCCCACACCTCTGGCCCCTCTGGTGCCTGCCTTTGCTGTGACCATGTGGAGGAAATCAGCTCCCAGAGACGGGGGCCAAGGCTGCAGGGTCCTCAGTGCCACCAACCAGGCGTGACCCCGACCACTGGCTGAGCCCCACGTGGTGTCTCTGCCCTGGACCTGTGCCTCCCGTGCCCTCCTGGCTCTGCTGCAGCAGACCCGTATGCTGAGGCCTTCTGGATGGTTCCAGCCCCTCCCATGTGGGCTGTTCACACCATACCTGGTCTGGGCTGAGGCTTCCTGCCCCTTCCCCCTCCCACCCTGACCAGGTTGGCCTGGGGGGCCTTCGGTGCAGCCTGCCCATGAGGCCCTCCCCCACCACCCACAGCCAGGGGGACCCAGATTCCCTGCAGGCGAAATTCAGATGCCCCAGCCCCTCCAGCCTCTTTCCCCATGGGATGTGGTCTGTGACAAAGAGGGGGTGGACTGGCCTCTTGCCATGCTGGGGTCCTGTGCCCGCCCTGCCTGCTCTGAGTGTCCCTGCTCTGAGTTCCCAGCCCACCGGCTTCAGGCACCGCCAAGCCCAGAGCTCGCCTCTCTGAAGAGGGTGTGGGGCCTGTGGCCAGCAACGCAGACAGGTGTTCGTGACCAGGGCGTCTGTGTTTTCAGGAACAGACCCCAAACCACGCAGGGAGGGAGGAGGCCCTGCGAGAGAAGGCACCAGCACACACACGTGACCACACAGAAGGCTGCCTTCACCCTGTCCACGTCCCGGGAGCACCTGCCGCACGGGGAATCCCGTGAGCTTCTGCTTTTCCGGTGCCACCTTCTCGAGGCGTGGCCTCCACAGCGGCTCCCCTGATCCCTGAAAAACAGCGTCACTGAGATGTAGCTCACATGCACACAAGTCACCCCTTAAACTGCACCATTCAGTGGTTCTTCGTATATTCAAGAAGCTGTGGGACCATCCCCACTAGTGTCATTCCGGGACACGCTCACCATCCGCAGAAGATGTCCTCTGCCTGTGAGCAGCTGCAGTGGTTGGAGTGAGGCCACGACAGGAACCAGACAGCGGTTTATCAGCAGAGACTTCCTGCCTCTCGGTCCGGAGGCCAAGGTGCCGGCGGGGCCACGTCGGCCCCTCGTGTGCCGCCGGCTCACACGGCTGGAGGGTGGGCCTGCCCCACGAGCCCTTTCCAAAGTGGCTTTAGTCATGAGGGCTCTGCCTTGAGAGTGGGTGACATACCTCCCATCAGGCCCCAGCTCCCGGCCGGGCTGCAGGGGCTCTAGGTTTCTGAGCTGCAGAGGATGCAGCATTCCACACGTGGCACGGCACGCCGGCCCAGAACTCACCCTTCTCACAAAATCCTACGAGTCAGCGTTCTCTAGAGGGATAGATGCATCTGTTAAGGGGGTTTCTGAGGAGAACTGACTCACACGATCACAAGGTGAGGTCCCACGATAGGCCGTCTGCGAGCCGAGGCGCCAGGAAGCCGTCCGAGGCCCAAAACCTCAACGGTGGGGACGCCGACAGCACAGCTGTGTCTGTGGCCGAAGCCCTGAGAGCCCCTGACAAACCACCGGTGTGAGTCCAAGAGCCCCACAGCGGAAGAACTTGGAGTCCGAGGTCAGAGAGCAGGAAGCATCCCGCACGGGAGAAAGACAGAGGCTGGAAGACTCAGCCAGTCCAGTCCTTCCACGTTCCTCGGCCTGCTCTATCCTGGCCGAGCTGGCAGCTGAGACGGTGCCCACTCGGATGGAGGGTGGGTCTGCCTCTCCCGGTCCACTGACTCAGATGGCAGTCTCCTGTGGCAGCACCCTCACAGACACACCCAGGATCGGTGCTTTGCATCCTTCACTCCAGTCAAGGTGACACTCAGTATTAAACATCAAAAAATACATTCATTCCATCCCAACTGCCCCAGAGTCTTAACTCATCCAAGCACCAACTCACAGCTCTGAGGCTCCGAGTCTCACCTGCTTCAGCGGGGGTGAGCCTCCAGGCACAAGCCGTCGGAAGGCAGGCTCCCTGCAGCTGTGAGCCCCTGAAATCAAGCAAGTTATGTGCTTCCCAAATGCAGTGGGGCAGGTTCACGACAAACATTTCTATTCCAAAAGGGAGAAATAGGCAAGAAAAGAGAAGAGCAAGCCCGGGTCAGTCCAAACGCGGCAGGGCAGACAGAGTGACACTCAGGCTTGGGGGTGATCTTGGAATCCATGCCCACCTTGCAGCCATGCGGGGCAGGGCTGGGCCCCCACGCCTTCTCTGGGCTCAGTCCACGCAGCACTCGTGGGTCAGTCTCCTGCCTGCAGCTCTTCCGGGCTGCGGTTGCTCGTTGGTGGCCTTGACGACCTGGGGCCTTGGAGGCAGCCCCTGCCCCGGCTCCACTGGGCATTGCCCGGGTGGGGACTCCAAGGCAGCTCCGCCCCCACGATGAGTCTCTGCCTGGGCCCCAAGGCTGTCTGTCAGTAACACACTTTGAAATCTGGGTGGAGGCCACCATGGCCTGGAGGGTCAGTGTCCTGTGGATGCCACCAAGGCCCACCACATGTGCCCTCAGGAGCAATGGGTGGGGCTGCGCCCACGCCTGCCTGACCATGGCTGGGGCAGCCAAGGAGGGCTGGGCCAGGATCTGGAGAGCGCTTTGGTCCTAGCCTCAGGGGCCCACCCTGCAATGCTTCTGCCCTCAGGGCCCTCATCAAAGGGCTGAAAGGAACCAGCTGGGCTGCTTTCCCTCCAGGTTCTGCATGTGAGGCTGGATCACCCTGAGCTGCCCTCGGCAAACCCTGGCCTGCCGGCGCCTGGATCTTGGACTTCCCAGCTTGAGAATTGCAGGAAATACATTTCTGTTGCTTATAAATCACCCAGTCTGAGGTGTTTGGACTAACACGCTCCCCATTTTCCCCCAGCTGTGCCCTCTCCCCTAGCCCCTGGCAGCCGGGAGCCTACACGGTGTTGCCATGCACCTGCCCATTCCAGACGTTTGACATAAGTGGTCTCGTGATCCGTGGCAGTCCGCGTCTGACCTCTTCCACTTGGCAAATGTTTTTGCGGTTCGTCTGCTTTGGAGCGTGAGCCAGAGCTACAGGTGAGTGGTATCATGGGGCCAGGCCATAGTGTGTCCATCTGCCCATCAGCCGACGGACACATAGCTGGGTCCACTTCGGGCCTATTGCAGATAATGCTACCAGGAACATTTGTGGATGAGCTTTTGTGTGGACACATGTTTCTGATTCTCAGGACGTGTCCCCAGGCGTGGGATTGCTGGGTCATGTGGAAATTCGACTTCACTCTTTGTAGAACGGAACGGCGGCAGCACCTCGCGCCGCTGCACGTGAGGTCCCCATGTCTCTGCCCTCGTGCTGCTGATGTCTGGCTCCACACATCCCCGTGGGTGTGAGGTGAGGCCTCGTGTGGTTTTGATTTGCATTTCCTGGTGGCTCACGGTGTTACACACCTCGTCCTGAGCTTGCTGGCTGGTGTATACATGATTTGAAAAAACATCTTCAGACCCTTCGCCCATTTTCAAACTCGGCTGTTTATCTCTTTATTGCTGACCTGTAAGAGTTCTTAAGCACGTTCTTAAACCTCACCCTGGAGCTGACACACATCCCTTCTGCTTAGTCATTGGCCAGAAATGCAGAGAAATGCTGCCGTGTGACCCCACGACCTCGGGGTCCCCAAAACATTAGACGGCACTGACTGTCTGCAGGACAGACCCGGGAGGAGGCTTCATACCGTTTATTTGGCCGAAGTCCCTCCCGGATTCGAGGCGTCCCCTTTAGCGTGTCTGTGACGCCTGCCTGCTCGCCATCGTCTTTTCCCGTGACTGATGCACACACCGGCCCCACACGGGCTGCACAGCTGCGGCCTCCCGGTGTGCGTGAAAACCTGGGGCCACAGTTCTCCTGTTGCTGTTTTGTTCCAGAATTTCTTACTTTTCCACATTAACTTCACAGTCAATCTACCTGGTTCCAGGGTTCTCTGGTGTTTGAATTGCCCCATCGTGGCCCCCGGCCAGCGCGGGGGACGCTGCCTCGTGCCGCCCGGGACAGACCGGCCTTGTTGCTGGTCTGCAGGCCTCAGGCCTCAGGCCCTCTCTAGTGGGTACAGATCTGCCCACCGTTTGCTCCTAGAAGTATACACTTTTCGTTGCTGTTGAAAATGGTGCCTTTTCTTTCTTCCTCGTCCCCCCTGATGGGAGGGCTGGAATCTGAGAGCGCGGAGCCCTGACTGAGTGCTGTGCGTGGCTGCCGTCAAATCTGTTTCCGAGGTCTGTGTGGAGTCACAGCAGCGTGCTGGGTGCAGCCTCTCTCCAGCTGCGTGTGCCCAGCTCCTCCGGGGTGCTTGGCTGTGAGGCCTGTCCTGTCCCTGTGGTCGAGGCAAAAGACCCGCTGTCCCCTCCCCAGGCCCTGCCCATGCCCTCCCGTTACGCTGCCTGGACTGCGCATAGGGCAGGACCCTGGGGCACATGGAGAGGAACTGGCCATGGGTGGAGACAGCGCCTGGCTGAGGTCCTGGTGAAGAGACCATGTCCAGGGCTCCTGGACACAGGAGGTGGCGCTGGCTGAGCCCCGTTGCTCACGCTGGGCACAGGGGAGGCACTTTCAAGCTGGGGCCTCCTCGGAGAAGCTGCATCCTGGGCAACACCTACCCCCTGGTGTCCACGTCCACGTCTTTACCAGAACTGCTGCTGGCACCCATGGAGCTGTGGGCTTTGTCCAGGGAGAGCCATGCCCAGCACCCAGGGGACCTGCAGGGGTGCTAGGATTCAGGGTTAAAACTGAGAATCCTGGCCCGTCCCCAGAGGCCCCATCAGAGCTGCCTGGCCCTCCCCTCTGCCAGCCCAAGCATCTGAGGCTTCTGCCAGCAGTGCCTGTGGCAGCCTCAGGGAGGGTGGGGGCTGGGGGCTGTCATTTGGTGTTGATCAGGGGAGATGCTGGTGTCTTCATGGCCCCAGGCCCTCCAGGCCCTCCCGGGCTTTTTCACTCAGATGCCCCACTCGTAAATACCCGCCCAGGCCCCACCAGGGGCCCCTCTCTCCTCTCACCTCAGAAGCCTTGCAGGGCCTTGGCTTGGATGGGCAGGAAGGTCCAGGAGGGGCCCCTGAGGCCTCATCGCTTGGGCCTGGGGGTTGAGGCCACAGGAAGCCACTCTCCATCCCTGATGCCCACCTCCAGCTCTCCTGGCTGCCTCCTGGCCTCTGTCTCCCTCCAGGCTCCCCACCTTGACCAGGGAGTTGGGGTTGGGGAAGCGGAGCTTTTGGGGAGAGGCCACACCCAGTGTTGGGTTTGCATGTCCAGAGTGGGCTTCTCCTGCCTGGACTCCTCCCCCGGCACTGGGCTGGGAGCTGTCAGGGTGACCCTGCCCTACCCAAGGTCAACCTGGGGCCATGAGCAGGAGGATGCCCATCACTGCTCCTCCTGAGTCCCTGCATGCCCCCAACAGGAGCCGCGTCTCAGGGCACACCAGACTGGAGAGGGCTCTGACCAGGGGCTGTGGGTGCCACTCAGTCACTCACCCAGCTACAGCTCCCGGCTCCCCTGGGCCGACTGTGGGCTTAGGCTGAGCTGACAGGGCTGGGAGGTGTCAGTCCTTGGCCTGTCCTCGCCACGGCCCTGCTAGAGCAGGGGGAGGCCGGCAGCCCAGATTTTGGGACCAGAGGGAGGGCCACTGTGTGACGGATGAGAAGAGGGAGTGACCTGGAGGCCCCGGGGCAGGGACCCACAGCAAATGCCTCCTCCAGGACAGAGGTATCCCCTGTGGGTGGGCCGGGGTGCCCAGCAAGAGCAGCAGCTCCTCAGGGTGTGGGGGCCCAGCAGGCCGAGTGGGGCTCTTGGAATAGAAGGAACCTCTTCAGGTTCAGCTCTGCAGGCGGAGAGGGGAGGCAAGGCCTGAGGCTTCTGGTGGGGAGGTGGCTTGCCCCGGGAGGTCTCCCTCAGGGGGCAGAAGAGCCAGGAGCAAAGAGCAAACCGCAGCCCCAGGTGAACCCCAGGTGTGGGGTGGGTGTATAGTACGTTACTTTGACCACGAGTGGACAGGTGAGGAGCAGACAGGTGTGAGCAGGTGAGCGGACATGTGGGAGCACATGGAAGGTGGGGGTGATGGGAACAGAAGAGGCAGTGGGGGTCGTGGGGCAGGTGTGGGCAGTTGGAGGTGGGTGGAGGTGGATGGGGCCAGGTCGGGATGGATGGGGTTAGGTGTGAGCAGGTACAGGGTGGGTAGGGGCAGGTGGAAGGGGCTGGGGTTGGTGTGGGCAGGTGCGGGGGCAGTGCGGGGGAGGCACTGTCGGGTGAGTGTGGGGCTGGGCAGAGGCTGGCCTGGGACTCCAGGCTGCTGCTCGGAACCTCCTCTCTGGGTGAGCAGCTGGGCCCTGCGAGGCGTGACTACCCACTGCAGGGTGGGGGAGGCTGGAGCTTCAGACACCTGCAGGGGCTAGGAGTGCCGTGGGTGAGTCTGGCTCCTCGCCACCCTCTGTCCCACCAGTATCCACAGTCCTGGCTGGCCCCGGCGTCCTCCAGAGTGGCCCCCGCCCCCCTGCTGGAGCCAGCTTGTGTCAAGGACCTGAAGGGTGCGTGGTGAGCCCTCCACGGTGGGGTCCTGCGGGCGCTGCTGCCACTGAGCAAAGGAGTCAGCAGCTGGTTTAAAAAAGGGCAGCAATAGGCCCCCTGGAGGAGCCGGCGCACCCCGCCCCGCGCTTCAGGTGCAGCGAGGGTCCGGCTGCCTATCCTTGATCTTGTTCAAGCGGCATAACCTGCCTCTCGGGGATGTGTGCAGACCCTGTGTGGGCAGCCCTTGGCTGCTGTTTGAGGGTCGGGCCAGGGGTGGTTGAGGCTGTCCAGGGGAGTGGTCAGGGGCTTGGGGGAGCAGAGATACACTCAGCAGTACTGGTGCTCAGAGGGGCTGGGGGACACCGACTCGGGCCACACCCTGGCCGGGCCACCCTGTCCCTGCCGGGGCTCGATGCCAAGGGGAGCGGGCCAGGCAGGTAGAGGCCCCGGGCCAGCCTGGGGAGCGGAGCTGCTCAGCTGGGCCGAGGTCCTCCTCCGGGCACTGGGCTCAGGGCCCAGTAGCCAGATGGTTTTCCTTGCTGCAGGGAGTGCCAGCAGCAGGGGGAGGCCTGGGAGGGCTTGTGCAGCTGGGCCTCTCTTGGGCTTCTCTGCTGTTGTTTTTTGCTGGAAAATCCATCCTGCACGTCCAGCTGGGCTCTAGCTGAGAGCAGCTAGGGGTGGGGGTGGTAGGTACTTCCCGGCCTCCTTGGGGTCAGTTCTGGGCCCACAGTGGGGAGAGGAGGCAGGAGGGGGTGGGGACCCAGCCTGGGGTGGGGATCCCAGAGATCCTGGCTCCCCATCCTGTGCCCTGCTTGGGCCACCCAAAAGAACTGTCCTCACCCTCCCAACTTCCTGTCCAGGTCCCGGGAGCTGCCTGCAGCCTCCCCTTGCTCCCGTGCCTGCGGAGGTCTAGGGAGGCCAGACCCCAGGATTAGCTGCAGGCTTTGGCTGATTCTCCAGGATTTTCTGCACAGATGCTTGTCCGCAAACACCAGCGGCTTATCTCTTCCCTTCCAACAGGCAAACCTTATTTCACGTTCTTGTCTTAGGGTTTTGGCACAATCTCCAGTCTAATACCAGCCTCTAGGGAGATGAGCGGGCTGCCCATTTCACCGGCAAGGAAACCGAGGCTGAGGCCCCCCCACCCACCTTCTGCTACCAGCACCCACCCTTGGGGACTGGCTGGGTGGGGTGACTCCCCGGAGGTGGCACCAAGGGGAGGTTCGTTTGAGGCTCCAAACGTTTTTCTGTTTTCTGTCCCTTACATCCCAGACTCAGAATCACACTTCCGTGTCCTGGCTCCCTGGCCGCCAGCCTCACACCGCGGACAGCCCTTGGCGGCCTTCCCTTCCTGCAGGGAAAACTGACCCTTTGACTTGGAAACACTGAGGCCAGCTGAGTGGGAGCCTCCGGGCCTGTGTCCAGTCCACATTGCCAGTGCCTGGCTGCCTCTGAGGGAGTGGCCTGTCTCCAGTTGGAGCTGGGAGGGCAGCCCCACCCTCGGCTGCCTGGGGGCTGACCGGGGCCCGGTGACCCAGCCCAGGGCTTGCCTGTGCAGAGGCTCAAGCCCGCAGTCAGCGTGGAACTCCTGGTCTTCCCACCGCCGCCTCTGCAGCCCCCACCGATATGAAAACGTCAGCTCCAGCCAGCACCCCAGACCCCTGAAGTCACCTCGGCTGCCCCTCCTCACACCCAATGCCCCTGTTGGCGAAACCAGGGCCAACTCTTTAATCGTGCCCAGAACCCACCCTTCCTATCAGCCCAGGCGACCTCCCTCAGTGGTCCAGGGGCTCCAGGATGAGGGACTCCAAGCAGGTCAGAGATGGGCTGGGTGTCCTCTGCCACTCACCTGCTGAGGGGAAGGAGGCAGAGGCCTCGGTCAGTGAGGCAAAGCCGTCTGTCGGCCAAGAGACCTCTGCGGGCCCCGGGGTGCAGAGCCAGGTAGGAGGCGGCACCCCCACAAAAGGTCTGGACGCTTGGGCTGGCAGGAGAACCCACCTGCATGCGGGGAAAGGCTCAGGCCAGGGACATCCCAAAGGGACCCAGGTTCCCCCGCCCGCTGCAGCCCCTCCTTGCACTACCTGGACCCACCTGCAGGAGTCAGCCTGGAAGTGCTCCTCTGGGGTGTCTGGTATCAAAGTTAATCTCAAAAAATGAGCTGGGATTCTGCTGACATGCATGGACCACACTTCCAAAGGAAACTGAGGAACCAGCAGGCTGGGGTTTCCAAGTGGATCAGTAAACAGGTTCGGCTGTGGGCCAGGTGAGGAGTGACCCCTTTTAGCTTTTGTGCACATTTCTGTAGGCTGGCTGACCCGTGGTCTGGGCAGCTTCCTTGGCCCTCCCGTCTGCCTTCCCTCCTTCTCCTGTGGCCCACGGTCTTCCCAGGTTGCAGGCCAGCCTGAGGGAGGTCTGCCAAGAAGGGAGGGGGTGGGCCATGGGGCAGGACCTCAGCCAGTCCTGGCGGCCTCCCCTTCCTGCAGGGAAAACCGACCCTTTGACTTGGAAACACTGAGGCCAGCTGAGTGGGAGCCTCCACTCAGCCAGTCAGACCATCATCAACACAAAGGCCTGGCCTGGCACAATGCTCCCCTCCAGCAGGGAGGCCACCTCCAAGCCAGGACCCTACAGCGTCCCACAGATGAAGCGGGCAGAGGGACAGGCCCTGTACACACAGAGACCACTGCCCAACCTGCCACGTCATCGTCTCTGGGTCTCTCTCGGGCTGCCCACTTCAGAGAGGCTGAGCTGGGCCCTGGAGGTCACCATAGCCGGGACTGAGGCTAACCCGCGTCCCCGTGAGACAGTCACTAGAACAGATGCTAGGCACGCTGGCTCTTTCCGGGATTTTTATTTCTTTAAAATAATTCATACAAATGGTTACGGTCACAAACATGATTTTAACCAAAATATTGCTAGCCTACCACATCAGCAGGACGGCACCGGTGCAGGCGGGACGCTGCCACCCTCCGCGTCCCCAGGACAGACGTCGACGGGCAGCGGGCGTGCCAGGACCGCCCAAGCTTCTTCTGGAGCTGCTTCGTGATGCCGTCTTCATTTGGAACGAGGGGGGTTCATGCCAAAATTAGGAAAAACAGCCTTTGTTTTGTTTTTCTAAATTATTCTAAAAATAAGACAAGCAGGTAGAAAAAACAATGCACTGTGTGGCATAAAAAGAAAAACGGGAAGGGTTCATTGTCCTGAGAAGTTTGCCAACTGCCTCCTCCGGGGCACGTTCCAACACGTAAAAGGAAAAAATGACCTCAAATTGACTTCCGAATGCTCCCTCACGTTTTCCTTTTGTTGACAGCTAAGCAAACAGATCCTTTGTAATGTTCTAAAAACTGTACACAGACAAGAACGTTCATGGGAGAATAACTACTGACTTCTGCTTAACGAGGAACGCGAAGGACACAGGACAGAGAGCCCACGGGACGGACGACGACAACCGACACGGGCCCGGCGCTGCCCACCCGCCTCCTGCACTGCCCGCCAGTCTCTGCAGCGCCAGGGCCGCCACGCAGGCACCTCCTCTGCACACTCTGGTCCGAGGGGCTTCCGGCCCTCCGCCCAGGCGCCGAGGCTGCAGAGCTCCTCCCGGGCTACAACTGGTCACTCGCGTGGTCTCGATCCGCCTCGGGCTTGACAGTTTGGCCAGGAGAAGGGGCGTGGGGCGGGTGGGCCACAGGGGGTAGACCGTGGGACAGGGACATGGCGCTGGGCACGATGCCTTCCACAGCAGCTGGGATGCCAGTGGGGGCCACACCCACCACGCCGGGAGGGTACCTGCTGGGAGAGGGTCCAGCTGTGGGGCCCACCTGTAGGCAACCTGGCTGGGCCCCACCTGCCCTCACACTGGCAGTGGCACCAAGGGGGCGTCTCCTGGAGGACCAGCAGTCAGGGTGAGGGTCCTTGCCTCTGCACGGACGCTCCTGCCCACGGGAGCTACTTCTCAGGGCAGGGGAGGGGAGCCCTGGTGTCTCCAGGCAACTGGAACAGGAGGTCCTCACCTCACCCAAAGCCCCCTGCTCCCATAGCCCCCGTGCCCACAGGCCTCTGCCCAGCAGTCCTGTGTCCACTGGGTCCTGAAGGCCACCCAGCCCAGGCTCCTTCCAAGGGGCCCTGGTTCTTGTGGGACTTTTGGGTGAGGTGGGCACCAATTCCACCCAGATTCTCCAGCTCAGCAGATGCCGCCCCTCCCGTCAGAGGCTGTGCTGGGATCCAGGGGAAGCCACCCACCCTCATGGAGGCTGTTAAGTGCCCAGTGGGCCTGCTCACCTGTAGGCAGCCCCATTGAGCTCGGGGTGCACGACCGCGGGGTCCATGCTGGCCCAGTGGGTGGCGGCCGTCAGATGGTCCTTGTTGACGCAGTTCTTCAGGCTGTCTGGGATCCGGCCTGGGGGACGCCGGAGGGAGGAACAACTGTGGCTCTGAGGGGACCCCAGGAGCGTGGCCCACTGGGTTGAGGACATGAACTGCAGTGCCCTCGGCAGTGTGCTCCCGCCCTCAGCCCTGGGGCTCCCCAGGCACAGCTGGGTACTGTTGGGGGCCAGCACCCTCACAGCATGGGCAACCCCCAGCCCAGAGCATGTGCCCGGCTTGCTGAGGGGCCTGTCTGCTCAGCCCAGGAACTTCCCAGAGCAGCTCACAGACCCCAACCAGCAGGTCTTGTGTGTAAGACGTGGCTGCAGGGCTCAGCCTGACTTTGGCCTCAGAGGCCCCTGTGGGGGCATGGTGAGAGCAGTGAGAACCACAGCCCTGAGCTGGCAGAACATGAGCCTGGATGCTGGGCAGATGTGAGCCCATGAGCACCTGGGGCTGGCAAGAAGGGGGCCCCCCAGGCTACAGGTTGGTGCAGGGCCTGATGGAGCCACCCCCGCGCCTACCTCTGATGGCTCTGCGATCTCCCACAAAGGCCTGACCCAGCCGCCCCCTGCGCCCACCCCTGATGGTTCTGCGGAGCTCCCCAGGTCTGACCCAGCCGCCCCCGAGCCCACCCCTGATGGCTCTATGGAGCTTCCCAGGCCGGACCGAGCCGCCCCCGAGCCCACCTCTGATGGTTCTGCGGAGCTCCCCAGGTCTGACCGAGCCACCCCCGCGCCCACCCCTGATGGCTCTATGGAGCTTCCCAGGTCGGACCGAGCCGCCCCCGAGCCCACCCCTGATGGTTCTGCGGAGCTCCCCAGGTCTGACCCAGCCGCCCCCGAGCCCACCCCTGATGGTTCTGCTGAGCTCCCCAGGCCGGACCGAGCCGCCCCTGAGCCCACCTCTGATGGTTCTGTGGAGCTCCCCAGGCGGACCGAGCCACCCCGAGCCCACCTCTGATGGTTCTGGAGCTCCCCAGGTCTGACCGAGCCACCCCCGCGCCCACCCCTGATGGCTCTATGGAGCTTCCCAGGCCGGACCGAGCCGCCCCCGAGCCCACCTCTGATGGTTCTGCGGAGCTCCCCAGGTCTGACCCAGCCACCCCGCGCCCACCTCTGATGGTTCTGTGGAGCTCCCCAGGTTTGACCGAGCCACCCCACACCCACCTCTGATGGTTCTGCGGAGCTCCCAGGTCTGACCCAGCTGCCCCGAGCCCACCCCTGATGGTTCTGCGGAGCTCCCCAGGTCTGACCGAGCCACCCCGAGCCCACCTCTGATGGTTCTGTGGAGCTCCCCAGGCCGGACCGAGCCACCCCGAGCCCACCTCTGATGGTTCTGCGGAGCTCCCAGGTCTGACCGAGCCACCCCGCCCACCCCTGATGGCTCTATGGAGCTTCCCAGGCCGGACCGAGCCGCCCGAGCCCACCCCTGATGGTTCTATGGAGCTCCCCAGGTTTGACCGAGCCGCCCGAGCCCACCTCTGATGGTTCTGCGGAGCTCCCAGGTCTGACCCAGCTGCCCCGAGCCCACCCCTGATGGTTCTGCTGAGCTCCCCAGGCGGACCGAGCCGCCCCTGAGCCCACCTCTGATGGTTCTGTGGAGCTCCCCAGGCCGGACCGAGCCACCCCCGAGCCCACCTCTGATGGTTCTGCGGAGCTCCCCAGGTCTGACCGAGCCACCCCCGCGCCCACCCCTGATGGCTCTATGGAGCTTCCCAGGCCGGACCGAGCCGCCCCCGAGCCCACCCCTGATGGTTCTGCGGAGCTCCCCAGCCCGGACCGAGCCGCCCCCACACCCACCTCTGATGGTTCTGCGGAGCTCCCCAGGTCTGACCCAGCCGCCCCCGAGCCCACCCCTGATGGTTCTGCGGAGCTCCCCAGGCAGGACTGAGCCACCCCCGCGCCCACCCCTGATGGCTCTGCAATCTCCCCCCAGGCCTGACTGAGCGGCCCCCGCACCCACCTGTGATGGCTCTGCGGATCTCCCGTGCTGCCTCCTCTCGCATCTCGATGGATGCCTGCTCGCTGTACCATGCGGCGTGGGGGGTGCAGATGAGGTTGGGTGCGTCCTTCAGGGGGCCCTGGCTAAAGCTGGGAACAGCACCAGAATGGTCAGTGCGGCCCAAGTGTTGTGCCCGCGTTCGGGGGGGGGAGGTGGCTGGGCACTGGACCCCCGGTGGGGAGGGCCCTGCCTGGGAAGCAGACCCCACGGCCTCTGCTCTGCTGGGCAGGTGGGCTGAGCACAAGGGCACAGCCTGGGACAGTCAGCACTGGGGACTCCTGACAGCGGTGGGATTTAATCTCCAAGCCCTCAGGGGAGCAGCCTTGATGGAGGGACATACTGGCCTGGCCCCTCTCCACCGAAGGGTCTGTGGGTCCCACAAGCTGATCCTGCCCCTGCCGAGGTGTCTTCTCCTGTAACTAACATCCAGCCCCGGGCTGCCTGGGGTCCCAGGGCACTGTTTGCAGGTCTGGATGTGACCCCGTGGCTCCATGGCCAGGACCGTCGGGGACCACTCACAGACACTGGAGCCTCACGCTGTCCTGGCTGGTTGGGAGCCCTGCCCCACAGAGAGGCTGCGGAGGACAGCCAGTGCCTCCCAGCGCTGAGGCAAGGGAGGCCTGGAGCCCATGGCTCCATCCTCATCGCACAGCTGATGGCAAACTCCCCCAGTACAGGCTGGCAAGAGGCTGGGCACAGACAAGTGCCTGGCCTGGCAGAGGCAACGTCCGGAGGTCAAGGCCGGCAGGAAGGTGGGGCAAGGGAAGAGCAGGGGCGGCACCAGCCGTGGGGGCACCTGAAGGGTTCCGACTCATGCACGTCAAGGGCTGCGCCGCGGATCCGGCCCTCCTTCAGGGCCTGGGCCAGGGCCTTCTCGTCCACCAGGCCACCCCGGGCCGTGTTCACCAGGAAGGCCCCTTGTCTCATCTGGAAGACATTAGGACAAGGCTAGGCTCAGTCAGGGATCCGCGCAGGGTGGGCGACCAGGGAAGCAAGGGTGGCAGTGCGCCCAGTCAGGTGGGGGAGCTCCCTAGCCCCTTCCCAGCCCAGGCCCGCCCTGGGCATTTGGCACCACAGCCCTGGCAGGCTGGCTGGGGCTCAGGCCAGAGACTTGCACGGCCCCACACCTCCTAGAGAGCTCGACCCTCCTGTCCAAGCCAAGCTGAGGACCAGGTGGGGCTCCGGGCTTGGCCCCCGTGGTACCCTCTTTGTGGGTCCCCGCCAGCCCAGCCTCCCAATGCCCAGGGCTTCCTGCTCTGAGGTGTGGTTTTCAACTCCAGCCCCAGCCGGGGCCTGCAGCAGAGCCTGCTGTCTTCGGAACAGGCTTGTGTTTCATGCGCTTTCGCAAAAGGCCCTTGGAGAGGCTCCCTCTTGACTTCGCAGCCAGGGCTTTCCTGCATCCCCCCATTTCAACAAAGCCAGCCCACCCAGCCACAGTGTTTGGCTGGCAGCCATGCAGGTCACAGTGGCTCCTCTTTGTGAGTTGCTGCCCATTGCAGCCTCACACCCAAGGTCCTCAGAGACAGCAGGGCTCTGACCAGCGTCCGTGTGCCACACCCTGGGCACTAGAAGGCTCTGTGAACAAAGAAAGGGGAAGCGGGCACCTGGCCTCATCCTCCTTGCAGCTACAGGGGTCTGGGCAGGCGGCTGACACGTGGCCCCTGACATGGGTACACACACGCACAAACCAGCTCATACAAAGTGCAGACATGTGCACACCCACACACATGTGCCCATGTATATACATGCCAATGCGCACACACAACCCCTAAGAGGCCTGGAGCCAGTGGGAGCCAGCCGCCCCCAACTCCACCCACTCCAGGGGAGTACAGTGCTGAGGCTGCGCCCCAAGCTGTGCTGAGGCAGAGCCCGCCTGAGCACAGCCCTTTCCAGCTGCAGATCTGCAACCTGAACCTGGCGGCACAGCACGGAAGCCACAACGGCCGACGCAAGGCCCCCAGGTAGCTGCGTCTGTCTCGCTGTGCGAGCGACAAGGACTTCACGGGAATCTGGTACTCAGAGGTCTGTGGTTTTGTCTCGTATGGAAAGCATTTTAGGTATCCTGAGCAGAACTCGGAACATGGAGAAAGCTGTCTGTGCAGACGGGGCTGACTGGAGCAGGGCTGGCGGACACCGTGGTGAGGCTCGAGGAGGGCAGGGTCTCGCCCAGGTGCAGGTGGCAGCTGGGAGGGACCCACCTGACAGCCCCACCTGTCGTCCCTCATGCTGGCCCTGCCCCCCGGCCCGCGCACCTGCTTGACGGTGAAGTCGTTGATGAGGTGGTGGTTGTGCTCGTTGAGGCCGCAGTGCAGTGTGACGCAGTCGCTGTGGAACAGCAGGTCCTGCAGGGTGCTCACGCGCTGCAGCCCCAGTGCCCGCTCCACGCCGTCTGACAGGTAGGGGTCGTAGAAGAGCACGTTGAAGCCGAAGGCCTTGGCTCGCAGCGCCACCGCCTGCCCTACACGACCTGGTGGCGTCAAAATGCAGCATGAGACCCTTGCTCACCCACAGCCAGGGTCAGAGTGGCCTCTGTGCCTCAGTTTGACCATCTGTCTGCCAAGGATGACACCTTGGGCACCCGCTCCACACAAGACACCTGCTTCAGTGTGCCCGCTGGCAAGGCGGAGGCTGTGCACAGGGCTGGAAAGCGGTGAGCTGGCCCCTGGGCCCACACCACCTGTCAGTCATGCCACGCCCCTGCAGCCTGTCCACGGGACGCAACATGAACCACTCCACGTCAAACGGACAGGTCAGCAGGTCTCCACCCATCCGTGTCTCCGACACCTCAATTTCAGCCACAGCTCGGGGGAGACAGCAAATGGGGCAGGAGGGAACCTTCCAGACGAGGGTGGCCCCACTGGGGTTACGTCCTGTCCTGGTTGTGTAGAGCAGCAGAGAAAGCCACCCAGGCAGACATGCCTGCCCATCCCCCAGTCCTGCTGTGGGCCCTTCTCACCCACTGCCTGCCCCCACCCCAGCAGTCCAACGCTGGCACGGGTCCCAGCACAGAAGCCTCGGAGCGAGGGCCACCGAGTCTGGCTGGGGCTGGCTCTGCCCTAGGGAAGGGTCTGCAGTGTCGCACCCACTGTGAGCCAACAGTGTGGGCACAGACTTAGAAGCCCAGACGCGGCTATAAGGACACAGGACCCCAGCCCTCGAACGCAGTCTCCCCTGTATCGCGTAGGAGGGAAGTGCTGCAAAGGAAGGAAGCAGGGTGGGTGCTGGGGCAGGCGGGGGAGTGGACACAGTTTCAAAAGTGGCGGCCAGGGCAGGCCTCCCTGAGAAGGCCAAGCTTGCTAGAGACACGAGGGGACAGGAAGGAAGCCGGAGAGCTGGAACAGCATGTGTGAGGGGCCCGTAGTGGCCTGAGGGCCACGTAGACCAGACTGCCAGGCAGACAGGGCAGCAGGACGCAGCCCAAACGCCCAGGGAAACAGGACTGGGGGAGGCTGGGAGGCCAGTCAGAAGAGCTGAGGACCACCTCAACACACCACATCCTAGCAAGAGAGGCACCTGTTCTAGAAGGAACATGGTGGTTCCAGCAAGAACTCTTTGAACATGCTCAGAGGTGACGCAAGTGTGGAGGTGAGCAGCAGAAAGATGGAGGGTTCCAGAAGATATATGGCAACTCTTTAAAGAGCCACATGGAAACCCAGTCCAGGGAGGGCTCAGCAGGGCGGAGTAGAAGCAGGATTCCGAGGGCTGGAGCCACAGCCAGAGTCCCCGATCCAGGGAGGTGGGTGCAGGACCCTGAGGATGGGAACGATGGCCCAAGTTCCCAGGGAGCTCCTCAGGAGTAGGAACAGCCCCACCCATCAAACCCCTTACCAGGGATCCCACTGAGTGGGCAGGAAAAGAAGAAGGGGAGAGGCACCTCCCCCAGCACAGAAGGCAGAGGACGAGGCTTCCCACTGCACTGTACAGAAAGCCCCGGGGAGTCAGGCTGCCAGTGGCAAGAACTAGTTCGAGCCCCAGCCCAGTGCCCCCCGCGCCTGACACGGGAGAGCAGCGGCTGTTCTGGACAAGACGATTCTTTGCTTTGGTCTCTGCTATTCTTTTTCACACAATGTCTGGCTTATGACAGGAACTACGACACAGATGAAGCGGCAGGAAGATGTGGCTTCTCATCAGAACGTGACGCTAGAAGCAGACGAACCCACAGCTGACCGAGGCTGGAATCAGCCAGCAAAGGCTCTTAACGTGCTCAGAAATGACAGCAAGTGTGGAGGTAAACAGCAGAAAGATGGCGGATAAAGAACCACACAGAAATTCCAGAACTAAACATCCTCTCTGAAACAGAACTCCCTGGATGAAAGGAACAGCAAAAAGGATCGGGAGCTCGAAGGCAGGCCTCGAAGTCAGCAGACGCTACCCAAACAAAAGCAGAGAGAAAAGAATTTACATCTTTTTTTAAAGAACAGGCCATGACGGCTTGTAATCCCAGCACTTTCGGAGGCCAAAGCGGGCGATCACATAAGATCAGGAGTTCAAGACCAGCCTGGCCAACATGGTAAAACCCATTCGTAATAGCATTACAAATGCCAAATGCTGAACAATAAACTGAAAGAACTCTGTGGAATCCTTCTACTGATGACAGAATGCTGTTAAGAAAAGTTAAAATAAATGGAGCGAAGATTCACTATCACTGGGAAGTCAGCATTCCCAAAACTTATGCTAAGTACTCAACAAAATGAACACTGAAGAGCTGACTGCAGAACGGAAATGGAAAGGCACAGTGGGGCCTAAAACAGCCAAGACCCTGGAGAAGAGCACGGCGAAGGAACACGGCCTGCCGGACCTCAAGGCTCACTGCCGTGCGGACGGCGTGGCGGGACAGGGAACACCGCCTGCCAGATCTCCAGGCTCAATGCCGTGTGGACAGTGTGGTGCGGGAGACAGGGAAGAGAAACAGGTCAACGGAACAGAAGTGTTCAGGCAGACCCACTCACATGTGACCAGCTGCCTTTCCACAGACAAGCCAATGGGAAGGAGGGCCCAGATGTGCTGCAGTGACCTGCCATCCTGGGAAAGGGAGGACCACAACCCCAGCCTCACGTCACGGCTGCAGTGACCTGCCATCCTGGGAAAGGGAGGACCACAACCCCAGCCTCACGTCACGCGTGAGTGGCAACCCAGAAGACCCTGGACCCAGAGGTAAAAGCTTCCAGAAGAAAACAGAGCCCCTGCATGACCTTGGGGTAAGCGAGATTCCTCAGAACACAAAAGACATTCACCTAAAAATCAACAGGTGATGCACTGGGATTCATCAGAATTGAAAACGTGTTCTCATCGCAGAGATGCCAGGAAAGTGGAAAGTCAAGCCATGGCCTGATACTGGGAAACATTTAAAAACAAACATTTTGAAATTAAGCAAATATCCACGGTGCATTTCGATCTGACAAGACTGACACAGATCACATGACCTTCGTAAACAACACGGAAAAGACCACAGCGGAAACACGAGGAAGGCCGTGAAGGGCTCTGCGCTTCACAGCACAGGCACTGCCAGTGGCCAGCAAGGGCAGGAAAAGGTGCTCGGCCTCCGTGGTTACCAGGAAGCTGCAGGTTAAGATGAAAATACCACGAAATGCCTGCTGGAGTGGCTGGAATTACACAGACCACAACACAGAGTGCTGGCGAGGACGTGGCTGCCGAAGGGAGAAGCCACGTCCTGCTCTGGGACGCAAACATTCCACTCCGAGGAACAAACCCAAGAGAAATGTGCTCACAGAAGTTGTGTTTGTGATATTCTAGCCACAAACCTAGAAAATCCATCACCGAGGGTCTGGACAAGTGAATCATGCTGGGTCCGTGATGGGACCGTTGTCAGGAAGAAACTGCTGGGTCAGGCAAAAGCACAGACGAGACCCAGTCACCACCCCGACCAATAGGAGGCGGGCACCTCAGCAGAGCTGGGGAAGGCCCATGCTCTAGGAAGCGGGACCCTGGTCATCACCGGGCAGCTGCGGCGGAAGGGGGCCCCAGGGGACTGCGTAGTGTAGGAGCCCGTTCTGCAGATGGCCTTGTGGGGGTTCTTGGGTGTAAATGTGTACCACGTTTTCCTGTGTGTACATAAGATAGTGCATTTTTCAGAAGGGAGAGAGGGAAAGAACCAGAAGGAGATGTAAGTCACGGGCACCAGAGCCTCGCAGAGCAGAGGAAGCGGCCACCCCCGTTGCCTACGCCGAGTGGCGACAACACTGAGCCACACGCCGCCCGGGGCTTCAGCCTTCCTGTAATCACGACAAGGATGGATTCCACACTGAGAACCACCTAGACCTAGGCGTGCACAGCGGAGGGCAGATGGGGGCCTGCAGACCCTGGGAGGGCCTGAGCAGCTGGTGACCAGCACTGGCCCCGCCTGGAGCACGAGGCGCTCCCGAGGAGGGCAGGGATGGGGCTCAGGGACAAAGGCGAGGGGCTGGGTGCGGGCTGCAGGTGCTCTGTGGTCAAAGGTGCCAGGTAGGTGGCCAGAGTGGGGCGGGGTCCCTGTCCACAAGGTGGAGGCTGCAGCATCAGGGGCTTGTGTCCCTAGAGGACGGAACCACTCTCCTCAGCTCCTGAGGCCAAGGGAGCTCTGACCTGGCCTGGGTCACCACGAGAGCACCACAGGCAGAGGGGGTCTCGCCAAGAGAGAGGGAAGAGCCGCACCCCAGGACTGACTCCAGCGGCTCTAAGGGTGTCTACCTGAGGGCCCACAGGATGACCTGGGCCAGTGCAGGGGAGAATGCCCATGGCAAACCCCCCACCCTGCACTCCCCAGGATGCCAGGACCCACCCCGCTGTCCCTACCAATACTCCTTCAGTCAGGCCTGGGTGGGGGCCTCAGCAGGCAGGGTCCTCAAGGAAAGGGGTAGCCACAGCCCTGCCCTCTGTGGCACCCCGACCAGGCGCTCCAACCCCCACTCAGCATTCGGCCATGGGAAGGGCAGGTTGGGCCGAGCTCCACGCTCAGCCTAGGCAGGTGCCACCCTCAGGCCTCAGAGTGGCCATGGGAAGGGCCTGGGGCCTTCGGGGCTGGGACCACGGACCCTGACCACAGGAGAGAAAGGACACCGAACTCCAAAGGCAACACACCCACCTGCTCGTACCAGGGACTACAGACACCCCCGCCACACACAGACACAACCCTCGCCCTCCCAAACCCCCTAGTCCCTCGTTTACCCCAGGTGAGGTGTCAGACCTGTGGCTGTGGGGCCGACGGTGCCCTGCAGGCAAGGGACACACGGGGCCCCCATCCCATGGGTTTGCTCTGGAGACAGCCCAGGCACTGACCCTGCACAGGGCTGGCAGGCAGCTCTAGGAGCCCTGACCTCCTGGCCCCTCCCGGCCTATGCCCACACCTGGGCTTCCTGTGCACCCTCCTGCCTCCCCTCCACACACGCATGCCCTGGCCTTGACATGGGCAGAGCCGCCCAGGCCTCAGACGAGCAGAGGTGTAAGAGACGGGCACCTCAGGGCTCCAGGCTCCAGCCAGCCCTGGGGTCCTGGTTGGGGCACCAGCAAGGTCGTGAGAGCTGTGCTCACGAAGAGACAAACGTGTTCCATGCACATCTGTGAGCCAACCTCTCCCACTAGTTGAGGTATGTTATCCTCACCAAGACCACCCAGTATGTCCCTGTTCCCCACACACTGGCGGGACAAGGACAGCAGTCAGCAGGGGTGGGCTGTCTGGATGTTTGGGAAGCAGGGGTCCAGCTGGTCAAGGGGAATCCCTGGTCCTCACATCCCCATGGGGCCTCCTGGGGAGACAGTTACCTGGGCCACAGTGTCCAGGGGTCTTCAGAAAAAGGACCCCCCCCCACCCTCTGCATGAACCCTCTAAGGGAGCATCTTCCTAGCCCACAACTGGGCACAGCCCAGATTCTCCTGACTCCTTTATGGGGCTCCCCACACCTGCCCTCTCCCAGCTCCACTTTCCTTCAAGATATAACTCTACTCCCAGAATCTCACATACACACACAGACACACACAAACACACACACATGCACACATCTGCTGGTCTCAGCTTAACCTGGGCCTGGCTGTGTGGGGCCTGCCGCACACCAGGCCCAGGACAGGCGGCTGCAGAGCAAGCAGGCAAATCAAGAGTGAGGGAACACAGGGGGTCAAACACTCCATGGGACCAGGGCCAGCACAGAGGGAAGCTACTGGTGACGGCAGAGGAGGCCCTGCCCCCGAGCAGAGCCCACAGCCAGCTCCAGGGGACTTGAAGGGTGAGCACATGCCAGACCTCGTTGATGTGTGTGCCCACATGTATGTCCGCATCTAGCTACGTATGTGCCCACAACTGACAATGTGTCCCTGTGAGGTCCTGGGTGATGCTCCATGTGCTGTGTGATAGCAGTGTGTGCTGTGACATCTGTATGTCCCCGTGAGGTCATGTGCATGCTGTGACGTCCATGTGTGATGCCCGTGTGCTGTGTGATAGCAGTGTGTGCTGTGACGTCCACGTGTGATGTCCCTGTGTGCCGTGATAGCCGTGTGTGCTGTGGCATCTGTATGTCCTCATGAGGTGTGCTGTCACATCCATGTGTGATGCCCCTGTGTGCTGTGTGATAGCAGTGTGTGCTGTAATGTCCACGTGTGAAGCCCATGTGCTGATAGCCGTGTGTGCTGTGACATCCACGGTGATGCCCATGTGCCGTGTGATAGCTGTGTGCTGTGACGTCCACGTGTGATGCTCGTGTGCCATGTGATAGCCATGTGCTGTGACATCCACATGTGATGCCTGTGTGTACCCGTGAGGTCATGTGTACTGTGATGTCTGTGAGGCCTACACATGTGCTGTGGTGTTGTGTGTGACGTCTGTGGAGGCCCGTGTGAGGCCGTGTGCTGTGACATCTGTGTGTGATGTCTGGTGTGTGCCCATGAGGTCGATGTGTGTACTGTGGTAACTGTGAGGTCCACACGTGTGCTATGGGATTGTGTGTGATGTCTGTGCAAGCCCGTGAGGTCCACATGTGTGCTGTGACGTCTGTGTGTGATGTCTATGTGTGCCCATGTGAGGCTGTGTGTGCAGTGACATCCGCATTGACACGTGTGCAAGCCCATGTGATGCCCAGGTGCGTGCTGTGACGTCTGTGTGTGATGTCTATGTGTGCCCATGTGAGGCTGTGTGTGCAGTGACGTCCGCGTTGACACGTGTGCAAGCCCATGTGATGCCCATGTGTGTGCTGTGACGTCTGTGTGTGTAGGGCACAGAGCCTGGGATTCCCGGGACCTGGCGCCTGGGCTGTGCACACTCAGTCCTGTCCTGGGTTGGGACCCACACCTGCAGCTCCGCCCAGCCCTGGGCCTCTCCTCCTAGGCATGGCTGAAGAGTGGCAGCGCCAGACGCTGGGAGGGGGCACAGGCACAGAACTGTGGCCAACGCACCGAGTCCGATGATGCCCAAGGTCTCCCCACGGATCCTGGCGGCGCCGGACGCCACCTCTCGGATCTGTTCAACGCTCTGGACTCGCGTGCCCTCCCGCAACGCCTGGTGTAGCCAGGTGGCCCGCCGATACAGGTTCAGAATGTGGCACAGCGTCGAGTCAGCGGTCTCCTCCACGGATGCTGCAGGCACGTTGCAGACGGCGATGCCTGTGGGGACAAGGACACAGCGGTCACCCCCGGACCGGGCCCAGCCCCCAGGAGGACACCAGGGTCACCGGGGCCGGGGCAGGTGTGAAGCTTCCCAAGGAAGAAGCCGAAGGACATGTCCCCAAGGCCACTCTGGAGGCTGTGGAACAAGCGTGTCTCACAGGCTTGGGGGTGGCAGAGTAACCAGCCAGGCCCCTGTGGCCCAAGCCCTGCCTCCACTTAAGGATCACGAGGCCCCGGCTCGTGTGTGCTGGGGCTGGGCGGAGACGCTGCCCTGACCCCTCCCAACTCAGCACTGGAAGCCCAGGACCACCACTGCCCCAAATCCTCCCTGGGAAGCTGCGGCCAGGTCAGAATCTGGGTGCTGGCCCAGCAGCACACATGCATGGACATCTGCACGTGTCCTTGGGGCTCCCCCAGGCCAAGTGGGGCCCCTGCAGGCCCTTCCAGCTTCCCTGCCCCACACCCCGCAGTCAGTAACACCGAAGCTGGAGCCATTCCTGGAAAGCGAATCCATCCCATTTCTCCTGAATAGCTGGGCCGGGCACACCCATGTGTGCCTGCTGTGCGACGTCCTCCACGTGACCCCTACTCCACTCTCCTGGCCTCATACCCAGGGGCAGGACCTGCCCCAGCCAGCACCCCGCCCTGCACTGCTCTGCACTTCCTACCCCATCCGGGTGGTCACACTCCTGCGTCCAACTGGCCCTGTACCTAACTGGCCGTCTGTCTCTCTGGCGAGGAGGAGGAGCAGGGGGCCAGGACAGAGCTGCACTCATGCACAGAGGCTGGACAGGACCATGTGGTTCCACAAGTGGTCCCCAGGGCCAGGCGGGGCCTGACCTGGGGAGGCGCGAGCAGGGGCTGTACGAGGCCAGGGGTGGGATCCCGCACAGCCCCCAGACACAACTCGCTTGGATGTAAAAATGTTAAGCAATGGAAGGAGAACCAAGCCAGGCAGGAGACTGAAACAAAGGCCTCCTGAGGGTGGCCAGATCCCAGGGATGCCCCAGACTGTCCCTCGCTGAAAAGTAGAGCCCTGGCCTGGGAAACCCCAAGGACAACTGAGATGGTAAACAGCAGGGGCCGCTCAGAAAGCACCCAGGCCTGCACCCAACAGACACCATGGCCAGCCCTTCCTGAGACGCTGCCCACAGAGACCAAGGCGGGACAGGGCTGCACTCGGCTGCAGCCCATGTGTGTCGGCAAAGCAGCTCAAGCCAACACAGGAGGAAACCCCGAACAGGAAGCATGGCTTCCAACGCCACCCGCGTCTCCTGCAGGAACACAAGCGGTTCCGACTTCACGACGCCATAATCTGCATCCTAGGAACAGGGAAGCAAGACCACGTCGTAATCTGGCCAACCGTGGATACCAGCAGGGTATGACCTCGTCTGTTACCAGCATCGAGGAGGAGAAAACACAGACCGGGCACGGCAGAAAACGGAACGTGCACTCCATGCAGAACGGCCGAGCACGGCTCCCCGAGTTTGTTCTGATGTGTGCGTGCATGGTGCAGACGTGTGTGTGTGTTCCATGCGCATGTGCACATGTACTGGGCTGTGACACACACAGCCATTCCCACCGTGTCTTGGGACAGAGACCTATGAGCCTATTACAGCCACACACTGACACCTCTGCCCCTCACCCCCAGGGCCCTGGTACCCCAGCAAGGGGCACCAGACCGATGTGCACACAGACCCAGGTGGCAGCAGGTGCACGCATGTGAAGCTGCAGCTGGATTTCCTGCTGCCCATGAGAGCATGTGCCCGCAGGTGAGGCTCTGTGAGGAACGGAATGGCTGCAACCTCACGCCGGCCCTTGACGGGACCACACGCCACTGCCACCCGTTGACATGCAGTGGGGTCCTCGATGTGGCAGCAAAGCCTCCGTGGAAGCAGCGAGCTGACAGAGCTCACACAAATAGGCACGGGAGAGAACTCGAAGCCAGCCTACCTAAGTCCCCGGCCGACTTGATGTCGATGTTGTCAAAACCACTGCCGATGCGGACGATGATGCGGAGGGCTTTGAACTTCTCCAGGTCCTCCCTGGTGAGTGTGATGGTGTGGTACATCAGGGCCCCCACGGCCTCGTTCAGGACCTGCAGCGAGGACAGAGCACTCCAGCTGAGCCAGCGCCTGCTAACCCTTGGCCTCAGCCTTCGGGGCAGGAGTGAGCCAAGCTGGGAGATTAGCCCGTGGCCCTCAGGCTCTGTTCCCCAAGCACCAGCCCAGACACTGGGGGAGGCCACACGAACACACCACACGCTGCCCCTCACCCCTACCAGGGCATCCTGAGTCCCGGCAGTTCCCGCCACAACCCCCTCAGCCTTGCGCAGGGTGCACGCCGGTGCTGGTCAGAGCTCCCCACTCCCCACTGTGGTGGCTGAGATGTTTCTCTTTGAGCATGCACCCCACCCTGAGGCTCTGCTCAGCCTCATGGAGGAAATGGGGTCACCGCCAGGCAAGGACACAAGAGAGGGGCGCAGCCACACCTGGCAAGGACGCTGAGCAGGTGCAGTTGCGTGGGAAGAGGCGGGGCACCCGAGACCTGCAGGCCCAGAGGTGCGGATAGAAAGCAGTAAGTTCCCAGGACACACAAGTACGTGGGCGGAGACAGGCAGGGGCCACCCAGCCACAAGGACAGGACCACAGGAGCACGAACTGCCCTGTGTCACCTGAGAACCCGCCCAGAAATGCTGCCCACAGCGGGCACAGTGCACAGCACAGCCAGCGAGGCTTGGGGAGCTGTGTTCACAACAGCCACTCTCTTTTTCAGTTTCCAAGACAAATCCTAGACTGGAACGGCTACAGTGAATGTGGACCTGCACACAGCAGCCCGGCCATGGTGCCTCCACTCAGCCAGCACCGGGAGCCGCTGTGGTCACAACCAACCCTGCCCTGCCAAAGGCTTCCAGGTACCTCCGGCCCAGAGGGGACCCCAAGGAGGGCAGGGCAGTGTGGGGTGCAGAGGCACACGGGTTGAGGAAGTGCCAGGCAGAAGAATCAGGAGTGGCACTGGGCATGAGGCAGAGGAGCGTGTGAACCACCTACACACGCACCCATGCCCAGAAATGCCCACCTGCACACGTCCATCCCACACACCCGTGCCCACGTATGACAACACCCACACGGTGCACACGCTGTGGAAACAGCCATGGTTGGTGGCTGAGGACACCCGGATGCACAGACTTCATCCACGTGGGCACCTCCAAGTCCTGGGAGACACCACTGCACCTCCCATGAGGACATGACTCCCACCCACCACCTGTCCAGTGGGGCCACAGGGCCTCCTGATGGATCAACAGTGCAAGCTCAGCCCAGAGGTTGCCAGGGGCCTGGGCGGCATCCTTCCCTCCCTCCCTGCCATGCTGAGCCTGCGGCCCCCTGGCAGCAGTGCCTGGGTTGCTGGACTGCAAGGTGTCCTGTGGGAGCTGACCCTGCCTGGGGCTGGGCAAAACAGCTGGTGCTGGGCCAGCACACATGGGTGGGGTGAGGGCAGTCCCAGCAAGATCCCTTCTTCTATAGTGCCCAGACTTCCAGCCAGAACAGGCTGGCACAGCCTCCCTTCTAGGCAACAGGGCAGGGGAGCCCTAGGCTGGCCTGAGTGTTCTGTGGGAGGAAGGGAAGCATCTGCACAGACCATGGAGGAATGGGCATGGCACTCATCAGTTCACGGGCAGGGCTGACGGCCGGCCCTGGGCTCCTGGGAGGGCTTTGAGGCTGCATGGGTGCAGACCCCTGGTGTACCACACTTGACCATTAGCGTGGACCTGGCGAGGCCATGGAGGACAGCACAGGCAGAGGCCAGCAGTGGGCGGCTGGTGCATGGTTGCATGTGGAGGCGCCAGGAAGACCCTGTGCTGTGTGCACTGGAGATGGGCGGCCACACACCACAGAGGCCGCCTCGGGCAGCTTGGCAGAGCAGCCTCAGATGAGGGGGAGTCGCCTGCAAATGAAGCTTCGTCAGCACCCACTGTGGGTAGGAAGGGCTACACATGCGAGCAGCAGACAGTGGCGTGTGGGAGTTGGGCCCTGGGGTCAGGAAGGCCTGGCACCAGTCATCAGCCCTGGGGGGGCCAGCCTGGGCAGCTGGACGTGCAGGGGCCCCTCCCACAGTGCGTGTGCAGAGGCTGTGTGAACAGGCTGCAAAGACCCGCAGTGCAGTGCACAGGACAGGCTTGTGTGTACACAGGCACCGGCCTGCTTTCATCCTGAGCACTCAGCACGTCACCTCCCGCATAATCGGATCAGATTCACGTGACTATCCCTACTGCACAGCTTTCAGGTGGCTTCCCTCGTTGACACTTCCATGATGAAAATTCGTTTCTCTCATTGAGGTAAGTTTTGAGAAGCGGAAACGTGCCAGCCGAGGACCCTCCTGCGGGCCCAGGGTGCCCCCTCCCAGCTGAGCGGGGAAAAGCAGGCAGCCTCCCTAAGTAGTAACTTGCCTGGGTACGTTTCTTGCTACGATTTTTTCAGGCCCTCGCCCTTTTCCCTACGGAATGTGTTTTTAACGACATAGTGCTGGGTGAGTGCATTCGCACAATAGGAATCTGAACATGGCCTGCAGACCCCGTGCCCCAATCTCTACCACATACCAGGCTGGCCTGTGTGCAGCTGCAAGGCCAGAGCCGCCGGCATGGGCTTCACCCTGTGGTGGCCACGTCACCCAAAGGTCCTCAGGCCAGGGCGCCGCAGCTGCTGTCAGCCTCGGGGTCTACCTTCCTTTCCCTCTCACACTGCTCTACCCCTGGCTGTGGCATTGGTCTCCCATGGAGGAAGTCTGCAGGAGGTGGGTGCAGCCAGGCCTGCCCCTTCAGATCAGGACGCAGCGGCCTCCCAGAAGCCAGCCTCAGCCAGCACCCACAGATGTGTCCCCTCCACCACCAGGGACTCAGCCCCACTCCGCTCAATGCCTTCAACTCTGGTGCTCAGAGCAGGCCTGGGGAAAGCCAGGTGCCCAAGCTCACTGCTACTGGGCTGGAAACAGACCCCAGGATGCTCCTGGTGGCAGCCAATTCTCAGGGGGCCGGGAAGGGGCCTGCCACGCCCACCTCCTGCCATGTAGTTGCCACCTGCTTCTCCTGTGCTCAGGACTCAGGTACATCACACTTACCTTTCCAGACCTCATACACAGGTGTGGCTTATTCTGTGACACTGCTGCTCACATCAGGTCAGAAGTTTCTCTATGACGTGCAGCCACATGCAGGCCCAGGGTGGGGCTGGGCCGAAGACCGCAGGCTTCAGATTTCCAGACTGTCAAAGCAGACTGGTCAGCCCATTCTATTCCATATGAAGGGACAGGACCAGGCTCCCTCGGCATGGCTGGTGCAGGGCTCGGCGCAGGCCAGCCAGTGGTTACCGGCGGTGACTGCTGCACCCGTGAGAACCCAGGAGGGGCACCCCGATTCTCACCACCCTCATCCGTTTTCTACTGGGGTTCTTCGTTTCCTACTGATTGGGAGAAGTCTTTGAATGCACACACTTTCCACTTATTTATTTTACAAACTGGGTGTCGCTGGACTGCAGTGGTGTAATCATGGCTTGCTACAGCCTCGACCTCCTAGGCTCAAGCACCCTCTGGCCTGAGCTTCCGGACACACTGGGATTGTAGGCTCGGCCCCCACACCGCTCTGAGTACGTCAGACATTCACCCTCACGTTGGCACACAAATTGAAAATACCCAAACCCCTATCTGTCACCTGCTTTTATTTTTAAGATTTATTTTGCTACGTCATTCTTTTCTTTCTGGAACAGTCTTGCTCTGTTACACAGGCTGGAGTGCAGTGGCATGATCTCGGCTCACTGCAACCTCTGCTTCTTGGGTTCAAGTGATTCTCCTGCCTCAGCCTCCTCAGTAGCTGGGACTATAGGCACCCATCACCATGCCTGGCTAAGTTTTGTATTTTTAGTAGAGAAAAGGTTTCAGTGTGTTGCCCAGGCAGGTCTTGAACTCATGACCTCAGGTGGTCTACCTGCCTCGGCCTCCTGAAGTGCTGGGATTACAGGTATCAGCCACTGCGCCCAGCCTTGCAGTGTTATTTCTAACTGCCATGAATCAAAGTGACCTTTAGCTCTGTAGTATCACATTTTCTACTGAAAACCTATTTTCTGCGTTGTCATGACCTCAGGGAGTAAACATTCTTTCAAACGTTCCTCTAATGCTCTGCATTCACACAAGTGGCGGCTTACAGAGACAGCAAGCTTCTGCAGTCTGGGAGCCGCCACTGTTCCTGAACGGCCACCCAGGGCCCAGAAGTCACTGGCTCCCCAGTCCTTGGCCCACACATCTAAAAAGCCACTGCCTGTGTCCTTGGGTCCCACTGGGTGGGGCTATGTCTGGTCCTCTGTCCTGTCCACTCTTGGTGGAACCAACACCACCCAGCTGGCTCTTCCAGACCTGAGAGTGGGTCCTGGACATGCCCTGTGGGGCCGCACTGGACCTGAGGCTCGCCCAGGCACTGGTCAGTCTGCCTGGAAACAGCCCCTGCACCTGGTGGCGTGGCCTCTGTCCTCTTGGTCCTAGAGGGACTGTGACCCGGTGTTAAGGTCAGAGCCCACGGCAGCCTGTCTCTGTGCCGGCTGCCTCTGAGAGACAGGCTCTAGGATGGTCCTGCACGCCCCCACCCTGACAAGGCCAGCTTTTGTTTTTCCTGGATTTCAATCGCTTCATTTCCTGCTCAGCCCCAGCATCTGTGTCCAGTGAGGGCTTCCCAGCGACCTGCCCACCCTCGAAGCCTGGAGATGCTCGTCTTGCAGGAGTACAGCTGTCCAGCTGCAGGTCCTCGGGGCCTGCGTCCTGTGCCCTCCCAGAGCCCCCCTGCCACTCCAGGCCCCACAGCCTGCACGGGACGCAGCCTCCTGGCTCCCAGGGCCGCCTCCTTCTTGCTGAGCAGTCCCATCAGATGTGCAGCGTTGGGCTGAGTCCTGTGCCCTGGTGAGTGACACCCCCAACCCTGATATCAGTAAAACGCTGAACCTGAAGAGCAGGGTGCCCCCGAGCCCCGACATTCTTCTTGTTCTTCCCATGACTGCACTGATGGCATCACGTTCTCTCCCTCCACAGCATTAACACAGCGGCGACGTCCAACCAGCTGTGTGGGAAGCTTCCACCTCAGGAGGAGAAATTCCTGACCCACAGTGACACACGGAGCAGGCCTTCAGTTTCCTCCCACGCCACAGCCCGAGATAGGTGGCCCGCGGGCCCGCTGCCCTCTCCACAGTCACAAGGGTCCCTGCCTCAAGTCTCCTTGCTCCATGGTTCCCCACACGCGGCTCCCCTCACGACCCAAGGTGGCTACCCAGACTCCACCCATCACAGCTGGTTTCCAGCCAGCAGGGACAGGGAGGGGACAGCAGGGAGAGGCCCCGCTCCACTGTGTGCTGGAGCTCGTCCTTCGGCCACCCCTAGTGGCAAGAAGCATTGGCAGCCAAGTCCTCCTGCAGGACCACAGGCTGTGACATGGGGACTCAGCACCCAGGCAGCCCTGCAGACTCACACGCAGCCCCGGGGGGCCCAGGCCTCTCTTCCCATCTCTGGACACGCAGCCCCGGGGGCCGAGGCCTCTCTTCCCATCTCTGGACACGCAGCCCCGGGGGCCCAGGCCTCTCTTCCCATCTCTGGACACGCAGCCCCGGGGGCCGAGGCCTCTCTTCCCATCTCTGGACACGCAGCCCCGGGGGCCGAGGCCTCTCTTCCCATCTCTGGACACGCAGCCCCGGGGGGCCGAGGCCTCTCTTCCCATCTCTGGACACGCAGCCCCGGGGGCCGAGGCCTCTCTTCCCATCTCTGGACACGCAGCCCCGGGGGCCGAGGCCTCTCTTCCCATCTCTGGACACGCAGCCCGGGGCCGAGGCCTCTCTTCCCATCTCTGGACACGCAGCCCGGGGCCGAGGCCTCTCTTCCCATCTCTGGACACGCAGCCCCGGGGGCCGAGGCCTCTCTTCCCATCTCTGGACACGCAGCCGGGGCCGAGGCCTCTCTTCCCATCTCTGGACACGCAGGCCCGGGGCCGAGGCCTCTTCCCATCTCTGGACACGCAGCCCGGGGCCGAGGCCTCTCTTCCCATCTCTGGACACGCAGCCCCGGGGGGCCGAGGCCTCTCTTCCCATCTCTGGACACGCAGCCCCGGGGGCCGAGGCCTCTCTTCCCATCTCTGGCTTCTGCAATTTCCCTGTCTTTAAGCTTCCTGTTTTTCCTCGATTTTCACTTGTGTTTTAAATTTCAAGTTCTCCTGGTTCTCTGGGGCTCCTTTCAGCGGCACCTGCTCTGCTTCAGGCCCCTCCAGGATGCCAGGACGGTTCCCAACACTCCCGTCTCTTCCAAGAACACTGCTGCATCCCCTGGGGAGGTTTTCTGTGTATTTACCGTGTCCTTTCTCTGCCCTGGGCTGTATGGTCTGGGTGCGGAGCAGGGAGTCTGTGTCCCGCCAGGGACCACGCCGGCCCCACCCCGCGAACCTGTCCAGGCAGCCTGGGATTACTGCAATTTCAGAAAACCTCTGTTTTGCCTTAGTTTTCCAATCTGTTGGCAGACCTTGCTTTAGTGTGACTTACGACTTTCCAAGTTTACCATGTGCCTCTTTTCCATTCCATGCGTGTGTATCTTTAATACACACCCAGCTTCCCAATGAGAAAACTGTACTAACTGGGGCACTGCTAAAACTCCGCAGGTGTACACCGTGGCCTTGCACGCGTGTGGACACGTCCGTGTGATGTGCTCACGTGCAGATTCCGGCACACTGGCCAACTGGTGGCTCCCCGACCCGCACCCTAGCAGTGGTTTCCATCACGCTGATGCCTCCACCTGAAGACGAAGAGCTCAGACAGCCCTTGAAATCAGCTCTTCACTCGCCGTCACGCTGCCGAGATCACCCTGCCTGTTGCTGAGGACGCAAAGGGAGGTGGCCAGCATCTGCCTGGCCACTCACCTGCCAAAGGGCAGCCGGGGGGTGTCCTGGTTTGGGCTATGATGAGTTAAAGCTGCCAGGGAGCATGACGTGCAGGTCTGCCTGCGGACGTGCGTTCCAAGCCTCTGCGATTAAGGAGCGTGGCAGCTGGGCTGCATTACAGGCGCACATCTAACTGCCTAAGAAACCAGGAAGAGTTTTGCAGACAACCGCCGGCCCCAGCAGACGCGCGCCCATCTTTAGCACCATGTTTCCTTTGGAAATGCTTCTGCTGTCACCACTTCCAGCCCCTCCCCTCTCTTGTTCCGAAGTGTCTGTGAGGGTGGCTCCTCATCTCACCCTCCTGGCTGCTAAACCCGCCCCTCTGTTCTCCCATTTGGCTTCAGCGTGTCTCAGAGCCACATCTCACCTTCTCCTCTGAGGCACTATGCCCCATTTTAGGGGCAGCAGCTCGTCGTGGGTGTCTGGCCTGGCCTCCTCCTGAGGGCTGTGCTGGGGCCACCGTGCCGTGGTCAGCTCAGGGAGCTCTGGTGGACCCGCACTGCCTTTTCTGGCTTTTGGGCTTTATGCCTCATCTGCCATCTCCTGACTGCCCGGTTATCTCTACGGCATCTGACGGACCCCGGGCCAGACGACGATCTGTAGAAATGAACCGAGGCCCAGGCTGATGCTACGTTCCTCTGAAGGGGCTATCCCATTTCTTCCTGCCAGGCACCTGGGGCCAGGCAGTGTGGGATCCCCTGAAATCCAGGCTCAGGTTTCCCCAGATGTTGGCAGGCTGGATGCCCACTGTGCAGCACGTCAGAGTCCAGGTCACCCTCACTCCAGGTGTCACCTTCCAGGCCATGGATATCCCAGCAGGCCCACACCCTGCAGGCCAGGGATGCCGCCAAAGCCAAATTCAACCCCTCAGCCACTTCAAGAACAGCCAACACCCCAGGCCAGAACTGGCAGGGCCCGTCCGTTCCTACAGATTCTGGGCTTGTCTGGATTGCAGCCTGGGCAATTGTGGCTGTCCTGTTAGCTTCTGAGGACACGGCTTCTTCGTCTGTCTTCAGGGAAAAGCTGCTCTGAATCACTAACCCCTGGCTACAAGTAGAAGCCAGACCGACCTGTTTCTCATCACAGAGGAGCCTGTGGATCTCCTGAGCAAACACAGCTCAGGAAAGCTGCCCAAAGACTGCCCACTGCTGGACCACAGCCGAGTCTTGGGCAATGCCAAGACCACCCATGCCCATGCACAGACTGCTGTGCACCTGGGGCCAGGGGAAGCAATTCACTCTGGCCCCGCAACAAAGGCAGCGTCCTGAGGACCTGCTCTCGGGAGAAAACTGAAAATGAATCCAGAAGCTACAGGCGAAACCCCGCATCCATCTCCTAATGGGGCAGGGTGAAAGGGAGAGGCTGCACCTGTCCCAGTGGCATCCAGACCTGCTGCGGCCCATGCTCCCATCCCTTCCCACTCCCCTCCGGCATGTGGCTCTGGCAGCCCCAGGACAGTACGTGGTGGTACCTTCTCGTGGATCTCCTGCGTGGACTGCGCGTCGCAGAAGGCCACGGTGGCCACGTCCTTCAAGATAGGCATCTCCACCGTGCAGTCCCGGCCATCCAGCAGTGCCACCAGGGGCCGCGGGTGCAGGGGCCCGTTCATGATTGGAGGTCGGACGCCTGCAAGACAGAAGCAAGTGCTCAGCCTTGCACCACCGCAGCCCCATGGCCACGACCTGCTCCACACTGCCCGCTGCGCACGGGCCGATGAGGGCTTTCCACTCTAAATGTTGTGATATTTGTAAACAGTGAATTTAAAATCCACAGGAAGGACAGATTTGTGTGTGCCTCAGCTCGCTGACACGAGTGGACAGACTACAGACACCCACCACTATCGCCCTCAGGCGCAGGGGCTCCCAGACCCCCGAGGCCCTCTGAGACCCCTCTAAGACCCCCCGAAACCCTCCCAGACCTGTCTGAGACTCCCCAAGACCCCCCCATACCCTCCGAGATCCCGAGACCCCAGGGCAGCTCCATGAGGCAGAGGGACAGGAGGGACCCGTGACACTGGAGGGCACAGATCGCAGCACAGGGCTTTACGAACATGGCTGCCCTTTTCTGCCTGGGCTACTGTGTGGCTGCTGGAATCCCCGATGGGGTCACCAATATTTCACACAGAATGCCCCACACTCTGCCTGGCATCGCTTCCATTTGTAAATTTGAAGGGACAAGAAACAGAGCTATGGAGGAAAAGGGTTAAAACCTACTAAAGTCCACTGTGCCCCTACCTTCCCAGAACGAGCTGATTAAAAACCACTAACACCCATTCCTTTCACATATGACACAACTAAGCTTCGTTCGGGACCACGTAGAGAAAGAGGGGCTCTGAAGTGTCACAGAAGCACAGCAGCTTCCAGGCGCCACCCGGCCACCCTGTGCCAGGCAGGGAGCACCGAGTGGGGCCACCGTCAGCCCCAGGGCAGCTGGGAAAAGGCAGAGCTGGAGCCAGGGTCTGGCCGGTCCACCCCCCAGACTGGCCCCAGGAGACCAAGCAGCCCGCAGGACCATTTGGCCAGCAGGAGAGGAGACACAGGACAGAACCAGGAAGCGGAGTGACCCAGTAACGTCCTCAGTGGCTGCAGCCATAAGCACGCTCAGCCATCTCCCACCCCGTCCACCAGCAGGTAAGCAGAGGCCACCAAGCCGCCAGGGCCCAGAATGCACTGCAAACATGGCTCTTGGAGCCCACAGCAGAGAAAAGAAACACCTGGTGGACAGCCCAAGGGTGCAATGGGCCTGCAGCAGGTGCCTGCAGGGGACAGGGCACAGGTCTCCACTGCCACCCCAAAGCCAAGGGCTCCCGGTTTGGCTGGGCCCAGGATCCTCCTTCCAAGTCCTCACGCCCCAGTGACCTCAGAGGAGCTACTGGCCATTCTACCCACTGGCCTTCAAGACAGGACAGGTACCAGGACCTGCCCAGACCGCAAACACGGGGTGTGCATGATCAAAACCACATCCTGGCTTGCCTGTTCCCTCATTCCATCTGGACAGGAGCTGCCCATGCCCCCCCCGCAGCCCCCCAGTGACACCCCACACTTCCCCGTCCTGCAGCCCCCCAGTGACACTCCACACGTCCCCCTCCTGCAGCCCCCCAGTGACACTCCACACGTCCCCCTCCTGCAGCCCCCCAGTGACACTCCACACGTCCCCCTCCTGCAGCCCCCCAGTGACACTCCACACGTCCCCTCCTGCAGCCCCCAGTGACACTCCACAGGTCCCCTCCTGCAGTCCCCAGTGACACTCCACGTCCCCTCCTGCAGCTCCCCAGTGACACTCACAGGTTCCCTCCTGCAGCCCCCAGTGACACTCCACACGTCCCCTCCTGCAGCCCCCAGTGACACTCCACGTCCCCTCCTGCAGCCCCCAGTGACACTCCACGTCCCCTCCTGCAGTCCCCAGTGACACTCCACACGTCCCCTCCTGCAGCTCCCCAGTGACACTCCACAGGTTCCCTCCTGCAGCCCCCAGTGACACTCCACGTCCCCTCCTGCAGCCCCCAGTGACACTCCACAGGTTCCCTCCTGCAGTCCCCAGTGACACTCCACACGTCCCCTCCTGCAGCCCCCAGTGACACTCCACGTCCCCTCCTGCAGCCCCCAGTGACACTCCACAGGTCCCCTCCTGCAGCCCCCCAGTGACACTCCACAGGTCCCCTCCTGCAGCCCCCAGTGACACTCCACAGGTCCCCCTGCAGCCCCCAGTGACACTCCACAGGTCCCCTCCTGCAGCCCCCAGTGACACTCCACAGGTCCCTCCTGCAGCCCCCAGTGACACTCCACAGGTCCCCTCCTGCAGCCCCCAGTGACACTCCACAGGTCCCCTCCTGCAGCCCCCAGTGACACTCCAGGTCCCCTCCTGCAGCCCCCAGTGACACTCCACAGGTCCCCTCCTGCAGCCCCCAGTGACACTCCACAGGTCCCCTCCTGCAGCCCCCAGTGACACTCCACAGGTCCCTCCTGCAGCCCCCAGTGACACTCCACAGGTCCCTCCTGCAGCCCCCAGTGACACTCCACAGGTCCCCTCCTGCAGCCCCCAGTGACACTCCACAGGTCCCTCCTGCAGCCCCCAGTGACACTCCACGTCCCCTCCTGCAGCCCCCAGTGACACTCCACACGTCCCCTCCTGCAGCCCCCAGTGACACTCCACACGTCCCCTCCTGCAGCCCCCAGTGACACTCCACGTCCCCTCCTGCAGCCCCCCAGTGACACTCCACAGGTCCCCCTCCTGCAGCCCCCAGTGACACTCCACAGGTCCCCTCCTGCAGCCCCCAGTGACACTCCACAGGTCCCCTCCTGCAGCCCCCAGTGACACTCCACACGTCCCCTCCTGCAGCCCCCAGTGACACTCCACAGGTCCCCTCCTGCAGCCCCAGTGACACTCCACAGGTCCCCTCCTGCAGCCCCAGTGACACTCCACACGTCCCCCTCCTGCAGCCCCCCAGTGACACTCCACGTCCCCTCCTGCAGCCCCCAGTGACACTCCACAGGTCCCCTCCTGCAGCCCCCAGTGACACTCCACAGGTCCCCTCCTGCAGCCCCCCAGTGACACTCCACACATCCCCTCCTGCAGCCCCCAGTGACCTCCACAGGTCCCCTCCTGCAGCCCCCAGTGACACTCCACAGGTCCCCTCCTGCAGCCCCCCAGTGACACTCCACAGGTCCCCTCCTGCAGCCCCCAGTGACACTCCACCGTCCCCTCCTGCAGCCCCCAGTGACACTCCACACGTCCCCTCCTGCAGCCCCAGTGACACTCCACACGTCCCCTCCTGCAGCCCCCAGTGACACTCCACAGGTCCCCTCCTGCAGCCCCCAGTGACACTCCACAGGTCCCCTCCTGCAGCCCCCAGTGACACTCCACACGTCCCCTCCTGCAGCCCCCAGTGACACTCCA
This sequence comes from Saguinus midas, assembly GCA_021498475.1. NCBI lineage: Eukaryota > Metazoa > Chordata > Mammalia > Primates > Cebidae > Saguinus > Saguinus midas. Next base: position 135,228,272 of record CM038393.1, on the reverse strand, counting down.
CACGTCCCCCTCCTGCAGCCCCCCAGTGACACTCCACAGGTCCCCTCCTGCAGCCCCAGTGACACTCCACAGGTCCCCTCCTGCAGCCCCCAGTGACCTCCACAGGTCCCCCTGCAGCCCCAGTGACACTCCACACGTCCCCTCCTGCAGCCCCAGTGACACTCCACAGGTCCCCTCCTGCAGCCCCCCAGTGACACTCCACAGGTCCCCTCCTGCAGCCCCCAGTGACACTCCACACGTCCCCTCCTGCAGCCCCCAGTGACACCTCACAGGTCCCCTCCTGCAGCCCCCAGTGACACTCCACACGTCCCCTCCTGCAGCCCCCAGTGACACTCCACAGGTCCCCTCCTGCAGCCCCCAGTGACACTCCACACGTCCCCTCCTGCAGCCCCAGTGACACTCCACAGGTCCTCCTGCAGCCCCCAGTGACACTCCACAGGTCCCCTCCTGCAGCCCCCAGTGACACTCCACGTCCCCTCCTGCAGCCCCCAGTGACACTCCACAGGTTCCCCTCCTGCAGCCCCCAGTGACACTCACACGTCCCCTCCTGCAGCCCCCAGTGACACTCACACGTCCCTCCTGCAGCCCCAGTGACACCCACACTTACCCGTCCTGCAGCCCCCAGTGACACTCCACATCCCCTCCTGCAGCCCCAGTGACACTCCACACGTCCCTCCTGCAGCCCCAGTGACACTCACACGTCCCTCCTGCAGCCCCCCAGTGACACTCCACAGGTCCTCCTGCAGCCCCCCAGTGACACTCCACAGGTCCCCCTCCTGCAGCCCCCCAGTGACACTCCACAGGTCCCCTCCTGCAGCCCCCCAGTGACACTCCACAGGTCCCCTCCTGCAGCCCCCAGTGACCTCCACAGGTCCCCTCCTGCAGCCCCCAGTGACACTCCACAGGTCCCTCCTGCAGCCCCCCAGTGACACTCCACAGGTCCCCTCCTGCAGCCCCCAGTGACACTCCACAGGTCCCCTCCTGCAGCCCCCAGTGACACTCCACACGTCCCCTCCTGCAGCCCCCAGTGACACTCCACACGTCCCCTCCTGCAGCCCCCAGTGACACTCCACAGGTCCCCTCCTGCAGCCCCCAGTGACACTCCACAGGTCCCCTCCTGCAGCCCCCAGTGACACTCCACACGTCCTCCTGCAGCCCCCAGTGACACTCCACACGTCCCCTCCTGCAGCCCCCACACTGACACTCCACAGGTCCCTCCTGCAGCCCCCAGTGACACTCCACAGGTCCCCTCCTGCAGCCCCCAGTGACCTCCACACGTCCCCTCCTGCAGCCCCCAGTGACACTCCACACGTCCCCTCCTGCAGCCCCCAGTGACACTCCACAGGTCCCTCCTGCAGCCCCCCAGTGACACTCCACAGGTCCCTCCTGCAGCCCCCAGTGACACTCCACACGTCCCCTCCTGCAGCCCCCAGTGACACCTCACAGGTCCCTCCTGCAGCCCCCAGTGACACTCCACACGTCCCCTCCTGCAGCCCCCAGTGACACTCCACACGTCCCCTCCTGCAGCCCCCAGTGACACTCCACAGGTCCCCTCCTGCAGCCCCCAGTGACACTCCACAGGTCCCCTCCTGCAGCCCCCAGTGACACTCACACGTCCCCTCCTGCAGCCCCCAGTGACACTCACACGTCCCCTCCTGCAGCCCCCAGTGACACCCACAGGTCCCTCCTGCAGCCCCCAGTGACACTCCACACGTCCCCTCCTGCAGCCCCCAGTGACACTCACACGTCCCCTCCTGCAGCCCCCAGTGACACTCCACAGGTCCTCCTGCAGCCCCCAGTGACACTCCACAGGTCCCCTCCTGCAGCCCCCAGTGACACTCCACAGGTCCCCTCCTGCAGCCCCCAGTGACACTCCACAGGTCCTCCTGCAGCCCCCAGTGACACTCCACAGGTCCCCTCCTGCAGCCCCCAGTGACACCACAGGTCCCCTCCTGCAGCCCCCAGTGACACTCCACGTCCCCTCCTGCAGCCCCCATGGTGACACTCACACGTCCCCTCCTGAACCCCCGGTGACACTCCACACGTCCCCTCCTGCAGTCCCCAGTGACACTCCACAGGTCCCTCCTGCAGCCCCCAGTGACACTCCACAGGTCCCCTCCTGCAGCCCCCAGTGACCTCCACAGGTCCCCTCCTGCAGCCCCCAGTGACACTCCACAGGTCCTCCTGCAGCCCCCAGTGACACTCCACAGGTCCCCTCCTGCAGCCCCCAGTGACACTCCACAGGTCCCTCCTGCAGCCCCCAGTGACACTCCACAGGTCCCCTCCTGCAGCCCCCAGTGACACTCCACAGGTCCCTCCTGCAGCCCCCAGTGACACTCCACAGGTCCCCTCCTGCAGCCCCCAGTGACACTCCACAGGTCCCTCCTGCAGCCCCCAGTGACACTCCACACGTCCCCTCCTGCAGCCCCCAGTGACACTCCACAGGTCCCCTCCTGCAGCCCCCCAGTGACACTCCACAGGTCCCCTCCTGCAGCCCCCAGTGACACTCACAGGTCCCCTCCTGCAGCCCCCACGGTGACACTCCACACGTCCCCTCCTGCAGCCCCCAGTGACACTCCACAGGTCCCTCCTGCAGCCCCCAGTGACACTCCACAGGTCCCTCCTGCAGCCCCCAGTGACACTCCACACGTCCCCTCCTGCAGCCCCCACGGTGACACTCCACACGTCCCCTTCCTGCAGCCCTCCCGGTGACACTCCACACGTCGCCCTCCTGCAGACCCCAGTGACACAGCGCATGGTCTGGCTCCCTAAGCACAAGTGGCGGTGGTTACTCCTCATGTGTGAGGGGTTTACGTTGCTGTTTCTGAGTGAGTGGGTAGACATCTACTCTTACCACCCTTTGTCTTCACTTTCGATGAGGAAGGTGTGAACACGCAAACCCCACAGGCCCAGAGCTCACGGGCCATCTCAATGCAAAGTCTGAACCGCCCCTGCCAGTGAACGTGGGGACTTGGGCTGGTGTTGTGGTGAGAATGCGACAGTGGGAACCACAACAGACGCAGCTGCGTCTGAACTGCCTGGGAGGACTCCTGGGTGCAGGGTGAGTGGAGCCGGGAGGAGTAGGTGAAGACGCCAGGCCCCACCAGTCAGGTACCCAAGGTGTCTCATCACATCACCCACCAGCTGCCCCCACCCACTGCACCAGGGTCCCACCAGACAACCTGCCCTTGCGGGCTTGTGGACATGCCCAGGAGGCCGCACAGTCATACGGCCTGTGCTGGAGCAGGCTTTGCAGCAGCCCTCAGCCCAGGGCTGTTTCCCGGCTGCACGCACTTCTGGGCCAGAGAACACAGACCAACTACTAGAAACGGCTCCACAGGGCGGCAGCCCTGCTCTGGGGCATGCCAGGTGGACACCTGGGACTTCCAGGGTTCCATGTGGGGCTCCGTCCTCGTGCTGGCGGACCCCGCACTCCCTCTGTGCCCCTCAGACACTTTCCAACAGAAACAGCAGATGCCACGGACAGGCCTGATCACAGCTGTGCTCTGCCACCAGGCATGCAGGAAACCCTCCCTCAGGGGATGGCTATCCTCGCCCAGAACACACTGGGGGCCGGGTGGCAGCAAAGAGGCCCAATGCCCGCACAGCCCGGGTCCCTCGACTTCATCCAAGGTGGCGGAGAGACCAGCCAGCTCCGCTCTGCCGCAGACGCCAGGAACCCCTACCAACCTGACATCTCTTAATATGGGCTTGGCTTCCACGACCATGAATTCGACTTTTCAAAGCTTTTTATCTTCAGGGTCCCCAGGCAGAACCGCGTCCTGTCTCGGAGCCTCATCCCACGTCCTTAATTGTCTCGAGCCAAAGCGCTCAGGCTTCTGATCCACGGCAATCACTGAAGCCTGCGTCGGGGTCAAAGTCTTACTAAAAATCAAACACAAGAGACACGTTAACACGCCATCGAAGGTCCGACCAGAACTCACAGACTCCAGGAAATGCCTCGGACGTGGGCTCGCTGCATCGGCCACACCCAGGGCTGCTGGCTGGGACCTACCTGGACTCAGGGGCCTGCTGTCAGTCAGGGGCCCTGGCTCCCGCCACACATGTGAGAGGCACGCACCCCAAGGTGGCAGTGCCAAGCCCGAAGCTGGGCTCCAGGGGCCCCTATGCCGCCTCTTGAGAACCGCCCCCCAGGACTAAGGCCACCCCCACAGGCTCTAGCTGCACCCTGATGTCCCCAGTGTCCAAGAACAAGGGGACTGAGGACAGGACAGAGGATGCGTGCTGTGGGCAGGGAAACTGAGAAAGGCTCTGCCTACTGTTCTGGAAGCTTCTATCTCATGTGGCCAATTCCTGGGAGCCACCGGGAGAGGTGCTGCTGGCTTTTCAGCATCCAGCCTGCCACTGCCTGCCCTGGGCCATGCTGTCTCCACCTCTGACCCTCAGAGCACCCCAGCAACGCTCCCTTAATTCTCCCGAAAGCACTGCTCAGCTCTTCCTGACTGCTAGGCCAGGGCCTGGCAGGAAGCTGAGGGCACGGACCTCGACGGCCAAATGCAGTGGTGGGGGGCACCTGAGGGGCCAAGCCTTCCGGGCAGTACAGGGGGCTGGGAGTGCCCATGATCACCCAGCCCTGGGGAGGGTGTCACTGAGCCGCCCACATCTGGCCCCTGCTCTGGCATGAAGACACCACACAGGGGCTGACCCCAAGGTGCAGCTGACGTCTGGCAGACCAGGAAAAGAGCTGGCCACCAGCCGCACTGCGCAGGCACAGGCAGAGACGACTGCCTGCCAAGCCAAGAAGGGCCGCTCAGACAGGCCTAACACCCTGGTGGTGCGCTGGGAGGCTGCCCCTGCCAGAGGCCTTACAGACGAATCTCTGCCCCTCACTCCCCTCTACAGGATTCAAGCGCACACGCCAACTGTGTCCCGTGGTGTGCGGAGACACCCCTGCACACGGTGCGGCCCCACACACAAACACACCTCCCATCCAGGGTCCCTGACACCACTCTTCATGGCAGGTGCTGGGTGGGGCTTCCCTATGGAGGACCAGAGAGCAACACGGTGGAGTGGAATCCCCCCGCCTGGGCCTGCGCCCCCAACAACCTGTGCTGGGCCTTCAAGGCGGGTTCCCCGCCCCCCCCAGCACTCCCACCACTACCCCCACCCACTGCACCTGGATCCTGCATAAAAACAGAAACTAAAAGGACAGGAGAAAACAGCCTCAATGTCACACCTCTGCCACAAGCCAGCCTGGCCAGGGTAAGGCACTGCACCATCCATGCCCGCCAAACGCATCAATACCGGCTGATACCCATCAATACTGCCCACGGCGGCCCGGTATCAGCTGCTGCTCGTCAAGACCGGCCAATACTCATCAATACTGCCCATGGTAACACAGCGCTGGCTGCTGCTCCCCAGTGACTCCACAGGTCCCTCCTGCAGCCCCAGTGACACTCCACAGGTCCCCTCCTGCAGCCCCCAGTGACACTCCACAGGTCCCCTCCTGCAGCCCCCAGTGACACTCCACAGGGCTGCTGGCTGGGACCTACCTGGACTCAGGGCCTGCTGCAGTCAGGGGACACTGGCTCACAGGTCCCCCTGCAGAGTGACACTCCACAGGTCCCCTCCTGCAGCCCCCAGTGACACTCCACAGGTCCCTCCTGCAGCCCCAGTGACACTCCACACGCCCCTCCTGCAGCCCCCAGTGACACTCCACAGGTCCCCTCCTGCAGCCCCCAGTGACACTCCACAGGTCCCCTCCTGCAGCCCCAGTGACACTCCACAGGTCCCTCCTGCAGCCCCAGTGACACTCCACACGTCCCTCCTGCAGCCCCCCAGTGACACTCCACAGGTCCCTCCTGCAGCCCCCAGTGACACTCCACAGGTCCCTCCTGCAGCCCCAGTGACACTCCACACGTCCCTCCTGCAGCCCCAGTGACACTCCACACGTCCCCTCCTGCAGCCCCCCAGTGACACTCCACACGTCCGCCTGCTGCAGACTCTTCCTGACTGCTAGCGCAGGGCCTGGCAGGAAGCTAAGACCTCAAGTGCGGTGGTACCTCATGTGTGAGGGGTTTACGTTGCAGTACAGGGGCTGGGTGCCGCATCTACTCCCAGCCCTTGTCACTTCACCGATGAGGGCCCTGCTCTGGCATGAAACCCACACAGGGGCTGACCCAAGGTGCAGCTGACATCTGGCAGACCAGGAAAAGAGCTGGCCACCAGCCGCACTGCGCAGGCACAGGCAGAGACGACTGCCTGCCAAGCCAAGAAGGGCCGCTCAGACAGGCCTAACACCCTGGTGGTGCGCTGGGAGGCTGCCCCTGCCAGAGGCCTTACAGACGAATCTCTGCCCCTCACTCCCCTCTACAGGATTCAAGCGCACACGCCAACTGTGTCCCGTGGTGTGCGGAGACACCCCTGCACACGGTGCGGCCCCACACACAAACACACCTCCCATCCAGGGTCCCTGACACCACTCTTCATGGCAGGTGCTGGGTGGGGCTTCCCTATGGAGGACCAGAGAGCAACACGGTGGAGTGGAATCCCCCCGCCTGGGCCTGCGCCCCCAACAACCTGTGCTGGGCCTTCAAGGCGGGTTCCCCGCCCCCAGCACTCCCACCACTACCCCCACCCACTGCACCTGGATCCTGCATAAAAACAGAAACTAAAAGGACAGGAGAAAACAGCCTCAATGTCACACCTCTGCCACAAGCCAGCCTGGCCAGGGGGTAAGGCACTGCACCATCCATGCCCGGCCAAACGCATCAATACCGGCTGATACCCATCAATACTGCCCACGGCGGCCCGGTATCAGCTGCTGCTCGTCAAGACCGGCCAATACTCATCAATACTGCCCATGGTAACACAGCGCTGGCTGCTGCTCCTGGAGGCTCCTAGATACCCCTCAATGCTGCTCAGCACTTGTCAGTACCACCCAGCACTTGCCCACACCTGTGGCTCCAAGGAGGAAGCAGATGTGGGAAGGCCACCCTGGCCCTCCTGAAGGACCCTGCAGTGAGGAGGCGTGGGCTCCTGAGCTGAGGGACCTGCGACAGGGCTCCTGTCAGAGCTGAGGGGCTGCACCCTGTGCCACAGGGACCTCCTGCGGCTCCTTGTTCCAAGGCTGCCCAGGTTCAGGAGAGACCCCTGAGGCCCAGTACCTGGTTCTCCTCCAGGGGCCTGTCTTGGAAACAGCCCTGGGGCGAGACCTGTCCTTAACTTTGGGGGAGATCTGTCCACCCTCTGCCCTACCCTGGGACCACGGTGCACCCACAAAGCAGCCCCCCCTGCTGGGCTGAACCTCCCGCACTGACACCCAGCAGGTGCGATATCCAGAGTCCCTGGGCACCTCATTCGAGTCCCAGAGCTCCCACCCAGTGTGATGTCCGGAGGCACTGGGCACCTCATGCCAGGGAGCTGGCCTCCCAACAGCCCTCCTAGCTGGCCAGTTGGGAGTCAAGGGCTCCTGGTCTGTACCTCCCTCACACGCTCCGAGATGAAGGCACAGAGCTCCCAGAAGGGCCTGTGCCATTCAAACCCAGGACCAGGCTGCTTTTCCTTATTAAAACTCACGGCCCACACCTGTGGCTCAAAGAGGCCCAATGCCCGACAGCCCAGGTCCCTCGACTTCATGAAGGTGGCAGTGAGGGCCAGCTCCGAGCTGCTGCAGACGCCAGGACCCCTACCAACCTGTCAGAGCTTAAGGGCTGCACCTGTGCCACACGACTCCTGAATTCGACTTGTTCCAAAGCTTTTAGGTTCAGGGTCTGAGGCAGAACCAGTACCTGGTCTGAGCCTCTCCTCCAGGGGCCTGTCTTGGAAACAGCGCCTGGGCTGATCCACGGCAATCACTTAAGCCTGCGTCTGTCAAAGTCTGCCCTACTGGGACCACAAATCAAACACACAGAACACGTTAACACGCCCTGCTGGGCTGACTCCCAGAACTCACAGACCCAGGAAATGCCTCGGACGTGGGCACCTCATCGTCCCAGGCTCCCACCCAGTGTGATGTCCGGAGGCCCTGGGCACCTCATGCCAGGGAGCTGGCCTCCCAACAGCCCTCCTAGCTGGCCAGTTGGGAGTCAAGGGCTCCTGGTCTGTACCTCCCTCACACGCTCCGAGATGAAGGCACAGAGCTCCCAGAAGGGCCTGTGCCATTCAAACCCAGGACCAGGCTGCTTTTCCTTATTAAAACTCACGGCACACATGGCTCTCAGCTCAGCAAGGCAAGGACAGTCTCCAGGTCCACATCTTGCAGATGCTGGGGCCTCCTTCGACTTAACTTCACATTGTAAGAAAGCCCTCAACGGACCCACAGGGAAACTGGTGCTGCTGGCTTTTCAGCATCCAGCCGCTTCCACTGCCTGCCCTGGGCCATGCTGTTACCTCTGACCTCAGAGCACCCCAGCAACGCCCCTATTCTCCGAAAGCACTGCTCAGCTCTTCCTGACTGCCTGCCAGGGCCTGGCAGGAAGCTGAGGCACGGACCTCGACGGCCAAATGCGTGTGGTGGGGGCACTCTGAGGGCCAAGCCTTCCGGGCAGTACAGGCTGGGAGTGCCCATGATCACCCAGCCCTGGGAGGGTGTCACTGAGGCCCACATCTGGCCCCTGCTCTGCATGAAGACACCACACAGGGGCTGACCCAAGGTGCAGCTGACGTCTGCAGACCAGGAGAGCTGGCCACCAGCCCTGCGGTAGGACTTGGGAGACGACCCCTGCCAAGCCAAGAAGGGCTCCTCCTCAGCAGGCCTGATGAGATGTGGTGCGCTGTCCAAACTCACAACAGCACTGTTCCTTACCCAGCCTCAGTGCCTGGCCCCCATCCCAGCCTGCTTAGACCCAGCCTCGGCAGCCACCAACCCTCCAAGGCCCTCCAGCCCTGCTGGGCCAACCAGTCCTCTGCCCTCCCCCGCGGCTTCTACCAGAATATGAGTCCCCAAGGCCCTTCCTCACCAACCCCTTCTTCCCCCTCCCCACAGCGGCCCCTAAAGCTGCTGCCCAGGAAGGCATTCCCCGACCTCCAGAAGGGCACCCTTGGGCTGGCAGTCTCACTGGCCCTCACCCTGCCTTGTCCCCATAAGCCCTGGTGCCTCTGGGCTAAAAGTCCGGCACTGCCCCAAGTGGCCTTCTCGCAACGAAGCTGTCCTGCCGTCAGTCCCCTGGCACAGCCACCTAGGCGTTGGTGAGATGCCTCCTTCGGCTGTCCAGGCAGAGCTGCCCAGGCAGGGGCTGACAGTGACGAAGGCTGTGCACAGCCTGACCCAGAGCCCTCCAGCCACGAGATGCAGCCACCTGCTGCCCCAAGGGGACTGAGTCCTTGCCCTGTAATAACAGAGAAGGCCAGTCCCCCAAGAGGGAGCCCCACAGCAGCATGGGGCCATCAGAACTTCCCCCAGACAGACACTGCCCGCCACCCATGGGCCGACGCAGCACCTCCAACGACAGCATCCTGTGAGCCCAGGAGCCACAGTGCTCCACAGGGCCTGTGGGGCCACATCGCAGCTGAGAGGACAGAGTAGGAGATGTAATCGAAGGCATGAATTTGCCACCAAGACTCCTCTCCAGGACGTCCCACGTTTGTCAGCAAGCACATGCAGACGCCTTGTGAACTCCAGGATCCCCCGAAAGCCACCTTCCCAGCTCCTACCACGTGTGGGGCAGCTGGGCCACGCCCTTCCTGGCCTTCCCAACGGGACATTCTATACATCATACTGCTCGAGAGGCAGTCTCGGATGCCTCAGGCTCATGCCAGCCAGGCAGACGGGGCAGCCTAGCAGTCCGCACACCACAAATGGGCGGCAGGCCAGGGCCGCATGGGCCACATCAGGCCTGGGGAGTTGATGGCGGTGCCAGGGGAGGGTGCACAAGGGGCCTGGTCCCACTACCACCCACGCCTCTCAGGGCCACAGCCCCAACGCCTCCCCATCCAAACCAACCCTGGACCTACTGGGCTTCTGGGACCATCCTCAGTCTCCTTCAACACCTACAAGCTGTTGGGCCACCCAGAGGGACAACTCCAGGTCAGTGTTTGGCTTGATAAAGAACAATCTAAGAGATTTCCGGATTCACAGGAAAAAATGAACATTTTCTCATGGGAGATACCACATTAAGTGTGTGGCTGGAAGGGCTGCTGGAAGGGACAGTCAAGTGACAGAGGTGGCATCTTGTAGGTTACCCCGACCCAGTCGGGAGGGGGAGGACAGCAGTGGGCTCTGGCCACTGCAGCAGACAATGGAGGACCCGGGGGGCCAGATGCTCCCAGCACAGAGCTTTTGCCCACCAGAGGACCCGGCACTCTGACCAGGCACTGACCAGGGTTCCCTCGAGTGATGCAGTTCAACCACAGAACCCGCACAGCAGTCCCTGGAGCCTCCACCACCTCCTGGCCACCCTGGGCCCTGAGCCAAGCCCGCACCCCATCAGCACCACCTGCACAGAGCCCTCTGCAGCCCCGAGTGGAGTGGAAAACAAGTTCTTCTGGAAGGAGAGTCACCCAAGGTAAACACCTCACAGGGCACATGCTCTGACTTGGGCAATGCATGGGGAGTACAGGGCACAGCTGGGCACAGAGCACTGCAGGAAGCCTTCTCAGCAACATTCGTGGTGCCGGCCGCACACCTCTTGGCTCTGGGATGGCACCATCAGCTCAGGCCAGGTCACACTCTGGGAGCGCTGGCCACAGGAAGTCGAAAGGGCAAGCGACAGTCGGAGAAAAGCCAGAACTGCCAGGCTGTGGGGAGCCCGGTGTGACTGGACGGCCACCTCTGAGCCCCACGGAGTGAGAGGGCTTCTCCAGCCTGGGCCCGTTTCCTGGACAGCAGGGCTGCTTCTGCCCAGGGATCCCCTGCAAAGATTTATTCACAGAGTGGCTGTGAATAGTGGCTGTCTGCCGGATAACCGAACCTTACACTACACTACACATGTCCAAAGAGTGGTGGCTCCTGACCCTGGGGGAGGCAGACAAGGCCAGCCTGGCCAGGGCAGCTCAAGCCCACAGGACTGGGCCCAGGCTCAGCCCACTCAGCAGAGGGACAGGACCAGCCCCCATCCTGTGCACCCCGGGCCAAGCCTCCCCTCCCCCACTGCCATATCCTCAGGTTAATGACAAATGTGTAGAAGGGAAGATCCCACACTGACATCCCCAACCACACGCCCACCTCTCAGAACTCATCACTGTCCTCGTCAAAGCTGACAGGATGAAGTGTACGTTGGGGACATGGCAGGCACCCCACAATGGCCGGGCAGGCAGACAAGGCACCACCAGGAGTGACGAGACGGGGCCCCCGGTGCATGTCCCTTCCAGAGCTCTGCAGAAGACCCGAGGACAGAAGCAGGTGCTCAAAGATGGGCGACAGAACCAAGAGAGCAAAAGGCGTCTGCGGAGCCTTCAGCACCAGCCAGGAGCCAAGCCCAGACCCCAGAAGGTGGTGGCCAGGCCTGGGCCGGCAGGGGAGACCCGGGAGGCCTGGTGCTGAGGCCCAGGGCAGAGGCACGCCCAACGAAGTTCCAGGACAGAGAATGGGGTCCCACAAACCGCAGCTGTCATCCTCAGCTGCAACGGCAAATAGAGTCCCCCACGGTGCTGCCCCAACACTGTCCCAAGTCGCAGCCGGAGACGCAGACGCGCAGAGGCCACCCCCGGCCGGGGTCACCGCGCTAGCTCAGCGGGGACAGCCGAGGTGCGGGCCCAGCCGCCAGCGCCTTTCTTTCCCTGAGGAACGTGCGCTCCTTGCCGAGCTCCTTCACAAACGGTGGAGAGGACTCGGGGGGCTCGGGCTCCGCGGAGCTCGACGGAGCACCCTGCGCACCCGCCGCCTCGGCCAGACTCCGGGCCCTGTAAACCCGGCTCTCAGGGTTTCACCTCCCCAGCTCGGAGCACCGGGAACAGCGCGACCGCCCTCCCTGCTCCCCACGAGAAGGGAATTCTGTCCAGGCAATCAGACTAGAGCAGCAGGGCTCTGGCCCCCGCCCGGCTTCTAGACACCGACGCCCTTGGAGGCCGCTCCCGGGCAGACAACGCTCCAGCCCCGGCCCGGGGCTCAGGCGCACGGGCTCTGCCTTTGCAGCCGCGTCGAAGGTGGGGGCAGAGGCTCCGCGGAACGACCCGGGCCGGCCCAGAACGCGGGCACTGCAAGATGGCGATGCCTGCGGGCCCGGCTCCCGCCCAAGCTCCCTGCTTCCGCAGCCCGCGGGGAAGGCGCCCCAGGACCAGGGCGGCACCAGGCACGAGCAGGTGAGGGCGCCCGGCGGGTCCGGGACTTAGCGAGGACGGAGACCCCCGGGCCCTCCCGCGTCACCGCCGGGGACTGCACTTTGGGCCCGGTCCGAGAGTGACCGCCTCCTCCGCGGTCAGACCCGGCGCCCGGGACCCGTCCCCTTCCCCCACAGCGCGCCGCCACCGTAGCCGGCGGTCTCCGGGCGGGCGGGGCGCGCTCCCGCGAGTGGCCCGGGGAGCGCGCCCCAGGACGTCCCGAGCTGCGCAGGGCGCACCCCACACCTCAGCCCCGCAGGCCCAGCCGCGGGGTCATGACCGGGGACTGGATCGCGGCCGGGGATCGTGACTCAGGGGGCCGTCCCGGGTCCCGGGGGCTAGGGCCAGCGGAGCCGAGGACCCGGCGGGGCAGCCAAGAGGCCCGCAGGCCCCTTTGTGTCACCTGCGCGGGCCGCGGGCGGGGCGGGCGGACGGCGGCGCTCGCGCACGCGCACCGGCACGCAGCAGTCCGCGCATGCGCACCACTCCTCCCGCGGTCCCGCCCCTGGTCGCGGCTACGCGCAGGCGCTAACGCGCACGCGCACTCGCACACAAAGCCGGCGGGCTGTGGGCGCGCGCTCAACCCGCCCCCGCGTCCCCCGCCGGCGCGGCCTCCGCCCCGCCCCGCCCCCGCCCGCGGCCGGAAACGCGCGCGCGCGCGGCCTTACCCAGCGGCAGGCCCTTGTTGAGCAAGTGCGAGCTGCCCATCGAGAGGCGCGGGCGGCCGCGGGCCCCGACCGCTCCGGCGCGCTCCGCCGCCGCGAGCCCGGCGCTTGGGGCGGCCTCGGCGCCGTCTGCTGCTCCGCCCGCCCGCCTGCGCCTGGCCGCCGCCGTGCCGAGTCTCCGCCGCGCCGCTGAGCCGCGCTCGGACGACCGCGCGGGCGGGGACACGGCGGCGCGCGCGGGCGGGGCCTCGCGGTTGGTCTCCTGGTTCCCGGCGCGGGCGGCGGGCGGACTCACGCGGGCGGCTCAGGGCCCGCCCGGCCGGGGCGCGGCCGCGGGGCGGGGCGGGAGCCCGGCGGGAAGCTGGTCGGGGTTGCAGCCCTGCGGAGCCCCGGGGCCCGGAGTTCTGTACGTTCTAAACCGCCCGTCCCCGAGGAAGACGGGCAGGGTCGGGCCGGACTCAGCGCCGCTGGCGGGCGCGCCGTCCGCCCAGGGGCCCCTGGGGGACGGCGCTGGGCCCGGAAATCGAAGCCGGGCCGCCCACGTCAGCGCCCGGCGCGGGCCGGAACGTAAATGGCGCTCCTCCGCGCCGGGGCCGCCCCGCTTCCTTCCCGCCCTCCGGCCGTCGCCTCCCGCGTTCGCGCCTCGCGCCGCGGCCTGGGCCTGCAGCCGGTGCGCGGCGGGGTCCGTGCGCCCCCGGGGAGCCTGTCCTCGCGGTCCCGCTCTTTCCGCTGCTGTCCAGGGTCACCGAGGCCGCGGGACCCCGTCGCCTCCACCCGGGCCCTGAATTTACCGTCCAAGAGCCGGCCGCATTCGGGGCCCCAGGAGAAGAAGCGCGCTCGCCCCGGTGCCTTCCCCCGCACGGGGACCCGGATTCCGGGAGGGGCCGCGTCCTGCCAGGCCCGGGAAGCTCAGGGCTGGAGAACCCCCTCCCCGACCCCCTTTTCCTCTAACAAGAGTGGGGTTTGTAGCCGACCAGCGTCCTGGCAGCTCAGCTCCTCTTTCCCGTTAGGGATTAATAATATCAAAGCCCTGCCCGCTGCAGGAGACGTCCCGACCGCGGCCTGCTCTCCAGGGGCTGCCTCTGCGGACTCCACGGGGCCCAGGGATAGCGGGTGGACGCTTCCCTCCGCCCCGTGGGGAGGGCCTCCGTGCGGGGCTACTCTGAGCTCTCTGAAGTGTTTGGATAGTTGCATAATTTCAGATACAGCAGCATGGATCCTGAATGATGCAGACTCCTCTCCGCTGCGAGGCACCTGCTGTGGTTCCCGAGGAAGCGTCCGGGGCTGGCCTGGGTAGCTCAAGTTTCCCCTTCAGGGCTGGGAGGACCTCAGACCCCGCTGACAGTGCTGGGGCCCTCAGCCAGCCTGCCCTGCGGGCCACTTCCTATTCTCTCAGACGCGGGCTGCCGAGCTGTGGCCTGGAGGAAGCCTGGCAGGTGTCACCAGAGCTTTGGAGACGCTGGGGCTCTGCCGGGGAAGCCCAGGGGGAGTCATGAAGGAGGGAACATGTGTGGAGCCCTTGTAGGGGTAGGGACAGTCCTGCAGAGATCTAAGAAAAGAATATTCCAGAAAAGTGTGCGGCAGCTTCCAAGGCCAGGCATGGGTGCAGGGGACACGGGGCCGCCGCTGGAGGGGCCTAGGTGAGGCTGCCGGGAGGGGACAGTGTGGTTGGTGGGGTGCACAGGCGGGACCTCGCTGGGCTTTCCTGTCCACTGGGCAAGGAGAGGCAGCAGGTGGCCGGACGCAGGGATGTGCCAACCCCTGCCCCCAGGGGAGCTGGGGACGGGGGGTCCCAGACACTATCCTCTGCAGCGAGTCGGGTTGTGGTTTACTGGGGGGTGTTGGATAAAATGGAGAGGCTTCTGGGGAGAAATTCCTGGCTCCATGGTGGACTTGCAGAGCTCAAGAGGCAGCCACGTGCTGGAAGGTGCAAGGAACATCACTAAGGCTTTGGGCCCTGTGGGTGGGGCTGCCGTGAGCAGCAAGCTCACTCCAGAGGAGCAGTTCCTCTCCAGCATCCACTTCCTGCACACTTATACGTTGAAAGTAGCTGGAGCAGAGCACCCCGGAATTCCACAGGCAGCTAAGAACCAGAGAACAATGCAGGCCAGCCGGGGATGCAGCATCTCCCCCAGGATCACGCTCCACAGCCTCCCCCCGCACCACTCAGTGCGTTATCACGTCTACTTGGCCCCTGCCCCGTCCCAGTGGCTTGGCTTGTTCCAAGCACTGCATTCTCCAGCTGCGGTTTTGGCTACAGTGCTGTCTGCTCCCCACGTTTGGCAACTCCAGCTGAGATTCCTACACCCAAATGTGACTGTTGCCCAAGGAGAAACCTCAGCTTTGGGTGTGCCAAGCCATGTGCACAGCTCGTCCCAACCCCTGCAGGCCCACCTGCTTCTCCCACCTCCAGTCCTCCTCTGTGATGAGCAGATGCTCACCGCCGTCCAGGGTTTGGCCAAGCATGTGCCTGCCCTCTAGCCTCCTGTGGTTGAGCTTGCCGTGTACCTGCACACAGGAGGGGCTCCTGGCGTTTGCCCTACACTATGGGCTGTCTGGGAGCTGCTCGAGAGTCACCTTGGTGGGGATGCCAGAGGCCTGGATTCCCCCAGCCAGCCTCAGTTTCCACGTGGAGTCGTTTTGCCCATCACATGGGACAACTTAGTATTGGGGTAAAACTCAGCCCACCCTAAGGAAGCATCGGCGTTTTGGATGGATGAATGCTACTTCATGTGACTCCATGTCAATGGACTCATTTATTCAGCGAAGGTATTTATGTGAGTCTCCTCTGTTCCAGCCACGTGTGAAAGGAAAACAAGTTGCTTGACACTGGGACAAACCAGGAAGTTCACTGCATCTGGTTCCTTCCCTTCTGCCAACTCTCCTAGGCCACCGTTCCGATTCCTGGCACAGAGTAGGGGGCGAGCTCCTCAGTACCCAGAGCTTCTGGTGTGTAGCCAAAGGCCTCCAGTTCAGTGTCACACTCAAGACGAGGGCCACCCTATTCACATACCTCCAATACAGAAAGTGCCTGGAAATGTTGATAAGGGTTTTTTTTTTTTGAGACGGAGTTTCGCTCTTGTTACCCAGGCTGGAGTGCAATGGCGCGATCTCGGCTCACCACAACTTCCACCTCCTGGGTTCAGGCAATTCTCCTGCCTCAGCCTCCTGAGTAGCTGGGATTACAGGCACGCGCCACCATGCCCAGCTAATTTTTTGTATCTTTAGTAGAGACGGGGTTTCACCATGTTGACCAGGATGGTCTCGATCTCTTGACCTTGTGATCCACCCGCCTCGGCCTCCCAAATTGCTGGGATTACAGGCTTGAGCCACCGTGCCTGGCCTTGATAAGGTATTAAAGGAAACCACTGGGTTGTCAGTCACATACACACAGAAAAAAAAAAAACACACAAAACAGTCGTTTTTATTTTTTAAGACAGAGTTTCGCTCTTGTTGCCGGGGCTGGAGTACAGTGATGTCATCCCAGCTCACTGCAACCTCTGCCTCCTGGGTTCAAGCGATGCTCCTGTCTCAGCCTCCCAAGTAGCTGGAATTTCAGGTGCCCGTCACCACGCCCCGCCCCCCGCAATTTTTTGTATTTTTAGTAGAGACAGGGTTTCACCATCTTGGCCAGGCTGGTCTTGAACTCCTGACCTCAGGTAATTCACCCACCTTGGCCCCCCAAAGTGCTGGGATTGCAGGTGTGAGCCATTGCACCCAGCCCCCCCAAAAAACAAATTTTTCATACAAAAATGATGAACAAGTAAACTTGAAACAAAAATGGACAAATACCTAAAATATTTTTAAATGTATTTATTTTAATTGGCACATAATAATTGTATACATTTATTGTTTACCATTTGTTTTAAAATATGTATACATTGTGAACTGGCTAAATCAAGTTAATTAGCGTTCACTCACATACTTGTTTTTTGGGGTGGTGAGAACACTTAAAATCTACTCTATTAGCAATTTCCAAGCACAAGATATGCTGTTACTAAGTATAGTCACCATGTCCTACTATAGATCCCTTGATCGCATTCCTCCATGTGGCTGAAATGTTGTATCCCTTGACCATCACCACCCAGCCCAGCCCCGGATAACCACCGTCCACCCTCTGCTTCTGTGAGTCGACTTCTGTGGATCCCTCCTGTAAGTGAGATCATGCAGTGTTTGTCTTTCTGTGCCTGGCCTTTTCACTTAATGCCCTTCCGGTTCATCCATATTGTCATACGTGGCAGAATTGTCCTCCTTTTTAAGACTGACCGCTGAACCATTGCGTATACACACCACATTTTCTACCCAAAATATTTTTTAGCACAATGGCTGAAAACTGCCACATAACTTGTTTAACTGCCACAGGCTTGGTTTTCAGCGATAAGATGGGAAGAGAAATAACATCTGCCCTGCAGGATGATTGCCAGCTGTGAAGCGCGGTGAAGCCCAGGGGAGCCGAGAACTGCCACGGCAGGACAGGCCTTCCAGAAGCCGACAGACCTGCCTTGTTACTTAAGCCCTCCAGGGCCCAGTTTCATCAGTGATGCAATGAGTGCAAAAGAACGCCTGTCTCGTGGGATTGCAAAATGATACAGAGGATGTCTTCATCCATTCTGTGCTGCTGTAACAGACTCCTACAGACGGGATAACTTAGAGTGTAGAGAAACTTGCTGGCTCATGGTTCTGGAGGCTGGGAGGTCCAGCATCAAGGGTCAGGGCGTTCTCGTTGCATCATCATATCGCAGAATAGCAGAAGTGCATAGAGGCAGGATGATTGAGCAAGAGAGAGAAACAGAAGGGAGCTGAACCCTCCCTTTTATAACATGCCCACCAGCCCATTCAGGAGGGCAAAGGCTCGAAGGTCCCACCTATTAATATCGTCACAATGACAATCAAACTTCATGAATTTTGGAGAGGACAGTCATTCAAGCCAGAGCAGAGGGGGTTGGCAAATGTTCTGAAAACAAGCCTAGAAATTCATCTTAGAAATAGTGCAAAAGCAGATTTCCACTTCTGTCTTTCCTTGCGATGGTGTGACCCCAAAAGCCTCCCAGGACAGAGCTTGTGAACACAAGATAGAAACAACAAAAATTTTTTTATTATTATTTTTAAAAATGGTTTATTCTTTTTTTTATTGCATTTTAGGTTTGGGGTACATGTGCAGAACGTGCAAGATAGTTGCATAGGTACACACATGGCAGTGTGTTTTGTTGCCTTCCTCCCTTCACCCACATTTGGCATTTCTCCCAGGCTATCCCTCCCATCTCCCCCCGCTGTCCCTCCCTATTCCCCCAATAGACCCCAGTGTGTAGTACCCCCTTCCTGTGTCCATGTGTTCTCATTTTCCTCACCTGCCTATGGTGAGAATATGTGGTATTTCATTTTCTGTTCTTGTGTCAGTTTGCTGAGAATGATGTTCTCCAGATTCATCCATGTCCTTACAAAGGACACAAACTCATCATTTTGATTGCTGCATAATATTCCATGGTGTATATGTGCCACATTTTCCCAGTCCAGTCTATCATCGATGGGCATTTGGGTTGGTTCAGGTCTTTGCTATTGTAAACAGTGCTGCAATGAACATTCGTGTGCATGTGTCCTTATAGTAGAACGATTTATAGTCCTTTGGATATATACCCAGTAATGGGATTGCTGGGTCAAATGGAATTTCTATTTCTAGGTCCTTGAGGAATCGCCACACTGTCTTCCACAATGGTTGAACTAATTTACACTCCCACCAACAGTGTAAGAGTGTTCCTATTTCTCCACATCCTCTCCAGCATCTGCTGTCTCCAGATTTTTAATGATCGCCATTCTAACTGGCGTGAGATGGTATCTCAATGTGGTTTTGATTTGCATCTCTCTAATGACCAGTGATGATGAGCATTTTTCATGTGTTTGTTGGCCTCATGTATGTCTTCTTTTGTAAAGTGTCTGTTCATATCCTTTGCCCATTTTGAATGGGCTTGTTTATTTTTCCTGTAAATCTGTTTGAGTTCTTTGTAAATTCTGGATATCAGCCCTTTGTCAGATGGGTAAACTGCAAAGATTTTTCCCATTCTGTTGGTTGCCGATTCACTCTAGTGACTGTTTCTTTTGCCGTGCAGAAGCTGTGGAGTTTGATTAGGTCCCATTTGTCTATTTTGGCTTTTGTTGCTGCAATGCTTTTGGTGTTTTGGTCATGAAGTCCTTGCCTACTCCTATGTCCTGAATGGTTTTGCCTAGATTTTCTTCTAGGGTTTTTATGGTGCCAGGTCTTATGTTTAAGTCTTTAATCCATCTGGGTTAATTTTAGTGATGCAATGAGTGCAAAGAACGCCTGTCTCGTGGGATTGCAAAATGATACAGAGGATGTCTTCATCCATTCTGTGCTGCTGTAACAGACTCCTACAGACGGGATAACTTAGAGTGTAGAAACTTGCTGGCTCATGGTTCTGGAGGCTGGGAGGTCCAGCATCAAGGGTCAGGGCGTTCTCGTTGCATCATCACATCGCAGAATAGCAGAAGTGCATAGAGGCAGGATGATTGAGCAAGAGAGAGAAACAGAAGGAGCTGAACCTCCCTTTTATAACATGCCCACCAGCCCATTCAGGAGGGCAAAGGCTCGAAGGTCCCACCTATTAATATCGTCACAATGACAATCAAACTTCATGAATTTTGGAGGACAGTCATTCAAGCCAGAGCAGAGGGGTTGGCAAATGTTCTGAAAACAAGCCTAGAAATTCATCTTAGAAATAGTGCAAAAGCAGATTTCCACTTCTGTCTTTCCTTGCGATGGTGTGACCCCAAAGCCTCCCAGGACAGAGCTTGTGAACACAAGATAGAAACAACAAAATTTTTTATTATTATTTTTAAAATGGTTTATTCTTTTTTTATTGCATTTTAGGTTTGGGGTACATGTGCAGAGCGTGCAAGATAGTTGCATAGGTACACACATGGCAGTGTTTTGCTGCCTTCCTCCCTTCACCCACATTTGGCATTTCTCCCCAGGCTATCCTCCCCATCTCCCCCACGCTGTCCCTCCCTATTCCCCCAATAGACCCCAGTGTGTAGTACCCCTTCCCTGTGTCCATGTGTTCTCATTTTTCCTCACCTGCCTATGGTGAGAATATGTGGTATTTCATTTTCTGTTCTTGTGTCAGTTTGCTGAGAATGATGTTCTCAGATTCATCCATGTCCTTACAAAGGACACAAACTCATCATTTTGATTGCTGCATAATATTCCATGGTGTATATGTGCCCCATTTTCCCAGTCCAGTCTATCATCGATGGGCATTTGGGTTGGTTCAGGTCTTTGCTATTGTAAACAGTGCTGCAATGAACATTCGTGTGCATGTGTCCTTATAGTAGAACGATTTATAGTCCTTTGGATATATACCCAGTAATGGGATTGCTGGGTCAAATGGAAT
The DNA here is from genome assembly GCA_021498475.1 of Saguinus midas. Taxonomy (NCBI): domain Eukaryota; kingdom Metazoa; phylum Chordata; class Mammalia; order Primates; family Cebidae; genus Saguinus; species Saguinus midas. Next base: position 135,207,982 of record CM038393.1, on the reverse strand, counting down.
TTCTATTTCTAGGTCCTTGAGGAATCGCCACACTGTCTTCCACAATGGTTGAACTAATTTACACTCCACCAACAGTGTAAGAGTGTTCCTATTTCTCCACATCCTCTCCAGCATCTGTTGTCTCCAGATTTTTAATGATCGCCATTCTAACTGGTGTGAGATGGTATCTCAATGTGGTTTTGATTTGCATCTCTCTAATGACCAGTGATGATGAGCATTTTTCATGTTTGTTGGCCTCATGTATGTCTTCTTTTGTAAAGTGTCTGTTCATATCCTTTGCCCATTTTGAATGGGCTTGTTTATTTTTCCTGTAAATCTGTTTGAGTTCTTTGTAAATTCTGGATATCAGCCCTTTGTCAGATGTGTAAACTGCAAAGATTTTTCCCATTCTGTTGGTTGCCGATTCACTCTAGTGACTGTTTCTTTTGCCGTGCAGAAGCTGTGGAGTTTGATTAGGTCCCATTTGTCTATTTTGGCTTTTGTTGCCAATGCTTTTGGTGTTTTGGTCATGAAGTCCTTGCCTACTCCTATGTCCTGAATGGTTTTGCCTAGATTTTCTTCTAGGGTTTTTATGGTGCCAGGTCTTATGTTTAAGTCTTTAATCCATCTGGAGTTAATTTTAGTGTAAGGTGTCAGGAAGGGGTCCAGTTTCTGCTTTCTGCACATGGCTAGCCAGTTTTCCCAACACCATTTATTAAACAGGAATCCTTTCCCCATTGCTTGTTTTTGTCTGGTTTATCAAAGATTGTACAGTTGTAGATATGTTGTGTTGCCTCCGATGCCTCTGTTCTGTTCCATTGGTCTATATCTCTGTTTTGGTACCAGTACCATGCTGTTTTGATTACTGTAGCCTTGTAGTATAGTTTGAAGTCTGGTAGTGTGATGCCTCCGCTGTGTTCTTTTTGCTTAGAATTGACTTGGCTATGGGCTCTCTTTTGGTTCCATATGAAGTTCATGGTGGTTTTCCAGTTCTGTGAAGAAATTCAATGGTAGCTTGATGGGGATAGCATTGATTCTGTAAATTACTTTGGGCAGTATAGCCATTTTCACGATATTGATTCTTCCTAACCATGAACATGGAATGTTTCTCCATCTGTTTGTGTCCTCTCTTATTTCGTTGAGCAGTGGTTTGTAGTTTTCCTTGAAGAGGTCCCTTACGTTCCTTGTAAGTTGTATTCCTAGGTATTTTATTTTCTTTGTAGCAATTGTGAATGGCAGTTCGTTCTTGATTTGGTTCTCTTTAAGTCTGTTATTGGTGTATAGGAATGCTTGTGATTTTTGCACATTGATTTTATATCCTGAGAGTTGCTTATCAGTTTCAGGAGTTTTTGGAGGTGATGGGGTCTTCTAGGTATACTATCATGTCGTCTGCAAATAGCTAGCCAGTTTTCCCAACACCATTTATTAAACAGGAATCCTTTCCCCATTGCTTGTTTTGTCTGGTTTATCAAAGATTATATGGTTGTAGATATGTTGTGTTGCCTCCGATGCCTCTGTTCTGTTCCATTGGTCTATATCTCTGTTTTGGTACCAGTACCATGCTGTTTTGATTACTGTAGCCTTGTAGTATAGTTTGAAGTCTGGTAGTGTGATGCCTCCGCTGTGTTCTTTTGCTTAGAATTGACTTGGCTATGCGGGCTCTCTTTTGGTTCCATATGAAGTTCATGGTGGTTTTCCAGTTCTGTGAAGAAATTCAATGGTAGCTTGATGGGGATAGCATTGATTCTGTAAATTACTTTGGGCAGTATAGCCATTTTCACGATATTGATTCTTCCTAACCATGAACATGGAATGTTTCTCCATCTGTTTGTGTCCTCTCTTATTTCGTTGAGCAGTGGTTTGTAGTTTTCCTTGAAGAGGTCCCTTACGTTCCTTGTAAGTTGTATTCCTAGGTATTTTATTTTCTTTGTAGCAATTGTGAATGGCAGTTTGTTCTTGATTTGGTTCTCTTTAAGTCTGTTATTGGTGTATAGGAATGCTTGTGATTTTTGCACATTGATTTTATATCCTGAGACTTTGCTGAAGTTGCTTATCAGTTTCAGGAGCTTTTGGGCTGAGGTGATGGGGTCTTCTAGGTATACTATCATGTCGTCTGCAAATAGAGACAATTTGGCTTCCACCTTTCCTATTTGAATACCCTTTATTTCTTTTCTTGCCTGATTGCTCTGGCTAGAACTTCCAGTACTATGTTGAATAGGAGTGGTGAGAGAGGGCATCCTTGTCTAGTGCCGGATTTCAAAGGGAATGCTTCCAATTGTTGCCTATTAAGTATGATATTGGCTGTTGGTTTGTCGTAAATAGCTTTTATTACTTTGAGATATGTTCCATCAATACCAAGTTTATTGAGGGTTTTTAGCATAAAGGGCTGTTGAATTTTGTCAAATGCCTTCTCTGCGTCAATTGAGATAATCATGTGGTTTTGGTTTTTGTTCTGTTTATGTGGTGAATTACATTTATAGACTTGCATATGTTGAACCAGCCTTGCATCCCCAGGATGAATCCTACTTGATCATGATGGATAAGTTTTTTTTTTTTTTTAAATTAACAAATACACTTTTAATTGATCTCAGATAAAAACTACTCAAGGAAGGTCAGTAATCGTTTTAGCCCCTAATCTTTTAGAGCCGTATGTGAGCAGCCTTGAGTAGCTGGGTTAACTGGTTATTTTCCCAAATTCCCACCATCCATGGTATTAGAAAAAACAAGGCATTGTCTCAGTTTAGGATAAACACATGGCCTGGCAACCAAATCCAGTCTCTCACATCCCGTATTTTTTCTTTAGCTCTTCCACTTTGTTGATGTAAGCTTTCATGGCATCTTCCTTGGTAGTCCCTTTCAGCTCATTCCAAGCATCCCACTTGGCCTTGCCCTTGAAGTCCAACATCCCGGGCCGTTCTGTATTTATGTCGCCCACAGTCGCTTGTTTGTAGTGGCCGTAGATGAAAAGCATTTCATCATCTCCTGGCCTGGTCTTAAGATTCTTAACTTCTTCTGCAGCTTTCTCAAACTCAGCCTGCGACATCCTGGCCGACTTGCAAGAACTCCACGGAGCCCGCGGAAAAGGCAAGGAGTAGGAAGCGATCGCCCAGACTCAGCTGGCAGGCGCCTTTAGAGGCGCGGTCTACTTCGATGGATAAGTTTTTTAATGTGCTGTTGCAATCGGTTTGCCAGTATTTTATTGAAGATTTTTGCATCTATGTTCATCATGGATATTGGCCTGAAGTTTTCTTTTCTTGTTGAGTCTCTGCTGGGTTTTGGTATCAGGATGATGTTGGTCTGATAAAATGATTTGGGAAGGGTTCCCTCTTTTTGGATTATTTGGAATAGTTTCAGAAGGAATGGTACCAGCTCCTCTTTGTGTGTCTGGTAGAATTCGGCTGTGAACCCATCTGGACCTGGGCTTTTTTTGTGTGGTAGGCTCTTAATTGCTGCCTCAACTTCAGACCTTGTTATTGGTCTATTCATAGTTTCGGCTTCCTCCTGGTTTAGGCTTGGGAGGACACAGGTGTCAGGAATTTATCCATTTCTTCCTGGTTTACTAGTTTATGTGCATAGAGTTGTTTGTAGTATTCTCTGATGATGGTTTGAATTTCTGTGGAATCTGTGGTGATTTCCCTTTATCATTTTTATTGCATCTATTTGGTTGTTCTCTCTTTTCTTTTTATCAGTCTGGCTAGTGGTCTGTCTATTTTGTTGATCTTTTGAAAAACCAGCTCTTGGATTTATTGATTTTTGAAGGGTTTTCTTGTCTCTATCTCCTTCAGTTCTGCTCTGATCTTAGTTATTTCTTGTCTTCTGCTAGGTTTTGAGTTTTTGATCTTGCTCCTCTAGCTCTTTCAATTTTGATGATAGGGTGTCAATTTTGGATCTCTCCACTCTTCTCATGTGGGCACTTATTGCTATATATTTTCCTCTACAGACTGCTTTAAATGTGTCCCAGAGATTCTGGTATGTTATGTCTTCTTTCTTGTTGGTTTCGAAGAACTTCTTTATTTCTGCCTTCATTTCATTGTTTATCAATCAACATTCAAGAGCCAGTTGTTCAGTTTCCATGAAGCTGTGCGGTTCTGAGTTATTTTCTGAATTCTGAGTTCTAACTTGATTGCACTATGGTCTGAGAGACTGTTTGTTATGATTTCAGTTGTTTTGCATTTGCTGAGGTGCTTTACTTCCAATTATGTGGTCAATTTTGGAGTAGGTGTGATGTGGTGCTGAGAAGAATGTATATTCTGTGGATTTGGGGTGGAGAGTTCTGTAAATGTCTATCAGGTTTGCTTGTTCCAGGTCTGAGTTCAAGCCCTGGATATCCTTGTTAATTTTCTGTCTGGTTGATCTGTCTGATATTGACAGTGGAGTGTTAAAGTCTCCCACTATTATTGTGTGGGAGTCTAAGTCTCTTTGTAAGTCATTAAGAACTTGCCTTATATATCTGGGTGCTCCTGTATTGGGTCCATATATATTTAGGATCGTTAGCTCTTCTTGTTGTATCGATCCTTTTACCATTATGTAATGACCTTCTTTGTCTCTTTTGATCTTTGTTGCTTTAAAGTCTATTTTATCAGAGATGAGAATTGCAACTCCTGCTTTTTGCTCTCCATTTGGTAAATCTTCCTCCATCCCTTTATTTTGAGCCTTTGTGTATCCTTGCATGTGAGATGGGTTTCCTGGATACAGCACACCGATGGGTTTTGGTTTTTATCCAATTTGCCAGTCTGTGTCTTTTGATTGGTGCATTTAGCCCATTTACATTTAGGGTTAATATTGTTATGTGTGAATTTGATACTGCCATTTTGATGCTAGCTGGCTGTTTTGCCCATTGGTTGATGCAGATTCTTCATTTTGTTGATGCTCTTTAGCATTTGGTATGTTTTAGAATGGCTGGTACTGGTTGTTCCTTTCTATGTGTAGTGCCTCTTTCAGGAGCTCTTGTAAAGCAGGCCTGGTGGTGACAAAATCCCTGAGTACTTGCTTGTTTGCAAACGATTTTATTTTTCCTTCACTTATGAAGCTCAGTTTGGCTGGATATGAAATTCTGGGTTGAAAGTTCTTTTCTTTAAGGATGTTGAATATTGGCCCCACTCTCTTCTGGCTTGTAGAGTTTCTGCCGAGAGATCTGCTGTGAGTCTGATGGGCTTCCCTTTGTGGGTGACCCGACCTTTCTCTCTGGCTGCCCTTAGTATTTTCTCCTTCATTTCAACCCTGGTGAATCTGGCGATTATGTGCCTTGGGGTTGCTCTTCTTGCAGAGTATCTTTGTGGTGTTCTCTGTATTTCCTGGAGTTGAGTATTGGCCTGCCTTGCTAGGTTGGGGAAATTTTCCTGGATAATATCCTGAAGAGTGTTTTCCAGCTTGGATTCATTCTCTTCATCACATTCTGGTACACCTATCAAACGTAGGTTGGGTCTCTTCACATAGTCCCACATTTCTTGGAGATTTTGTTCATTCCTTTTTGTGCTTTTTCTCTAATCTTGGTTTCTCATTTTATTTCATTGAGTTGATGCTCTTTAGCATTTGGTATGTTTTAGAATGGCTGGTACTGGTTGTTCCTTTCTATGTGTAGTGCCTCTTTCAGGAGCTCTTGTAAAGCAGGCCTGGTGGTGACAAAATCTCTGAGTACTTGCTTGTTGGCAAAGATTTTATTTTCCTTCACTTATGAAGCTCAGTTTGGCTGGATATGAAATTCTGGGTTGAAAGTTCTTTTCTTTAAGGATGTTGAATATTGGCCCCACTCTCTTCTGGCTTGTAGAGTTTCTGCCGAGAGATCTGCTGTGAGTCTGATGGGCTTCCCTTTGTGGGTGACCCGACCTTTCTCTCTGGCTGCCCTTAGTATTTTCTCCTTCATTTCAACCCTGGTGAATCTGACGATTATGTGCCTTGGGGTTGCTCTTCTTGCAGAATATCTTTGTGGTGTTCTCTGTATTTCCTGGAGTTGAGTATTGGCCTGCCTTGCTAGGTTGGGGAAATTTTCCTGGATAATATCCTGAAGAGTGTTTTCCAGCTTGGATTCATTCTCTTCATCACATTCTGGTACACCTATCAAACGTAGGTTGGGTCTCTTCACATAGTCCCACATTTCTTGGAGATTTTGTTCATTCCTTTTTGTGCTTTTTTCTCTAATCTTGGTTTCTCATTTTATTTCATTGAGTTGATCTTTGACTTCTGATATTCTTTCTTCTGCTTGGTCAATTCGGCTGTTGAAACTTGTGCATGCTTCACGAAGTTCTCGTGTTGTGTTTTTCAGCTCCTTCAATTCATTCATATTCCTCTCTAAGTTGTCCATTCTTGTTATCATTTCCTCGAATATTTTTTCAAGGTTCTTAGTTTCTTTGCATTGATTTAGAACATGTTCTTTTAGCTCACTGAAGTTTCTCATTATCCACCTTCTGAAGTCTGATTCCGTCATTTCGTCACACTCATTCTCCGTCCAGCTTTGTTCCCTTGCTGGTGAGTTTTGGTCCTTTGTGGGAGGTGAGGTGTTTTGGTTTCGGGTGTTTTCCTCCTTTTTGTGCTGTTTTCTTCCCATCTTTGTGGATTTATCCACCTGTCATCTTAGTAGTTGCTGACTTTTCGATTGGGTCTCTGAGTGGACACCCAGATTGCCTCTGCGCCTTCACTGAGAGCTGCAATCCCGAGTTGTTCCTACCGCGCCATCTTGGAAGTCCACCCAGATGGCTTTAAGGTCTGAGGGTGAATTCGCATACTAAAAAAGTCCCCGCATTGCCTCCTTCTTCCACTCTTCAGAAACAACAAATTTTTAATGCAGAGCTGAGCTCACAAGGAGGTCAGGGACGTGACAGGAGCCAGAGACAAACAGAAAACTGAAAACCAGGTCCCGAAGTGTGAGGGCCCGAGGGCAGCTGCCTGGCAGAGTGTTGGTCTGGAGCCTCGGGGCCTAAGTCTTGACACTCACATGGGAAAGGAGATGAGGCCTCCCTGGACCCACATGAAGCAGGAACTGGAACAAGGGCACTCAAAGGGCTACACCTTCAGGAGAGATGTGAACGAGTAGCTGTGTGCCCACAGGAACAGGAGACTACGATGGTTCCATGTTGGCTTGCCTGTTGTGGTTCCGTGAGACAGAAAGTTCTGTTGACAATTGGTAATCAGGGCTCACAGCCTTGTTAGACATCAGGTATTGATTTTTTCTTTTCTTTTTTTTTTTTTTAGATGGAGTCTAGCTCTGTTGCCAGGCTGGAGTGCAGTGGCGTGAGCTTGGCTCACTGCAACCTCTGTCTCCCAGGTTCAAGCAGTTCTCCCATCTCAGCCTCCCGAATAGCTGGGACTATAGGCACACACCACCACACCCAGCTAATTTTTGTATTTTTAGTAGAGACCCAGTTTCACTATGTTGTGCAGGATGGTCTCAATCTCTTGATCTGCCTGCCTTAGCCTCCCAGAGTGAGGATTACAGGGCACTCCTAGGATTACAGGTGTGAGCCATCGTGCCCAGCCTGAATTTTTCTTTTTTGAGGCACGGTCTAGCTGTGTTGCCCAGGCTGGTCTTGAACTCCTGGGCTCAAGCAATTCTCCTGCGTTGGCTTCCCAAAGTGCTGGGATTACAGGCATGAGCTACCATGCCCAGCCTAGGTATTGAATTTTCACAGGTTTCAGAGTCCAGGCCCTTCCACCCCTGCAGAAAATAATGATATAAAACCTGAGCTCAGGCCAGTAATACCCTTAAAGGCCATGACAGAGCAGACACAGTGATAGAAGTAAAATCACATAGACATTCTCAATCTAGCCCCCTCCAATTCCTACCCATAAAGCCCACTGAAGATGAGTTTACAATCATAAAGTACAAAACATGCAAAGAAAGAACCACAGGAGGGAAGTCAGCAGATGTGTGAACAGCAGGGATGGACTCCTCCACCAAAGGTCTTCAGAAGGTAAATTGAGCAAATGTTTACATGGTTAAGAATTACATGAATGAAAGAAAGAAATGAACAAGAATACGATTCCAAGGGAGTTGGGGAAGAGTAGGCAGTTTTGAAGAACTAAATGGAATATCTAGAACCCAAAACTGTGCTTGCTAAAATTCACTCAATGGATGAGTTAAAAAGCAATTTAAACCTAGCTGAAAACTGAATTTGTGACATATGCAGAAATTACTTCTCCTGCGAGGCGGAGCATGATGACAGAATGAGGAGATCCCAAACATCTATGAGCGTTCCATTCCGAATGATTAAACAAAAATGAGGAAGCAGCAGTATTTATAAAGATAATAACTAAGGAAGTTCTACACTTGATGAAAAATGTGAGTCCTAAGATTCAGGAATGCTGTGAGACTTGAGCCAGGGGTAAAAAATGAAACTGCACGTCTACATTTAGGAGTAAAAATACAGAATACAAAAGAAATGTTAAGGTGAAAAAGAAAACCACTCAGATTATGTCAAAAGCAGTTCTCATGAAAGCAGCCTTATCGATTACAATAATAAAAGTCAAGCAATAGTCAAATATCTATTTTTTCGAAGTCACAAGGTAAAATTAATAACATAGGATTCTATACATAGCATTATTTGTTATCTACTGGGGCATAACAAAATTCCCCAAAACGTGGCAGCCTAAAAAACACTCAGTATTTCACCCTTTCCGTGAGTCAGAAATCCAGGTGTGGCTTAATTGCATACTTGCATATTGGCTTCTCACCAGACTGCAATCAGGACATTGGCACAGCATCTGTGGTCTCATCTGAAGGCTTGCCTGGGGAAGTCTGCATCTGAGCTTATGCTTCATGGGCTGTTGGGCAGAGGCACCCTCAGCTCCTGGTCATGTAGGCTCTCCCATGGGGCAGCTCCCATCAACAAAGCATGCCAGACAAGAGGGCAACACACAGTCTTCTAGGAAGAAGAAAGCCATGGCCTTTTTTTTTTTTTTTTTTTTTAAAAGCAATATTTGTGTAATTACCACTTGGTTTGAGAAGTAGAACACTGTGTCAAAAAGTCCTCCAAAGCCTCCACCAGTAACTGCCCTCCTCCTTCTCCCCAGTACAATTACTCCCCTCACTTCTGTCTTTTTGTCAACTTTTTAAAATTGTGGTAAAATGCATATAACTTAAAATTATAAACTTAATTGTTTTAAATGTGCAGTTTGGTGGTGTTAAATACACTCATGATGTGCAACCATCACCACCATCCATGTAGAGCTCTTTCTGTCTTATAAAACTGAAACTCTGTCTCCATTAAACAATAATTCCTCATTTCCCTTCTCCTGGCCCTGGTTCCCACCATTATACTTTCTGTTTCTGTAATTTTGACTACTCTAACTACCTGATATAAGTGGAATTATGTAGTAGTTGTATTTTTGGCAACTGCCTTATTTCATTTGTCACAGTGTCCTTAAGGTTCATCCATGTTGCAGCCTGTGTCAGAATCTCCTCCCCTTTTAAGGCTAAATAGCATCCCATTGTGTATACCACATTCTGCTTATTCATTTCTCCATCGATAAGGTTGTGATAAGGTTTGGCTGTGTCCCCACCCAAATCTCATTTTGAACTGTGGCTCCCACAATTCCCACATGTTGTGGGAGGAAGCCGGTGAGAAGTAATTTTTTTTTTTTTTGAGACGGAGTTTCACTCTTGTTACCCAGGCTGGAGTGCAATGGTGCGATCTCGGCTCACCGCAACCTCCGCCTCCTGGGTTCAGGCAATTCTCCTGCCTCAGCCTCCTGAGTAGCTGGGATTACAGGCACGTGCCACCATGCCCAGCTAATTTTTTGTATCTTTAGTAGAGACGGGGTTTCACCATGTTGACCAGGATGGTCTCAATCTCTTGACCTTGTGATCCACCCGCCTCGGCCTCCCAAAGTGCTGGAATTACAGGCTTGAGCCACCACGCTTGGCCTATTTTTAATTTTTTTAGATATTTTGGGGATGGGAGTCTCACTATGTTGCACAGGGTGGTGTTGAACTGGGCTTAAGCAATCCCACAGCCTCTCAGTGCTGGAATTACAGGTGTGAGCCACCGCACCCCAGCCTCATTGTAGTTCAGATATGCATTTGCCTAACGAATGATGATGTCAAGCATTTTTTCATATGCTTATTGGCCATTTGAATACTTATTTAGAGAAATGTCTATTCAAGTCATGTCTAGTTTTTAATCAGCCTGTTATTTTATTTTAGAGTTTTAGGAGTTTTCTTTTTTTTTTTTTTTGAGACGGAGTTTCGCTCTTGTTACCCAGGCTGGAGTGCAATGGCGCGATCTCGGCTCACCGCAACCTCCGCCTCCTGGGTTCAGGCAATTCTCCTGCCTCAGCCTCCTGAGTAGCTGGGACTACAGGCGCATCACCATGCCCAGCTAATTTTTGTATTTTTAGTAGAGACGGGGTTTCACCATGTTGACCAGGATGGTCTCAATCTCTTGACCTTGTGATCCACCCGCCTCGGCCTCCCAAAGTGCTGGAATTACAGGCTTGAGCCACCACGCTTGGCCTATTTTTAATTTTTTTTTAGATATTTTGGGGATGGGGAGTCTCACTATGTTGCACAGGGTGGTGTTGAACTGGGCTTAAGCAATCCCACAGCCTCTCGAAGTGCTGGAATTACAGGTGTGAGCCACCGCACCCCAGCCTCATTGTAGTTCAGATATGCATTTGCCTAACGAATGATGATGTCAAGCATTTTTTCATATGCTTATTGGCCATTTGAATACTTATTTAGAGAAATGTCTATTCAAGTCATGTCTAGTTTTTAATCAGCCTGTTATTTTATTTTAGAGTTTTAGGAGTTTTCTTTTTTTTTTTTTTTGAGACGGAGTTTCGCTCTTGTTACCCAGGCTGGAGTGCAATGGCGCGATCTCGGCTCACCGCAACCTCCGCCTCCTGGGTTCAGGCAATTCTCCTGCCTCAGCCTCCTGAGTAGCTGGGACTACAGGCGCATCACCATGCCCAGCTAATTTTTGTATTTTAGTAGAGACGGGTTTCACCATGTTGACCAGGATGGTCTCAATCTCTTGACCTTGTGATCCACCCGCCTCGGCCTCCCAAAGTGCTGGAATTACAGGCTTGAGCCACCACGCTTGGCCTATTTTTAATTTTTTTAGATATTTTGGGGATGGGAGTCTCACTATGTTGCACAGGGTGGTGTTGAACTGGGCTTAAGCAATCCCACAGCCTCTCAGTGCTGGAATTACAGGTGTGAGCCACCGCACCCCAGCCTCATTGTAGTTCAGATATGCATTTGCCTAACGAATGATGATGTCAAGCATTTTTCATATGCTTATTGGCCATTTGAATACTTATTTAGAGAAATGTCTATTCAAGTCATGTCTAGTTTTTAATCAGCCTGTTATTTTATTTTAGAGTTTTAGGAGTTTTCTTTTTTTTTTGAGACAGAGTTTCGCTCTTGTTGCCCAGGCTGGAGTGCAATGGCGCGATCTCGGCTCACCGCAACCTCCGCCTCCTGGGTTCAGGCAATTCTCCTGCCTCAGCCTCCTGAGTAGCTGGGATTACAGGCACGCCACCATGCCCAGCTAATTTTTGTATTTTAGTAGAGACGGATTTCACCATGTTGACCAGGATGGTCTCGATCTGTTGACCTCGTGATCCACCCGCCTCGGCCTCCCACAGTGCTGGGATTACAGGCTGAGCCACCACGCCCGGCCAGGAGTTTTCTACATATTAAGTACACTGATTCCTGATCACATGTACAACTTGCAGCTATTTTCTGCCGTCTGGTAAGTTGCCTGTTTGCTCTGTTGACACTGTCTTTCGCCCTTGCTTTTGTTGTCATATCCAAGAAATCACTGCCAAATCGAATGTTGTGTAGCTTTGTGTTATTACTAGTATGCTTTAGAGTTTTACAGTTTTAGGTTGTACATTTAGGCCTTTGTAGTTTGTATATGGTGTGAGACAAAAGGTCCAGCTTCATTCTTCTGCAGACTGATGTCCTGTTTTCCCAGAACAGTTTGCCAAAAAGACTGTTTTCTCCCCACTGAACAGTATAGGTACCTTGTCGGAGATCATCTGACCATATAGATGAAGGTTTATTTCTGAGCTCTGCATTCTATTTCATTGACCGATGTGTCTGTCTCTATGCCAATGTGATACCGGCGTAAAGATAGACATGTAGGTCAAGGGTGCCATCCTAGCATAAGGACAGACTGTAGATTACTGTATTTATTGTTGATTACTGTAGCTTTATACTGAGTTCACCAGATTACTAAATTACTGAATACTGTAGCTTTGAAGTAAGTTTAAAAACAGTAAGTGTGAGTCCTGTAACTTTCTTCTTTGCTTTCAACATTGTTTTTGCTATTTGGGATTCCTTCAAATTCCATGTAAGTTTTAGGATGGCTTTTTCCATTTCTGAAAAAATAAAAGGCTTTGTGGTTTTGACAGGATTGAATTAAATCTGTAGATCACTTTGAGTACCATTGACATCTTCCAATGCAAGAACATTGGACGTCTTTCCATTTATTTATGTTTTCTTTAATTTCCTACCACAATTTTTTGTAGTTGTTGATATGGAAGTCTTTCACCTCCTTCATTAAGCTAATGCCTAAATTTTTTTTTTGCTGCTACTGTAGGTACAATTATTTCTACAATTTCCTTTTCAGACTGTTTATTGTTAGCATGAACAAGGTACTGACTTTGTATATTACTACTTAGCTGAATTCATTCATTATTTCATTTCCTTTTCATGCCCAATTGCCCTGTCTAGCACTTTTAGTACTATGCGGAACGGCAGTGGGGAAACAGACGTCCTTCCTTGTGGTTTTTCTTATATTCTTTTATGATGTAATGTTGAGGCAGTTTCCTTTTATTCCTAATTTGTTAACTGGTTTTTTTTTTAAATCATGAAATGTGTTGAATGTTGTCAAATGCCTCCTCTGCATCCATTCAGATGGTTGTGTGAGGGATTTCCCCCTTGTGGTAACGTCGTGTATTGCAATGATCCATTTTCATAGGTTGAACCATCTTAGCACTCCAAGAATAAGTCACACTTGGTCATTGTGTCTAATCCTATCCATATGCTGCTGGATTCGGTTTGCTAGTACTTTGTCGAGGATTTTCGCATCTATATGCGTCAGGGATATGAGTTCTGCAGTTGTTTTGTTTTGTTTGAGGCAGGGTCTTGCTCTGTTGCCCAGGCTGAAGCACAGTAACACAATCTTGGCCTACTGCAACCTACACCTCCTGGGCTCAATCCATTCTCCTACCTCAGTTTCCAGAGTAACTGGGACTACAGGCACATGCTACCATCCCCAGCTACCTTTTGTGTTTTTGTGTACGGATGGGGTTTCCCTGTGTTTCCCAGGCTGGTCTTGAACTCCTGAGCTTCTATCTTGGCCTCCCACGGTGCTGGGGTTACAGGCATGAGCCACTGTGCCTGACCCTAGTCTGTAGTTTTTGCTGGAAAAAATTTTTTTGTTTTAGGGACAGGGTCTTGCTCCGTTGCCCAGGCTGGAGTGTAGTGGTACGATTGTGGCTCGTTGCAGCCTGGAACTTCTGGGCTTAAGGGATCTTCTCACCTTAGCCTCCCAAGTAGCTGGGGCTGCAGACATGCACCACCACACCAGCCTATTTTATTTTTTTGTAGAAATGGAGTCTCACTATGTCACCCAAGCTATTCTTGAACTCCTGGTTTCAAGGGGTCCTCCTGCCTCAGCCTCCCAGAATACCAGGATTACAGGTGTGATTCACCACACTCAGCCCAGTTTTCTTTTCTTATAACGTCTTTGTCTGGCTTTGGTATCAGGGTAATGCTGGCCTTATAGAATGAGTTAGAAACTAGTCCTTTGCCGTCAGTGTTTCTGAAGAGTTTGGAAACAGTTGCTATTCTTCATCAAACGTTTGGGAGAATTTGCCAGTGAAGTCATCAAGTCCAGGGCTTTTCTTTGTCAGACTTTTGATGACTGATTCAATCTCCACATTACTTAAAATTCTGTTAAGACTTTCTACTTACTCCTGATTTATTTGTTTCTCAGATTTTATTTTTCTAGGAATTTGTTCGTTTCATACATGTTATCCGATTTGTTGGCATACAGTTGTTCATAGTACTCTCTTGTAAATTCCTTTTATCTCTATAGAGTCTGTGGTAATGTGTTCACTTTCATTTCTGATTTAGTAACTGGAGTTTTCTCTCTATTTTCGTAGACCATCTAGTGAAAGGTTTGCTAATTGTGTTGATCTTTTAAATAACTAACTTTCGGTTTTATTGATTTTTCTCTCTAGTTTTTTGATTCTTTATTTCATTTATCTCTTCCATATTTCTTTTCTTCTGCTAGCTTCGGGTTTAGTTTATTTTTATTTTTCTAGCTCCTTAGGTTGTAAACTTAAGTTGCTGGTTTGAGATCTTTCTAGTTTTTTAATGTAAGCATTTATAGCTTTGAATTTCCCCTGTGGCCCTGCTTTTGTGGCATCCTGTGTGTGCTGGTCTGCTGCATTTTCATTTTCATTCTAAGTACTTTCTTATTTCTCTTGTGATTTTTTTCTAGGGCCTATTGGTTGTTTAAGAGTGTGTTGTTTAACTTCCAGAAATTTGCGGATGTTACAGTTTTACCTCTGTTATTGATTTCCAACTGCATCTTCTCGTGGTTGGAGAAGAGTCTGTATGATACCTGCACTTGAAGATCAATTGAGACTTAATTTGTGGCCTAACAGTTGGTATATCCTGGAAAATGGCTCATGCTTATTTGAGAAGGATGTGTACGCTGCTGTTGTTGTTGTAGAATGTCTGCATGTGTGTTAGATCTAGCTGGTTTATTGTGCTGCCTAAATCCTTTGTTTCCTCACTTAGGTCCTGCGCGGTTGTCCTATCCATTATTGAGAGTAGGGTATTGGAGTCATCAACCATTGCTGTAGAACCGTGGTAATGTATGTCTTTCATATGTGATGGATTTGATAGTCTTACAATTAATCAGGTCATGAAAAATCGAAGAACCCAGTTAACAAGCATCATTCTAAAGACATATAAAAAGCGCGTACCCCAGATTAAAGAATTCACCATTTTCAAGCATATATGGAATGTTTACTAACAAACAGTGAACACATTACCGGCCCACAAAACCAAATCTCAACAAATACCAAGGAATCCGTATCACACTGGCCGTGTTACCTGACCAAATGCAGTGACAACAGGACAAGAAGCAATCACCGAACATTTGAAACTGTAAAACCATAAAACCCATTTGACTAAAGAACGAATCACAGTGGGAGCTGAAAAGATTCAGAACCGGGTGATAAGATACATGACATACAAACGTTTTTAGCATGCAGCTACGCCCAAGTGCCTTCAGGTCGTGAGTGAGTGGACTGCAGGGTCTGGGCTAGTGGGAGCTTAGCCTTAGTGGTCACGTTCTTCAGACAAGGAGTCCACGCAGGAGCCTGTTGCCTCCCTGCCCATCCACATGGAATCCTCGGGAAGCTTTCTCTTGTGCTCCTCGCTTTGCCGTGAGGTCTTTGAACTTGCTACTTCTCGTCTCCGCTTCCATTCCCAACGTGCAGGTTTTGCTCGGATGGCGTTCCACACGTCTCATCAGACTGTTGTATGTTTTGCCGCACACTGACGGCCATCTTCGTAGGAGTCCCATGGAGCACACCTGTCGCCGGGAGGGAGTGGGGCGTGGGACTCCCAAGCCCGATGCTGGGTTTGGTTCTAAAACCTCTACTCACCACTCACCAGCACCAGTGACCAGAAGCTCATCTTCTCGGGGCCTGCTTCTCCTCTCTGGGAAACAGAGATTAAGATGGCAAGCACCTTCCTCATGAGCAGTTGGAGATTAAGAGAATTGACATAAAAAGGAGATTATGATCCCCATGGGTGGTTCAGACAGGGAATGGGTTGATGGAAGATGGATGACAACCCCTTGTGGGGTTTGCAGGAGAGAAGTGGAATGAAGAACTGTGGAGATCATGATAACCCTTCACGGATTCCAAGGGGCAGAAGAGTATTGATTGAAACCGAGCTGATGATACGTCTTCCTCACGGGCAGCGGGCAGAGTAAAATCGGCCACAGAAAATGGAGATTATGACAATTGATTATCCAGAGAGTCAAGTGGGTTCACGGAGATGGGAATATTGCAATAGCCCCATCGTCGTAATGGGGTCATGCCACACTAGCTGAGGTCCTGCTGAGATGGTGACGGCCTCCTCTGCGTGTTGAGGCGGAAGTAACGGGCTGATGCAGAATTGACGTTTCTTTCCCGTGTGTGCTTGGCGAGCTGAACCGGATCAATGAGATGATCGGATTATGACAGCGCTGTCCCCATGGAAGGCTGGGAAGGCGAAATGCGTTAATGGAAAACGAGATTATGACAACATGTCCCCTATGGGCGTTTGAAATGGTGAAGCGGTTGACTGGAAGTGAGTGAGCACGCCTCTTCCTTTGGTGTGATGGGGAAGTCACAGTGGGTTCACGGAACATTGAGACGATGCCGTGTTTCAGTGCTTGTTGGTAGGGTCAGGTGGGCTCACGGACCAAGGAGACGGTAACGTACCTTTCTGTGGGTTGCTAGGAGGGTGAAGAAGGTTGAGAATGCGGGTTGGGAGATTCAGCACGATGCCTCCGTTTCGGGTGGTTGGAGGGTGAGGTGAGTTGATGGATGATGAGGATTATGCTTTGACTGTCTTCTGTGGCTTGCCAAGAGGATGAAGAGGGTTGAGAGAATGCGGAGATTGGACAACGCCTGTCCCTACACATTTTCTTGGGGTTTTCTTTACCTCTTTTCTCATGGTCTCCCTTTGGCTGCTGCAGCCCCAACACTGAATGTTCACCCTGCTGGGTCGTGTGCAGAGTGATGCCTTTTGTTAGTTAAAGAGATACGACTTTCTCAGACACCACCTGCCTCCTACAGCAGATAGGAGATCCTGAGATCCTCAGGCCCTATTGGCCAGAACTGTGCCAACCTGCCCCACCCACGACAGTCCTAGCAAAGCGGAAGGGGAGACCCATCGCAGGCTTCCTTCCCAAGGACAGACTTACTTCCTTTGAGCCCATAGTGTCAGGAGACTGGGACATTTATTCGTGGTATCACTGTTCCGTGCAGGAGAGGCTGGTGCTGGGAATACCAACAACGTTTGTAACAGAAAGCAAGGAGGTCAAGGAGCAAATGTCTAGGCACAGAATGGATCGCCCTGGTGGCTGTAGAACTTAGAAATCACAGTGACACGGGTGCTGCCAGCAAGAGGGGCTCAAGTCTTCACTGCTGACCTCGGCCATTGGAGGGGGCGGACCACAGCGCAGGCCGGGGGCGGGTGTTCTCAGGCAGGCGGTCCACTCCCCCATGGCCTGGCCCCTGGTGTGAGGCCTTTCCTCCTCCTGGAGTTTGGTCTTCTCTGTCTTCGCCCAGGCACCCGCATCCCACCCATGCGACACCCGGTCTTCCTTTAGGTGAGGTCCCCACTCCTCAGACCCAGGGGTCTGACATTCAGAAGCTCCAGCAGTAGAGGAACCGGTTGCAGCTTTGCAGCGACAGGCTCTCAGCCACGGGGAGGGTCACCTTGAAACCCCAGGGCGGAGCTTTGCGAGGGATGGGGCTCCAAGCCAGGACCTGCACTGGGTGACTAAGGTCCTCACTCCTCCTCACACTGCCCCTCACCCTCAGCTCCTGCCCCAGGCTGCTCACCTGAGCTCTGCTGTCCACCCTCATGCTCACAAACACCTTTAGCCCTCCCGGTGGCACCATGGGCCCCATCTCCGGGACCCCTGCCCAGCTGTATGGACCCGCCACCCAAGGTCTCTGTGTGGACTCTACTCAGCAAAGAGTCCCTGTTGATCCAAAGTGAGGGCCCCCTGAAAGCCCACTTGCCTTCCGCCACTGTCCAAGCCCTCCCCATCCCACCTGCCCCCTAGCCGAGAGCCTCCAGCCTGCTCCCCCTGCAGCTCCTGCATCTACCTCCCCAGAGCCCAGTGCAAAGCCCCAAGGGCTGGGGCCCTGCTGCGTATCCTCAGTCCTTGGGTCCACCTTGGACTCCCTGGTGCCACCACAGTACAAACACAATTATAATACAATGAATGGAAAGCCAAGAAACAGGGTCTCAAGACCACAGAAGCCAGAGATGCGGAGCCCGACGTGGAGCATTGTTACCCTGAGCGGAAAGTCCGAGACCCCAGCCCAGTGGAAACATGTCTTTCAGGCCCAGGTCCAGGGTTACCTGTGAATGAAGAGGGGGCTGCCCCTGTGCGAGGCGTGCACAGAAACGTCAGCCGCTTGGGCCCAGTGCTTCTTGGAGCTCCCTGGAGCACAGCCCCTCGGGGCCCATGGTTCTGGGGTGCTACTGAGGCCAAGGCATTGAAGTGCTGCAGGCCTGTGAGCAGCAGCTGTGAGGGATGCCAGCAGTGTCCCTGGAAAGCAGTCCCTGGGGCTGGGTAGGCAGGAGTGTGGCAGGTGGGGAAGCTGGATAGAGGTGGCCAGGATGGGGGGCTGTGCTCTGCAGGCATGGGAAGTTTGGAAGGGTGGGGGCAGGGAGGGACTTTGGGTTTGCCTTCACAAGGATCGCCCTGGCTGCTCTCAGAGAGAAACTGAGGAAGCAAGGCAGGGAAACACAGTGGCGTTCATGGTCACGGGGAAGGGCTGCTTTCTAGTGGTGGGGCTGAGAAGCGGTGAGGAAGAAGCCTCGGGTGGCGGGTGGCGTGCACTGAGTCTGGGCTGTGGTCCTACCTAAGCTTCAGGGAGGACGGGGTTTCTGAGGAGAGACCTTGCGAACACAGGACACACCCATGGAACCCCGGTGGAGGGTGGCTGCCTGGGGCCCAGAGGCAGCACTTGAGGTCACAGGAGCTAAAAGCAACAGTGTGTAAGCCAAGGAGAGGGTCAGAGGCGCTGGGTCTGGGGCACAGTGTGCCTTCCAGGGGTGTGAGTGAACCTGAGGGGGATGTGGCAGGAGGGATGAGCAGGGTCGGGAGTAGAGACAATGGGGCTGGCAGGGCAGAGTTCAGGCCATGCAGACCTGCCTGCAGAGAAGCAGCTTGGAGCTGCTATGGATGGATGGACGAGGCGCACATCCAGTGAACCAGTGCCAGGACAGTGAGGCCCAGGAGGAGGGGCTGTTTGAGCAGGGACGTGGGTGCAAGTCTGAGGAGGGAGGATGTGGGTGACCTCTTCCACTTCTCATACCAAGACCCCGGGCTGCCGCTTCTGGAGGGCCGCAGACAGGAGCGTTTCTTCATCCGTGTGCCGCTTCTGGAGGGCCGCAGACAGGAGCGTTTCTTCATCCGTGTGCCACTTCTGGAGGGCCGCAGATAGGATGGCTTCTTCATCCGTGTGCCTTTTCAGGACGTTTCAGTTGTTTCCAGGTGTTTTCATTTTTGTGATTTCAAAGAAATCTGCAAACATTTGCACAGAGGTTTTCATGTGAAGGTGGATTTTTGATTCTCTGGGACAGGTGTCCGGCTGTGGTTACTGGACTGTCAAGTGAGCGTGTGCTTCACTTTTGAGAACCCACCAGACTGTCCCACCAGCGTGGCTGCTCCACGTCACCCTCTCACCAGTGGTATGTGAGCAGGCTGCATTCTTGCCAACATGTGGCGTTGTCACTATTTTTTTTTTTAGATGGAGTTTTGCTCTTGTTACCCAGGCTGGAGTGCAATGGCGCGATCTCGGCTCACCGCAACCTCTGCCTCCTGGGTTCAGGCAATTCTCCCGCCTCAGCCTCCTAAGTAGCTGGGATTACAGGCACGCGCCACCATGCCCAGCTAATTTTTTGTATCTTTAGTAGAGATGGGGTTCCACCATGTTGACCAGGATGGTCTCGATCTCTTGACCTCGTGATCCACCCGCCTCGGCCTCCCAAAGTGCTGGGATTACAGGTGTGAGCCACCGCGCCTGGCCACTATTTTTAATGTTACCTGTTTTAGCTGTTTAATAGGTTGGTAGTGATCTCTCACTCAGGCTTTCCTTTGCATTTCCCTGGAGACTAGCGCCGTTGGACATCTTTTCACGTGCTCATTTGCCATCTACATGACAGCTGTCTCTCACTATCCCTGGGGATTGGCTTCAGGTCACACCTCAAATACCAAAATCCCTGGATGCTCAGGTCCGTGATGCAAAATGGCACAGCATTTGCTCATAACAAAGTATTCTCCGGTACTGTTTTTAAACCAACTGTAGGTTGCTTATAATACTGAATGCAATGTAAGTGTTAGGTGACTAGTTGTCACGTTGTATTGTTTAGAGAATAATGACAAGAAAAAGTCTATACACATTTCAATACAAACACGACTTTTTTCCAAATATTTTGGATTTGTCGTCGGTAGAATCCACCGATGCAGAGCCCACAGATACTGGGCGAGGACAATACTCTCTTTGGTAAAATTTGTCGTCTTGTGCCCATTTTCTACTTGGATGGCTTGGCTTTTTTACTGTTGAGTTTTGAGTTTTTATATTCCAGACACAAGTCCTTTATCAGATGTGTGGTTTGCAGATATACTTTCCTAACAGGAAACTTGTTTGTCCATCCTCCCATCAGGATTTTTACAGAGCAAATGTTTTTAACTTTGCTAAAGTCCAACTTACCAAACATTTTATTTTATAGATTGTACTTTTAGGGTCATGCCTTATATCTCTCAGCGAAACCCTAAGTCCTAAAGATTTTCTCCTACGTTTCCTTCTAAAAGTTGTATCATTGTACATTTAAATCTATGCGGTTGTCAATTTGAGTTAATTTTTGTCTAAGGAGTGATGTTTAAATCAGGGTGGTTTTCTGCTTTTCTTTGTTTTTGCCTATGTGCATCCAATCGCGCCAGCAGGATTTGCTGAAAAGACAATCCTCTTTCAGTTGGATTAACTTTTCACTTTTGTGAAAAACCAGTTGTGCTCATGTGAGTCCAGTTCTGGGCACTCTACCCTGTAACGTTGATCAATGTGGCTTCTCTACATAACCTTGATTACTCTGGTCATACTAGGGAGTAAGTCTTGAAATGGGACACAGTGGTTTCTCCCATTTTATTCTTTTTGTTCTTTAGAGACAAGCTTCTTGCTCTGCCACTCAGGCTGGAGTGCAGTGGCTCAAACACTGCTCACCACAGTCTCAAACTCTTGGGCTCAAGCAGTCCTCCCATCTCAGCCTCCCAAGTACCCAGGAGTACAGGCACGCACTAACATGCCTGGCTAATTTTTTAAAAATTATTTTTGTAGAGACGGGGTCTCACTATGTTGCCTAGGCTGGTCTGAAAACTCTTGGCCTTAAGCAATCCTCTCACCTTGGCCTCCCAAAGTATTGGGATTACAGAAATGAACCATCATACTTGGCATGTTTTATTCTTTTTCAAAATTGTTTTAGCTACACTGGTTCCTTTGCATTTCCATATACAATTTGGAATGAGCGTGTGTGTGCGTGTGTGTGTGTGTGCACACGCACGCATGTGTGTGTGTTTTAGATTAAGTTTTGCTGTTGTTGCCCAGGCTGGAGCACAGTGGCACGATCTCAGCTCACTGTAAACTCTGCCTCCTGGATTCAAACGATTCTCTTGCCTCAGCCTCCTGTGTAGCTGGGATTACAAGTGCTGGCCACCATGCCCAGCTAATTTTTGTATTTTTTAGTAGAAACTGTGTTTCACCATGTTGACTAGGATGGTCTCGATCTCTTGACCTCGTGATCCACCTGCCTCGGCCTCCCAAAGTGCTGGGATTACAGGCGTGAGCCACCGCGCCCGGCCTATCCTTTTATTTTTATGTAATGTCACTCTCTCTAGTAACTATCTTTGCTTCAACGAATGCTGTATCTGATATAGTTATATCTAACATAGCTACATCTACTTTCTTTTGATGAATGTTAACATGGTACATCTTTTCCCACCCTTTTACTTTAAACTTGCCTATATTGATGGATTTGAAGTGAGTCTATTGTAGACACAATAGAGTGGTTTAGGTATTTTAATCCGTTTTGCCTATCTTTAGTTTATTTAGGCCATTTACATTTAATAGTAATTATTGATATTTTAGGGATTAAGTATGCCATATTATTTTTGTTTTTTTCTGTTCGGTCTCTCTGTTTGCTGTTTCCCTGGGTTTTTTTCCTACCTTCCTACGGTGACCTGAACATTTTTTAGAATTCCATTTTGATTAAAGTGTTTTTCAGAGTGTTTCTTTGTATAGCCTTTTTTAAGTGTTTATTCTAAGCGTTACATTATATGTACATAACTTATCATAGTGTACTGGTCTCCATGTTTTACAAGTAACATTTTACCAGTTTAAATGAATTTTAGAAACCTTACCATTGTTGAGTTCCATTTACCCTCCCCTGTACATAATAAAATTATCTTACTTATGTCTTTTGCTTCAACCTTCAAACACAATTTAGAAAAATTGAGGACCAGACATGGTGGCACACACCTGTAATCTCAGCAGTTTGGGAGGCCAAAGCAGGCAGATGACTTGAGCCCAGGAGTTTGAGACCAGCCTGGGTAACATGGCAAAACCCCATCTCCACAAAAAATACAAAAAAGAAAAATTAGCCAGTAGTGGTGGTGCACACCTGTAGTCCCAGCTACTCGGGAGGCTGAGGTGGGAGGCTTGCTTGAGCCCAGGAGGCTGAGGCTGCAGTGAGCTGAGATCATGCCACTGCACTCCAGCCTGGGTTACAGAGTGAGACCCTGTCAAAAGAAAGAAAGAGAGAGGCCGGGCGCGGTGGCTCAAGCCTGTAATCCCAACACTTTGGGAGGCCGAGGCGGGTGGATCACGAGGTCAAGAGATCGAGACCATCCTGGTCAACATGGTGAAACCCCGTCTCTACTAAAGATACAAAAAATTAGCTGGGCATGGTGGTGCGTGCCTGTAATCCCAGCTACTCAGGAGGCTGAGGCAGGAGAATTGCCTGAACCCAGGAGGCAGAGGTTGCGGTGAGCTGAGATCGTGCCATTGCACTCCAGCCTGGGTAACAAGAGCGAAACTCCGTCTCAAAAAAAAAAAAAAGAGAGAGAGAGAGAGAGAAAGGAAGGAAGAGAGAGAAAAAGAAAGCAAGAGAAAGAAAGAAAAATTTAGAAGAAAAACCTATTGTCATTATTCATATTTTTACTGTCTCTGTACTTTCTTCCTTTGTGATATTCTAGGGTTCATTTTTTAAAAATTTTCTTTCTTATCAAGAAATTCTTAGCTGGGAATGGTGGTTTATGCCTGTATTCCCAGCATTTTGGGAGGCTGAGGCAGGCATATGACTTGAGGCCAGGAGTTTGAGACCGGCCTGGCCATTATGAGAAAACCACTTCTCTACCAAAAATACAAAAATTAGCCAAGCACGCCTGTAATCCCAGCTACTCAGGAGGCTGAGGCAGGAGAGTCACTTGAGCCCAGGAGATGGAGGTTGCAGTGAACTGAGATTGCACCACTGCACTCCAGCCTGGGCCACAGAGTGAGACTCTGTCTCAAAAAAAAAAATTCTTTAGTCTTTCTTTTAGGGTTCTGCTGGTGACAAATTATTAGTTTTCCTACATCTGAGAGTGTCTTTATTTCCTCTTCATTTTTAAAGGATATTTTCAATGGATATAGAATTCTAGGTTGACAGTGTTTTTCTTTAAGCACTTGAAAAATACTGTGCCACTCACTCTGGCTTCTGTAGTTCCTAATGAGAATCTGCTGCCATTCAAATGTCTCCCAAACACACCCCAGTGGGCAATATGTCATTTGCCTCTCACTGCTCTCAATATTTTCTTTGTCATTAGTTTTCAATAGTTTGGTAATCATGTGCTGTCTTAGTCTGTTCAGGATACTATAACAAAACATTGCAAAGTGTTTGGCTTAAATGATAGAAATTTATTTCCTCAAAATCCTGGAGGCTACAAGTGTAAGATCAAGGTGCCAGCATGATTGAATTCTGGTGAGGGCTCTGTTCCTGGCTTACAGACAGCCACCTCCTTGCTGTGTCTCACATGATGGGGAGAGAGAATGTAAGCTGTCTGGTATGTCTTCCCATAAGGGCACCATTATAAAGAGCCCCATCTTCATAATTTTATCTAAACCTTATTACCTCCCGTAGGCCCCATCTCCAAATACCACCACATTTGGGGTTGGGACTTCAACATATGAATGGGGGGAGCACTGATCTACTGGGAGGGTTGTGTCTTGGTATAGATTTATTTGGGTTTATCCTTTTGAGTTTGCTCTGTTTCTTTAATCCTTAGGTTTTTGGTTTTTATCTTTGCAAATTTAAGCAATTGTCAGCGATTATGTCTTCCATTTTTTTAAATCTCCTTTCTTCATTTTCTCTTTCTGGGATTTCGATGACACAAAAGTTAGACCTTTTGTTATCATTTCACTGGTACTTAAGTTTCCCTCATTTTTGGTCTTCTTTCTTTCTGTTGTTAAAATGGGATAATTTGTATTGTTCCATCTTCGTGTTTTCCTATTATTCCTCTGTCTTCTCCATTCTGCTTTCGAGTTCATTCAGTGAGTTAAAAAAAATCAGTTATTGTGTTTTTTTCTCAATTTATTTCTTCTTTACATCTTCTATTTCTTTTCTTTTTATTTTTATATCTTCTATTTCTTTGCTGAGTATTTCTCTTTTTCATTTATTTTAAGCATGTTTGTAATTGCTTGTTGAAGCATTTTTACAATGGCTACTCTACAATTCACATCAGATAATTCCGACATCTATGTCCTGTTGGTGTTGGGATTTTTTAATTGTCTTACTCATTTGCGATGACATTTACCTGCTTTTTGATGTTATGAGTGTTTTTCAAGTATGTCCTGGGTATTTTAGGTGTTATGTTATGAAGGTCTGGATCTTATAAATGTTGTGTGTTAGCAGGTGGTAGATTCTGACAGAGTGGTTAGCAAGTGCAGCCCCACCCATGTGCACAGAATAGAAAGGGCAAAGTTAAGTCTGACCAGAAGTCGCTCAGCTTGGTAAGATATGGCTGAGAAATTATAGGACAATTCTGTGGGGAATGTCAAGTTACCACAATATTTTCCTCTGCAGCTGATGAGAGCACCTCACAATGAGCAACCTGTTTGCTGAATGTATAGGATGATGAGAACTTTGTTCCTCCTGAAGCCGCTTTGTAGTGGCTGGTCAGCTGCCATGCCCAAAGGAGCTCCTGTCTGTTTTGCAGGCTGGATGCTGCCCAGTTCATGAATCACCAATAAAAGACAATTAAGCTGGGCATGATGGTGCACACCTGTAGTCCCAGCTACTCAGGAGGCTAAGGTGGGAGGATCTTTGTTTTTTTCTGGGGGGTGGTGTGGACAGAGTCTCACTCTGTCACCAGGCACCAGGCTGGAGTGCAGTGGTGCAACCTCAGCTCACTGCAACCTCCACCTCCCAGGTTCAAGCAATTCTCTTGCTTAAGCTTCCCAAGTAGCTGGGATTACAGGCACGCGCCACCACACCCAGCTAATTTTTTTGTATTTTTAGTAGAGATGGGGTTTCACCATGTTGGCCAGGATGTTCTTGATCTCTTGACCTCGTGATCTGCCCGCCTCGGCCTCCCAAAGTGCTGGGATTACAGGCGTGAGCCACCGTGCCTAGCCAGTGGGAGGATCATTTAAGCCCAGGACCCTAGGCAACATAGCAAGACTCCATCTCAAAACTTGATTTGCTGAAATTTTGTTCTTTGATGGTTTCTGTCATTAAGAGCAGAACCAGCTGGGACCCTCCAGGGCATTCCAGAACCATCAGCATCAGTGGCATCAGGGTGGCCAAGATGTGGGCACTGCCAGACAGGGGCCAGAAGAAATGACAGGATATGGCAGGTCTCAGACGTGACCAGAGACTTCTGCATGTGGTAGAAGGCTCCACTGAGTGTGGTGACCCAGCCACTTCACAGGAAGCCACTGCACCCAGTGGTGACCCAGGCACTTCGCAGGAAGCCTCTGCACCCAGTGGTGACCCAGCCACTTCGCAGGAAGCCACTGCACCCAGTGGTGACCCAGCCGCCGCGGAAGCCTCTGCA
This sequence comes from Saguinus midas, assembly GCA_021498475.1. Taxonomy (NCBI): domain Eukaryota; kingdom Metazoa; phylum Chordata; class Mammalia; order Primates; family Cebidae; genus Saguinus; species Saguinus midas. The sequence goes on along the minus strand of CM038393.1, from coordinate 135,182,159 downwards.
CCCAGTGGTGACCCAGCCACCGCGGGAAGCCACTGCACCCAGTGGTGACCCAGCCGCCGCGGAAGCCACTGCACCCAGTGGTGACCCAGCCACCGCGGGAAGCCACTGCACCCAGTGGTGACCCAGCCACTTCGCAGGAAGCCTCTGCACCCAGTGGTGACCCAGCCACTTCGCAGGAAGCCTCTGCACCCAGTGGTGACCCAGCCACTTCGCAGGAAGCCTCTGCACCCAGTGGTGACCCAGCCACTTCGCAGGAAGCCTCTGCACCCAGTGGTGACCCAGCCACTTCGCAGGAAGCCTCTGCACCCAGTGGTGACCCAGCCACTTCGCAGGAAGCCTCTGCACCCATGCTTAAAGGTGTTCAGCTGTGCCCAGGGTTCCAGGGAACCTGAGGATCCTGTGATATGGCACTGAAGATCTGAGCCGTGCAGAGGAGTTGCACCACAGAGGCCAGGCGTTGGTGTGGAGAGTGAGTATGAAGGGAGCACGGGAGGCCTTCAGCTGAGTCCCAATCACCAACCCTCACCCCCACCCACCACCAGGGGATTCTCTTCAGGGATTCACAGAGTACCACGTGGTGTAATTGCTGGGCCTGCCATAGGTCCCAGGACCAATGCTTCTCAGTACTACCTGCTAAATAAATACATCCAGTACCTTTCCTTCGAGATTTTGAAAAGTGAAGACTTCACTTGGCAGTAACAGTGAAACATTTACACAGACTACTACATGCCTGTGTAGTCCTAGCTGCTGGGGGAGCTGAGGTAGAAGAATCACTTGAGCCCAGGAGTTCAAAGTTATAGTGAGCTAAGAGTGCACCACTGCATTCCAGCCTGGACAACAGAGTAAGACCCTGACTCTAAACATCCACACACACACACCACCACCACCACCACCACAACTGTCACCAACAGAGTAAGACCCTGACTGTAAACATACTGACACACACACACACACACACCACCACCACCACCACAACTGTCACCAACAGAGTAAGACCCTGACTGTAAACATCCACACACACACACACACACACACACCCCACCACCACCACCACAACTGTCACCAACAGAGTAAGACCCTGACTCTAAACATACTGACACACACACACACACACACACACACCCCACCACCACAACTGTCACCAACAGAGTAAGACCCTGACTGTAAACATACACACACACACACACCACCACCACCACAACTGTCACCAACAGAGTAAGACCCTGACTGTAAACATACTGACACACACACCACCACCACCACCACCACAACTGTCACCAACAGAGTAAGACCTGACTGTAAACATACACACACACACACACACCCCACCACCACCACCACCAACTGTCACCAACAGAGTAAGACCCTGACTGTAAACATACTGACACACACACACACACACACCCCACCACCACAACTGTCACCAACAGAGTAAGACCCTGACTGTAAACATACTGACACACACACACACACACCCACCACCACCACCACAACTGTCACCAACAGAGTAAGACCCTGACTGTAAACATACTGACACACACACACCACCCCACCACCACCACCACAACTGTCACCAACAGAGTAAGACCCTGACTGTAAACATACACACACACACACACCACCACCACCACCACCACAACTGTCACCAACAGAGTAAGACCCTGACTGTAAACATACACACACACACACACATACACACACACACACACCACCACCACCACAACTGTCACCAACAGAGTAAGACCTGACTGTAAACATACACACACACACACACACCACCACCACCACCACCACCACAACTGTCACCAACAGAGTAAGACCCTGACTGTAAACATACTGACACACACACCACCACCACCACCACCACCACAACTGTCACCAACAGAGTAAGACCCTGACTCTAAACATCCACACACACACACACCACCCCCACCACCACCAACTGTCACCAACAGAGTAAGACCCTGACTGTAAACATACTGACACACACACACACACACACACACACACACTCCACCACCCCCACCACCACAACTGTCACCAACAGAGTAAGACCCTGACTGTAAACATACTGACACACACACACACACACCACCACCACCACCACCACAACTGTCACCAACAGAGTAAGACCCTGACTGTAAACATACACACACACACCACCACCACCACCACCACAACTGTCACCAACAGAGTAAGACCCTGACTCTAAACATCCACACACACACACACACACACACACACCACCACCACCACCACAGCTGTCACCAACAGAGTAAGACCCTGACTGTAAACATACTGACACACACACATACACACACACACTCACACCACCACAACTGTCACCAACAGAGTAAGACCCTGACTGTAAACATACTGACACACACACACACACACACACCACCACCACCACCACAGCTGTCACCAACAGAGTAAGACCCTGACTGTAAACATACTGACACACACACACACACACACACCACCACCACCACCACCACAGCTGTCACCAACAGAGTAAGACCCTGACTGTAAACATACTGACACACACACACACACACACACCCACCACCACCACCACCACAACTGTCACCAACAGAGTAAGACCCTGACTGTAAACATACTGACACACACACACACACACCACCACCACCACCACCACAACTGTCACCAACAGAGTAAGACCCTGACTGTAAACATACTGACACACACACACACACACACTCACACCACCACCACCACCACCACAACTGTCACCAACAGAGTAAGACCCTGACTGTAAACATGCTGACACACACACACACACACACCACCACCACCACCACCACAACTGTCACCAACAGAGTAAGACCCTGACTGTAAACATACTGACACACACACACACACACACCACCACCACCACCACCACAACTGTCACCAACAGAGTAAGACCTGACTGTAAACATACTGACACACACACACACACACACTCACACCCCCACCACCACCACAACTGTCACCAACAGAGTAAGACCCTGACTGTAAACATCCACACACACACACACACCACCACCACCACCACCACCACAACTGTCACCAACAGAGTAAGACCCTGACTGTAAACATCACACACACACACCCCACCACCACAACTGTCACCAACAGAGTAAGACCCTGACTGTAAACATCCACACACACACACACCACCACCACCACCACCACCACAACTGTCACCAACAGAGTAAGACCCTGACTGTAAACATACTGACACACACACACACACACACACCACCACCACCACCACCACAACTGTCACCAACAGAGTAAGACCCTGACTGTAAACATACTGACACACACACACACACACCACCACCACCACCACCACAACTGTCACCAACAGAGTAAGACCCTGACTGTAAACATACTGACACACACACACACACACATACACACACACCACCACCACCACAACTGTCACCAACAGAGTAAGACCTGACTGTAAACATACTGACACACACACACACACACACACACACCCCACCACCACCACCACCACAACTGTCACCAACAGAGTAAGACCCTGACTGTAAACATACTGACACACACACACACACACACTCACACCCCCCCCCCACCACCACAACTGTCACCAACAGAGTAAGACCCTGACTGTAAACATACTGACACACACACATACACACACATACACACCCCACCACCACCACCACCACAATTGTCACCAACAGAGTAAGACCCTGACTGTAAACATACTGACACACACACACACACACACACCACCACCACAACTGTCACCAACAGAGTAAGACCCTGACTGTAAACATACTGACACACACACATACACACACATACACACACCCCACCACCACCACCACCACAACTGTCACCAACAGAGTAAGACCCTGACTGTAAACATACTGACACACACACACACACACCACCACCACCACACACTGTCACCAACAGAGTAAGACCTGACTGTAAACATACTGACACACACACATACACACACACACCCCACCACCACAACTGTCACCAACAGAGTAAGACCCTGACTCTAAACATCCACACACACACACCACCACCACCACCACCACCACAACTGTCACCAACAGAGTAAGACCCTGACTGTAAACATACTGACACACACACACACACACACACTCACACCCCCACCCCACCACCACAACTGTCACCAACAGAGTAAGACCCTGACTGTAAACATACTGACACACACATACACACACACACACCACCACCACCACCACCACAACTGTCACCAACAGAGTAAGACCCTGACTGTAAACATACTGACACACACATACACACACACACACCACCACCACCACCACCACAACTGTCACCAACAGAGTAAGACCCTGACTGTAAACATACTGACACACACACATACACACACACCCCACCACCACCACTACAACTGTCACCAACAGAGTAAGACCCTGACTGTAAACATACTGACACACACACATACACACACACCCCACCACCACAACTGTCACCAACAGAGTAAGACCTGACTCTAAACATCCACACACACACACCACCACCACCACCACCACCACAACTGTCACCACCACCAGAGTAAGACCCTGACTGTAAACATACTGACACACACACACACATACACACACACACTCACACCCCCACCCCACCACCACAACTGTCACCAACAGGTAAGACCCTGACTGTAAACATACTGACACACACACACATACACACACACACACCACCACCACCACCACCACAACTGTCACCAACAGGTAAGACCCTGACTGTAAACATACTGCACACACACACATACACACACACACACCACCACCACCACCACCACAACTGTCACCAACAGAGTAAGACCCTGACTGTAAACATACTGACACACACACATACACACACACCACCACCACCACCACAACTGTCACCAACAGAGTAAGACCCTGACTGTAAACATACTGACACACACACACACACACACCCCACCACCACAACTGTCACCAACAGAGTAAGACCTGACTCTAAACATCCACACACACACACCACCACCACCACCACCACCACCACCACAACTGTCACCAACAGAGTAAGACCCTGACACACACACATACACACACACACACCACCACCACCACCACCACCACCAACTGTCACCAACAGAGTAAGACCCTGACTGTAAACATACTGACACACACACACACACTCACACACCCCACCACCACCACCACAACTGTCACCAACAGAGTAAGACCCTGACTGTAAACATACTGACACACACACACACCACACACCACCACCACCACCACCACCACAACTGTCACCAACAGAGTAAGACCCTGACTGTAAACATACTGACACACACACACACACCACCACCACCACCACAACTGTCACCAACAGAGTAAGACCCTGACTGTAAACATCCACACACACACACCACCACCACCACCACCACCACAACTGTCACCAACAGAGTAAGACCTGACTGTAAACATACACACACACACACACACACACCACCACCACAACTGTCACCAACAGAGTAAGACCTGACTCTAAACATACTGACACACACACATACACACCACCACCACCACCACCACCACCACCACAACTGTCACCAACAGAGTAAGACCCTGACTGTAAACATACTGACACACACACACACACACACACCACCACCACCACCACAACTGTCACCAACAGAGTAAGACCCTGACACTAAACATACTGACACACACACACACACCCACCACCACCACAACTGTCACCAACAGAGTAAGACCCTGACTGTAAACATCCACACACACACACACCACCACCACCACCACCACCACCACAACTGTCACCAACAGAGTAAGACCCTGACTGTAAACATACTGACACACACACACACACACTCACACCCCCACCCCCACCACCACAACTGTCACCAACAGAGTAAGACTCTGACTGTAAACATACTGACACACACACTCACACACCCCCACCACCACCACAACTGTCACCAACAGAGTAAGACCCTGACTGTAAACATACTGACACACACACATACACACACACACACCACCACCACCACCACCACAACTGTCACCAACAGAGTAAGACCCTGACTGTAAACATACACACACACACACACACTCACACCCCCACCACCCCCACCACAACTGTCACCAACAGAGTAAGACCCTGACTGTAAACATACTGACACACACACTCACACCCCCACCACCACCACAACTGTCACCAACAGAGTAAGACCCTGACTGTAAACATACTGACACACACACACACACACTCACCCC